>JAESUZ010000400.1:0-724430 GCA_017311185.1 Proteles cristata cristata | reverse complement strand
AAGTTTCCTTAATCATGGAAGGAGAATACTAGTCACTCCATAAGTTTATTGGAAATCTAGGTGAGGAATAAATATTTTTTTTAAATAGGGACTAGTGAGTCAGAATGGAACTGCTTTGATTCAAATTCTTACTTCAACACTTGTGTGCTCTATGACCTTGAACAAGTCCTAAAACATTCTAAACCTACGTTTATTCATTTGTCAAATGGGGAAATTCAAAGTAGAAATTTCACTGGGTTCTTGGAAGAGTAAGTGAAACAATGTGAGAGATGTGCTGGATCTTGTGACTTCCAGGTATAAAATACTCATTAAATTTTAATAATTGACACAGGCTTGTGTCACTTCACTGGGGTTCCAATGTTTACAATGATGCACAATCTGAATAAAATATTTGTTGGAAGCCCCCAACTCATGAGATGCCTCCTCTCTGAGCAATGGGTTCCTGACCACGGCTCTATGTCATTTATTTTTTTCCTGGGAGAATTTAATGGACCCAATTTCAATTCACTTGTTTGCCTCTCTTAAGGTACATTTGGTAATAACTGTTAGTGAAAAAAAATTAAGACAAAGGCATTTGTAGGATCATTTGTGTTGAAGGAGCTTAGCAATGAAGATAGAAAGAAAATGCAATTCTTCAGGCCGCAGAGACAAGAAAAATACAAAAGTAAAGAAATGTGGCTTTATGAAAAACATATTTTTGATGTTTGGTTTCTAATAGTAGAAGTCATAGAGGAAAATGCTTTTTGAAATTATATTGATAATTAGTCCAGAATAGTCTTAGAAGCTTGACTTCAGCCTGATTGTCACTTCAACTATTTGGAATGCTAAACAGATTTTTCCTGGTTTACCCACTTCAGGGCAAAGAGATGTCCTCAAGAGATAATACTCCAGTTTCAATAATTCCTAACTAAAATTAGGACTAACCATTTGTTATACTTCCACTGCTGGGAAGCTGGGATGAATGTAAGTCACTATTGATAAGTCAGGCCTCAATATCCCTTGAATTTTTAACATTACTTAGATTCTGTTAGTCTAAAACATACACACACACACTGACATTTGACAGGTGAACTTAATATCCACAGAGCCAAATTTTGACTCATTGCTGCAGAAAACATATTAGTATTACATAGATGTCAGCTTTCTGCTATTTATGTTCATTTAAATAAAATAAAAATGAAGCAGATGTGTTAGAGACTGAAATAGATAACAGTGTGCATCAAACTATAGGGAATATTATCAATACAGTATTAATCTCAGTTATTTGTACTGGTAGATTCTATCATTAGAAGGTTCTGAATCAATCTATTAAATTTCCTTCATGATTTCACTTTCATGTAAGTGCTTGGAAGCTATGAAAGCTGGGACTAAGAAATCTGAATAATGTCAAAGTACTGTGGCAACTAATTCAATTCTAGAAGTCCTTAAGTTGTTCATTAATGGTATAGATGGAAACTAGAATGTTTAATGTATCATTTTTTATGGAAAAGAAATTTCTCTCTCTGTGGAACCATAGCATAGATAATACTGAATTGTTTTAAAGGACAAAAAAAGAGATTCTGGATAAATTTTGATGAGTGAAACTCTGTCTCTCCCTTTAATTTAAAAGAGAGAGAGTGGTAATAGATGCGAAATGAGTGGATTGATACATTCAATCTCCTGGACAAAAGTCAGTAGTTTTGTCTCTATTCCCTGGTTCTAGATCAGAAAAAATGAACCTGCCCTTTACCACTTAGTGTTGATGAGAGAGAACTTCTTGGTTGGGAAATCCCAGCTTGTGAAATTTTTGAAGTTTTGTCCATACTCACATAAGAGGGATTTATAGTTCATGTTAAGACAAATTTCTTGATTGCAAAAGGGTAATAAAGGAAACATTCACTGTCTAGGTGTTTCTAACTTAAGGTTAGATCTGCAGAATGAAGCCAATTAGCTCAGGGTAGGCCTCTCCATCATTGTGAACTCTTTTTGTTTGAAATTTAACTTATGATTTATCTTAATCCATTTAAAATTTATAATTTAAAAAATTATAATCAAATAGTCACTAAACCACCTTCTTTTGTTGAGAACAATGATATTTTAAGTGTTTATGAGTTTAAGACTATTTAAAAAAATTTTAAATTAATGTTTATTTTTGAGAGAGAGAGACAGAGACAGAGACAGAGACATAGTGTGAGAAAGGGAGGTACAGAGAGACAGAGGGAGACACAGAATCTGAAGCAGGCTTTAGACTCTGAGCTGTCAGCACAGGGTCCGATGTGGGGCTTGAACTCATAGACTGTAAGATCATGACCTGAGCCGAAGATGGATGCTTAACCAACTGAGCCACCCAGATGCCCCATGAGTGAAGGCTATTAACTGATTTGTTATAAATAAATATACCTTCTACATTCCCTAACACCCTTCCAAGTCCATAACACAAAGAATTAAACTAGAATGAGTTTGTGAAATTGTGGAAAAATTATCTGAAAAAGGTCTGGACCCCTTTCTTCTCTTATTTATCTGGAAATAATTTGACATAGAGTGGCACCAATGGTCTCAAAACAACATTACCACTATAAAAACTATTTAAAACCCTTAAAAATGTCTCATTGCATTAAGAATAAAATTTAATTTCCTTACCAGGTACTAAAGGTAGGTAGTACCTTTATGACCTACCTCAGCTTAGCTTTTCAGCTCTGTCAGCAGTGTCCCATTGGTTCAATATTCTCTAGCGACACAGTCTTCCTACCTTTAAACATGTGACTCTCCCTGCCCCAGGATCTTTGCACATGCCATCCCATCAGTTTTTTTTTTCCCATTCCCCACATGTCCTTATCCTTCAGGTCTCAATTGAAATATCAGCTCCTTTAGTGAGATCCACCTGTCTTAGACTTTTTTTCTTTATTTACTATATGCCATCATCACGATTTATAAGCAATTGCTGGATGATTTTTAAATTATCTGTTTCTACTGTTCCATAAAGTAGAAGCATCAAGAATTCAGTAAGAAAACTGCCAATCTTGTTCACTGAGAACAGTGTTTGGTGGACAATAGTCACCAAATAAAACCGGGTTTGTCTTTCCAAGTCCTATACTTGTTATGCTACTTTCCATCATTAAAAGTAATTCTCCCTTCAGGGATCCAGTTTGGAAACTTTGGCAGTGCTATCAGTGGTTGGCTGTAGTGAATGAAATGACAAAATATCTGAATGGTTTCCAGCATGGATTTCTAACAAGATTCTCTGGGATTGGCTAATAGAACGTGTTTAACTGCAGAGGGCAGTGCTGTCTAAAGCGCGCTGTACAGCAGTTCCCTGACTCAAAACCAGTGCTGTTTATTTCACATTCAGTGTCCTTTGATGGATGCTCTAAGATTCTTTCATTACTGTTTTAGCAATGTGTTATGCAATTACACTTTAGAAACGACATTTCTCATAAGAAATATCAGGGTTTTTGCCATGGATGCATCAGAGTGTTTCTTAAATTAACTGAATAGCCCTTTGGAAAGGATTTTTTGAAAAATAGTAGATACTTTCATTTGGTTCTAACTTCTGA
This sequence comes from Proteles cristata cristata, assembly GCA_017311185.1. Lineage (NCBI taxonomy): Eukaryota > Metazoa > Chordata > Mammalia > Carnivora > Hyaenidae > Proteles > Proteles cristata. The sequence continues at coordinate 720,897 of JAESUZ010000400.1, read as the reverse complement.
CTTCACTTCCTTTAATCTCTTCTCTTAAAAAATGCTTTTGCGATTTAATCAGAACTAGCAATAAGTAATGCAACTTCCAAGCAGCCTCACTAATTTTTAGAAGGCTACAAAAGATTTCAAGGCTGAAAGTGCTTATTCTCATGGACTTGCCTACAAAATTTCTGGCCTCTTGCCTTCCTCATTCCATCCACATTGCACACTCTGCCAGATTAATCTCCAAAGGATACCTCTGACCCTGTCACTCTTCCCAACAACATCTAAGGGTGCTTGATTGCTTAGTATTGCTTAGTCTTTAAGACTTTCCACATGTTCCCTGAAATCACCTGTCCGATCTTATTCTAAATTCTTCCCGAGCTAGTTGCCAAGTCTCCAGATCTGCCAGCACTGCCTTCCCCCCATGTGTTTGCCATGCTCTTAGCAGCTAGCCAAACCTGCATCAGGGAGGGGTCCTCTAGAAATCTGGCCGGCAACTGGGAGGCCTGGGTTGCTGCCACTTCCTGGGCCTCAGATTTACTATATAAAAACTGGAAATAACTTTTTGAAATGTTTGCTTATTTTTGAGAGAGAGAGAGTGAGAGAGCAAGCATGAGTGGAGAGGGGCAGAGAGAGAAGGGGACAGAGGATCCAATACAGGCTCCTCACTGACAGCCTGTTTTGAGGCTCTAACTCACAAACCAAGAGATCATGACCTGAGCCCAAGTCAGATGCTTAACTGACTGAGCCACTCAGGTGCCCTGGAAAAATCTGCTTTTATTTTCATGACCTATACTTTTGCATAAATTCCCTGATATGAGGAGAGAGGTCTGAGATGGTAAATGTGGGAAATGTTGGGATTAGCAGTTAGGAAAGTGGCTTGCCTTTGGTACCCTTTTCATTCCTTGACTGGCATTATTTTGGTGACTGTTTTATATCATTTCTCCCACTCCCTTCAAAAATACACATATGTGTGTATGTGCATATGTATATATACATGTCATGAAACTTTGTAACACTTATTCATGTGAAATATTCAGAAGATATTATGTTACTTTTTAGGGTGTATTTGTATCAGAGCTCCAGTGAAATTGGGAAAAGCAAATATTTTAATTATGAATAACAGAACACACAATGTTAATTACATATCAAAAAGGGTTTTTTTTCTTTCCCTCATTCTTTTTCTCTTCTTCCTCCTTAACTTAGACAGAGAATATTTTCTCCTTACTGATGAATCATACCATTAAGCAGCCACATACACGAAAGGAAGCACAGGGGAGCATAGGAACACATTAAATACATTATTTTTGTATTCTATCTATCTACAAATCTAAAATCTATATACATACCAGAAAGGCAGTACATTTGTTTGACTAAAATTAGTGAAATTTATACAGCAAAACCTTTCTTCTATCTGTGATCTCCACCAACCCACTTTTCTCCCACTGAAAATAGGTAACCATGGTTATTTTTTTCTTCTTTACCCTTCCAAAGGATTTTATGCATATACATGTAAATATAAATATATTTGTAATTTTCCCCTTTTTATATACATGGTACTATAATTGCACTTTTCATTTAATGGTATATCTTAGATAACTTTTCATATGAAAAGCTTTCCATTCTTTATAGCTATAAAAATATGGATGTAACCTAATTTATTTAATACGTTTCTATTAATGGGCTTTTAGGTACTTTCAGTCTCTTATTAGAAACAGTAACAAGCAATACGTCAATGAAAAACAATTTTCAAACATTACTTAATCTGTTTGCAGCTGTATGTGTAGACTACATTTTCTCTCCTAAATCCGACATCATTGTATTTATTAGTTTTCTATCATGGCTGTAACAAATTACCTCACATTTATCATCTTAAAACCAATTACATCTGCAAATTCCCTTTACCTTGTACTATAACATATTTATAGATTCTGGAGATTAAGGCATGGACTACTTTGAGCAGCTTATTCTACCTACCACATTAGCTTAGCCCTTAGTTTGTGTGGAGTTTATCTATTCTTGAGAAAGACAGACAGAGCATGAACAGGGGAGGGGCAGAAAAAGAGTTAAACACAAAATCTGAAGCAGGCTACCAAGCTCTGAGCTGTCAGCATAGAGCCTGTTGCAGGGCTCGAACTCATGAACAGTGAGATCATGACCTGATCTTGGATGCTTAACTGACTGAGCCACCCAGGCGCCCCTAGATTTTTAGATTTGTCTTTCAGTGTTTGAAGTTTTCTTAATTCATGGTCAAATTTATTACTGTTTACTTTCGGGTTAGTAGAAATTTAAGTTACTGTTGGACTCAACTCTTAATTATTCTGCTGTGGTTTATTCCAGAATATATATTGCCTCATTTTCATTTTTAAGATTTTATCCACTTAGTAGTTCTCTTACCAGAGATATGATACAGATCCATATGTTTAAAAATTCGGATGGCTAGTTAATTGTCCCTATGTAATATACTCTAATTTAGAGATTCTCACGGCATTCATGAGTGTTTAATGAACCCCTAAAATTTCAGCAAACTTTTCCATGTATGTGCATTTTTCTCAAAGGAATGGGAGACTCACAAAATAAGTTTCTTACCGCAGAAAGAATACCAGGACCAGATTTAGGAAGCTGGGTTCCTGACTTTTGTATACTGTGAGCTGAATCTGTGAGTCTGAGAATTCTTATTTCTAAAATAAGAGAGGTGTGATTGCATGATCCCTAAAATTCTTTTCAGTTTCAGAAATAGTCACTTCACCAAAGGGCTGTCTAGTTATAAACCAAAAATTTTACCATATTAGATTTTAATAATTGAAACCTTCAGTTTCAGCCAGAATTTCTACAAATAACAAATTTGCAAAATCCTCCACAAAATATTACCAAATTGAATTCAACAATAACATATAAAAGAAATAATATACCGAACCAAATGAGTATTTTTCTCAAAAAAAAAAAGAAAAAAAACAGGGCTGGTTAAATATTCAATAATCCGGTAATGTAATATCCCGATTAGCAATCTAAAGGAGAAAATTCACAATCAAAAGGAGAAAATTTTGACAAAATTCAGCATTTGCTATGACAAAAACCATTTGTAATCTAGTAAAAGAAAAAGATTTCATTCATCCTTTATAGGGTGTCTACAAAAATCACAAATGACCTCATACGTAATGGTGCAAACTTTGGCTTTTGGCCTAAGACTAGGGTAAGGATGTACACCATTGGTATTACTATTCAAAATTATTAGAAATTCTACCAAGTGCATGAAGGCAATAAAAAGAATGAAAGTTCATAGAGATTAGAAGGAAAGAGACAAAATTATCCTTATTTGCAGATGATATGATTTTCTACAAAGAAAATATCAGAGAATCACCAAAACAAAATGAAATCCCCTAGAACTAACATGTAAGTTTAGCAAGATCACAGAATACAAGATCAACACACAAAAATCAATTTTATTTCATTATTCTAGCAAGGGACAATTTAAAACCAAATTTTAAAACTACCATTTATAATACCCCACAGGTGAAATACTGTGATATGAACTTACCAAAATAATATACTGAATTTGTATGCTATAAACTACAAAAGGCTGATAAAAGCAATCAAACATACTTAGATAAATAGAGATACATATTGTCTGCATGGATTGGAAGATTCAGTATAGTAAAGAGATTAAATCGGCCTAAATTAACCTAGATTTAACACAATTCAATCTCCAGCAGAATGTTTTCATAGAGATAGAAAAGGTGATTTTAAGCTTTATGTGGAAAGGCAAAGGGATTAAAATAGCTAAATCGATTTTGAAAAAATGAAAAAGCCCAGAGGAATCATACACTAAAGATAACACTGGCCACCTGGCTGGCTCAGTTGGGTAAACCTCCGACTTAAGTTCAGGTCATGATCTCACATTTCGTGAGATTGAACCCGGCGTTGGGCTGTAGCTGACACTTCAGAGCCCGGAGCCTGCTTTTGTTTCTGTGTCTCCCTCTCTCTCTGCCCTTCCCCTGCTCACACTTTGTCTCTGTCTCTCTCAAAAGTAAAAAAACATTTAAAAAAAAGGTAACACCTATGTTATATTAAACAACATAGATTATAGGAAAGAACACAGAAGTCAGAAAGACACCCACACCTATAGCAAATTGATTTTTGGCAAAAGCACAAAAGTAAATCAACAGAGAAAGGAATCTTTTTTAAAAATGGTGTCAGAAGAAACAGACATTCATATACAAAAAAAAGGACCTCAATTTTCACACCATATACAAAAATTAACTTAAAGTTGATTATAGACCAATGGTAAAATAAAACACAATAAAACAGAAAAAAATACTGGCTTGCATTGGCAAGGAAATTTTTTTTTGCATTGGCAAAGATATATATGTATATATGCATATTAATAAATTAAATATTACTTAATGTACTTTTAATTTATATATTAATACTTAGTATGCTATTTATTCATATAATTTAATATATTAATATAACATTAAATATTACTTAATATGTAGCTACATTAAATATTATCAATATATTAAATATTAAGATATATGTTAAAATGTTAGCAAAACAAAACATTTTTCTGTGACAGGCATAGTTAGGAAAATGAAATATAAGCCATAGATTAGAGTAAAATGTTTATAATCACATATGTGACAAAGCATTTATATAGACAATATACAAAGCAAAGATTTCTCCAAATTCAATAATAAAACTGCAGCAGTTTAATCTAAAAATGCATACAAATTTGAACAGAGCCCTTATGGAAAATGTACAAGCATATAATAATATGAATATAGTATATATACAATATATATACTATATATATATACACAAACATACACAACAGAGTATTATTCGGCCTTTGTGACAGTATGGATGACCCCAGAGGACATTATGTTAAATGAAGATAAGCCAGCAACAGAACAACAAATACTGTATGATTTGTATGAGAAATTTAAAATAGACAAGCACATAGGGGTGACTGGGTGGCTCAGATGGTTAAGTGTCAGACTTCGGCTCAGGTCATGATCTCATGTGTCGGGAGTTCGAGCCCCATATTGGGCTCTGTGCTGACAGCTCAAGCCTGGAGCCTGCTTCAGATTTTGTCTCCCTCTCTCTCTGCCTCTCCTCTTCTTGCTCTCTCTCTCTCTTTCAAAAATAAACATTAATAAATAAATATATAAAATAGACAAGTGCATAGAAGCAGAGAATACAATACTGATTGCCAGGGGCCAGGCAATGGGAGAAATGGGGAGTTATTGTTCAATGGGTATAAAGTCAGTTATACTAAATGAGTAAGTTGTAGAGATATTCTGCACAATGTAGTGCCTATAGTTAACAACGTAATATTGCGCACTTCAGATTTAAGAGGGGAGATTTCATATTAAGTGTTCTTATCATGACCAGACAAACAAATAATAATTTAAAAAAAGCCAACACTACAAATGGACAGAGGAAACTTTGGGAGGTGTTAGATATATCTATTACATTGATTGTGGTGATGGTATCATGTGTTTACATATGTCCAAAATAATCAAATTGTACACATTAAATATGTGTAGTTCTTTCTGTTACAATTATACCTCAGTAAAACTGCTTAGAAAATATACCTACAATAAGCTAATACTTTAAACCAAAAAGAAGATAAGGCTATAATGGCAGAGAATAGATCAGTCAAAATTGAAGGAGGGAGTGACTACAGAAGTAGCCTGAGAGATTTGGAGGTTGCATCTTGACTATGGTGGAGGTTATACAAATCAATGCATGTGTTTAAATTCATAGAATTATACACCAAATTATACACCAAGAATTATACACGAGGATCCTGAATAATCCTACAAGTGTCTCTACAATTAAAAGGTATTAAAATTAAGAGCTGATACATTTGCAGAGGGTAGAGTGTGAAGTTTCTCCCTTGGCTTACATAAACCTAACCAAGTAAGAATTATTGCATTTTAAAGAATCGCATATTCCTGAAATTAGATTTGATGTGACTCTTTGAAGTGTACATTTTTACAGGACTCCTGGTTTGTGAGGTAGCAGAGGAAGGACGGAAGCTACTTATTAAAATGAATTTTTAAGTTAATGTAGATATAGAATAATGCATGCAAAATAATTCCATGGCTCTCTCAAGACTTCTAAATCTACACACTGAATGCTATATAAATCCTCAAGAGTTCATGTGCTGGACTCTGAAATGTAACAGATAAGCATCTGTACCATTGAGATGAATGTCTCTCTCTGGATTCGGAGTAAAGGAAAATATTTTTCTTTAGTCTCAGTATGAAAAGACAGTGAATGGAAACATCCATTTCTTTTCTTCTCATTCACACAATCTCTTTATGTTATGTATTTTGCTTTGTATGAGTTAGGTATTGCTCCTCCAGAGACTACTAGAAAATTTTATTTTGCTGTCAACCAAAGATCTTTTCTGAGACACCTGCTTACATGTGGATAAGCATGTAGATAAGCATATCCTATTCCCTTCCGGTTACGTATGCAGAATCCTTGTAAAGTCTGAAAGGAAAACCTTTTTTTTTTTCTAATTTTTAATGTTTATTTATTTTTGAGAGGGACAGAGCATGAGCGAAGGAGGAGCAGAGAGACAGAGAGAGAGAGAGGGAGACACAGAATCCAAAACAGGCTCCAGGCTCTAGCTGTCAGTACAGAGCCCAATGCAGGGCTCAGACCCACAAACCATGAGATCATGGTCTGAGCCAAAGTTGGAGGCTTATCTGATTGGGACACCCAGTCTCCACAGGAAAACCTTTACTATGGATGCATTTTGTGCAAACGTTCATTCTCCTCCTTTGGGGCTTTTGTCTGTTGCCGTGTTTAGGTGAAACAAACTTTTTTTTTTTTTTTTAAAGCACTGATTATTTTTCAAGGGCTCAGCATTTCAAACAGATGAGAGTTCACTTGAGGTACGTTCAAGGCAGTTCTGCAGACAGATCTTTCTTGATGGCTCCAGATTGCACACTTCAGACGCATTAGAGATTTCAATCATTTACTCTTAACCCTGGAGTGATATTATTTTGACTTTTGGATAATTCTGCATTTTCAGCTCAATTTTATCTGCTTCTTCATATTGTCACTATTATAATCATTTTCTTCTTTCGCTCTCCTTCAGAAACTTTTCCATGTTATTTTAACCCATCTTTTCTTTCTGAGAAGATAGAAGATTTCTCTCTAAATTCAGCAACTCTCGTTGCTGGATTGTGAGGAACCGAATTCCACTACGACTTAAAAACTAGGAATAGCTTTTTTAATGTAGTAGCTAAACTCAAAATGAGATGACTTACATCTTTTGAAAATGGAGGGTATATTGAATATGAACACTTACAAAAAAGTTTTGGCCTTTAAAACCCTAAGGCAAAACTGAAATCTTTATTTGAAACTTTAGTAGGGATTTGGCAGACTTTTCCTCCTCTAACAGGGAGAGCACTAAACCCTCTAGCAGACATCTCTAAAAGACCACAAATTTGCTGGAAATTTATCAGACTCCTTAAAGAATATTGCCTGTGAGGAAAAGGTCTCCATTATTTGGATGTGCTCTGTGAATCCAGTCATCAATTCCATCAATTCAGAGGCTGCTAAAGCTTTTCAGATGGAGGCTCTGAATAAAGTTGGTTAGACTTTAATTTAGTTTTGATATTTTTCCTAAAGTTAAATGTTTGCTGTCTGTTGATCAATGAATGACTCTGAAATTTCTTAGTATTACTCTGACAAGTCCTAAGGCAGACTGTAATTTCCTCTGAAGTATAGTTGTCCTGAGGAGGAAGTACATATAATAAGCTCAATATGAAAATAGGAATACAGGAGTTGCTACACAGGTTTTTCCTCTGTATTTCCCCCTTCCCCATGCTCCTTTCCATTCCCAAAAAGAATCATTTCTCTGCCTTTTAAGGGACTTTTCTTTTCCAGTTCCTGTTTTGCACTGTTTTCATTTTATGGGTATAGATCAAAATCATGCTGTGGGTAGCAAAGAACAGAAGTGCTGTTGTACTTAAACAATTTAAAATGTTCCTGCCACCCTACGAGAGTGGTCAATATATGAAGAGATGTGAACTCAGTGGACAAATGGGAGTCAAGAAATACATACAGAAAGAAGAGTAATATGTGTGAATTAAAAAATAGGAAAAAAGGGGGGAATCTATTGTCAGCAAAATGTATAGGCATTTGACAATTACAATCTATTTAATAAACATGAGAAAGGATTAGGCAATGTGTGCCTAAGATGTCACCTAATACTGAGAACTTAATCACCACAGTTTTCTCCTCAAGATCAGGGTCTGTAGGGCATTTAATCACAGTTAGAATGGGGAACACATTACACAGCTGTTTATTCACTCTCCCTAATATACTCAATCATCACCTATCAATCCAGTAGCAAAATTCTTCTAATAACAGAAACAGATACTAAACTAGTCCTTCCTGAAGTCTCATGACTATTAAAAGGAGTGAGAGAATATGGGCAAATTTTTGTTTGATAAAACGTTTTTCTTTGTTTGTTTGCCCCACATAAAATCTCCTATTTTCTATACGAGGGAACTTGTATTTATGATTAGTCTTGGTACACTTTTATTCCAATACCAAAAGCTAAAGAGTCAGATATAACATTGCTTGCCCCTTGGCAGTGAGGGTGTCAGGATGTGATTTAAGTTCTGTCAGTCAGATGTGCGAACGCAAGACATGGAAGGTTGAGGTATTCAAGTAAACATCAGGCAAGGTCAGAAGACACTTGTTGCAATTGTGCTATAATGACCTGCAGCAGCCCTATCCAGAGCATTTCTGTTAAAGATGATTATCTCATTTATTGCTTCTTCACCTTTCAGAATTGTCTTGATTCTGCTCTGTTTTCCAGACTTGGCCCTCCACATTATTTTATTTTATTTATTTATTTTTTAAATGTTTTATTTATTTCTAGGAGACAGAGAGACAGCATGAGCAGGGGAGGGTCAGAGAGAGAGGGAGTCACAGACTCTGAAACTGGCTCCAGGCTCCGAGCTGGCAGTCAGCACAGAGCCCGACGCGGGGCTCGAACCCACGAACCTCGAACCCACGAACCGCGAAATCATGACCTGAGCGAAAGTCGGACGCTCAACCGACTAAGCCACCCAGGCGCCCCTCTCCACATTATTTTAAACATTAGATCCAGAGTCACATTCTATTACTTGCTATCAAGGTTCAGTAAAGTCAATCTTTTCTAGGAAGGGTGAAGCTAACTATTAAAAACCTACTATATCCAGTTAACATGTTCTTTTTTTTTTTTTTTTAAAGGTCTACCTAAATATACAAAGAGGGAACTGACAGGAGATTACCCCTCTGCTGATATCTTTTGTTAATCGTATAAGTGGTCTTTGTCTGGTTAAATAACTATCAGTAGGTAGGTGTATTTTTTTTTGGCTTAAAGATGGTGGAGGAAAAATGGTCTTTTCTAGGCAGTGCAGAGAAGATTTTGTGTCTCAATGCATTTGTTTCTGAGAAATTAAAAAAAGAATTTAATGTGAACTCACATAGCCATATTTTAAGTTTGTGATACTTATAGAACTTAAAAATATACACAATATTATGTTAAATACAATTTTGTTAAAATATTTATATGCAGTTAATACACATAAATATACAAAGTCAAAATTAAAACACCATTTTGAGTGACTCACTTTTTAAAATCTCCCTTTCAGGGGCACCTGGGTGGCTTAGGTGGTTTAAGCATCTGACTTCGGCTCAGGTCATGATCTCACAGTTCATGGGATTGAGCCCGCATCAGGCTCTCTGCTGACAGCTAGCTCAGAGCCTGGAGACTGCTTCAGATTCTGTCTCCTTCTTTCTCTGCCCCTCTCCTGCTTGCACTCCGTCTCTGTCTCTCTCTCTCTTTCAAAAATAAATAAACATTGAAAATAATTTTAAAAGACAACAAAGCATGTTTAAAAAAATAAAAATAAAATCTCCCTTTAAGAGAACTTAGAGTTACTATAAGAGATTTAACACTGTTGTTCCAGTGTCTGCAAAGTGTCTAAATTTCAAGCTGGGACTGGATTTGTGCCCTCAGAAGTGGTCTCTCCTTTTCAAGATAGGAAACTGAATTTAATGCTAAAGGGCTAAAGGACTTTCCTTTAGAAGATCAGGATATGCCACTGTAAAAATGGTAGAGAGCTCTCTTTTAATCCTATTAATCCAGAAAATTCACTTTATCTGCTAGGTCAGTTAAATATAACAATCCATTTTCAGATCTATTGCAGAGTCATCTAAATGTGGGATATTCAACTTAGGAAACTTGATTTCAGACATATTTTTTGTGTGTTTTGCATGCATAATTTGTGCACTCTCCATATTTATGATGTGTATCATTCCTGACCGCGCCTTCCAAAACCATACATCTTCAACACATATGCCCAGTCATTTCAGAGCTCCCTCTCTAGAGAGACAGAACTGCTGTGAAACATACCACAACTATGAAAAAAGAGGAAATTCAAAAATAACTCCAATAATTTTGTTTTACCAAATTAAAAATATGCGGGGATTCTTTCTTGGTTAATTTTCTTGTATATAGGGTAATAGTAAGTTACAAATTTATGGAAAAATATGCTGACAAAAGAATGCTGCAGTGCTGCATTGCTATATTGCAATGCTGTATTTTAGGCATCATAAGAGATCTTATCTCATTTTAATCCTTGTCAGTAGAAATAATTTATGATTTTTAAAGTCTTTTCACTATGATATGAATTTCCTTTACATTCTTACTTTCTAAGTTTTAAAATAATATTTCTCATGTATTAGTTATGAATTGCCACATAACAAATTAACCCCCAAATTTAACAGCTTAAAATAACCAACACAAACTACCAAAAGGAGAAATAAATAAAGTAATATCATTTACAATAACATAAAAAATCATGAAATATCTGGTAATAAATCTAACTAAAGTGGTTGAAGATCTGGGCACTGAAAACATGAAGATATTAATGAAGGAAATTGAAGAAGACACAAATAAATAAAAAGATATTCAGGTTTTATGGATCAGAAGAATATTAGTAAAGTGTCCATATGGCAAAACCAATCTCCAGATTCAATGGAATAGCTGTCAAAATTATAATAGCATTTTTTCACAGAAAAAAACCCAATTTAAAAATTTGTATGGAATCATAAAAGACACTGAATAGACAAAGTGATCTTGAGAAAAGAGAAAGCTGGAAGCATCACAATTTCTGATTTCAAACTAAATTACAAAGGTAGTAATCAAAACAATATGGTATTGACATAAAACCAGAATTACATAAACAAATTGAATAGAATAGAGATCCCAGAAACAAATCCATGCATATATCATGAATTAATTTACGACAAAGGAGCCAAGGATATACAAAGGGAAAAGAATGTTTCTTCATAACATGGTTTTGGAAAACTGGACAGCCAGACGGGCAAGGATAAAGCTGGACCTCTTTCTTACGCCATACACAAAAATAAACTCAAAATGCATGAAAGATTTGTAACTGAAACCATTAAAATTGTAGAAGAAAAAATGAGGGTAGTCTTCTTGCCTCTGGTCTTGGCATGAGTCTTTTGGATCTTGACACCAAAAGCAAAGACAACAATAGATAAATAAACAACTAGGACTATATCAAAAGCTATACCAAAGGAAGCTGCGGACAAATGAGAAGACAACCTATGGAGTGGGAGAAAATATTTGCAAACCATATATCCAATAAGGAGTTAATATCCAGAATATACAAGGAACTTACACAACTCAGCAAAAAAACAAAAAGCAAAACAAAACAAAACCCCAAATAACTAATTAAAAAATGGGCAAAGGGCCTGAATAGACATTTTCCCAAAGAAGACAACTTTTAAAAAGAAGGAAATCCTTCCATTTGTGACAACATAGATGAGCCTAGAAAGCCCTATGATAAGTGAAGTTAGCCAGATAGAAAGAGAAATACTACATAGTATCAGTTATATGTGGAATCTAAAACAGTCAGAATTACAGAAACAAAATAGAAAATTGATTTTCAGAGGTAGATGGGTGGGAAAAGGAAGGAGAAGTTGGTAAAAGGGTATAGATTATTAGTTATAAAATGAATAAAATCTGACGATCTAATGTATATATGTAACTATAATTTACTAAGAGGGTAGAACTTAAATGTTCTTCTTCTTTTTTTTTTTTTAATATTTTTATTTATTTCTAGGAGAGAGAGAGACAGTGTGAGCAGGGGAGGGTCAGAGAGAGAGGGAGTCACAGACTTGAAACAGGCTCCAGGCTCTGAGCTGGCAGTCAGCACAGAGCCCGACGCGGGGCTCGAACCCACGAACCGCGAGATCATGACCTAAGTGAAAGTCGGACGCTTAAGCCACCCAGGCGCCCCTTAAATGTTCTTATAATACATACATATATGTAAATGAGGTGATGGATGTACTATTTAACTCCATGGGGAAGAATCTTTTCACAGTATATACATATACCAAATTATCATGTTGTACATTTTAAATATCATCGTTTTATTTGTCAATTATACCTCAGTGAAAAATAATTTAAAAATGAAATAAAATCTTAAAAACAAAAATAATAAGAAACATATCATCTCACAGGTTCTTTGGATCAGGGATTGGGGCGCTGCTTAACTGAATCTTCTACTTCAGGTTCTTTTTACTCAAAATTGAAATTATATCTTATTGATGAAATGATTAATAATAAATGATGCTTATATTTCATGATACCATTATATTTCATGATACCATTAATACTATTGTTCTGATTTTGTGGTAGCCTTCTTTGGAAGTAGGGTAATGACCATATTGGCTTTTTAGTTTAGATCTTAAAGGATAAAACAATTTAATTTCAAACATTTAATTGAGGCTTATTTTCTATTATTCTACTGGGATCAACAAATAAATTATAGTAGAGTGATATACAGGTAAAATTACATCAGAATTAAAAAACCTTATGATTTGGGGGTGCCTGTGTGGCTCAGTTGGTGAGCATCTGACTTCAGCTTAGGTCATGATCTCACAGCTCATGAGTTCAAGCCCCATGTAGGGCTTTTGCTGACATCTCAGAGCCTGGAGCCTGTTTTGGACTCTGTGTCTCTCTCTTTCTCCACCCTTCTCCTGTTTGTACTCTGTCTCTCTTTCAAAAATAAATAAACATTTAAAATTTTTTTTAAAAACCCTTTGATTTGATAGAGATAGGAAAGAAGCTTGGGGACTAAATGTTAAGTGATAATCACTTTTCTGTCCCTATATTTTGCCATCTCTCAGCCTCAATTTTCACAATTGATCTCTTAAAATCTTGTTAGTATTCCTTTAATGTTAAGGGCTACACCTTTTTAGCCTGTTTGCTGAATTGCTCCCCTTATTATATCTCTGAATTATAGATTCAAGGCCAGGGTTTGGTCCTGGGCCCCTTTCTATTTCAAATATGTTTGGAACTGAACTTACTATATTTTATCTTATTTCACCATTTTATTTTAGCACACAATACATAGGAGAAAAATACACAAGTGCACAACATTGAACACATCTGTGTAACTATCATTGGATCAAGAAATAAAATAGTACCAACACTTCAGAATCCATCTCTGTACCTTTTTTTGGTCACAAAACTCTCTTAAAAGTTTTGCCTGCTTCTATGTTTCATACAATGGAATGACACAATATATCCTCTTTTGCAGTAGATTCTCTTTAAATCAATGCTGTTTTTAAGATTCATCAATTTGTTATTATTGCCGTACAGTGTTCCATTGTGTGAAAACACCACAATTTGTTTATTAATACATCTATTAATAAATATTTGAGTTTTCCATCTTCATTTATTACTAATATCGCTGCTATGGATAGCGTAGTGCATGCCTTTTAGTAGACATATGTTTATATTCTGATGGGAGTTAAGAGCGTGAATTATAGCGTGAGTCTTCTTGTGTTTTACCACTTAGTAGTTGTATGACTTAACACAAGTTACTTGTATAAAGTACTTGTATCAAGTGCTCTCTGGCTTTCAATTTCCTAATTCATAAACCAGGATCAAATAGCACTTAATTTATAGGGTTGTTATAAAGATTAAAAGACTAAAAACTTTAAACTGACTAAATGATGAGGTGACTAAATTTTTAAATAGCCAAATCTTTAAAGTCAAGAAAAGAGCTTGACTCTCAGTAGATACTTAATACGTGTTAGGTATTTTATTTCTTTTTTTTTTTAGCAAATAGCATAACTTCCATTCAATTGCCCAGCCCCCAACCTTCTGTAGCATTCTTGATTTCCTCCTTTTTCTCAGGAATTCAAATTTCAGTCCATCATCAAGTCCCATGATGGTGGTCGATAAACATATCTTGAATCTATCTTTCCATGTCTTCCCATTCCCACTCTTTCAACTTTAGTTCACACCACTATCATCTCTCACTTGGTACTTTTCAAGCTGTTCTCAGTGTTTCACTTTTGATTAATCTGCTCTTAACAGTAATCAGAATAATTTTATATATTATATATACATACACACACATATATATATATACGCTTTATATGCTATATATACTATACAGAAATTAACAAAAATTCAAATGGCATCACTTTATAGCTTATTACAGGCTGTAGGATTTCACGATCTGTCCTATTTTTCTTTCTGACTTAGCTTCTACTTTATCACATTAGCCATACTTCTTTCTGTTCTTAAGTTTGTCATTTAGATTTCATCTGAAATATTCTCTTATTACCTTGGTTTCTGAGTAATTATCCTGACTTCTCTCTCAGTCTGCCTCCACCAAATACCTTTCCATTTCATATATAATCCTATTATATTTTACTCATTCCACTCATTTCTATCTACAATAATATTGGTCATTTTTCAGTCACTTATTTATTTTCTTTCTCCTCTCTAGAATAAAAATGTTCCAAAAGAGCAGAAACTTTGTCTTGTTTATTAGCTCTTTTAATAGTGTCTGGTAAATCATCCAGTTTCAATAAATACTTGAAATAAATGAGAGAATGAAATGAACTACCCTTTCAACTACTTTTTGAAGTTTATTGTATGTATTCAAGTCAATATTTCAGGGTGCACTCTATCAAGAAATATGTAAAGATACTTCACTTATAAAAATCCTAACTATATGGCTATAATTATTATGAGAGTCAATTTTATTAATGGGTTAAAAGATCACTTGAATGGTTAAAATAGTCATCAATGGGATTAATGTTTCCTTTTCTTGATTAAGTAAAAGAAGTCATTGATAAGTAACAAAAAATGAAATTGCCATTGTTTTCTGATGCTGTTATATTTTAACTTTAGAATGACATAACATGAGCAGGGATGGTGTTTTCCATCACAGAAAAAATAGTATTGGTCAGAGAGGACACAGTTCCACATAGGAAGAGTATGAATATTGATTTATTATGTTATACCTTAATTATGGGGAGCTTTCTTATTTGCAATGGGTAAACATACATTTGTATCTATTGTAATTTCTTTTGTAAATATAACCTGTCAGTAAGTAACACCAGTGTTATAAGCCTGTAGAAACAGAAGTTAAAAGCTTCTTCATCTTTGGAGGTATTTTCCATTTATGAATCAAAGACTTAGTGTTTATGATAAATACAAGCCATTCCTATATTTTGATGCTGGGAAGCGCGATATTTAACAACTTCTCTAAGATAATTGAAAAAACTTGAGGAAAACAGAGTTCTTTGATGCTTTAATTTTTTAACTAAAAATTCTGTTTTCAGGTGCTGAGGATTAAGAAATGCACTTGTTGTGAGGAGCACTGGATGATCTCTGGAATTATTGAATCACTACATTGTATAACTGAAATTAATACCACATTGTATTTTAACTAGAATTTAAATACAAAACTTAAAAATTCTATTTTCAATATCTAAAATTGATTTGTTTCTATCATTTTCTCAATGGAAGGTATTCCTTTAATTAACTCATGAAAGTGATTTACCTTTAAAATACTACATTGAGAACATTCCATGTTTATGACAATATTCCCCTGATTTAAGCTTAGGTAAAACAAAGAAAAGCAAAACTAACTTAGGCAATGTTCTTTCTCTTTCACTGTTTTTGCTTTCACATGCAGTATTCATACTGACAGCTGGGTGAGGAAAGGTGCATTATAGCAACATTAACATGCCAAGTTTCCTTACAGGCTGTGCCTGCCAAGCAGATAAATGTGTAGTGTGAATTAACAAGCATGCTGCACCTGGGTTTTCTCAGTGGTATTAAAAATAATTCTTCCCATAGCATAGCTATGGTAGCACTGATGCCTTAAGACCTAATATTAATAAGATTTGTATACCCTAAAGCTAAATAAGGAAGGTTTGGGAACCAGGGAATGTAATGTTCTCCACCCTAACTTATGAAGTACCATATGAGACTTTGCCTTAGATTTTAAGAGAAGTTATGGAAAGAAAGTTCAATAACCAGTTACACAGAGTCAACAACTCCGTCATATTAGATCTGGATAATATAAAAATAAAGTCAGTAACTTTTATTGAGTGCTTACTATATATCAGAAACTTTGATGAGTGTTTAGAGATCATTAATTAGTTGGCCTCCCTAATTAGTCCTGTAACCTGCTTCCTCCCTGCCTTTTCCCCCTCAAGTAGGCAAGATACTCCTCACATACAGTACTTTTATTTATTCCATAGTGCTTATTACGCACTTTCACATCAGATGCTTTAATTCTTATTTTTTATTTTTGTGTTGTCTCTTTCCACCACAGCGAATGCTCCTCAAAGATAAATATCTTTCTTTTAGCAGTTAGGATACACTAGAGTATGCTGCAGTAACAACCCCAAACTTAAATGACTGGAAAACAATACAATTTATTTTCTACTCGTGTAATTGTGTATCAGTAATTTACAGAAGGTTTCATACAATGTAATCACTCAGGAATCCAGAGAAGATGTCTCCAAATATGCTTCCATGATCACCAAGACCAGGAAAAGCAAGTATAATTGCTCACAGAGGCTTAAAGCTTCCAAAGTGACATATGTCACTTTTACTCACATTTTATTAGGCAAAGAATGTCAGATGGCTATGTCTGAATTCAACAGTGCTAGGAAGGGGCTTACATTTCAGTGCACAGAATATAATTTACCACATATCTTCCACTTATTGTTGCATCCCAAGGGGTGAGAAGAACACTTATGGGTGTATAGAAGATCCTGAATAAATACTGTAGCTAGTACTATTAACATTACTTTATAAACAAGGAAGGTGAAGCACATGGAGGTAAAGCAACTTGTCAAATTCGAGAATAGTGTATGAACCAGACAATATGACTTCAGAAACTATACTCTTTAAAAAAAATTAATGGGTATTTATTTTTGAGAGAGAGAAAGAGAGTGTAAGTTGGGAAGGGGCAGAAACGGAAACACAGAATCCGAAATAGGCTCCATGACCCAAGCTGCCTGCCCAGAGCCTGATGTGGGGCTCTAACTCAGAAACTGTGACATCATGACCTGAGCCGAAGTCAGATGCTTAAACCAACTGAGCAACCCAGCTGCACCCAGAAACTACTCAACTATTATACTGATAAGATGATAAAGGAGACATTGCTGTTAATACCGAATACTCTAATTTACATTGAGAAATAGCATAAACTCAGACATGTTAGACTTCATCTGGCAAACCCCCTTCACCTTCAAAAAGGGCTTTTGAAGTTTGACAATTTGGAGAAGATCAGGAAGACACTTAGTCTAAGGTGTTAAGGCAGAGGTGCATGCTGTTTTGTGGTCAGTAGTACTGGATATTTATTCTCCCAAAGTTAATCATTCACAAGATACATCAATAGGTACAGATATATAAGTTTCTACTGTGGAACTCTCAGAATGTAGGAGAATGTACTTAAACTTAGAAACCTGGGAAATATAAGACTTTTTTGTATACCTTACATCTAAAAAAAGACATAGGTAAACATGGTGATGTTTTGTATTTTGTTGAGAAAATTCTTTAAAGAAAATATTTGAATTAACTAATCAAAAAGCCTGGCAGTTAGGATGGAAAAAAGAATTCCTGTATATATAAGCCAAAAATATAAATGGGTCTCAGTGTTGAATAAGAAACTTCTTGTTTGAGGGCAAAAGTGTTGGTTTCATAGCAGAAATTGCTAGTGCACTTTAGAGAAAGTAGTGTCTAATTTCATGTGTATTTTACCTAAAGGAAAGTAAATTTTATCAAGATATTGTAGACCATACTGGTTTACAAGTATAAATGTACACATATGATAACTAATATGGAACAAATTTGCTAAAGTCATTTTTGACCTAAAAAATGTCCTTCAGGCACATGCCATATAGCAGAGGAGTAAATGAGGGTGTCAAGGCAAACTACAATATCAACTGGATATGTTTTAAGTTCATCCTACTCTTTCTAGTGTTTTTAAAGCTGCTTTGGGTTTTCCTAATGAATTAGGTTTCGAGAATATATATTTTGGTGGATTTTGCTTGATAATATGTCCATATAGAATGTTACCTAATGTTGGGGAACCTGGGTGGCTCAGTCGGTTAAGCGTCTGACTTTGGCTCGGGTCATGAACTCACTGTTCATGAGTTTGAGCCCTGCATTGGGCTTTGTGCTGACAGCTCAGAGCCTGAACCCTGGTTCAGATTCTGTGTCTCCCTCTCTCTCTGTGCCTCCCCTGCTCATACTCTCTCTCTGTTTCTCAAAAATAAATAAACATTAAAAAATATAAAAAAGAAGGTTACCTAATGAGATTCATTATTATTAATTTTTGTAACTATTTTTAAAGACCATTTATCTTTGCTTATTTTATTTGTTAGTTTATTATACCAGTGCAAAACTTTAGAAGGCATCCCTCTCTATTTCTCTTTAAAATTGTATTTTCCATTTGAGTATAAACTGACCATTTGCTTGGGGATATCTATATATAATTGCCAACATTGCACTCACATTCTCATATGTATAATCTAATGTATTATGGTATTTGAAAATTATTTTTGTATATATGTTATATATCATATATAAACATTACTTAAATTACATTTCCTAGGGGTTCCTAGGTGACTCAGTTGGGTGTCTGACTCTTGGTTTTGGGTCAGGTCTTGCTCTCATGGTTTGCTGGATGGAGCCCTGAATGGGGCTTTCTGCTGACAGTGCAGAGTATGCTGCACTGTCTCTCTCTCTGTCCCTCCCCCACTCCAGAGAGTGCACTCTCTCTCATTCTCACAAAATAAATAAACAAGCTTTAAAAAAATTAAATAAATAAATTACATTTTCTAGTAATTGAACAACAAAAAAAATCAATATTCCACTTTCCTACCTTTATCCGATGGCATTCACTTTCATCAGAATTATCCCGGCATTTCAAAAGTTATTTCAATTGTTTTTACCTATTACCTAAAGCAATGAAATACCTAGGATACATTCAGTGACAAATAATATGTAAGAATGCTTTTTTATTTGACTTTTTTTCTTAATATGTGTATTTTTAAAAAAATTTTTAATGTTTATTTATTTATTTTTTTTGAGAGAGAGAGTCCAAGTGGGAGAGGGGCAGAGAGAGGGAGACACAGAATCTGAAGCAGACTCCAGGCTCTGAGCTGTCAGCACAGAGCCTGTCGCGGGGCTCGAACTCACGAACTGTGAGATCATGAGCTGAGCCGAAGTCGGACGCTTAACTGACTGAGCCACCCAGGCACCCCTTAATATGTATATCTTTAAAATATTTTTTCCTATCTTAACACTTTTAAAATTAATTGCCATGCAACAATGTGGATAGAACTAGAGTATATTATACTAAGTGAAATAAGTCAGTCAAAGATAAGTATCATATGATTTCACTCATGTATGGAATTTCAGAAACACAATGAATGAACCCATGGGAAGGGAAGGAACAATAAGATAAAAAGAGAAAGGGAGGCAAACCATAAGAGACTCTTAAATACAGAGAACAAACTGAGGAGTGCTGCAGGGGTGTTGAGTAGGCGGATGGGCTAAATGGGTGATGGATATTAAGGAGGGCACTTGCTGGGATGAGCACTGGATGTTATATATGTAAGTGATAAATCACTGGGTTCCACTCCTGAAACCAGTACTACACTGTATGTTAACTAACTTGAACTTATAACTTTAAAATTTTTAAAAATTAATTTTACCAATTAATATAAATAATTTATATTATATTTATATTTATACCAAAATATAAATAAAATTAATATTACAAGGTAAGGCAAGGATGTGATGATTTTACAGAATTAATGTCTCCAAGTATTTTCCTGGTTTAGATTCTGAGTGCATAAATAATGGGAGTTTGTTCATATCTCACCTCTAAAACTTGAAGAGAGTGAATAGTTAACAACTAACATTTTCAATGAAAACTTCCTGTGTGCAAAGAATTTTGCTAAGTGCTGTCAAAAGGTAAACTGAGGCATGTTAAAAATTTTGAGTCTATTTGAGCAAACATCCATTTCAGTCATGCAGCACAAATCTAAAGTGGTTAGGAATGTTCCACCAACAGAAGCTAGAGGAAAGACTTATGGAAACAAACCAAGGAGATTATTTGGTTGGCTGCAATTTAACTGCTTGCATTATATGGGAAAGCCTACGAGGTTGTTTGTGATTGAGTACTTAGGTTTTGATATCTTAACCTTGAGGCATTTACAGGCTTAGGTTTTTGGATTTGCTAACATCGATGACTAAGGCATTAAAACCACCTCAGTTTAATGGCCTCCTTCTTGAAATTAATTTAATAATGCTATACATAACATTATTTTGTTTAAACATCAGAACATCCACCAAAAGATATAAGATATTATTATCCTTATTTCAACAATAAAACTCGGGCCAAGGGAGATGAAGTGGCTTGCCCAAGGTCATTCAGTCAGGAAATATAGGAGTATTCTATAAACCTAGGCAGCAGCATGATGCCAGATTGGCATTTAACTTCTCCACAATATTGCCTAACACTCACTCTCTGATGATGCCAGAGTACCTGCTAGGAAATGGGTAATATCAAGAGCAGTTCATCTTTACTTCCTCTCCACATCAACCATGCTTAGGGAGGTATTAAATCCCATTTTACAGACAAGAACAAACATAGCATAGTTACAAGTAATTGCTCAGGGTCTGACCAATAGTAAGGGGCAGGACCAGGATTCCAATCCTGGCTTGTCTGGGACTGATCATAGTGAAATTGGTACAGGAGTACACCAAATTGTAAATAGGGTTTTCTTGAATTAATTTTGAGGGTCGAAACAAACACATACTTTTACATTTTTTCCCCAAGTGAATTGCACTTAATCAAGGAGTACAAAAAAATGTACTGCAACCTCATTTAACATTTTCCCAATATCTACAAATGAGCTGGAAAATTTGGTATTTGGTTGTAAAAGATATTGGAAGTGTGGGGAAAACTTTACCTTGTACATATTTTATTAAGATGTTAGAGTTATTTTGATTTTCAAATTGCATATATACTAAAGAAAAGTTACCATCTTAACAGAAAACTTTATACAACTTCCCATGCTCAAAACACTTAATTCTTGAGTCCTATAAGTTTTGACAATTACCAAAAATAAATTGTTTACATATACGTAATTTTTAAAAAATAATTACTGCTCAGTACAATAACCTGTTGTACAATTTTAATTAGAATTTAATAAATCTCTCTTTTGGGGGGATTTATTTTTAAGGGGTACTACTTTAAGTCAGGCAAATACTGAATACTATTAAATAAGGCAAAATCTCCCCCATAAAATAAAAAAAATACTTCCTGTTGAGTGAAATGAAATAAGGATATGAAAACAAAAAAATACAAAATTGAAAGCATCCAGATCCAGGACGTATCAGAAAGAGAAACTTTTTGGAGAAAACACTGTAATATTTTTATTCAATTGGGAACATCTTCAATTTGAGTTAGTGTGAACTACCAAGGCATTAAAGTCAACAGCAGCTACAGCATTATAAATTTTGTATAACCATAAGTGATAAGTAAATAGAAAGCAGCAATTAGGGTAAAAGTCATTGTTCATGTGTATATATTTTAGGTCATTTGTGAAATAGTAATTGTAATTTGTGAGCATTTTGCATATTTTACTCTGAAAATGCTACATTATTATTGACTTGCTTTCCATCCTTTTTCTTTCCTTTTTCTTGCTTTCCTTCTTCCCCTTCCTGACATGTATGTTTATGTTATATTATGCCTACTGTGCTGTGTGCCCAGGCATTAAGTCAATAACAGTGTTCTTTCAAGAGCTGGCTCCACCACCTATGCTGTGCAGGACTGCTGTGCAGTCCTGGGACAGTTTTAGTTAACGTTTTCCTCTTGTTGAAGCAAAGATGCTAAAATTATTTACTTCATAATGTTACTGTGAGATGTAAATGGTGTTATTAAATATGAAGCTCATTTTAGTGTCTGGCATATAATGGGCTCTTAACAAAGAATTTTATAATGAATGGTAATTTTAAATGTGTTTGTAATATCCAACCTCTGAGAAGATATGGAACAGGAAAACTATATTATAAACAAGGTCATTTATAGGTTGTTGTCTCTCAGTAATAAGCTCACAGAAAATTTTAACAAAACAAAATCCTAAGCAAAAGCAAATCAAAGTCTGTAACATACAAAAAGCATAATACATCATAAACAAGGAGGATTATTTCAGGGAGGTATGGGTTTTTTTTTTTTCAGTTTTGCTTAGATCTAATTGACATATACTATTGTATAAGTTTAAGGTGTACAATGTGGCAATACATATATATTGGGAAATGATTACAACAATGATCACCACATTTATCACCTGACATAGAAACCATTTCTTTGTGTGTATAATTAGAACTATTAAGATTCACTCTTTTAGCAACTTTCAAGTATACAATACAGTATTGATAACTATAGTCTCCAAGCTGCACATTAGGTCATCGGAACTCATTCTTCTTATAACTGGAAGTTTGTACCCTTCACTCATTTTCCCCATTCCCTTGTTCCTGGCAACCATCAATATACTCACTGCTTCTTTTTTTCTTCCTTTTTTTAAGGTTTATTTTTGAGAGTGATGGGTGTGAAAGAGCAAAGAGAGACAGAGGGAGAGAGAGAGAGGGAGAGAGACAGAGAGGGAGAAAGAGAGAGGGAAAGAGAGAGAGGGAGAGAGAGAGAGGGAGAGAGAGAGAGGGAGAGAGACAGAGAGGGAGAGAGAGAGAGGGAGAGAGAGAGAGGGAGAGAGAATCCCAAGCAGGCTCTCCACTGTCAGCACAGAGCCCAGTGCAGGACTCAATTTTATGAACTTTGAGATCATGACTTGAGCCTAAATTAAGAGTTGATTGTTTAACCAACTGAATCTCAGTTCAGGGTGCCCCCTACTCACTGTTTCTTTGTGTTCAATTTCTTTTAATATTCCCCACATAAGTGAGATTAAATGGTCTTAATCTTTCTCTGACTTATTTCCCTTAGTACAATATTCTAAACTTTCATCTATGTTCTTTCAAGAGACACTTACATTGTTTTCATGTCTTGGCTATGGTAAGTAATGTTACCACAAACATATATCCTTTGAACATATATGCTGAATCATATGGTAATTCTATCTTCTTCTTCTTTCTTCTTCCTCTTCCCCCTCCCCCTCCCCTTCTTCTTCTTCTTCTTCTTCTTCTCCTCCTCCTCCTCCTCCTCCTCCTCCTCCTTCTCCTTCTTCTTTTCTTCTTCTTCTTCTTCTTCATCTCCTTCTTCTCCTTCTCCTTCTTCAGAAACCTCCATAGTGTTTTCCACCATCACGGCTATACCTATTTACCTTCCCAGCAATAGTGTACAAGGGTTTCCTTTTCTCCACATCCTCTCCAACACTTGCTATCTCTTATCTTTTTAATAATAGCCATTCTAACAGGTGTGAAGTGATGTCACTTGTGGTTTTGATTTGCATTTCCCTGATGACTGAACACCTTTGCATGTATCTGCTGGATATTTGTATGTCTTCTTGAGAAAAATGTTTATTCGAGTTTATTTGTCCATTTTTAAATTAGATTGTTTGATTTCTTGTGCTATTGAATTGTATGAGTTCTTTATATATTCTGCATATTAACCCTTTATCAGATAGATGGTTTGCAAATATTTTCTCCAGTTTCGTATTTGCCTTTTAATTTAGTGGAACCACCTCTGGGTGAGTGGGGTTGCAGCCTGTGTTTCCTGGAAGTGTAGCACCACTGGTTGGATTCTGCAACTGGTCAGTTCTGGGGTTTGTGCTCCCCAACTGCTCCTGGGTGAGTAGGGCTTCAGGCTGTGCTCTCCAACCAAATGGTGCTATAGAACTCTATAGGCAGTGTTCTGCTGTTGGGTGAGGTTGCAGCTACACTTTGTGATTGGGCAAGGCCTCCAGCTCTACCCTGTAGTTGGGTAGGCTAGGTAGGGATTGTGCCTAACAGTTGGGCAGAGTCACTGTCCCAGCTTCCTGGTCAGATGGGGCTCCACACTAGTCTTTGAGGTTGGGTGGGGCCACAGACTAGGTTTTCTACCTAGGAAAGGCTTCTAGCCATGTTCAACAATTGAGATGGGCTATATGCTGGGTTCCACTGCTAATAGAGGTTGTATAGGCTGGGCTCCATGGTTGAGTGGTACCATAGTCTGGGCTCCAAGTATCCACTCAGGGTCACTGTTCAGGTTCCTGATTATATGGGTCCGGAGGCTATGCTCAACAGTTGAGTAGGAAGGTGGGTTGGCTTTTTGCCCAGGCAAGTTACAGGTGTGCTCTGTGGCTGTTAGGCATCTGTGGCCTTACTTCTTAGCAGGGTTGATCAGAGACAATACTAAGCAATTGGGTGGGACTATGAGTTTTCTTCCTGCCTGGGTGGTGCCACAGAGTGGGTTTCAAGGCCTTTATGGTCCATTGGTTGGAGTTCCAAATTGGGCAGACCTGTCAACCAAACTCCCTGGTCAGACAAGGCTACTGACTTGGTTCTGTAGAAAGGCAGAACTGTTGGCTGGGATCTTTGCTTAGCGGTCTGCTGTAAGGATTAATGCAGTCAACCAAGATCTGAACACTGCTTGCTGTAAGCTCCACCTCTCTTCATCTCTATCTGAGATGAGCTCATCATCTGGTTGAGCTCTAAAGAGATCTCCAGGAGCTAAGACTCCAGTGAACCTCCCAGGAAGAACTTCGGTGTCCTGGGAAAGCTGGATGTCCACCTTGGGTTCTCTTTCCCACTGGAGAAACAATATGGATGGCACAGTGTGGCACCAGGTTGCCCTGGAGAGGGGCAGTGTAATCAAGATGAAACCATTCCTCTTGTGTTTCTAGTTAGGTCTTTCTTGGTATCTGGTCCAAGTGCTTCAGGAGAGTGCTTTAGCTTCACTTCTGGGTTCTAAGATTTTCACAATGGAGTCTTGTTTATGGATGGTTGCCAGTTGGTCTTGTGAGAGGGACTGAAGCTGGAAATGACCTATGGCATCATCTTGATAACATCCACTCCTGAGGAATGCATATTGAATATAGCATTTGACTATCAATTAACATAAGTGAACAAATTAACAGAATGAAGAAAAAAACTATGTGATTATCTCAGTCGATACAGAATGAGCTCTTAGTATAAATCAATACTCACTTGAAAAAAACTCTTACCAGATTACATATACAGTAAAACCTTTGTTTATGAGCATAATTCATTCCAGAAACATACTTGTAATCCAAAGGACTTGTATATCAAAGCAAAATTCAAGAACCATTGGCTCATGTGTGGTCACATGACATTCGGCAACATGTACTACTCATATTGCAAAATATCAATCGTTTATTAAGTTAAAACTTCTTAGAAATGTTTGCTCATCTTGTGGAACATTCACAGAACAAGTTATTCAATATTCAAAGTTTTGCTGTAATAGGAAACTTCCTTAATTTAATAAAGAATGTCTACAAAAGTCCTGTGCAAAATATTATACTGAATAATAAAATAATGATATTTGGCCCATGGGGTCTGGAAGGAGGCAAGAATGTTTATCAACACTTCTTCATAATATTGTACAGTAGGTTTTAGCAAGTATAACATGTTAAGAAAAAAAACATGAGGTGTAAGAAGAAAAATGGTTATTTTTTTAGATGATATTTTTGTGTGCATAGAAAAGTCAAATCAGACAAATTGGAGGTATGCATCATGGCTATAGAGTAGTAAATAGTAGTAAAGAGGTAAACTTTTCATAAATTGATCTATAGCTCCATACAATGCGAGTTTCCAGCGAGTATTTTTTGTATAAATCGACCAGGTGATGTGGAGGTGGAGGATTTAGAATGGCTAAGAACATCTTGGAAAAAAAATGAATTTGAAGATTTATATTAATAGATTTTACAAATTATTATAAATACTTAAGACATTGTGGTATTAGTGAAAAGACAGATGAACAGATTGAAACTATAAAAAATCCAGAACCAGGTCATCACATTTAGAATCATATAAATCATAGAACTGACACTGTGGCACAGGGAAAACTAACATTCTTTTCCATAAATTGTTCCAAATCAACTGAATATCTTCATCAAAAATAAAAGAGTTTAATTCCTATCTTACATCATATGCATGAAGATAGTTCAGATAGAGTGTAAATTAAATTTGGTTCAGAGGGTCAGTATTTCTATGTGTTAAGGTTGTACACACATACAGATATTTTAAATAAATATAAAGTAAACAAAAAGAAACCTTCCAACTATATGTGGAAGGGCACTGAAAGAATATATATGTGTTTTATATAATGAGGCTTCCATGTTCATTAAACCGGATGTATAGGTTACATTGAATATTGGCAATTCTTGCAGTTACTTATGGACTTGTTCATGCATAAGACAAGTAAGTGTTTTTCTTCCTTTTTTTTTTTAATATTTTTTTTTTATTATTTATTTCTAGGAGAGAGAGAGAAACAGCGTGAGCAGGGGAGGGTCAGAGTGAAAGGGAGACACAGACTCTGAAATAGGCTCCAGGCTCTGAGCTGGCAGTCAGCACAGAGCCCGACGCGGGGCTCGAACCCACGAACCGTGAGATCATGACCCAAGCGAAAGTCGCATGCTTAACCGACTAAGCCACCCAGGTGCCCCAGTAAGTGTTTTTCTTATTAAGTCTTTGATCTAAATACCATACACAAAGATTAAGAAACATTGGCAGATTCCTTAATGCTGATCTATGGTTACAGAATTATGCATAAAATTTCTAAATTTCTAGTATTCATCTTCTACTAAACATGAAAAAATTCATGAAGTGAATCATTTTGACATCATTTCTTTGATGTATTTAGACTTTCTTTGGGAAACCTGGTTGACTTAAGGAAAAATTAGGTGGAATTTCCCCCCTGTATTAAGTCTTTCCAAAAGCAACACAAAATTGGGGCACCTGGGTGGCTCAGTCAGTTAAGTGGCCGACTTTGGCTAAGGTCGCCATCTCATGGTTCCTGAGCCATTTCACAAGTTCGAGCCTCGCGTTGGGCTCTGTGCTGACAGCCCAGAGTTTGGAGCCTGCTTCAGATTCTGTGTTTCCGTCTCTTTCTGACCCTTTCCTGCTCAACAATAAATTTAAAAAAACATTAAAAAATTTTAAAAAGGCAACACAAAATGATAATAAAAATATGTACCTCCAATATTTGTTTTCCTATTGATTTTAACTTGTTTTTAACATTAGTCCTTTAAAAAAAATTCTGTCCAATTTTTCTTAAAAATGGCTTTCTTATGTATTTCAGTTTAGCAAAAGTATGATTTATTACTCTTTCACTGAGGCTATTTAGTGCATTCTATGGCTGATCTTTCAGAGGAAAATAGTCCTTTGTGGATTCTTCCAGCAAACAGGTGGTGTGGCTTCACCAATGTCAAAGTGACAATCTTCCAATCACAATCATTTCCCAAATAGTATTCAGTGGAAAAAATAACATCTGTAGATTAACTCAAACCATCTTGATAAAATGAAGCAGGTGCTCATATTAGCATTTCTAAAGCTAGAGAAATCCATCTGCAGAAACTTGATTTACAGTAATTTTAACCTGATTTATTCTTCATTATAAGTAAGTGCACTACCCAAGAGATATGTGAATCAGAGTACTTAGTGAGATAAACATATTAAGAAGATAATGATCTTACAGAAAATCTGCTGTTACTCTCCTTGAACAAGAGTCTTTAGAAACCATTTGCTCTTTTGCTTTGTTTAACTGTAATGATATATATTATGAAAAGTAATAATTTTTTTTCTATAGCTAAAAAAGATAATATAGGCTTATAACCAAATAGATTTTTATGGTACAAAAAATGCTTTTTACCTTGTGATAAGAAATTTTAGGACTACTCTCTTAACAACTTTCAAATATACTATACAGAAGTATTAACTAGTTATCATGTTGTGCATTACGTCACTGGCATGAATATATATATTAAAATAATATTGGAAGTAATTTAGAAGTCTGTCAATAAAAGATTAAACAATTACTGTTCTTTGACAGAGTAAAATATTATGCGGTTTTTAAGGGGACATTCAACCTATACGTATAATAATTATGGAATGATGACCACAATATATTATTAATTTTTAAAAATAGTAAACATCACAACAGTATGGATAATTTAAAATAATGCACACTTGGAAATTTACCCTGAAGTACATATTTCTAAATACCCATCAGTATTAATTTCTTAGAGGTAGGAGTATTTTCATCCCTCACTTTATATACCTCTTTCTATTTAAATATTTTCTTATTGATTTTGTATTAACCTTTACTTTTTGAATTTATAAAGTATTTTTAATTAAGGAGGGTACTTATTATTACTACTAAAAGAGTTCTTCCTTAATAGGTTGTATTCTTCCCAGATGATAATTATGAATTGCATAGGAAAAAGGATTACTCATCTGCTTCAGATAGTCCTCTTAAACATTATAACCCACATACAGAAATAATATTTTTACATGGAATGTTTAGTTTTGATCATGTATGAAAATCTCTAAGACTCATTGAAAGAATATAAAACTTAAATATATCTTGAATATATGTTTTTTAAAAAATATAATTTTATCAATACTTGAAATGAATGCTATCAATTAAACAGAACACCTGATTACAAAACAATGAGAACCTGATTATGAATTCTTTGGCATTAGATACATAAAACATCTCCATAATGTCCAACTGGTCAATGGAAATAAATTGATTGCCAAGGAATTTATAGAACAGAGGTGACAAGTTAGAAGAATGGTCATGGTATTGAAATATTCTGGCCTCCGATGTACTATCTGTTTAGATGGAACTATATCTATAACAGTATATTTCTTAGAACATTCAGAATGTGGATTCTCCCAAGAATGTCAGGACAATGAGGTGACCTGGGTAGTTTTTGTCTTTATTGTTTCAAGCTGCTTTTTTAGGCCTATAACAAATAAAGAATAGTATCTACACAATAAATAAATCTCATCAGAGATCACTTTAGAAATGTAAGGAGATTCGAATTTGATAAAATTATATTGTTTATCATGCCCTGCCATTTTCATCCTATCCCGTATCACCTCTAATAATCACTGGCCTCCAAAAATGTTAGTGAAATCAAGTTACATAAATAACATGAATGTTGAACTAAAGAGAAAATAAGAAGGGATTTCAAATATGGGCTAAAAGATATGAAAATATGGAAAAAGTGATTCCATGTAATATTGCTATTTTGGAGAATTTCAGTTAAATTTAAGTATATATCCTTTAGCTTTTTTCTAGATGCATGCACTTAGAAGATAATGTACATATTATCTTTAAGAGCCCCTGATAAACCACTAGATGGCTGAATTTTGCTACACAGCAAATCATCTGTCCTTGATCTATATTTCAGCAGGATCATGGTTGAACCCCAACCAATTAAATCTTTAGCCACCCCATTTGCAACCCTAGGCTAAGTCCACAGGCCTTCTCTTTGCTCTGCAGGCCCTACACATTTAGTCAGATAACTTTTTTTCTCATTTTCTGGTTAACTCCCTACACTGCTTTCTCTGGAATCTGACTTTCCCACCCCTCCTTTTCTTGTTCTCATGTAAAGTTGACTACAAGGTATGGTATAATTTTTTCCCATATTTTTCATTTCCGGAAGCTGGTTTTCATTATTTTTTTTAACTAATATTCACCATAGGTAAACATATCAGGGCAATCTAGGTAAGTGCAACAGAAATGACAAATATGAGAAAATGTACAAAGTTACTAGAAATCAACTCGAATTTTCATATCTCTCCATAAGTCAGGTTCTCAGGTCTTAGACACTGAGACAAGAAGTTAGTCCAAGTGATTTATTAAGGAAATGCTCCCAGGAGAAATCCTCAATGAAATGGAAAATGCAAGAAAGAAAAGTGGAGGAAATAAAAAAGGGTATTATTTCACATAGTATCTGAGCTTTTAGTCTGACTTTGGAATGAAACTTATGCCTCTGGGTTTGTCTTGATTTGAGGCAAGGCCCTTAGCTTTCCATCTACTGTATCAGTTGACTATTCACTAAGACCACCCTGTAGCGTCATTGTAAACACCTTCCCAGGCACCTCTAGCTCCTTGTGTAGAAGGGGCAAAATGACCCAGTAGTTCAAGGGCAGGGGGTTGAAACAGGTGTGTTAAAAGCTATGCACAAGGAAGAGGAAAGGTGGGATTATTGAAAGGATCAAAGAAATCCTAAGGAATTTGGCCACATTAGACAGTTTGCTATATAGTCTTTATTAAAATGTAGTTTGACTTGCCTTTGTCAAACTGCCTTTCTCGATTGCCTTCTAATTTCCCCACGATGATTTATTTTGTTTCCTTTGCCTTTCTTCAAACTGTTCCTCTGAGGTGAAAGTCTGTTTGAATATGTTCATCAAGTCTCTCTTTTTTCCGAAATAACAATGAAAAAAATTGGTTTCATAAAGGTGATAAAATGAGAGAAATACTCAATTATCAAGGTCTCTAGCCACATGGGAGGTTACCCTCTTTCACTGCTCAGTAGGGGCCACTTCTCCTAGCCAAGAGTATTTCAGAAACCTGGGGTCCAGTAGTTCTAAGTATTTCCATCCAAACAATCTCTAGGCAGGTTTTGAGAGTTCACATATTTTTCATCAGGCCTCTGACTTAGGCAAAGAAGACCTCCCAATTCTATCTTATACTTAAAGTCTGATAGGAGATTTCTGATCACACTTCAACAATTTTTTTTTTCAGAGTGGAACTTAACTGTAACAAATATAACAAGTGGTTAGAAATATTCTTAAGAGTAAAATTTGTATATATCAGGACCTAGACCAAAATCATTTTACTTAATGTGCTTCTTATCAATGCTTTACTGTTAAGAATTGGTGCTTCTAGATTAAGAATTAATGAGGAATTTTATCTTAACCTGTGTATGATTTAATATTTGTATACTTATGGTTGTCACTCCCATCCCAATTTGTTTTTCTAATTTGCTCTAGAATGTTTGCATTGCTTCTGTCTTTACTTAATTGATGATTTTGCTTTATCTTTTACTTTTATATTTAGTTCCCTGCAGAAAAAACAAATTTATTTCTTACATTTTATTTCTTTTATATTTCTTTTTAAATTATAAAAAACATAAAAGTAAAAAAAAAAAGATGTTTTTACTGCATATATAATGTAGACCTATTTCCCAACAAGAATAAATATTCATATGTTGAGCATGAAGCTCTTGTGTTGTGTTTCAGCAGAAAGTCTGGATCCAACTTCACTGTAAGTCTGCAGTTCACTTCTCGTAATCATTATATACAGTATACTGGACTTCTCGCTTTTGTGATTTTACCAGTTTAGGAAACACAACTGGATTCCCTCGCTAACTATGTTTGTATTTTAAAGAAGATACACTTTTAATATTTTATAAAACTATCTTTTTGAACACAACATTTTAAACAATTAAAATTATTTTTGGAGCACCTGGGTGGCTCAGGTGTTTAACTGTCCAACTTTGGCCAAGGTCATGATCTCAAGGTTCATGAGTTTGAGCTCTGGGCGGGGCTCTGCACTGAGAGCTCAGAGCCTGAGGCCTGCTTTGGATTCTGTGTCTCCCTTTCATTGTCCTTCACCCCCACTAGTGCTCTGTCCCTCTCTCAAAAATAAACATTTAAAAATTAAAGTTATATTTACTATTGTTTTCAATGTTTGTAAAATCTCTTTTGAAAAAGTTCTGGGCAATATTTCATTATGGCAATGCCAAATAGAGATCAGAGGTCTTCAACATGGGGTTGAGAAAAAGAGATGGAAAGGAAAATCCAGAGATAGCACAAAGTACATAAAGAACTAAGGGTCAGAACTTAAATATATTGGTTCCCAGAGCACTGAAGGATGTAAGTGGTGTAGATAAGATTTATGTGGTTTCTGGAAGTACTTATTTACTCCTTGACTAAGCACACCCTTCAGAAAAGCCAATTCCCATGAAAATAAGAGAAGGAAAATAGAATTCTACAAAGGGAAGATATTAATACTTACAACTGTCCTTTATCTTAAGACTTTTGTTTTTCCTAATAGATTTATACATAAGATAAAATGTTTAATATTGACTCACAATTTTAAAGTGAATTAAATAAAACCACAAGAGATATTAATGGCACTTAAACAGTCAGCCAGGCCATACTATAAACAAATATGATAAAGTTAATGCTTATATATTACTCTCCACTGTCATTTGAAAGATTAAGTATTTAATATTTAAGAATATTTGCATAAAACTCTTCCAGCATGTCAGACAACATACATTTAGCTTCTATAAATTAAAGGGAATCCATGATGTCATAGTCAAGTGTCAGCAGATTTCTGTATTTAAGACTTCTGACCAATAGATGAAAGGATAGAAAATAATATAGGACCTAAGGAAGATGTGACACCTTTAGGTTCAAATTGAAGATTTTGTGCTTAACATATTAATGAGGTGGGAGACATTAACAGGATAAAGCAGAAAAAGATATTGGTCTTATGATCTAGGACAGGGATTGGAATCCTATGGATTTGGGCCAGCACTGGCCTGACACTTATTTTTAGAACTCAAGTTTCCTTGGCACAGTGTCCCATTAATACTTATGAATTTTCTATGGCTGTTTTCATGCTAGAATTGTATGACCTGCAGGGCCTACAATATATACTATGTAGCCCGTCTTTAGAAAAATTTGATAACCCCTTTTTTAGGTAATCATGCTTTTAATATACTAGTGGTACATTAATGGTAATATATTAATGGTCAAAGGCAAGAAAAGTCATATAAGTGTTATAGATGTGTCAAATAACCTCTATTATCCATTAAATATTCTAAAAGTTTGAAAATTTAGTTTTCTTTCAAATTATGGTAAAATATGCATAACATAAAGTTTACCATTTTGAGCATTTTAAAATAATTAATTAATTAATATTAGAGGGAGAGAGAGAGAGAGAGAAAGAGAGAGAGAGAGAAAGAAGAAAGGAAGGAAGGAAGGAAGGAAAGAAAGAAAGAACGAACAAACGAACAAATGAACTAGATTATGAATAGCTTAAAGGTTGAGCTTAGCATGTCAAATGACAAGAGTACAAAGTGTAGGAGTCCAGGACCTGTGCTCCAGTCATAGACTTGTCTTCATTTAATTTTTAATTTCTATTCTTGGTCAAGTTACTTAAACTCTATATCTAGGTTTTATTCATTTCTAAAAGAAGGCCAATAATGTGTATTTTCTCTTGTAAAAATAAACGGAAATGATTTATATTGCAATAATTTGAAAAACAAGGCACATCATATGGATGGCAGGAGCTCTCATCTTTTCACACATGAAAAGCATAATTTCTGAACTGGTTAGTAAGATGATGAAT
The DNA here is from genome assembly GCA_017311185.1 of Proteles cristata cristata. Lineage (NCBI taxonomy): Eukaryota > Metazoa > Chordata > Mammalia > Carnivora > Hyaenidae > Proteles > Proteles cristata. Next base: position 687,202 of record JAESUZ010000400.1, on the reverse strand, counting down.
TTGGTGGTCATGCAAGAAGAAATGAAGTGGGAATGTAATGAGTGAATTAGGGTGGTGCATTAAGTGGTCACTCCACAAAGAGATGATTAGGGATATTTCAAATAATGGAACAATGGAACATTATAACTAATTGGATGTGAATTGAAGGAGAAGAATAGTCTAAGTCAATCTCAGAGTTTCTAATTTTGTAAATCAGAAAAACATTTATATGATTCACACATACAATATGATTAACATATACAAAGAAAACTAGAGAAGACAAAAATAAAAAATAAAAAAAGGAGAGGCAAGGAGAAATAAAAAAGGGAAATAATAGAAGATATGTAGATATTTCCCCAATATTGTTTACATCTACAATTTTAAAAAATAATATCTTTCAAAGCCCTACATTTGTACATATATTCCGTAGGTCATTTTCTCTTTTCTTTGTGAAGGACTATTCAAAGTCTATATAATTTGTTTAAAAAGTGAGTGCTCTAATGCTTCAGGATATAAGAAAAGATTGGAACTCTGCTTTAAAAAGCCACATTTAAAGATTACTATCAAGGTGTTTCATTTCAAACTAAAAGCGCCCTTTTATCTAAACAATAGATTAGATTTGCATGGAATGGACATGCTTATCTCATGCTTTTCTTCCCTTTTTGAAAGGGCTGAAATAAAACACCATTTAAAAATGTGAATTTTTTTCAAGAAATCATTGCATTTCTTAAATGAAAAATAAAAATGTAAGATCTTTGAAATAATACATGATATGTTGTTAGAGGTATTTCTTTTTGATTATAATTACATTCTCTGAATTGTTTGTTATTCTCATTCATTGTTGTGGGCAGAGACTGTGGTGAAAAAAGACCCTAACAGAACCTACTTAAAGGGTAATGGAAAAAAATCACCTACTACTACAAAGTAGTCTTACTCCTTGAAACATGTAACCCCCATTATACTAATGGAAAAATGTTAACACATTGAATATAGTAGACTCCTTTTGCTGCAAATAGAATGTTTCATTTTTCGTCTTTAAAGTACTACTAATAAGGTATAATGACCTTGTCAGGTCTGAAAATGAATGTACAAAAAGTTGGAAAGCTAGTTTTCCCATTAAATGCGTTAGTGATAAACTTGGTATTTTTCTTAGTGTCTTGAAAATATCAAAATGATCTAACCTTGTTATGTCTCAAAGATGCTTCCAACATCATCTGCAGCTGAATCTTAGCCTTCCACAGTAAGTTAGGGTGAGAAATGGAGGCTACTTAAAATTGTCTAATATGTTTATTGCATTATGCAACTAAATAACTTATTGATGTAAACAGTAAGTAATAAGCATGACTGATTCATACTGCCTTCATCAGCTAATGTATATATATACTATACACACCATAGTGTGTATACACACACACACACACACACACACACACACACACATACACATAAACACTCTTTTCTGCGCAAAAGATAAACACATATACATAGCCTGCTAAAACTATACCTGAAACATGGAATTTAATGTAGTTGTCTTCTTCCTCCATTTTCTTATAAAAGATTCTCACTTCTTAGCTCTTGTAACTCTTAGAATGCTATGGTTTCCTTCCTTTTTACCTCTCTTAGTATATCAGGTGTCTCCTATTTTATTTTTCCCACCCTTGTTGGAGAACACTGCGCTTTTTCTAGGGTAAGTTCTTTTCTCTCTGTACACTCTCTCCTTCTTGGATCTCATCCATTCCCTCATCTGTAAAAATGACCTTTAGATGAAAACTAGTGCGATATCTGGAACGTCTCTCCTGATGTTATGTCTTGTATTTTCAGCTACTTTGTAGACATTTCATACTGAACCTGAAAAGTTCTCTTGAAACCAGCTTTTATTTACAAATATTCTCTCTATTGATAGCACTAATATATATTCTTTTGATCAGCCTTCCTTAAATTCCTTGCTATCTCTCCATTTTCAATCAGTCCACAATCACCATCAATTTTTTCCATATTGTTAATTTTTCCCATTTCTTTCCTTAAACTCTGTCCTTCTCTAGGCTCTCATTACTGTTTCTGGATATTTATTCATCCTCAACAGAATTTGTTTATGGATCTGAAGGAAGCAGAAAGATGAAGAAATTGTGAATCTTGTCAACACAGTCGACAATCTAGAAGGATGGGCGAGATATGCCAAACAAAGTGATAATAAAGGACAATATCATTTACATCCTAAATTAAGGAAGACATGTATACTACAGAGTGGGTGACTGGTGAAGATTTCACTGAAAAGATAGTATTTGAAGTAGAATGTGGACAATTTGAGGCCATAGTGATTCTAGGTGAAAGCAAATGAATAATCCAAGGAGGAAAAACAGGAAGTCCCATTCTGGATGGGGCATTACAAACATGTAGGACAGCGATGGAAACATTGGGATGGGAGCCTAACTATGGAGAGTTCTCTGTGATGGTCAAATACACTAGGATTTTGTTCTCTGGGAGTCAAGAGTCATTGGATGTGAATGATAAATGCTAGTTTAGAGCTAGATGATTTATCTTCAAGGTTTGATTCTACTATGTTCTGTGTAAGTGACCTGGACTAAGATGTTTCAATAATCTATTACAACTGCTTTCTCCTTTCAAAGTCAAAATAACCATATTAATCTTGCTTATGTCACAGGGCTAAATATTTGAAAGGGAAATATTTTTAAAATTACAAAATGCCATGGATATATCTAACATGATGCTTTATGATGCTCTTGAGTGTGGCCATTTAAGCATAGGGATAATAGCTTTGACAGATACTCCTTAAAACTGGTACAATCTTTGTTTTGATAAGAAGTGAAAACCTACTCCTTATTTTTTCTCTTCTTGTAATATGATCTGACTTCCCCCCAAATATGTTCTATACATGTCTAGTCAATGAATGAATATGAAGACTATGAGAATGAGGACTATAAGCAATTCTGTAGCTAGCCATCTTTGATATGAACTCAAATATTTAAGGAAATATTATGTTATATTCTATTAATATGGTGAGTATCTTTATAATATACAATGTATGAACGTGATTAATTAAACATAAAACTGTATCACTGAAAATCTCATTTTTCTCCTGTCCATAAAAATTTTCTTTCCCTGTGCCCTAGTAGCTAACTATTTCTAAAAATCTTTCTGTGTATTATTTCACTTTATTTATGAAATTTCCAGTAAATATGAATGCATATAGTCCTATCTTCTTTTTTATTTATGTAAAAAAAAGCACACTCTATATTGTTTTGCTGCTTGCTTTTGTCACTTATGATATATCATAGAGATATTTACTTATCAGTACATATAGAGATTTCTCGTGATAACAGTTACATGGTATTCCAGTTTTTATAATTTCCCATTGTTTATTTAAATAGTACCATACGGAGGGACATTTGGATTGGTTTTAGCTTTTCTCTATTTTAAACAATGCTTCATTGAATAACTTGTTGATTCATTTCACAAACATGCTGGTTTATTCACCGTTAATTGGTAAGCTCTTTAGTAATACTGCTCTGTGTTATTAAATTACCTTTTCTGGAGTTGTACCATTTATCATTACCTCCAGCAATGTGGGACAGTAGTTGTTTCCTACAGCCACTACAAGAGTGTGGGCTACTAACTTTGGATTTTTGCCCAACCCATAGATAAGAAATGAGAACTCTCTTAGTTTAATTTGCATTTCTTTCTTTTTTTAAATTAGGATTAACAACTTTATATTCACTTAAGGACTATTTGTAGTTCTCTACTGTGAAATTCCAATTCATTGCATATGATAATTTTTTTTTTTGTTTGTTTGAAGTATTTTCTTTTTTGATTTCTAGGAATTTTATATATTAGAAGGATTATCCCTGTTTTCTACAACAGATATTACCAAGTTTTTGTTCATTTCTTTGTTTTTTTGTCTTTTGACTTTCTTCTTTTTCTTTCTTTTTTTTTGGCAAGCTGACTTTTAAATGTAATTAAAATTACCCATCTTTTCTTTCATGGAATCTGGGTTTTTGAGTCCCAACTCCAAATTTATAAAGGCATTTTACCATGTTTTCTTTTAATCGTTAATGGTTTCAGGTTTTATATTTAATTGTTATTCTATTTTTAGTTTATTGTGTTAGAAGTATGATTTATAGACGGAATTTTTTTTTCTCTAAATGACTCATTTCCAAATACCATTTACTTAAAAGAAAGCAAAAAAAAGAAAAGAGAGAAAAATCCATACTGCATTTATTAGAATGCTGCATTTCTCATACATTTTCCTACTTTGTGTCCACTGTTGGATTTTGTAAATTATTCCAGTGCTCTTTTAAAAGAATCTTTTTATATATTAGATATCTTATTATATATTAGATATATTTTTTTAATAATGACCATATATGTATATATTTAATTTTCTGTATCCTTATAATACTGTAGCATTTATTTCTAATTAAAAGGGGGAATTATTTTCATTATTTCTATGAGAAATGTATTCCTTTGTGTTGCAGCAGTTATAAAATTCTGATCTCTCTGTCACTCTGAGCCCCACTATCCCCAGTTTCCCCATAGACACTTTCTATTTTGATTCAATTTCAGTTGCTTGCTCAGATTCAGACACCTTTTATGGTTAAGACTTTGGCAAGGGGAATGACAAGCTTTGATATAACACTAGATGTGTTTTGCTGAGGCTGACATCTGGCAATGGGATATTTAATGGCTGAATGACAGAGAACCAGAATACTACTTACAAGACAGGCATAATTTTGCAGGCTGCCATCTATCTATGAGTTAAAGAAGTCAATAGAAATACCTGAAGGAAGCCAAATGGAATTTCTTAGCAATAATTTGAAAATAAAAGAAATGCTTTACTCTTTTAAAAACAAGTATTATAATAGCAACTAACTAATTTTTTCTCATTTTATGTTTTATGTTACTCTGAAAATTAGAAGACTGTGTTTTCATACAAATCACATCATTATTATCATTGATTAAGCCATAGGCAATAATACTGTGATTTCAGTTCACATGAACAATTCTAGGCTTTTTTAATGTAAAAGATTTTTCCTTTCTCTTATGAAGTAATATGTGTTGGTGAAGTTATAATGTTCAACGTGATGTCATAGATAAATTATGGGAATAGAATCTATTCAAGCATAAATCTGACCTTAAGGGACTTATATTTTATCTAATTATAGCAGAATGAAGCATATAAAAAGTTAGCTAAAAGTAAAGGCTTCTCAGAATAAGTGACAAATGGATGAAGAGAAATTAAAGTCAAATATGAATTCAAATAAGGGAGATGACTTCCCATGGGGAGAGGGGTAGCAATGCTTTTTGGAGACATAGGCTTTCAGACTGACTTTGAAGAGCAGATCATATTCAGTAAATAAGGGAGAAGTAGAAGTTGAGAAGCCTCAAGTCTTTGGGCCAGTGAGCTGAAAAATACCATAGTGCTTCTGGCTCAGAGTACTCTCCATCTTGTTATAACAATTAGTTGCTCTTGGTGATTAACAGTATGGCCTTATAAGGCATTTAAGCATTTTGGCCAAATGTTGAACCCTAATTATTTTTCATCTTTTTTGAGAAATTGTGCATTACAGTGTGTTGTAGAACTTCCATTTCAGATTACAATGAAGTATATATTTATTATGTTAAACTCTGGCATCATGAGGCATCAGTCACCTGTGATGAGTTTGGGTCCATTCGTCTTAGATGAAGCATATCTTCTAAAATTGTTACTCATACTGTTATATTTTCTTTAATGATTAGGAATGACTAGTGATCTAAATGCTTGAGATATCATATATTTATTCTTGTAATTATACTCAAATGTGATTTTTAAAGGCAAGTCTTCATCAAGAACTTGCCATTATTGATATACTTTTTGCACATGATCTTTGAGAGTTTAAATAAAGATAAACCATGTATTTCTCTCAAAAAATTTATTTAATAGGGAGATCTGGGTGGCTCAGTTGGTTAAGCATTGACTCTGGATTTTGGCTCAGGTCATAATCTCACAGTTGGTGAGATCAAGCCCTGATTTGGGCTCTGTGCTGGCAGTGCAAAGTCGGCTTGAGATTCTCTTCCTCTCTCTCTGCCCCTTCCCTGCTCTCTCTCTCTCTCTGTCTCTCTCAAAATAAATAAACATTCTAAAAAATTATCTAATAATATATGCCACTCCTTCACAGCATGGAGTATTGCAACAGCAAAAAGAGCAACAACAACATTTAACAACAATAACATGTTTATATAGTTCTTTCTATTTGCCAGGTACTTTTCAAGTGACTAAAAGTATAAATTTGTATAATAATTAAAACAACCTTATTTACCTCTACTTTACAGAAGAAAACAAGCACAGAGTTTTTAACTTGCCAAAGGATAGGCAATGAATAAATGGCACCATTGGAATTTGAACCAAGGCTATCTCTCTCTAGAGGCTATTTATAACCACACAAAAATTTCATTAATTCACAATTTTCATTAATTGTGATTTAGCTCTACAGCACATTTGTACTTATCAGACAGTCTGAAGTTTATGAAATGACATTAAAAATTCTGTTAATTTGAATTATAAGTTTCTTGAATTAAAAGTTTGTAAAAGGCATTGCTTTTCAGGGTGCTGCAGAGCTAATGAAAGGAACCCAAGGGGGTAGTGAGAATGTGCAGAAGAGAATAAAGAAATTTAGAGGGGAAATGGGCAAAGGGCTTACTTTCCAAAGCGAGTGTCTTTGGATTGAGAAAAGTTTAAAGAACAGCATTAATGTTTCCCCTGTTACGCTTTAATTAAAAATTCCCGGAGAGAGGGCAAGATGGCGGAGAAGTAAGGAGCTCCGCACTTGCACTCGCGCCCATACATCACACAGAAAAGATCTGAAGCAATTGGAAACCTTACAAAACCTGAGAGATTGGGAGAAAAAGGATGCAGAATCCACTGAGAAAGCCTTCTAATGTGAGTGCGAACCGGGTAAGATAAAATCAGGCCAGGATCGGAGACACCAGGGTGGGAGGCGATCCCCCTCTACCCTCTACGGGGAGTGAGAGGGGAAAAGGAGAGAGTCTGAAACAAAAAACCTCTGCCTGGGGGGGTGGGGGGGAACCTCCACTTGGTGCATACAAAGATCTTACTTGCCAAATACCTGCACACCAGGTCCCCTCGCGCCAACTGACCTGCAGGGGCTGAGCGCACAGACTGCTTCTTTGTGTTGCTCCTGGAGGCTGGACTTCAGAGCGGTGGTGCATCTGCCGCCATTGTAGCTCCAGGGCGGCTGAGCCCCTGAAAGAGCCGCCCGGACACCGGGCGTCCGCGCTCCTGGCTGGCTGGGACTCGAAAGGGAAGGCAAAGGACTAAAAACTGGGAAATTTGCCTGTGAGTTCGTGTTTTGGGTGACGAGCCATAGAGGGACCCGGTTTTCCTCACTCCAGCGGGCTCGGGCTACGCGCACCCGGCAGGCAAGCCCCCGCGCACGCGCGCCAGACGGACCCAGAGAAGGAAGCAGCGATTCTGACTCCACCCCCAGAGCTCGGCAGGGGGCCTGGAATTGCCCGAGGGGGCTGCCTGGGAAACCGTGTGTAAGGCAATTTCAGCGGGGTGTGCAGACTGGGATTTAGAGATTGGAACTGGCCTGGGTTGAAGAGTGCAACCAACTTCGGCTGCGCCCCTGGTACAGGGAGTTTACACGCCCAAAAAAGCGAGGCGCAGCGCTTGGTGCAAGAAGGGACTGGAGCACTGTCACTCTCCTCCCCACAACCGCCAAGGCAGAGCTCCTGCCTGAGGCATTGGATCACACCACGCCCATCCCTGCCTGAGAGGTGCCCTCCTCCCTTTTTTTTTCTTTTTTCTTTTTCCTTTTTTTGTTTTTTGTCCTTTTTGTTTTTTCTTCCCCTTTTTTCTTTCTTTTTTTCTTCTTCTTTCTCTTTTCTTGCTTTTTTCCCCAGAACACTGACCTGATTAACTCTGGTTGCCAGCTTGTTTAAACAATCAAAACGAGTCCATTCTGTAAATGTATATTCTACACCTACTGACATTTTCAGCTATTTCTCTCAGGAGTAATTAGACTATATAGTTTCTTTGGATAATTCCAGCACCGTTCTCTCACCTATCCAACCATATTCTACCCTTTACCTCTTTGAAAAAAGCTTCTTATCCCTTCTGCCTGTTCATTCTATTTCCAATTTTGCCTCATCCCGCCCCGCCTTCTCTCTCTTTTTCTATGCTCTTCAACCAGCACTGCATACACACGGCTATTTAACTGTAGCTGGGAAATCCAGGTATATGCTTTAAACCATTCTTTCTCCATCGGTTTTCTTCTTTTTTCCTTTTCTTTTCCCCTTTTTGACCCTTTTATGTATTTTATACTCCCTATTATTTGCCCTCCCTCCTCCGTCTTTTCTCTTAACTTTTTTGTTTTCCCTCTCGCTTTGATGTTAGTTGAATTAGCCGGTGCGTCTGTGTGCTCCTGCTCCCTGTGTGTTTGTCTGTCTGTTTTCTTTTCCAGAGCTACCTCAAGAAACAAGATAGAGTGCACAAGGTGGAGAGTCCCAAATATCACTAGGAGTAGGAAAATAAAATAACCAAGGTCCCAACAAGAGAGACCAAGGGATACCATTCAAAAAACACTCTCTGAAAAGACAGGCCCTGGACAGTCAAAGAGTCTTCTTGGATATAGCAGCACTCATAGAAACAGAGAGCATAACAGGTCTTTAAAACCAACAAGAGCCAGAACGCTAAATAAAATGACGAAAGGAAAGAGCTCTCCTCCAAAGAAACTCCAAGAAGAAATGACAGCTAATGAACTACTCAAAACAGATATCAGCAGCATAACTAAACAAGATTTTAGAATAATAATGGTAAAGATAGTAGCTGGGCTTGAAAAAAGCATAGGGGACCTCAAAGAAACTATGGCTACAGACAGAATGGAAAATAAATATAGGCATGAAGAATTAAAAAATGCGATAAATGAGATACATAATAAATTAGAGGCCTCCAATGCACGGATTGAAGAGGCAGAAAGGAGAATAAGTGATTTAGAAGACACCATTATAGAAAAACAAGAAGCTGACAAAAAAAAGAGACAAACTGATCCAAGAACAGGAAAGAAGAATTCGAGAGCTCAGCGACACAGTCAAACGCAACAATATCCATATCATAGGAATCCCAGAAGAGGAAGAGAGAGGAAAAGGTGCTGAAGGAGTCCTGGAACAAATTATAGCAGAGAACTTCCCCAACTTGGGGAAGGAAGTAAATGTGGAAATACAAGAGGCTCAGAGGATTCCCCTCAGACGTAACTTGAATCGATCTCTGTAGGACATATCATCGTAAAAATGGCAAAATACAAGGACAAAGAGAGAATTTTGAAAGCAGCTAGGGAGAAAAGGGCCCTCACATACAAAGGGAAACCTATAAGAGTGGTGACAGACCTATCTACTGAAACGTGGCAGGCCAGAAAGGAATGGCAAGAGATCTTCAATGTGATGAACAGTAAAAATATGCAGCCACGAATCCTCTATCCAGCAAGCCTGTCATTCCAAATAGAAGGAGAGATAAAAACCTTTCCAAATAAACAGAAATTGAAAGAATTTGTCACCACGAAGCCAGCCCTACAAGAAATCCTGAGGAGGATGCTCTGAAGGAAAGGTTGCAAGGAACAAAGATACCAGAGACACCACCACAAACATGAACCCTACAAAAGATACAAAGACTCTAAACCCACATATTTCAATAATTACACTGAATGTAAATGGGCTGAATGCTCCAATCAAAAGACATAGGGTAGCAGAATGGATTAAAAAACAAAATCCATCTATATGCTGTCTACAAGAAACTCATTTTAGATGGGAAGATCCCTTCAGATTAAAAGTAAGGGGATGGAGAAATGTGTATCATGCTACAGGAAATCAAAAGAAAGCCGGAGTAGTGATACTTATATCAGACAAACTGGACTTTAAATTAAAGAGAATCACAAGAGATGAAGAAGGGCACTACATAATAATTACAGGGTCCATCCATCAGGAAGAACTAACAATCATAAATGTCTACGCACCGAATATGGGAGCACCTAAATATCTAAAACAATTAATCACACACAGAAACAAGCTTATAGATAAGAATGTGCTAATAGCAGGGGACTTTAATACTCCACTTACGGCAATGGATAGGTCAACCTGACAGAAAATCACTAAAGAAATAATGGACTTGAAAGACACATTGGACCAGATGGACCTGACAGATATATTTAGAACTTTACATCCTGAGGCCAGGGAATTTACTTTCTTCTCAAGTGCACATGGCACATTCTCCAAGATAGATCACATACTGGGACATAAAGCAACCCTCAATAAATATAAAAGAATTGAGATCATACCATGCACACTATCAGATCACAGTGCTTTGAAACTTGAAATCCATTACAGGAAGAAGTCTGGAAAACCTCCAAAAACATGGAGGTTAAAGAACACCCTTCTAAAGAATAAATGGGCCAATCAGGCAATTAGAGATGAAATTAAGAAATATATGGAAACAAATGAAAACGAAAACACAACAATTCAAAATCTATGGGATGCGGCAAAGGCAGTCCTAAGAGGAAAGTACATTGCTCTCCAGGGCAATTTCAAGAGATTAGAAAAAGCTCAAGTCCAAAATCTAACAGCTCACCTAAAGGAACTAGAGGCAGAGCAACAAGAATGCCCTAAACCCAGTAGAAGAAGAGAAATAGTAAAAATTAGAGCAGAAATAAACATAGACCAAAGAAACAATTGAACAGATCAATGAAACCAAGAGTTGGTTTTTTGAAAAAGTAAACAAAATTGACAAACCTCTAGCCAGACTTATCAAAAAGAAAAGAGAGAGCACCCAAATAGACAAAATTATGAATGAAAATGGACTTATTACAACCAACCCCTCAGAAATACAAGCAATTATCAGGGAATACTATGAAAAATTATATGCCAACAAATTGGACAACTTAGAAGAAATCGACAAATTCCTAAACACACACTCACTACCAAAATTCACACGGGAAGAAATAGAAAACCTGAACAGACCCATAACGAGTGAAGAAATTGAATCAGTAATCAAAAATCCCCCAACAAATAAGAGCCCTGGACCTGATGGCTTCCCTGGGGAATTCTACCAGACATTTAAAAGAGAATTAATCCCAATTCTTCTCAAGCTATTCCAAAAAATAGAAGTTGAAGGAAAACTTCCGGACTCATTTTATGAAGCCAGCATCACTCTGATTTCCAAGCTAGACAGAGATCTAGCAAAAAAAGAGAACTACAGGCCAATACCCTTGATGAATACGGATGCAAAAATTCTCAACAAGATCCTTGCAAATCGAATCCAGTAGCATATAAAAAGAATCATCCACCAAGATCAAGTGGGATTTATTCCTGGGTTACAGGGCTGGTTCAGCATTCGCAAATCAATTAATGTGATACATCATATCAATAAAAGAAAAGATAAAAACCACATGATACTGTCAATAGATGCAGAAAAAGCATTTGACAAAATACAGCATCCTTTCTTAATAAAGACTCTAGAGAAAGTTGGGATAGAAGGAACCTACTTAAACATCATCAAAGCCATCCATGAGAAGACTTCAGTGAACATCATCCTCAAGGGGGAAAAACTGAGAGCTTCCCCCTGAGATCAGGAACACGACTGGGATGTCCACTTTCACCACTGTTGTTTAACATAGTGCTGGAAGTCCTAGCATCAGCCATCAGACAACAAAAGGAAATCAAAGGCATCAGAATTGGCAAAGAGGAAGTCAAACTTTCACTCTTCGCAGATGACATGATACTCTACATCGAAAACCCGACAGACTCCACCAGAAGCGTACTAGAACTGATCCAAGAATTCAGCCAGGTTGCAGGGTACAATATCAACGTACAGAAATCGGTTGCATTTCTACACACCAACAATGAAGCAACAGAAAGAGAAATCAAGAAACTGATCTCATTCACAATTGCACAAAAAACCATAAAATACCTAGGAATAAACCTAACCAAGGATACAAGAGATCTGTATGACGAGAACTATAGAAAACTTATGAAGGAAATTGAAGAAGACACAAAGAAATGGAAAAACATTCCATGCTCATGGATAGGAAGAATAAATATAGTTAAGATGTCATTACTACCCAAAGCACTCTACACATTCAATGCAATTCCAATCAAAATTGCACCAGCATACTTCTCAAAACTAGAACAAACTATCCAAAAATTTGTATGGAACCACGAAAGACCCCAAATAGCCAAAGTAATACTGAAAAATAAAACCAAAACGGAGGGATCACCATCCCAGACTTTAGCCTCTACTACAAAGCTGTCATCCTGAAGACAGTATGGTACTGGCACAAAAACAGACACATAGACCAATGGAACAGAATTGAGAACTCAGAAGTGGACCCAAAAGTATACAGCCAACTTATCTTTGACAAAGCAGGAAACAATATCCAATGGAAAAAAGACAGCCTTTTTAACAGATGTTGTTGGGAGAATTGGACAGCAACATGCAGAAGAATGAAACTAGATGAATTTCTCACACCATACACAAAAATAAACTCAAAATGGATAAAGGACCTGAACTTTAGACAGAAAACCATCAACACCCTAGAGGAGAAAGCAAGAAATAACTTCCTTGACCTCCACCGCAGCAACTTCTTACTTGACACATCCCCAAAAGCAAGGGAATCAAGAGCAAAAATAAATGATTGGGACCTCATCAAGATCAAAAGCTTCTGCACAGCCAAGGAAACAACCCAGAAAATTAATAGGCAACCAACGGAATGGGAAAAGATAGTTGCAAATGACATATCAGATAAAGGGCTAATATCCAGAATCTATAAGGAACTCACCAAACCACACACCTGAAAAACAAACAACCCAGTGAAGAAATGGGCAGAAGATATGAACAGACACTTCTCCAAAGAGGACATCCAGATGGCCAACAGACACATGAAACGATGCTCAGCATCGCTCCTCATCAGGGAAATACAAATCAAAACCACACTGAGATACCACCTCACGCCAGTCAGAGTGGCTAAAATGAGCCAATCAGAGAACTCTAGATGCTGGCGAGGATGTGGAGAAACGGGCACCCTCCTACACTGTTGGTGGGAATGTAAACTGGTACAGCCCCTCTGGAAAACAGTGTGGAGGTTCCTAAGGAAACTAACAATAGAACTCCCCTATGACCCAGCAATAGCACTGCTAGGAATTTACCCAAGGGATACAGAAATGCTGATGCATAGGAGCACATGTACCCCAATGTTCATAGCAGCACTCTCCACAATAGCCAAAACATGGAAAGAGCCTAAGTGTCCATCAACAGATGAATGGATCAAGAAGATGTGGTTTATCTATACCATGGAATACTACATGGCAATGAGAAACAATGAAATCTGACCATGTGTAGCAACATGGATGGACCTTGAGGGTGTTATGCTGAGCGAAATAAGTCAGGCAGAGAAGGACAAATATCATATGTTTGCACGTATAGGAGGATTAGGAGGAACTTAACTGAGGAACAAGGGGGAGAAGAAGGGGGAAATGGTGGGGGAAAGGGAGAGAGGCAAACCATGAGAGACTCTTGAATGCTGACAAAAACTGAGGACTGATGGATGTGGGGGGGAGGAGGGATGGGCATGGAGGAGGACACTTGTGGGGATGAGCACTGAGAATTATGTGGAAACTAATTTGACAATACACTATTTGTAAAAAAAATAAAAATTCTCCCATATTTTCAGTAAAGCAATTCATACACAACTATTCTTCTTCAGAGTATTGCCCTCGTAGAGAGCGGAGAAAGATGGTTTAAATAAGAGACAGTCCATTTCATATCTATTTTTATATTCCTAACTGAGGTCAGGAAGCTAGAATTTTTTAACTGAATGGGCTATTTTCTGTCATCCATGCATGAAGTAATGATCCATCTACAGACTAGTATATACAGTTTCTAGCACAGTTACCTTTTGGTGAATAGCATATAAACTTGAGGGCCATTTTCCTGAGTGTGGAAGAAGGAAGTTCCCAGCTGAAGGAGGTGCTGAATCCATATAATGGGAGCCGATGTTATCATATCACAACAAAGAAGGTAGCCATCAAAAACTAGCCAGTGTATGTGTATGTATGTGTGCTGCCAATACACACTATTAATGTCTTCTGGAACTGTTACCTATGGAGCCTAAAAAAATAGAGATGAGGGACTTTAGATTGTATTATCTTATAGAAAATTTTCCTTTTGGGAATTATGGCACAAAATAATAGAGATTGATTAAGTACCATATTAGATATTTTAGTGTCTCATGAATGAATTGCATACATGATTGCTCCTGGAGTACTTCCTCCTTTTTTTGATGTCTATGCCTCATATTTGAGGCATTTGATGGGAAAGAAAATTCATATAGCTAATATGGGCCTGTTTTTTCTTCTTGCTCTATGTAACAGAGACTATTAAGGCTAAATGCTATATCCAATTTATGCACCAAACATTTATCCCTGGAAAACATTTTTGTTTGGAAACTGTCCAAAATGGTAAGCCTCTAGAAGTCATATGGAGAGACTGTCATTAGATGGTTGTGATCTTGGCTGTGTTCTTGGGGATTATTAATTCTCTGTTTTCTATCCTCAATAGAAACCAACAGTCACCCATGCTTTGTATTCACTCCTACTTTGACCAAAATACTTCTAAAAATTTGTATTCTCTATCCAAAATCTGCTCCCATTGTGAAACAGTATTTGATAGTGAATTATTATATGACATATTCTATAACTACTACTATGATTATGTTCTTCAGTAAGAATTTCATCAATACTTAATAAAAATATTAGAAGTACAATGGCCAGACTCAAGGGAGAGTATATCCCACATGTGGAATTTCTAGTTCATAGGGCCAAGAATTATTGCTGTACTGAATTTACTTTTTAGGTTTGGATATTTGGACATAAGAAATCAATTAATTATTGATCTCTACTTTGGGGTAGGAGATGACAGTACAAAATAGATTATGTTTCCCCAAAGCAGATAAACTAAAAGATACTTTCAGAAGCTAATCACTTGATTATTATTGCCGTTAACAATATGTTTAGACAAAAATATCTTTATCTAACTTAACCACCATGTTAGAAACTTTAAACTCTTGTTACAGAGTTTAGGCATTACTGACACATGTACAAATGCTATAAATATGCCTGAAAATAAAGATAAAAGGTCTTTATAGAATTCCATAGATTTCCTCAAATTAGGAAGTGGAGGGCTGGAAGTGAGGGCAAGCTGTAGTCATCAAGGAGATGGAGTTCAGCATTGAGAGTACTTGCCTCTTGATTATTTGGATACATTCATATATGTCTTTACCAGATGGTAAACAAACCCTGGTAGATTGTAAAGAATCAAAACTGGGAAGTATAGAGTTCATAAGTTATTTTTTATTTGCTTTCTAATTTTTTAAAGTTTATTTATTTTGAGAGAGAGAGAGAGCAAGTGGGGACAGAGCAAGTGGGGTAGGGGTAAACAGAGAATGAGAGAGAATTCCAGTCAGGTTCCATGCCCCTAACACAAAACCCCACATGGGGCTTGAACTCACACACTGTGAGAACATGGCCTGAACCGAAATCAAGAGTCAGATACTTAACCAACCCAGGCACCCCAGTTATCTATTTTTTAATTGAATTATTCATTCTTGGGATATTATTTTATAAATTGTTTATAAATTTTGGATACTAATCCTTTATTACTTAGGCCATTTGCAAGTATCTTCTTCCATTCCATAGGTTGCCTTTTATTTTTTTATTTTTTTTATTATTTCCTTCATGGTGCAGAAGCTTTTTGTTTTGATGAAGTCACAATAGTTTATGTTTGATTTTGTTTCCTTGCCTCAGGAGACATATCTAGTAAGAAGTAGCTACGGCTGATGTTAGAGAGGTTACTGCCTGTGTTCTAATCTAGGATTTTTACGGTTTCAGGTCTCATATTTAGGTCTTTAATCCACTTTGAATTTAATTTTGTGTGTGGGGTAAGTAGTCCAGTTTCATTCTTTTGCATGCTGCTGTCCAGTTTTCCCAATATCATTTGTTAAAGAGACATTCATTTCCCACTGAATATTCTTCCCTGCTTTGTTAAGGGTTAATTGACCATATAGTTGTGAGTTCATTTCTAGATTTTCTATTCTGTGCTATTCATCTATGTGTTTATTTTGTGCTATTACCTTACTGTTTTGGTCTCTACAGCTTTGAAATATAACTTGAGTCTGGAATAGTAATGCCTCCAGGTTTGCTTTTCTTTTTCAAGATTGCTTTGGCTATTTGGGGTCATTTGTGGTGCCATACAAATTTAAGGATTGTTTGTTCTAGCTCTGTGAAAATGCTAGTGGTTTTTGATAGGGATTGCATTGAATGTGTAGATTGCTTTGGATAGTGTAGACATTTTAACAATATTGGTTCTTCCAATCCATGAACATGGAATGTTTTTCCATTTCTTTGTGTCTTCAATTTCTTGTGTCAGTGTTTTAGAATTTCAGAGTATAGGTCTTTCACCTCTTTGGTTAGGTATCTTTTTATTTTTGGTGCAAACGTAAATGCGATTGATTCCTTAATTTCTCTTTTTGCTGATTCATTATCAGTGTATAGAAATACAACGGATTTCTGATTTTCTATCCAGAAAATTTGTGTATCAGTTCTAGTAGGATTTTTGTGGAATCTTTCAGGTTTTCTATATATTGTATCATGTTATTTGCAAACAGTAAAAGTTTTACTTCTTCCGTGCCAATTTAGATGCCGTTTATTTCTTTTTGTTTTCTGACTTCTGTGGCTAGGACTTCCAGTACTGTGTTCAATAAAAGTGGTGAGAATGGACATCCTTGTCTCATTCCTGACTTTACAGGAATGGATATCAGTTTTTCTCCACTGAGGATGATATTAGCTGTGGGGTTTTCATATATGATCTTTATGAGGTTGAGGCATGTTCCCACTAAACCTACTTTGTTGAAGGTTTTTTAATGAATGGGTTTTGTACTTTGTCAAATGCTTTTTCTAGAGGGATGATTTCTTGTATGACAAATCTGGTAACCTTGCTCTAATTTCTCATTCTTGTAGATAATTCCCTTTGTGACCAGATACTATGCATTTTTGAAGTTGTCTGTGGAATATTGTTTCTATAGTTTAGAATACTGTGAAACTAAGTAAATATAAGAAGATCAAAGATGCTAAAATATGAGTGGCTTTTTTGTTATTGTGCATTATAATAATGCCAACAATGGAGCCTAAATTTTATTTGCTTCCCAATGGACATCTGTTTACACAATATTGGTAATATTTTCAGGTCCTTGTTACCACTAGTAAAGCCACAATTCTTTGTTTCTGATAAGAAAGGGAGTATATAAAAGTAAATAATAGCCTGGATGGCAGGTGTGGAAAATCTTTTACTATTTTTTTAACAGAAGATTAATGTGAAAATATTATTTTTGTAACTGTCCTCAAAACATTATAATGTTAATTAGTATTTCAACTTCCATAAAAATTAGACAGGAATTTCTGAGGGGTAAAAACTCATTCCATTTTTAATCAGCTACTTGGATACACTACTCTACAGAAATCTTATATTCTGATTTTCAGATGTGCCACTTTTTATTGAAAAGTTGCAGAAGCACAATCTCCTGGTAACATGTCAACTGTGCACCTGAAGACTTTTCAAATAATGTACAGAGCATGTATAAAACTGTTAAGCAAATAATGGATTTTGTGCAAGGCATGTTCCCAGGTGGTATTTTGCAAATATAGCTTGTCTCGTACTGTTATATTAGGTGAACCTAAGAACAGAGGGCAAAATTGCTATCAAGAGTAAATGATTGGAATCCAATTTTTCTGTTAACTGAACTGAACCCATGTGCACATTCTAATATTCCTCAGGTTTGATAGGCATATTCTATTAGCAATTTTCTACTCACCATATACTGTAATTTGGTATTTAATTATTTGCATGAAATAAATCATCAGTTGAAACGTTGTATTAAAACAAAAAAATAAGCCTCCCCCCCTTTTTTTTACACACACCAGTGCTTTGAAAAACTGGCTTGCCAAACTCAAGATGGCAAAATTAATAAAACGAGTAGCTAAGCATCTTATGTGCAGTTGTAGTCTTGGATGTATTTTTAAAGCACAATTGAGAAAAAAGCTTATTTATTGACTTTCCAATAAAGAAATGTTTACTTTCTTTTATCTACTAATTATGGAACCAAGTTGCCTGGTCACATTTGAAACAAAGAAATAAAATTTGAGTCAATTTGTTATAGATAACTAATAAATAATATGATTGCTGTTTTTTCACACAGCATTTTTTTAAATCATTAAAGTAATTGGAAAATATGTAGGCATTTAATCAATATGTTACAATATGCAGAAAACTCTTAGTATGAAGTGTTGAAGTCTCAGGGGTGATTTGATAGTTGTCTATGAAAAGCTTATCTCCAATAAATAAAAAACTAGGGAGGAGGTGAGCTCCTTGAGAGACTTACTTATGGAGTAGTAAAGATTTTTTTTCCACTGTGTACTGTCAGGGTATAAATTCTAAAAGATTAAGAGAACTATTCTGCCATTGATTCAGATGCACTTTTTTTCTGGGGTAGTTAAAAGTAGGAAAATTGTTTTCAAAGGTTACAATGTAGTCTTAATAGAAATTGGGAGAAGATTCCTGATATTTTAAGTTTCTGTTATGGGAGAGATTTAAATATATGACTTTCATTTTAGGATAGAAATGCAGTAGTCCCTCATTTCTTTGTTCAAAAGGTTTCCCCCAGAAAATAAATGGGCAGAGGTACACTCCAAATGCTTTCTGGTGGTAAATGAAGAATTTTGTATGTCCTCATTGCTGTTTTTCAGGAATCATGTCTCACACACAAGCCCCTGCTCAGTTTCTGGAGGGAGGCCAATACCTGGGGAGGCAAATAAAATGTGGTACATTCCCTTCTTCATACTTGCGCAACTGGGGGCACTTCCTCAAGCTCACAGGTAGCCCCTGAATGCCAGGTGTATTCATTCTATTCGGCAGTTCTATTTATTCTAATGGAAGGTGATTTCTCTCTCTCTCTTTCTGACTTTCTCTTTTCTGTTTCCACCTGTCTCATTTTTTCTCTGCCTCTGAGACTCCACATAACTTGTCTTCACTAGGCAAGGTGACAATGGGTGACTGGATCTACACAGTTTGGTATGAATGCTTTCTCAGTACTAACCTCTTTTAGTCCCAGGCAATCTACTCATTTCCTTCTTCCCAAGAGACCGAGTTTTCTACATACCACACGGTGTATTTCCCTTCACTTTACCAAGATTTTGATTTGATTTTCTGTGTCTTCTTCGATTAGCTTTGCCTGTTCCCAACAATAGAATCATTTTCTTATCCTTATTTTATATTCTCAGTTATGTCTGTGGAGTTTTCACACATTTGCTTTTATTAAAGGGACAATTATATTATCTTTAAGATGAAGCACCAAGGTATTTATTAGTTTTAGTTCAATTTCCACAAATTAATGACAAGGTATTTTGTGCAGAATTAAAAGTTATTCCAGGAAATAGGGTCTTATATTATACACAAAGTCATTACTGCCTACATCACCTGATTTTTAGTCAAGTGTTTTTGTTTAAGAGTATGCTGAGTACTGAACAAACGGAACAGAACTGTATTTAAAGGACTCTTTTTTAAAGTCATAGATTTCATTAAAAAAAGAGGTGTTCTATTTTAAGTCTATAGAATTCCTAGAGATCTGCACTTGTACCATCAAAGATTGCAAAGTGTTATTTAATTTTTTCATAACTTTTGAAAATGATGCATAGTGAAGTTCATATTATATGTTTATCAATGTTTAGTTTTTTCCTACAAGGTAGATTTATAGATTACTTGAATGTTAATGCATGAATTATGGTGTGAGATTAATTT
Source organism: Proteles cristata cristata (assembly GCA_017311185.1). Lineage (NCBI taxonomy): Eukaryota > Metazoa > Chordata > Mammalia > Carnivora > Hyaenidae > Proteles > Proteles cristata. The sequence goes on along the minus strand of JAESUZ010000400.1, from coordinate 667,314 downwards.
AAAATTGAATGAGTTATCTTTTCTTATCTTTTATAATCTTGATTATTTTTTGCTTTGTATTTGAATCCCTTATCTATTTCTCTTTTTTATAATGTAAGTGTTAAAATGAGGTTGGTGATTACCATATTAAAATACATGAACTATAAATTACTCTCCTTTGTATTAAAAATACCATGACTAGGCTGCAGTAGCATCCTGAGGTGCCTAAGTATTTTCTTGTGGTAAATTTGTTTGGACCTTAAGGATAGGATCTACCCTCCTCTACCCAAGGAATCAAGACACATGTTTAGAGACCAGCACTGTCCAATAGAATTTCCTGCAATGATTGACATATTCTATTTCTGCAGTGGCTGGTACCATAGCCACCTAGCCATATGAGGCTAATGAACACTTGAAATGTGGCTAGTGAACCTGAAGAACTTTTTATTTCATTTTAATTAATACTAACTTAAGTTTAGGTAGCCACATACTGGATTTCATGTTGAAAAATGCAGTCTAGAACTTCATATGTCACTTAATAGCTCTGAGCTTAATTTTTCTCATTTATAAAATAAAAAATAATCACTCCTGACTTTCTAACAGAAGTTTTATAAAAATCAAATGAAAGAAGGTAAAGGATTCAAAGACTAGTGAAAGGCCCCGGGTGGGCTGACACTGCACTGCTTACATGTGGGTTCTGACTCTACTGTATGCCTCTATTTGTGCAATATATCATTCCAGTCTTTCAGTTTTATCTTGTGTAAAATGGGAATAATAATAGTATCTAACTCATTGATTGCTGAGATGATAGAATAAAACAATACATGAAAGGCTTTAGAATAGTGCTAGCAAGCAGTTAACTTCCTAGATAAATGGCAGCTATTATTCTTATTATTAACCATACAAACATGTAAAGAACACACTCTAACATATATTCCTTTTTAAAATCTGATATTTCAAACATCACTAAATTTTTTAAAAATTAGTATTTTTCAGTTAGAAGACACTGTTTTACTCCTTGAGGTGAAGATCTAAAAAAAGATAATATTATATTGTTCCTTTTAAAGTATAAGTCTAATATGTAAGTGATGAACACTAAATTCTACTCCTGAAACCAATATTACACTATATGTTAACTAACTAGAATTAAATAAAAATTAAAAAACAATTGTATAAGAGCATCTGTGAGGTCAGGGCTCAAGGGAGTCAGCCAAGGTCTAACAGAAATATGAGCTTGAGATAAGCAAATGGCCAGAGATCCAGCTCAGTAAAGAGGCCATACTGACTGGCCAATATTGAAAACTCAGGAATACTAGCACAGTAGCCCTGAGCCTTTTGGGGTGCTTGACAGGGGTGGGGGAAGTATCTGCGAATAAATCAGGGAATGAATTCAATTAATACTAAACTTACTTAAATGCAGTGTAGAAAAAAATAAAGTGTAAGTCTAAGTAAAGCTATAGTGCAATTTTTTCTTTGAATTATTGAGTCACATGGAAAAACATTTGGTTATTAACTGTATATAGGAGGCTAGAGAAAATTCATCAGAGGTAGGTTTATCAAGCTAAAGAACATAAAATAGAAAGAAAACACTAAATGTTGACATGTACCTCTCTCCTTCATTCAGTAAATAAATTTTTACTATTTATTTATTTTATTTATTGAAATTCCTAACAATTTATTCATTCACAAAATATTTGCTGATTAGTGCTTTAATTAACAAAAGGAATGAAGTATGGGTTTAGGCTACATAATGATACTGAATGTTCATGTACAAGTTTTAAATGAACAAAGGCATGGGCTCAAATATGTGTTTTACAAGGATACACACAGTGGCACTAGAGAGGGTGTATTATACTTTATTTTTAAAATGCTAGTTTGTGCAGGTTCTGTGTTAGGTCCTGTTACCAGCAAGAAGATAAAAAAATGGAAATATAAAATAAACCTAAAAAGAATACAAATAACTATAAAATAAAGTGTACAATAAATAAAAATCTTATAGATGGTATAACAAATATACTTGAGACAATTATGAAAGTAGAAACAAGGAATGTTTTTATTTGGTTTGGGTTAGTCATCTATAGGTGATGTCTATAGGTGACATTTAAGTTGATCCTTGAAAAATGATAGAGTTTTGAAAGGCAGTGAGAATGGAAAGCTATTCTAAGTGGTGGACAAATGTGAGGAGAAGCAAAGGTAAGTAAGGTGAGACAGGTTTATGGAAAGCATGAAATGCAAATAATAATTTGTGAATTTATCCCATAGGTTAGTGCTTTGCAAACTGCACTAAAGAACCCTCCCATGGAGCCATTTCAATAGCTGTGTAAGTTCTTACCAGATCAGAACTATGCATGTATTTTGCATAGTGTATTTTTATGTAAAGTTTCATTTAAGCAGAAAATTTACAGCTAAAAACTCTTCAGAAACTACTGCAAAGTGACAGACGATTATGCATTTTTCAGCAGAATGACAATAAATGGTTTATTTAAAAAATAACTTGGCACATATACTTTTACACTCCCCATTCCCCCCTTATATATTTATATACTAGAACTTGTAAAATGTACCTCCCTTAGGTGTGGGCGACTGAGGCTATAAATTTATTTGGGGTTATTTGCAAACCTTCTAGGTAGAAGCTCATATTCAAGATTGTGCTTTGATGTGAAAATGACATCACTCAGCAAGAAAGCTGCTCAAATCTACTTGTTACTGGATATAAGTGATTCAGAGCATATATATTAAAGGAAAACTTTTGTGCCCCCAAGTGTTTTATGTGCATGATGCCAAGACCCCAAATAGTAGCAGACATTTGGGTAAGTAAATTGTCCACTTTTCATTTGAATGCCTGGATGTCATGTAGACACTATTTCAAAAGACATGTCTCTAAGGACAGATTTATAGAGTGCTTCACAAAGGAAAAGACAAAAGAAACCACACTATTTTGAACGTGTATAAATGTAAATATATTCCTGCTTAATTATTTGGGTTTTGAACCTTATAAGGAACATCTGGTGCTGGAATTCTATAATTTCTAAAGCCAATAAACTGGTACTGTGGGATGGCTTTATGCTTACAGAGGGGGTACATTTCTATGGAATCCAATAACGCATTTGTGTTTGTATATGGACAGAATTAATTCTGATTGCAAATGCTAATACAACAGGTGTTTGACTTAATAGTCTGTCAAAAGCACTCAGTGCTATTAGTCATGGTTCTTAATTTTTTCACAAAATATCTGCCTAAACACATCAATGTTCTTAAGATTCTGAAGCCTTATTATTATAAGAAATAAAGGATTTCAAATATTTTATCATTTTCTAGGTAAAGCATGAGTATAAGTTTTTGAAACTCTTTAAATAATTGTTATAATTTTGGTAGAAATTTTGGAATGCTTCAGAATGCAACAAAGCCTTTTTTTCCCAAATGAGACATCATAAGCAAAACTTTATTTCATGCCTGAAAGCAGCAAGTATCATGTGAATTCCTGAAACTCCTTTTCCTATGACTCACTAAGCGACTACAACTTAGAGACTGCAAATACTATTATCCAATTAATTCTGAGTTACTAAATATAGCAGCAAGATGTAAATGACAAAATATTGAACTGAGAACTACTTAATTTCTTTTTTTTTTATTTTTTTTTAATGTTTTATTTATTTCCAGGAGAGAGAGACAGCGTGAGCAGGGGAGAGTCAGAGAGAGAGGGAGTCACAGACTGAAACAGGCTCCAGGCTCTGAGCTGGCAGTCAGCACAGAGCCCGATGCGGGGGCCGAACCCACGAACCGCGAGATCATGACCTAAGCGAAAGTCGGACGCTTAACCGACTAAGCCACCCAGGCGCCCCATTTTCTTAAGTGATACAGAGAAGCACAAGTAAAATGAATGTGCATATGTTTCAGGCATTCAATATTCTTTTATTCATTGAACAAATATTTATTAAGTGCATACTGTGCCAACACTGTTTGAAGCCTTGGGTATTATACAGGTCTGAATAAAAGCCAGATTCTAAATGTAAGGGGCTCATAGATGAATAGTAGAGAACAACACCTGCCTACAAATGCTTAAAGTGTGCCACATTAACCGATATTATCTATTTCTCTCATAACACATAATTCATTGATGTCCATAGTACCTGAAAGTTAGTGTAATTTAGAGGCATTTTTCTGCTTTCACTACCATTAGTGTTACATGCATACCAAGAGAACTGAATACTCTTCTCAAACATATGTATGCTAATTGAACTTATAATTAAATTGTTAAAAAATACATATAGTGTATATAATAATGTGACACAGACTATATTAATAATAATTAAACACCCATCTACCCATAAATAGCTTAATAAACAGACCAAAGCTAATAATTTGCAACCCAGTCCCTTTTTATAATTTCATAACTAAATTAGTATTACATAAGTGGAAAATATGGGAATAAAAGAAAGATTGTCATAGATATGAGCACTGTGAAAATGTTTTGAAATAATTGGTAAGTCACTAAAACCGACTGTAGATTTTAGATTTTATTGTTTTAGGGTATGAGTGTAAAGCCTGCAAAAGTTGAGGAAAAAATCATGAAAATCATGAAATACATATATCTTCAGGGTTTTTTACCTTTAATTTCTCATTCTACTTGAGAGAGATTAAAATTTGAATTGTCTATGAAAGATGATATAAAACTTTAATCAGCAGATTCATACTCAGAAAAGTTTGGCTCAATATCATAATACTGGCACACAAAAGTACATTAATATGTCATAAGTTAAAATAAAATCCTTCTCATATGAATATTTCTTTTCAATTACTTGCTTTCAAAGACATTTGTTGTTTAACTGAAAAGCCATCCCATTCAAGGACGATATATTAAAGAATTTCAACTTTTGTTAAAATACAATGAGAAGTTTGGAGGATGTATCTATTCGGACACCTTATTCAAATGTTCATTAAACACCATACTCTCAGTCAGGTCTAATCCTTTCCAAACCAGCCTTCTTCAGTCCTCTTTATTCTTTAGCTGTGCTTTATTTTTCTTTATGGTACTATTATTACCATCACTACATTTTATTTACATGTAAATTCGATCTTCTTCACAAAAGTAGGGGTTTCAAAAGGGGAGGGGCTTTGTCTTTCCCGTAAATGCTTTATGTTCAATGCTTAGGTATGAGTAGGCACAGAGTTGCTGTTCAACAAATATGTGCTGAAGGTTCATTTTAAGACTCAGGGGTGGCTTGAGTCTGAGCTCATTCTAGGGGAACTCACATGGATCTGGAATACTAGTGCTGAGGCTTCAGGGATGACAGGGATGCTCTAGGAAAAGGATGAAAAAGAACAATCCTGCCAGAGCAACCAGCATATGCAAAAGGTGGCATCTATGAATCCATGTGGCAAATGTTCAAGGATTTCACAATGATGCCCAGATGGATTCTTATGAGACACTACTACAAAACAGGTTGGGGGAGAAATGTTTGGAGCAAATCACAAAGGACTAAAGGCTTTGCATTTCACCTTGTAAGTGATGGAGTCAGTGTTTTATTTCAAGCCTAAAAATGACATGTTTATTTTGAAATTGCATTCAATTCAAAAGGTAACATGGACATTAATACTAAGAAATAAATAATAAATATCCTGAAAACAGGATGTCAATCAGGTCAACATCCAGACAATAAAATAAGGACTTGCTGAATTTGTGTGCAAGCAAGGAGATTTTGGTGGCTAACACCAATCATGTACAAGAATACATGGCTGGGATAGTTGAATTGAGTCTCAGGGAATGGGGCTAATCTTCAAACTTTGGCAAACATTTCACCTAAAATGGGAATCTGTATTTGGAGGAGAGATTGTCTTTTATCCTTAAATGTGGTTCTTTCTTCTTTTTTTTTTTTAATATTTATTTATTTTTGAGAAATAGAGAGAAACAGAGTATGAACAGGGGAGGGGCAAAGAGAGAAAGAGAATCTGAAGCAGGTTTCAGGCTCTGAGTTAGTAGTGGTCAGCACAGAGCCTGACACAGGGCTTGAACCTACGAACCATGAGATCATGACCTAAGCTGAAGTCGGATGCTTAACTGACTGAGCCACTCAGGTGCCCCAAATGTGTTCCTTTCTGAAGTAGGGGAGAAAAATGCAGGAACAGGAAGGAAGGAAGTGAAAACATTCTGATATATTATTATGCTAGTACTCAGCCTCTTTTACTAGCTTTGCTGATTCCCATGGAGCTACACGGAGCCACTCAAAGGGATGGAAAAATTTTAAAGCAGATGATATTTGGGTTACTTGACAATAACAAGATTGGTCTTACTTAGGTGAATGATGCAGACAGTTGTTTCTTTATGGCAGACTGCTAAACATATTTTGTCCTTGTTAGCATTATCCATATGAATCTGCACAGATTTTTAAAAAATATAATTTATTGTCAAATTGGATAACATACAGTGTGTAAAGTATACTCTTGGGTTTTGGGGTAGATCCCTGTGGTTCATTGCTTACATACAGACCTAGTGTTTATCCTAACAAGTGCCCTCCTCGATTTTTATATTATTTAGTGTTTATATTATTAATATAATAATAATATTATTGGAGATAATTGATATCTCCTCTGTGGAGCTATGATAATGACAGAAAAAGTAAGAATGAGAAATGGAAAACAAAACTTTTCTTTCCATCAGTTATTCAGTGATTTGTTTCCTCCTGGAATCACAAAAAAGTGAAATCAGCTAAGCCAACTCAACTTATGGGTATAGAATAAAATAAAGCCCTTAAACATAAACTTGATGAATAAGTTATTATTCTTATATCTTGTGTTTAACTACCAGGTAGCTAGAAGGACTTTTAAGGGACACATAAAATTTGCTGAATAAGAACTCTTTAATTTCGAGATAATTCATATTTGAACATTACAGTTTTAACAATTTCAAGTTACAAACAAATATACTTTTACATTTTAAAGACAAGGATTTTAAAATATTAAGCTTTTGGGGTATGTATTAAGTATTACTTAAATATTTCCACAATAGATAAGATGTATTCAAAAGATTTCATTTATTATGAAGACATATTCCAAAAGTTTGGCTACAGTAAAAATTTTAAAGTTGGATATTTTAAAACATATCCTAACTTTAGAATTTTATTAATATATTTTCAAACTTTTTCTTGTTATAGCAAATCAAACTGCATCCTAGATGAATGTAGGAAAAACTGTCTTCTCAAACAGAGAAAAAAGGAGATGAAAAATAATTTAGTTAAACAGGCTCCACTATCTCTGCTTCTGATTGCAGGAGAGCATTCTTATGATAAGAAATAGAGGGTGAATTCATCCTGGCAAAATACTTAAAAGTTCACAATGTATGTGAAAAACAGTTTTGTTATTCAGAGTTAAGTGGAATAAACCAGTGGATCAATATTTTGGGTTCCTATTTATGTTCTTGGCTCTTTTTTTAAGTTTATTTATTTTTTAAGAGTTTATTTATTTTTGAGAGAGAGAGAGAGCAGTGAGGGAAGGGAAGAGAGAAGGAGACAGAGAATCCCAAGCAGGCCCCGCGATGACAGCACAGAGCCCATCATGGGGTTTGAGCTCAGGAACTGTGACATAATGACCTGAACCGTCTGAGCGACCCAGGTGCCCTGTGGCCCTTTTATATTTGTAGATTTTTTGCCATGGTAGATTCTCTAGTACCTATAAGTTGAGAAAAAAAAAGAGTCTACTTAGCCATATACCTTTTAATCTTTCCTCTTTGAAGAAGTCAAATGCTGATAAGGTCACCCAGGGCTGCTTGTCAGGGTGAGGATGGGAAGTAGCATATTGATGTAAAGGGAAGGATGCCTGAATGATAATCACGTGCCTCTTTCAATTGCTAGTTAATAAATAATCCTTGGAGTTTTGTTTTCTATAGTTTGTAAGTTATCCAAGCTTCTGAATTCTATTTATTTTCTTTTGGTTTCTTTTTTTCTGAGCCATTTTATTATTTATTACTGTCTTTACTTGAAAAAAAGAGTTTAAAACGGATTCTTTTAATTTAATCATTGTTCATGGCTCATAATGAGAACATATTTGGTATAGTGGTGATGACGTATAGAACCAAATAAATGTTCACCTTTAGCCCAGAAGGGTGACATGTACTGATTGTTGCATTCTTTTTATTTTTAAAAAAAAATTTATTTATTTTTGAGAGAGAGAATGAGTGGGGGAGGGGCAGAAAGAGAAGGAGATGGAGGATTTGAAGTGAGTTCTATGCAGACAGCAAAGAGTCCGATGTGGGGGCTTGAGCCCACAAGCCACGACATTAAGACCTGAGCTGAAGTTGGACACTCAACGTAAAGAGACCCCCTAGGTTCCCCATGGTTGCATCATTCTTAAAGTGTCTCATGACTACCTATAAATCTCACAAATAGTTAATATCTAACTGAATAATGAGCACTTATCAAAGTAGTTTTATGAATAGAAATTCAATGACATTTATGATCTAATACTCCGTGCACGTCTCCACTTCTCTTAAGCACTAAGCTTATAACAACCAGCTTTGTATAGTAAAAAAGTACAGCTATTTCTGCCTACTTAAATAAACTTAAAAAGTTGCATCATAAAACGTTTCAAGAATTCTTTCTTGAATACCACGCTCAACAATCCCACAACAGTTGGGGGTTCACACTACTGGATAAGTTATTTTCTGAAAATTTATTAGTTTCCACAGGTCTTAATAAAACCTCTTCTTGGGGCGCCTGGGTGGTTCAGTCGGTTGAACGTCCAACTTCGGCTCACGTCATGATCTCACTGTTTATGGGTTGGAATCCGGAATCGGGCTCTGTGCTGACAGCTAGCTCAGAGCCTGAAGCCTGTTTCAGATTCTGTGACTCCCTCTCTCTCTCTGACCTCCCCTGTTCATGCTGTCTCTCCCTCAGAAATTAATGAAAAACATTAAAAAAGTTTAAAAAAACCTATTCTTGGATAACCCTACTTATCTTTAAGGTTTTAAATATTTGTATTTCTTTCTATAAACAATATCAACTATAGCTTTTATATGTGAATTTCTCATATTTGATAATCCTATGTAATCATATGGTGTTAATTACCAACTATGATTACAACTATAATTACCAATTACAGCCTTAAGTCTGTAACTTCTGTGTCTCTGTGTCTCTTCCATGCTGTAGAATCACACACCCAACTGCCTTCTGGACAACTATACCTATAAATCCAAAAGGCAACTCTAACTCACTATGTTCAAAAATGAGCTGATGATCTCCCTTTCTTATATGTTTCATATCTACTGGCATCACCATTTATTCTAAATCCTTAGAAAAAATTCTGGGAGACAGCCTTGATTTTGCCTTCTGTCTCACTGGCCATATTCAATCAACCATCTAATCTTACCAATTTTACTGCCTTCTACTGTCTGATGTTTTAATCTATCAATTTTTCTCCTTCTTCATCATACTACTTTACTTAGGATATTATTATTCCTTACCTGAATTGCTACAAAAGTTTCTGAATTGTATCCTTGCTCCTTTTTAACCCATTCTCCACGCTGTACAATATATACTGCACTTTGAAGCCCACAGATCTTTCTAAAAAACAGATTTTACAGTTTCTTTTCTTTAAAGATTTTTTTTAATGTTTATTTATTTGAGAGAGAGAGAGAGTGAGAAAGAAAGAGAGAGAGCATGAGCAGGGGAGTGGCAGAGAGAGAGAGAGGGAAAGACAGAATCAGAAGAAGGCTCCAGGCTCTGGGTTGTCAGCACAGAGCCCAATGTGGGGCTTGAATACACAGACCATGAGATTATGACCTGAGCTGATGTCGGACGCCTAAATGACTGAGCCACCTAGGTGCCCCAGATTTTACAGTTTCTTTTATCTTTTGAACAACAGAAGAAGAATTGTATTGCTATTAAGAATGAGGCCTGTGGAGCTAGCCACCAGGGTTTGAACTTTGGATCTGCTGTTTACTATTATGTGATTTGGGGCAAGTTCCTTAACTTCAGTGTTTAAATTTCCTTCTCTGTAAATCTGTATGCTAGTAATAGTATCAAACTCATGAGGTGTTATAAGGATTCAAAGACGTAATACCTATGAAAAATTTATTATAGAAGCTAGCATATTGTAAGCATTGATACTGTTGTTGATGATGATGATGATGACTAATATTATTATTATCACCTTTCTCTGAATGTGCTTGGTCTTAAAAATTGCTAAAATCTAAACTCAGTATTGCTAAAAAGGTTTTCTATGACCTATTATTTTGGCTTGGTCCACTACTATTTTATCACCTCTCCTACCTTATATTTCTGCTGATACTAAGATATTCATTCTCTGTTATTTTGTTATTCAATGTATCATTTAAAGTTCTTTAAATGTTACAGTCTTTAATTACTAATTTAATTTGGTTTTAAAGCTTTAATCTCAAGGCCTTCATTGCATCACTGCAATATATTTTTCAGATTGTGACTCTTTTCACCTTCTTAGTTTTAGTTTATTTTTCTTATTTTTAATAAGATATCTGAAGTCTACACTGCAAATGGTCTTTTTCTGTGAAGATTTTCCTCTACATTACTATATAGCTAATTGAACATTACATCTGGTTTGATTCATTATACCTGAACACTTTCTGCTCTTGTTGCAAGATGTTACTTACTGACTGACTACTAGGTCTTATAAAGTGGACTAAACATACAATTTATTATCTTCCCTGGACATTTTGGAGTAGAAAAGGGGTGTTATTAATGTTATGTGGAGACAAAAGATGTAAAATGGTACTCTTCTGTACAAACTTAAGTGTATGGTCAGTCTCTCTGTTTCTCAAATTAGGTTTTATTTATAATTTCCATTTTATAGCTAAGTAAACTTGTCTGAATGAGTGACAGAACTGAGGCTGGAATCTAGAGCCATTTTTAGATGTCCATATTCTTTGTACTAAACAGGTTGCTTTAATTTACAGTCCTTTTTGACTTTTGATGTTTTCACTTAATAAGCTAACTTAGCTCTAAGTCTTTTAAAAAGGAAGAGAGTCCAAATAAATACATGAAGGAGAAAAGGAATGACACTCATGGATAGAAACATTTTTATTGATGTGAAAATAGTTGAGTATCTTGAAAATATGACTATCTATCAAGATTGGATCACCTGTCTTCTCCAAAAATGAAAAAAAAAAATCATTGTAGTAACTGTTTGGGTCAAAGCAATGTTTTATAGAACTTCCTTAATCACTTACCAATTTATTAAAAAAAAGAGCTGAAGTTTCATCTCATTTTTATGCAAATAAATTTGTTAATACATTTGACTTTGCTAAATATTAACATATATGTATATACTTATATCCAAAGTAATCATATTGTTCCCCTTGTAACTGTGGAATTATTACTTTTTTCTCAGTCCTCTATAAAATAAATTATGTTTCAGTTTCAGAAAGAAATGCAGTTTCAGTGTATATTAATCTGAGTAAAAGGCAACTATGGCATCTTATAAATATTAACAGTTTATTCTGAATTTGTTTGAGTTCATTGTGATTTTTTTTTTAATGTTTTATTTATTTCTAGGAGAGAGAGAGAGAGACAGCGTGAGCAGGGGAGGGTCAGAGAGAGAGGGAGTCACAGGCTGAAACAGGCTCCAGGCTCTGAGCTGGCAGTCAGCACAGAGCCCGACGCGGGGCCCAAACCCACGAACCGCGAGATCGTGACCTAAGCGAAAGTCGGACGCTTAACCGACTAAGCCACCCAGGCGCCCCGAGTTCATTGTGATTTTTAAACTGCTTGTGATTTATAAATTATATATCCATCCACTCTCATGCTGGGTAATATTTTCAAAGTTTCAAAACTGAAATATGCTTTCTAGGGGACATCTGTTTTGAGAAAATGAATACAACAGAGTTATTATCCTTTGGATTTTTAAACATATTGGCTTATCCTTATGATTATTCATCATGACTCCAAAGGAGAAAAATAAAACTTAAATCACTTTCTGTCTGTAGTATAAGAACAGAAAGGAAGCAGCTAACAGCTAGCAAGCGGGCTGTGGTAGTGACCAGAACGCTGAGTAGAGCACTAATTCTTTCACCTTGTCAGAATGAGAACAAGATGCTTTAAGCAATCAGCCATTAAATGCCTTAAGGGAGAAGAGAGATAACTGGAATCTTCCATGTGATAGAATGAGTGAGGGGAAAAAAAGGAAGCCAGTACAAGCCATGTTTATGGCTGGAACACTAAATTTGCCTTTGTAGTGACATGATTAAAATGCAGTCCTCAGATCTGGGTCATGTGTATCATCCGAATAGATACATTTATGTTTTCAAATCAAATATTATTGCTGTACTGCATGATTTAGTGTCATTTAGGATAAGCTAAGATGTTTTAAATTATATAATGATTTAGATTTAGATACAAAACAAACCAGATTATTAAGAGACCCAAGCAACTGAGCTCCAGAAAATAGATGTGTTTGCGGAAATCTAGTGTAAATACTGTGTTGACACATTTGACACCACAATGAAGGTTTTAGTTTAAGACATTAGTATTTGTTTGCAAATAAAAGAACAAGAGTGCTTACTGAATTCTATAGTCACATGTGTGGATAATAACCTTGAAAAAGTAGAAAAAATTTTTCTTTAGATATATTGAGATTACAGGTAACAAAAGCGGTTAATCAGCTATTTAACAATGTTTTAAAAATACAAATTGAAGTAATAAAACTGATGAACTAGAAGACTAGTGATGAATTTCAATGGAAATATTCCTTACGTTATGAAAGGATTAACCCAAAGGACTCTTTAATAGCATCTTAAATGTTTTGCAAGGTATTATCTACTTATCAGAGCTTTGGAACAAAGAAATCTATAACCAAAGCATTAGAAGTGAGAGCTAATGGAAGATTAATCTGAGAAAAAAATTAAAAAAAAAAAAACAACCAAAATTAATTCCAAAAGTAAAAGTAAGCAAGCCAGTAAAGAAAGATCTTCTATTCTTAAACTTGGATGTAAATTTAGGATTTTCCCCATTGAACTGCAGTATCATTGACTGTCTCTTTTTAGTTCAAAATAGGAACATAACATTCTACCTACCAATCTCAGTTTCAAAGATTGCCTAGGAATTAACATGAAGTGAGGAATAAGAATTCAGAATTTTGTAGAGGAAAATGAATATCAAGTAAGGAGAATTAATTGGGCATTTAATGTGTTTTGGAATTGGAACAATGTGCACTACATCATCTTCTGTTAAAGTAGGAAATTTTACAAAGAATTGACTTTAGGCAGTATATTTTTCCCCCAAAAGTGTGCTGGAATGGATATGAAACTTGTAGGACTTATATGTCCTTTGATACATTTGGATAGTTAAGGCTGGCTCTGAGACACAAATTTAACTGATATTATCCTGTTGATGAATATTCAATCTCTAAGTTAAGTTGCTTTAAAACTCATAATTTTCTTTCTCTGGCTTTATTCCTTTTCTAGATACAACTCCTGCCCTTCTAAGCTTTTCTCTTACTTTCCCCATGTAAAAATCATACATGCAGCACATATTTTAATCTGTCTTTATGGGGCAGAGAGGGTAGTAGCATATTGCCACATTCACTCAAGTAGTTTTATGCCAGTGTTTTTACTTTAACAATAAGTAAAGGCAGCATTTATAATGGCATCTCAATTGCACAAATCTTGTATCAGAGATGTTGAGTATGAAGTGATAGATTAAAAGAGAAAATACATGTTAAAATTTACATAGAGGAATTTAATTACTGAGATAAATTTAAAGCATATACAGATGATTAAATATCTGTGAAGGAATAGTAGGTAGAATAAAGTATACTTATTGGCATACTGCTCTCAAACAGTGGAAATGAAATTGTATCCATCTTTTATCATCTCTTCAATTTTAATATTCATCATTTTTTATGGAGTAATAAATTATATTTAAGTGCTGATGACATTTGGACTACCAAGTAAATATTTTCTGCTTGTAACTATGATTCTATTTAGATATATAAATGAAATAATTTGCAGGAGCATAATTTCTCTGTTTGCATTGATTTGCATGAGTAAGTATAACATTGTTTATGCAAAACAAATGAAGGTAAGAACAAAGAAAGCTAAATAAATATGCATTTAGTTTTCATTACAAAAAGTTTTAATTATACACACCTGTAGATGTCTAGGAAACACAATTAAGCAATTAATCTTTGCATAAACAGGCTAAAAAGTTATGAAAACATTAGCAAAGTGTACGATTGTTATATGAATCTTTTATTTATATAGTTTTCTTCAAAATAGCATAATTGAATGGCTAGGTACATGTGAATGTGTCATTGAGTTACTTAATGCTTAGAAATAGCTGCATTAGAAGTTAATCAGAATATGGCCTAAAGCAAGGTTTCCAAAATCTGGCTAAGTATCATAACCTCCAGGAAATTTTTTGTTTTGTTTTGTTTTTTATTTTTTTAAATACAAATGCTCAGACTTTATTTTTGGAGATTTTGTTTTTAAAATAAAAAAAAAAATTTACTTTTGAGAGAGAAAAAAACAGACAGAGCACAAGTGGGGGAGGGGAAGAGAGAGACGGAGACACAGAATTTGAAGCAGATTCCAGGCTCTGAGCTGTCAGCACAGAGCCTGATGCAGGGCTCAAACCCACAAACCATGTGATCATGACCTGAGCCAAAGCTGGATGCTTAACCAATGGATCCACCCAGGAGCCCCTGGAAACTGAATATTCTTAAATGTAATCTTACACTATTCATTTCCAATAATCTTTTCTACTCTTTCTCTGTCACATTTCTCTGCCTACCAGTATCATCCTTTCTCTCTTTACATATAATACATATTATATATATTTAATTTAACCCTAGTGACATCTTCTGCAGATTCTTCAGGTTTTTAATTTTTGTGATTAAATTTTCATTAGAGCTTATTGTATGATTCCATTTAAAGGAAATGTTCAGAAAAAGCAAATTCATAAGGGGCAGAAAATAGATTAGTGGCTGCCAGTGGTTGAAGGAAAAGGGAAAATGGGAGTCACTGCTAACAGGTATAGGATTTCTTTTTGGGGTGATGAAAATGTTCTAAAACAGATAGTGGTGAGGGTTGTAGAACCCTACAAATATACTAAAAACCGCTGAATGGTATACTTTAAAAGAGTGCATTTTCTGATATATTAATTGTATACCTCAATTTTAAAAAGTGAAGCAAAAAAACCTTTTGATGATAATGTAAAAATTGATATTAGCATGTTCTGGATTATTTATGTTATTGCTAAATAACCTCTTTTGTCTGCATTCATTAATGTCAAGTTATAGTACTTTATATTCAGAAGTAAAAGAAAAATACAAAAGAGGAGGATCTAATATATAAAGTATACACTTGGACAAACTAAAAGCCAAATCAGGTGCAGTGTTTCAGCTAGAGGGAAACAGTGGAGAACTGAATCCTTGCAGTACTTACATGGACACACCAAAGGCGGAGAGTATGCAACAGAGAAGTGGCACAGTGCTAGTACTGTAATCAGCATTTGGCTTCCACAAAGCAAAATCCTTGAAATTAAGTTGGTGCTGTACATGCCATCATATTCAGCTAATCTTTCACTCATGTGAGACCATTTCCTTTCACAAAAATATTTCTTTCTTGTTGCTGTGATAGACTCATCTTTGGATCCCTCGCTCCTCTTTTGTATCCCACTTAGAGGGTTTTTACAAAAATGTATTTCAGAAGAAAAGCACAGTGAAAACTATGGGGAGGCATTAGAAATAATCTCAAATCATCTCTGTTTATCTTGTCATTAATTACCCAGGAAGTTTCTTAAGAATTTTATTACCTAACTTTAAAGGGAATCTTTATGTGAAGCACAATGTATAAAATGACTGATTCTAGGGTTTTCCACATACTCCTCGACCCTTTTAATGTGTTTCTTTTTCTGAATTCTTTTTGGGTAAAGAATTTTAATTGGAAAAGTGATTTTTGGTGTTAGTAAGGCTTTCATTTTTTTTTTTAAAATTGGACTTTACACATAGGGTGGAAAGGCTAGAGTTAAATTATAAGCAAGTACTATTAATAATAAAATGTTAATAAAAAAATGTATTCAAAACCCTTTAGCAAGGAAGAGTTATTTTATATATGACACACCATGTCAAATTCTAGCCATGTTAAAAGGTATAAGTCCCAGGAATGGAGGAATCATAATATTACAATAAGAGTATTTTTTCCTTGGTGTACCTAGGGATACAGTTGGTTAAGTGTCAGACTCTTGATTTGGGCTCAGTACATGAGGTCACAATCATGAGATTGAGCCCTGAGAGCTCAGCTCTGGGCTGGGTGTGGAGCCTGCTTAAGATTCTCTCTCTCCCTCTTCCTTTGCCCCTCCGCTTGCTCACACTTTGCTTTGTCCACCACCCATCACCCACCCAACCCCAGCCAAAAAGTATTTTTTTTTGGACTTGCAGGTTAATAACTAAAACCAGTTTACTTGTCAGCTTACTGTGCATCTGGACTTGTGATAAATGCATGATATGTCTTATATGGATTCTATTTACATATGAATTCCATTTTACAGTAGAGGAAATTGAAGCTTAGAGAACTGAAACAACTTGAACATGTTAAAAAAAAAACTAACAACAACGAAAACTGATAAATGACAGGACCTAAAGCAGCCTGTAAACACATAAACATTTTTTTAAATGTTTGTTATTGAGAGAGAGAGAGAGAGAACAAGCAGCTGGAGGAGGGGCAGATAGAGAGAGAGAGGGAGAGAGAATCTCAAATAGGCTCTGGGCTGTCAGGTTGGGATTCTCTTTATACCTCTCTCAAAAGGATGAACGATTACTTCCCTTTTACAACTGGATAATTGAAGATATCTATAGTGGTCAGCTAACATAAAGCTAATAAGTTTATTTGTGAAAAGCTGTTGGGATAAAGGGAATTTCCACTCACGACTCAGGTATTCAATATGCTACCTGGTTGTACACAATTGGCTCATTTATTCTTTTTTGGAGGGCTGTTAAGTTGTGCTTAAATGATACTTTAATTCAAAGAAAAAACAGATGATTAACCTACCTTCCTTTTGTTTCAAAACCAGACAACTGGATTTTAAATATTTTACTTTTTAATTGATTGCCAATTATCCTCAGTTTTATTTTATCTTTTTCATATGCAGGATACACAATTCTGCTTCTACAGTTCCCTTCTTCCTTTATTATTTTATTTCCTTTGGTTTCTTAGCAATGGAATGATAAATTAATGTTTACTGCAACACATTATCTATGTTAACTTATCAGCATTACTCATGGATCCATTTTCCTTTTCATCATGATAAGAAATGCACTGCTTGATAAGAAAATATATCTCAGACAAGCATTTTGAGGTATTATGTTTTCTTATTGGTATTCTCCGTAGGCATTCTTTCCAAGGGAAGAAAATTTGTCTTCTGTTGGCAAATTGTTATTCTGCTCATTGCCTTGATCTCATTATAATGTCTTCATCTTAGCAGTGCACGATTTCGGTGCACAATATGTCTTGCTGTGTTTATGTGGGTTTTAATACTGAGATGCTGCCTTTGACATGACAGAGGTTTATATCCTGATAGGTAGGGAAGAAATATTCTGTGAATGGAGGAATCAACAAAGTCACTATGGATGAACAGAAATAGCTATCTATATGTAATAGCTATTAGATATGTAAGATCATTGATCTATATATTGAGTTAACATCTATCATGTGCTCTTTGAGCACAGACCAGTATACAATGATTTGGAGAATGTGTAAGGAAAATGAAGAAACAAACCTGAACTAGTTTATAACCTATAATCTAGTCATATCCTCCATACACAGAGCTCCTGGTTCTCTGGAAATGCGGCGATGCAGTCAGAGAGCTAGAAATTCCAAAAATTACTTTAGGTATTTCTCTTATTTCAAACATGAACATATTCATACGACTTCCCAAATAAAAATTCCCTTTCAGGAAAGACCCCTACAATTTAGGTTTTCACTGATAGCATATCTAACTTTGGAAGACTTCCCTTGTACCAGACACCGAAATAAGCTCTTTATGTGCCGAATATTATTTCTTTCAATAAATCTACCAGCCTCACATTAAAAACAGGAACTATAGACTTCATGGTGTTAAGGAATCCAGACTAGTCTGGCCTCAGAGGCAGAGCTCTTAATCACTGTATTCAACTCATGAAATGCTTCACATATTACATAAATGTATTTTTCATCCACCAGACAAAATAAATTCCACAACTTATAAACAAATTCTTTTTCCCTCTCACTTTTCCTGCTTTTCTTTTTTTTTTTTTTTAAATTTTTTTAATGTTTTATTTATTTCTAGGAGAGAGAGAGAGACAGCATGAGCAGGGAAGGGTCAGAGAGAGAGGGAGTCACAGACCGAAAGAGGCTTCAGGCTCTTAGCAGGCAGTCAGCACAGAGCCCGACGCGGGGCTCAAACCCACAACCGCGAGATCATGACCTAAGCGAAAGTCGGACGCTTAACCGACTAAGCCACCCAGGCGGCCCCCTGCTTTTCTTTTTTGCTTTTCCCTCATTTAGGTAGTATGATTTGGTTTTAAATCTCTGAGGAAAACATGGAAGTGAGTCCATTGTAAAAAATTTCTCTACATAATATCTACCTGGAACAGGTTTTGCTTCCATTCACCCTCTTCCTTGTGAATATACCTTGCTTGTGGATGTAGTTCCTCCTATGCCACTTTTCAAATGCACTGTATTATATTTCAGAAGTTTGGTGTTGGTTTTGTTGTTCTATTTTAAAGTAAATTCAGGCATTTTATCTTCTCAATACAGAATTCGTTACTATTTTATTTCAATTTTTTGGTACTTTTTCTTTTTAAGGTACTGTTGTCTTTGTAACTGATTAACTACTATATTTATATATAGGATAATTTTATTGTGACTTTATATTAGGTCATTAACTATAAGCAGGCCCTTATATATTTCTAGGTCTCAAGAAAGAATGTAAATGAAGTTTTGTTCATGCAGCAATTACTCTAATTCCACAAAGACCTTAAATGTTTTTAATAATTTCTTTAATGTTTTATTTATTTTAGAGATATAGACACACAGAGTGTGAACAGAGCAGGGGCAGAGAGAGAGAGAGAGAGGGAGACAAAGAATCTGAGCTGTCAGCAGGGAGCCTGATGTGGGACTCGAACCCATGAACTGTGAGATCATGACTTGAATGTAACCTACTGAGCCACCTAGGTGCCCCTAAATGTCTTTAATAATTTTATAATGGGTCTAAATAACACTTTTAACCATACTGTGACTCAAAACATTTTTTGTTCTCTATATGTAAAGAAAAGGCAGAGTGCCATTTTGACTCACTGACGAGAGGACAGAAAATATAAACAGTCTAGAGTTGGGGTAGTTTGGGGAAACTGGAATAAGGGGTTGAAAGAAGATTTGAAATAGCATATCAACAATTCTGTGGGAAGAACTAATTAAAATATATGAAACTGCTATTCTAACAATTAGAATAATCTAATAATCTAAATGACTACATTTGGGAGCATTTGTCCTATGTCTATACATAAGTAGATGCTTTTCTTTTGAGGAGATTTTAAACTGATTTTATATAAGTTATGAGCAGAGAGAGTGGGAGAATTATTAGACTTTTAAAAGAATGGAGTTTAAAAAGTGTATTGATTAGGGGCGCCTGGGTGTCTGAGTCGGTGAAGTCTGACTTTGACTCAGGTCAGGGACTCACGGTTCATGAGTTCGAGCCCACAGCATCGGGCTCTGTCCTGACAGCTCAGGGCCTGAAGCCGGCTTCAGATTCTGTGTTTTTCTCTCTCTCTGCCCTCTGCCACTCACACTCTGTCTGTCTCTCTCTCAAATATAAATAAACATTAAAAATAAAAAGTGTGTTTATTATTGTTGCTAAGTATATTATTTACAATAGAATTCAGAATATATTTTGGATACATAATATAAATGTGTTAAAGTGTTATAGAATTGTGCAAAATAACCTAAATGATAAATGAAATTCTAGTATTCAATTTCTAGTATTCCATAATTTTTGGCAAAAAAAATATTCTTTCTGTATATCTGAGTAAAATACCAAGAGAAATCAAAATACCAACTTATTCAGGATCTATTTCTTTCACCTGAATATGTGACAGTGATATTTTGAAAGTTAATGCAGAATTACGCAAAATATGTGACTGACACACAGATTTCAACAAGGGTAACTGAGGGTAATCACCAAGCTTTCTCACATTACTGAGAATTGTCAAAATGCTGGGACAGGGCACTTTGCAATGAATTAGGTGATTCAGTTTACTTTGACTATTGTGAATCTAACAGAGGATGTTAATAAGGAGGGATGTTGCTATCTGTTTTTGGCTGGATAAAATAAGATTTTGGCCCTTTGAATTTTCATACGGAGTCTATCTTTGCATGGCTCCCACAGGACTCTCTGTCAGGAGGGATACAGTCTCTTTACTAGTTGAAGAAGAGTCAGTGATATTAAATAGAAATTGTCTTCACTCCAATCTACAAAATATCTGAACCAGAAGATCTCTACCTCATTTCGATTACCACACTTCACCCTTAAATAAAATATGTGTAAACTAGGATAAGGCAAGGAACTCTACCATGAGATTATAGTGCTTCAATCCAAGAAGGTTATACAAAGACTAGTAATTAAATTGTCATTTTCTTTGGCCTCCTGGTAGGTTTTGCCCTCTTTTAGGTGATATTACCCTCAAGTACACTGTAGTTACACCATAATGGGAATTTGAGTGATGAAATGTATGCTTCTCTTTTGCAAAGTGGAAAAAAAGGACTATCGTGAGTACTGACATGGGAAAGAGCAAAAGCCTGGCACCTTGCTTTTATAAAGAGGACCTAAGGGATATGAGGATCTAGAATTGATTTTGGTAAAACCATTTGTTGTTTACATTGACCACCAGGACACCAGGACATATGTACCTCTGCTTAAAGTCCACTGATTTCAACAGTTTTAAAAGTAATACTCAGCCTTTTTTGGAGTAAAAAAAAAAAAAAAAAGAGTTCAATCTCTAATTGTTCTCTGTTTTAAAGCCTGTTTCACTAGGACACTAGCACCTGGGGTTGGAAGGTGGAGAATGATAAATGGTTATATGCCTGGGTGGCTTTTGGGGAACTATTCTTTCCTTTCCTTCCTTGCTTCTTTCTTGTGTCTGCATGTACACTGTTATTTAATGGTCTCTCTACACTCTGAGCACTCAAATGCTATGCACTCTTCAAGTCTCTAAGACTAAAGTCTGAAAACAGTGTAACTTGTGATCTGCTTTATATTTTTTAGGCAAGGTTTGGAAGGATAGGCTTTAAGCCATATTCAGTATCATTCAGTCTAAAAGTTCAAATTAAGGGGCGCCTGGGTGGCTTAGTCGGTTAAGCGTCCGACTTTCGCTTAGGTCATTATCTCGCGGTTTGTGGGTTCGAGCCCCGCGTCCGGCTCTGTGCTGACTGGCAGCTCAGAGCCTGGAGCCTGTTTCAGTCTGTGACTCCCTCTCTCTCTCTCTCTGACCCTCCGCTGCTCGCGCTGTCTCTCCCTCTCTCTCTCTCTACTAGAAATAAATAAAAATATTAAAAAAAAATAAAAGTTCAAATTAAGATCTCATCAATTTTACAACCCAAATTATGTACTCATTCGCCTTCATCCCAGCACTATTTATTAAACCTTCACTCTGTTCCAGGCACTGTGCTCAGTTTTAAGAAAAATAAGGTGTGATCTCATTGTGGGATGAACTCCCAGACTTTGGACTTTCGGAAAATAATAAGCAAGATTTTGTCATAGCATTAGAAAAGAATTGTAAATAAGATGTATACCAAGTATCCTTGGAGCAGCGGGGAGAAAGTAACAAATTCTCTCCTGAGGCAATTGGGAGGTCTTGAGCAAGAAAGTGACACTTGAGCAGGGAAGGTACTTAAAAACACAGTTGTTAGAAAAGATCAATTTCAGCTAGAGGCAGACGACACCCTGCTGCTATATATGGGACAATGTATTCTACCAGCTCTCTTTTCTATGTATAACATTTCTAGGAAAACTTAGAAATATCAGATCTGAAATAGAGGCTGAATTTAACAGTTACTGAAAACAATGAGAGTTTTGAAATGACCAGCATATGCATCTAAGAAAATATCCAGGGATTTTATTTGATATATTTCCTGCCTACTTTAAAAGTATAATGACACATCAGGGTTATCTCATTTTAAGACTCAAATAATGGACTATATTTTTCTTACTCTTTTAGTTGTATCATTGCCTTCTGCAATAAATAGATTTTTTTTAAATGTTTTATTTATTTTTAGAAGAGAGAGAGGAGAGACAGCGTGAACAGGGGAGGGTCAGAGAGAGAGGGAGTCACAGATTGAAATAGGCTCCAGGCTCTGAGCTGGCAGTCAGCACAGAGCCCGATGCGGGGCTCGAACCCACGAACCGCGAGATCATGACCCAAGCGAAAGTCGGACGCTTAACCGACTAAGCCACCCAGGCGCCCCTGCAATAAATAGATTTTAAAATTAATATTTGTCTTAGTCCTTTTGAGCTGCTACAACTGAGTTCCAAAGGTTGGGTGGCTTACTAACAACAGAAATTTATTTCTCACAGTTCTGGAGGTTGGGAAGTCCATGATCAAAGTGCTGGCAGATTCAGTGTCTGGTGAGGATTTGTTTTCTGATTCACAGAGGGCTGTCTTTTTGTTATTACCTCACATGGTAGATGGGGGCAGGAAGCTCGCTAGGGTCTCTTTTAGAAAAGCACAGATATCATTCCTAGAGCTCCACTCTTATGATGGAATCACCTCCCAAAGTGCACCATCCAAACACCATCACCTTGGGTATCAGGCTTCAACCTATAAATTTTAGGGACACAACAAACATGCCGTCTATGGCAATATCTGCCCACGGAGTCTTCATTCTGACACTATTAACATTTTTTTCAAAGTTTTTCTTTAAATCCCAGTTAATTAACAGTGGAATATTGGCTTCAGGTGAACAATATAGTGATTCAACAATCTCATACAATACCCATGACACTATTAACAATTTAAGCTAGCTAAACCTTTTGTTGTGCAGGGGTTGTTGTGTGTGTTGTAGTACAGTTAGCAGCATCTCTAGCCTTGGTTTATTAGATGTCAGTAGAACCCCCTGGATTGCGACAACCAAAAATGTTTCCAGACATTACTGTCCTTGCCCTTGTGTGGTGGGGGGGGGAGGAGGTGGTGGCAAAATCACCTCAGGTGAGAATTATCGATTTAACTTAATTCCAATGTTTTCAAGACCACTTTTTCTTTTTAAATCAGATTTTGTCCTAGAATCACTCTCTCTCTCTCTCTCTCTCTCTCTCTCTCTTTCTATATATATATATATATATATATCACTCTATGATATATAGTATCATATAGCATAATACTATTCTTACTGTCATTATTATCTTGTATCTGGATGGTCACTAACAAAATAATTTTCTAAGCAGAGAGTAGTGTTAACCTTGATCACATCCAGGATTTTCTTAGGCAATTGAGCCTGGCTTGGATAATCCACTAAGTGATACATATCACCTGTTTACTCCCTCAGAGGACTAGATACGTTAGATGATTTTAAATAGAATAGTAGAAAAAGCACAGGCCCACCGTGTACTGCTACCCCTGGGTCATGTCTCTTGGATAATGTTTTCACGATACAACAGAACACAGCTTGAAATACTTTTGTGAGTTTATAGGTTATAACATATTTCCCTGGTTAGAGGTGGGGAGGGGCAGATGAAGAAGAGTAAAAAAAAAACTGCATGGTAGGAAGCACCGATCCTACTTCAGTCTGAACTAGCTGTGAATGCCTCCTACTCCCATCTAATAGAGGCAGCAAATCATAAGAAAATGGAAAAAATAGTTACTGTTCAGAGAATTCTCAGAGATGCTTCCCAATTTAAAACTAGGGGCAGTCGGGCCAGGATACAATACTAAGAACAGAAATAAAACCGCATATTTACCACTTCAGTGCTACTTCTTGATCTGAGGGGAAAAAAATCTCTTTGCTTACCCTCTGCACTCTTGAGGTTTCTTCATTAAATTGTCAAAAGTTCCATTGAGCACCGCAGAATTGAGTTTCCTATTTTCAGAGCAAAGTGGAGAACGTTGAATGAATGGTGAATGAACAATGGTGTGTTAAAGGAAACTAAGTTCAGCAATCTCGTCATAAAATGCAGGATACTCGTACAGAAAGAATCATCCTAAAGTCCGTCTCATTTTTCTAGTTTAGTATTTTATGTATGTGGGAACACATAGAAAACATTTTGAACCAGTTCTCTTCTTAAAGAGAAACTGTGAAAATTGCAAAACTTAGCTAATCAAAATGAGCAATAGCTTAACTGCCAAAGAATGCTAGTTTGAAATTTTATTCTAGAATTTCCTCTTTAGCATCTATTAAACACAACTCTGTTGGGGTGCTGGGTAAAAACAAAAGCTGTACAAATACTTTCTCGTTTTCTAAGAGCTTCTAATTTATATTGAAAAGCCTAATATTTATCTATAGTATTAGTGGTAAGAGAATCAGTGGAGAGATATATTTTTAAATATCCCAACATTCAAACTAATGAGATAATAAGATAAATACTATATAGTTAAAGAGGGAGGCTCTTCTGCAACTGCTTGGAGGACAAAATCTAGTCACATTTATATAATAATAAAATTCTAGGGATGAGGTTCATTTTTGTTCAAAGACTAGAGTAAAAGCCAGGATGATACAGGTGCTAATCAATAGATCTATTTTTATTTTATTTTGCTTTTTTATTGAAGCATGCAGGCACATTTTTAAGGAGTTATATAGTCCTATAGAATCTCTCCCCCTTTGCGTCCATCTGCATATCCCATTCTCCAGGAAAAAAAAATTTGCAATTCATAAAGTTATATTTTCTTGTATTTAACTCATAGTTCCATATACTATACTAATTTTGCTGTTTTTTTAATTTATAGATTTTGGTCATAATTTATTGACTTCTTATTATGATAAATGAGTGTGCTAGGTCTCATGTGACACCCAATTAGTTCAATTAGGTGAAGGTGGAATTTGCTAGATAGGTTTCTGATGAATCTTCCTTAAAAAAAGGTGAATCAGGTGCCAGGTACTGCTTACAATTCCCTCTAAATCTTTTTTTTTTTTTTCTGGGAAGAAGGAAATAGTGACTGTAATTGCAGCACCTTTCTTGTGATCATGAAATCACACTAAGAAAAGGAGAGGTGGTTAGCAGAAATACAGTCCTCCCCCATAACCCGTAATAGTCCCCAAGGACATCTGTGTTCTAATCCTAGGAATGTGTGACTATGTTGTTTTACATGGCTAAAAGGACTTTGCAGGTGTGATTAAGGAGCTGGACCCTGAGATGAAGAGATCAGCCTGGATTATCCAGATGAGTGCAAATAAATTACATGATTCTTTAAAAGCAAAGACCTTTCCCAGCTATGGTCAGAAAGAGACATGATAATTTAAGAAGAGAAACCTCCTTTTTGAAAACAAAAAGAAACTGTATTTATGAAGAACATCTAACTTTCTTAAAGATGCAAGTAAATGTTTTTTTCACAGGTATGGTTCCTAGAGAGCTGGTGATTCCAGTGTTCCAGAAGTAGATTTCAAAAAAAAAAGTATATTTCAAAATTAATTGCAGAAATAAACCCACATCAACTACACCGCCCTCTAAATAAATAGATGAATAAATATTTGCCTTGGAATGTACTACCATGAATTTCAGATGTTCTTTGAAAAAAGGCTCACCATTTCCTTGGAAATCTCCAGAGATGGAGTCACTCACAGAAGGAAATGTCTTTTAACAAGCAAGCTGCTTGTGATGATTAAGTTTATATGTCAGCTTGACCACAAGGTGCCTGGATATTTGGTCAAGTGTTATCTGAGTGTTTCTATGAGGGTGTTTTGGATGAGCTTAACATTTATGTATGTATGTATGTAGGTTTTGTTTCAAGTTTCTATTTAAATGCTAGTTAGTTAACATACAGTGTAACGTTAGTTCCAGGAGTAGAATTTAATGATTCATCCTTTACATATAATACTCAGTGGATGGGGTTAACATTTAAATTGGTAGACTGAGCAAAGCAAATTGCCCTCCCTCATCCAATGAATTGAAGGCCTGCATAGACAAAAAAAAAAAGAAAAAAAAAAAAAAGCAGCCGGTTCTCTATTACATAAGAAGAAATTCTTCTTGCCTTCCTACCTTTGAGCTGTGAAATCATCATTTTCCTAACTTTGGATATGAACTGAAACATAGGCTCTTTCTGGTTCTCAAGCTTGCCATCCTTTGGACTACAGGCTTTAGGTCTGGAACTGTTCCCCCCCCTCCCCCCCCGCCCCCAGGCTTTGTTCTTGAGTTCGGCCAAGAAAGAATTCAGAGCCAAAGTCTTAAGCAATCGTTTAAGAGTGGTCAAAGCAAAAGTACACCCTAAAGGTGTCATTGGGAACAAGCCCAGAGGTGGCACATGCACTGGGGTGGGGGTGGGGGAGTCTTACCTGTATCTGGGTTGAAGGGTCACACTACAGGCAGTCTTTGTTCTCCAGTCACCTGGGAGTCTCTTCCTACCTGTCAGTAGAGGGTATTTATGACTAAGTATGGTCCTTAGCAGAACTGTCATGGCAGCTCAAAACTGCAAGGTAAATATACTGTAATGAAGCTAAAGGTTACTTTAGGGCAGTGGTTATGGGGAAGAGTGCACACATGTGCCCCAGGGTTTTTGCCACTACTTGTGGGAAACTTTACTTTTGCAGCCCTGCAGGTGGTTGGAAGTTTTGGTCTTTTAGATATCTTTTTGAGTTTTATCTTTTTCGGTGGTTAGTCCTGTTCTTTGCTCTTACGTAGCTAACTGCTTACCTGTCAGAACTGTTAGAACTACACCATTGGCTCTCTCGATTCTTCAGATTACCATTGCAGATGTTGGGACTTGTCAGTGCTTATAAGTGCTTGAGTCAATTCCTTATAATAAATCTCTCTTCATGTCTCTTTCCCTCTTCTCTCTCTTTCTGTCTCTCCATGCCCCGGCCCTTAACACACACAATTGGTTTTGTTTCTCTGGAGAATCCTGACTACTAAACTCCTTGATTAAAGCTGCTTGCTTCTTAAAAAATACAATCAGATTACAAGGCCCAGCTGCTGAAGTAAATGGTTCACCACCAATTTCACAGTGAGTTTACGGGATGGTGAGATCAGCAGTTGTTGGCCTATGGTACACAAAAGAAGAGCATTCACTGAAAATGGAAAAAGAGTATTGAAGGGAAGGAAGTTTCTCCCAGTTCCCACTCAGCCTTTTAGCTTACTAAGAGTAAAAGATGTATTCTGCAACCTCTCAGGGAAAACATTTGAAATAATTATAAAAACTTCCATCTAGTATTATTTACCATAAAGGCTGTCTCAGAAAAGAAAGAGGAATCTACACAGGGTTTTATTGTGGGGGAGGAGGACAGGTTCTGTCTCCCATTCACTTCTGTTCCTATATGATATAAGACATCATCCAGGAGACTATTGTACCATAGCTCCATCCCCACCCCTACCCACAGTCATGTCTCTCATAGGATAGTGAGTGAGATGTGGGAAGATACTTGAAGCACATCTTAAAGTTAATGGGAGCATACAGCACTTGTACAGTCAGATGGAGGAAAGGTAAACATGTTCAAAAATATCTTTGTAAGTCACATTTGAATTGACATCATTTTTATAAAATAGTATCTCTCTACAGGAAGTCTGCTTTGACTTTTCTCTGCTTTATCCACAAACTTTTCCCTCCAAATACAAACTATTGTTAAAATTCAAGCAGTGAGTTGGCTGTCTCTTTAAGAAGACTGGCTTTAAATCCCAGCATGCCCAGAAGTGAAGTGTTTACCATTGGACTGATGGAACTTGGTTCCCTGTTTGCTCCACCGATAATTAGCATAGCATAAACGGAGAAAGCAGACCAAAAGCCAAGGAATTTAGGTGGTCTCTAGAAAGTGAGGATGGCAAGCAAACCAATTCTTCCTTAATGTCTCAGGAAGGAATGCAATCCCACTCACACTTTAATTTTAGCTTAGTAAGACTCTTGTTGAACATCTGACCTACAGAACTATAAGACAGTAAATTTGTATTTTTAATCCACCTAATTTGTAGTAATTTATTATGACAAAAAAGAAAGTTAATGTAGAAACCAGTTGTCAGAACACAGGAGATTAAAAATAGAAGGAACCTGGGACACCGATAGTAGTCTGGAGCCATGAATGACTACATTTGGACATTGTGTGTTTAAGAGAGAGAAAATAAAATCTCTATCTCCTATGTGTCATTGTTTTCTAAGTCTTCCTCATTATTAAGATCCAATTTTTCACTAATAGAATGAGTTCTCTTATATGTTCTTTTCTCTTCCCTCATCCTCTAAATTAATAGTTCAATTTTTGCTGAAATAAATATTCAATGTTTATGTTATTAAAACAATACAAGTAATCAATTTTTGAGCCAAGAAATCTACCATTACATCTTTTCCTTCATTGATGAATATTTTATTTTACAGAAGTGTGAGTGTACGTGTGTGTTCCTAAATGGTTAAAGCTATTAATTCTTAATTCTACTAAGAGATATTAGCTCTTAATTCTGTTTCTCTATTCTTGGGGGTCTTCTGGAAGCTTCCATTTCCCTTTGACATCCAGACTGGTTAAACTATGGGCTTGCTGGCCACCTTCTATTTTGAGAAATCTTTTTGCCTCTTTTCTGTGTTGGATCCTCTGATTCTTGTATTCTTGGATTCATTTTATTGGTGTGCTTGTTTTATTGGAATATATAGTTTATTAGATTTCTGAGAAATCTACTTTACATGGAAAGTACATTTTTTTTTTAAAGATTCCACATGTTTGAATCATTTGAATTCTTACTGCACACTTGACTGATACTTAGGATAGGTAGACTATTATAAATTACTTTTCTATCAGGATTTTGTTGCATGTATAATCATTTTGTCATTGTAATAATTTCATTCCATGTTTATATAACTTTTAATATTGCTATTGAAAAGTCCCAAATTAATTGTATGACCTATTTCTCTGGAGGCTTTTAGGTTCTCTCAGTATCAAGTTTCTGAAAATTCCCAGTGTTTCATCTTGTGATGAAACTTTTTCCAATAGTTGTGCTGGGTTCTTAGGGTCTTTTCCATCTGTAGACTCATTATATTCAGTATTGGGATATGTTCTTATATGATTTCTTCAGAATGCTTTTTACCTTTTGCTTTCCTAGTTCAGGGATTCCTATTAGATGGTGATTTTCTTGAACTTTTATTTCTTTCCTCCTATTTTTTCTTTCTTTTGCATTTTTTTTCTATTCATCATATTTCTTTAATTTTATTTTCCAATTTTAATTGCACTTCTGTTGATTTTTTCTTTACGGTTTCTTTAAAAAATTTTTTTTAAATGTTTATTTTTGAGAGAGAGAGCACGAGGTGGGGAGGGGCAGAGAGGGAGACACAACAGGCTTCTGGCTCTGAGCTATCTGCACAGAGCCCGATGCAGGGCTCATGACCTGAGCCAGAGTTGGACGCTTAATCAACTGAGCCACTCAGGCTCCCTTCTAATCATATTTTCAGCATCTTGCTGCAGTTCAGGAATGAATGCATGTGTTTACTCTTTGCATATATTATTTCTAAGTTGTTTAGAGGAATATATATTTTTTCTGTTCTTGTATTATCTGTTTTCCCCAGGTTTCAACTGTTTGTCTTTTGTCTTGGTTTGTAATGGTGGAAATTTTGGTAAATTTTTCACCACGCTTGCTAATTCCACAAATATTTGAGAATGAGTAATTAAAGAACATTTGTAAGTTTCATTTCCTGCTCAGTCTTGTCTATAGATTGGTTTTACTGTAATGGTTTTTGCAGTGGAAGACCCTTAAATGTCACTTTGTCTTTTCTCTGGTATGTCCCAGGTTCCTCAGGAAAAACCTTTTAATCTCTTGCCTTGGGGCAATTAATATAACTTATAACTGATCCTTTATGTTCAGTCCATCACAGCATTTTCTCTCTTTTCTGTGCCTGTTCGTCTCAAGTCCAGATCTGTTCTGATTCTGTTTTTTCTAGACAATTATTTTCGCACTTTCTTCAAACATAAGAGAGCAGTAATTGCCTTGTTGAGACAGGAGGAAGGATCTGTATTCTACATGCTCTTACTTTAGATTTTTCATCTTCTGCTGTACGGCAGATTCCTGTGGCACCTAGTGCTTCCAATTATGAAGCTTTCTGGGGAATTGCAGAGCAAATGAGCTTGCTTCTTGTTGACATGTTCATCCACCTTCCTATTCTTTATAAATTCAGTCTGTACTTTTTAATCTTTCATTCCTTTTTTTAAAAAATCTTTATTTCTTTTGAGAGAGAGAGAAAGAGAGAGAGAGAGAGAGCAGGATCAGGGGAGGGGCAGAGAGGAAGACAGAGAATCTCAAGCAGGGATCAAACTCAGGAACCAGAGCTGAAATCAAGAGACTGACACTTAATTGACTGAGCCACTCTGGCACCCCATAATCTTTCATTCTTTATATGTAGTGTTTTACATTATAGATGTCTAATTATTTCTTTGAAAATAAAGTTGGTGTCTCCCATTCTAATTCTAAATGTATTTTATTACTTTCATTTGCATTTTTAAATATCTAAGGATAAAATAGTTTTTGTCTTTATCTTTAAGATTAAAGTGTCTTAAAATTCCATTTTAGATTAACATCAGAATCTGAACAGTTTTAATCACATAATTTGTTTAAAACGTCTATTCAAAAATTAAAGTGCAGGCAAACTTAGAAATCATTTAGGCAAAACCACTCACTTAGTGATGATAGTTCTCAAAATATAGTTGTATTAAGTTCACAGTCTTTGTGGCTGTGGCCGTACTAGCAAGGCCACTGATGACAAAAATCTCAATACTGTGCTTATATCCATTGTATAGTTTGGTATTTTGCTTGTATTTTATATAACATGAAGGGAACACATGAGTGAGTGAGTGAATAAGTAGAAGTCAGATATATACCAAAGTCCAACATTAAGACTTTTTAGAGGCAGATGTGCATAATAAGACAAAGAAATACAGAAAGACCGTGAGATCTACCATTAACAAACTAGTCACTAATGTACTGTTACATTTTTATTTCCATGTCTTACCTTATACCATTATCTAAATTTGAAACACTTGAATAGAAGTTTGGGGGATTGTGTGTGTGTGTGTGTGTGTGTGTGTGCATGTTTGTGTGTGTGTATGTGTGTGTATTGATACTTGAACCTAATTTAGAAACCAAATTACGTTTTATACAATTTAGATAGTATTTCTACTTGTACTCATTCCTCAGGTGGATTATAACATATAGCAAAATGCCTGTATATGGAAGCTCTTTCATAAGTCTTTGAATTGGATTGAATGTCATGATTAACTAACCCCACAGCAAATCCCCAATAATCTTAATTTATAAGGTCATAATTTTCAATGCCATTTTTAAAAACATTTGCACCATTTTAAATTTGCTTTCATTCGAAGCCTAGGTAGAAAGGAAATGACTTATGCACTGGCAGTATTATTTTCATTCTTGTTTCTCTCTCAGCACTTCTCACAGTGTCTTTCGCATAGAAAATTCAATGAGCCTCTGTTGATTGAACAACTGCAAAGACACGCACCTAGGTAGAGGCCAAAAGAGTAAGAAAAATGCATACTGACAATGAAATTGAAAGACAGAAATATATCTGTATTTTTTTGGTGAATCATCACAGAATATGGTAATCATAAACAAAGTATTTTATGTTCTTGTAATTTATAAACACTTATGAGATGTCAATCTAGCTTGCATATTCCACATATGTATGTGAGTATGTGGGTGGGAAGCACAGGGAGGTTAATAGCTTGTTCAAAAATCACCTGAGCACTAAGTGACAAACATTATTAATAATATTATCATTTTATTAGTGTTAATATTCTTATCATCATATTATTTTAGTGGTGATGATGAGGGTAGATATAGCTGCCAAATATTTATAAATATGTTCTCATAAGTACAGTTATACAAGGGAATATAATCTTTAAATACTAGTCCTGTGCACTTGATGAATATAAATGGCCTGATCACTTTTCCATACTCTTAAGTAATACTATTAATTTCAGAATCTGGAGATAGAAAATGTGTGAAAGAAAGCATTTCTTTTTGGAGCAATTCCTTTTAGCATTATATATAACACAAATGTTATAAGGGAGTCATTTGTTGATATGGGGATAAGAAATAAATACCATACTTGCTAACTCAAATAAGTAAACATTGGAATAAAAATAATATTTAATTATCACAAGGAATTATTTTATATTCTTAATTTTTAGGTGATGCTGAAGGACTACAAAATAAAGGGAATTTCAGTTTCAGAATAGATGAGTCTACAACAATTATATATAAAAGATAGATTTTAAATACTCAAAGTTTAAGGGTACTTGGGTGGCTCAGTCTAAAGCATCTGACATTAGCTCCAGTCATGATCTCACAGTTCAGTTTATGAGTTTGAGCCCTGCATTGGGTCCATGCTGAGAGTGATAGTGAGGAGACTACTTTGGGTTTTTCCTCTTTCTCTACCCCTCACCTGGTCATACTATCTCTCATTCTCAAAAATAAATAAATATTTTTTAAAAAATACTCAAAATTTAAAAACATAAGGAGGGACATAGCTGATGAGTTCCTATGGTGAACATTGTCATAGAGAAAATCTTCACCCTGTAATTTATCTGTTTATGACTATGTTTTTTTTTCCTTAAAAGTTAATGTTTATTTGCTTTTGAGAGAAAGAGACATAGTGTGAGCGGCAGAGGGGCAGAGAGAAGGAGACACAGCATCTGATGCAAGCTCCAGGTTTTGAGCTCCAGCACAGAGCCCAACTTGAGGCTCAAATCTCTGAACTGTGAGATCATGACCTGAGCTGAAGTCAGATGCTTAACTTACTGAGCCACCCAGGTGCCCCTGATTATGAATACCAAATTGGCTGAAAGTGATTGTATCCCACATATATCTTTTCATTATTATTGATTCCAAGCAGATGAAGTATATGAGATCTTAATGCATATGGTTCTTTCTCTAAGATTTTGTTTGAAAATTTTACTCAACTTCTAGGCTATTAGTTGCTGAAGTTTTTCAAATCACTGTTATAGAAGTAAACAGGATACAAATTAAATTTTCTTATGACCTAAATTATTTCTGTTAAGAACATTTTACCTTGTCCTGTATTTCCTTTCATCAAATTACATTAAACCTACTTGTGGGGATAGAAGATTAGTATGTAAAATGTCCATATTTTCATTTCTAAATGCTGACAAATCGATTGAATTTAAAACAATAAAATGAACTGAACAAACAGCAGTGTGACTGGTATCACTTTTTCCCATAATCAGTGTTATTGAGAAATATTTACCAACATGAATCCCCTTAATTCCAGGACTATATGATATGGTGTTTGCCTTTGATAAGTGCAATATTTTTTTTCTAAATTCCAAATTCCCGTTCAACTGGGCTTTATATCTGCTTTTCTTTTCTTTTTCTTTTCTTTTCTTTCTTTCTTTTTTTTTTTTTACAAATAGTTTATTGTCAAATTGGTGGGCTTTACATTTTCATCATCATTATTATAGGGCTTATAATTATATATTAAGCACTAAATGTATGTGAAACACTAAATGTATGTGAAGCACTCAGATTCCTACATGTTTATTACCTCACTTAATACGGGTAATTACACTACTCACTACTAGGTAGTTATTACCTCTCTCATCCAGGCAAAGAGAGTAAGGTACGTGGAGAGGGTTAAACATTGTCCAGGGTCTATAGGGAATACTACTAGAACAGGAGGCAAATTCTAATAGCATGATTAGAGCAACTTTCCCCCCTGAAGGTCTTCAGAGATGGCTGTATTTTAACTTCAAAATGAAAAAAGAAAAAAAAAAAGGATTGGCGTGAACAGTGAAGTAGAGCTGAAAATAATCTGTGATCACAAAACATTTCTTAGAATTGTAATAGGACACTGAGATCTTACTAAGGTGCTCACTTGTACTTTCTTTTTAAAAGATCTATTTTATTTCACCTTAAAAACAGCAGAGTGGACTTAAGGGTATTAGTAAGTATAGTCTTTTGCAGACTTCTGTAATTTACAATTAAGTATTCAAAATGAAAATAGAATGACAAATACAGCATTTTATTTACAATATATTACTTATGAGGGTTAAAAGCCCAATATAGAAATTTGCATATCTAATTTTTCTTGGATATTATTTTTTCTCAAATGATAAGTAATTTTTGGAGAATGTTATTTTTTTAAGTTTAACTTATTCATTCAAGAGTCTACTGATACAAATTGCAATAACATAAAGTTAAAATATTATGAGTCACAAAGATGAAAGTATGTGTTTTTTAAACTTGAGTAGTATAAATCAATTATGAAAAGAATATTTATATTTAAATATACAGCAGATGTAAATGACTTAATGTGAACTGACAATTTGTTGTTACAACTTACTATTCCACAAAAAGTTCAAATGATTTCTTGAAGTTAAATTTTCTATGTGTAATAATGGTTTAATTTAATTTTTTACTAACAGATATGAATTTATACATAAAATTCAGTTTTATAATTTACTAATGTTAAAGTTAAAATCCACAGATGTGTGTGTGTGTGTGTGTGTGTGTGTGTGGTTGTAGTCCATGATTTTCCTGCACTAATCAACTTCTAAAAAGTGTTCATATTAATATTTCACTGACATATATTGATGAAGAAGCATAAGGCAAGCTGAGGGCAAAGTACAAGTTAGCATGCACCCTCACCCCAGGTGGAATCTGCATGATATTCCTCGGATACTCCCAGCTACCCAATAACAAAGATAAAGGGTTTAAGTGCTTGCCATAGTGATGTGGGAAACTAAGGTAATTGAAAAATTAAAATCCTTTACTGCCTACAGCCCAATGATGAGTGCTTGAAACAGACAGAGTGATGTCTCTCTAGGAGCTCAGCTGCCTGGATTATGACACTTTGCTAGGGCAGAAAGGGAATCTTGACTTAACGTTATCCCAAGTTCCTGTAAGTCTCTTTTAACATATAAATTCCTTTGGAAACTTCCTTTATCGTTACCTCTCCCCTCAACATATATGCTGACATTCATACTCCAAGCTTATGGCCCCCTGATATACATCTGAAGGGTCTCATGATTGACCTTTTACTAAACGGTAATAAATGGCATTTTGCTAACAGCAGCTGGCCCCTCAAAGTCAGGAAAATTTTCCTTTCAAAATTTCTTAGAGACTTACTCTATCCTTAACTCCCTTCCAACCTGACGGTATATAATTAGTAGCTATCACACCCCCATTGCAGTTCTTTCTGCCCACGGATCTTGTCCCCATGCTTTAATAAAAGCACCCTTATTTGCACTGAAGATGTCTTTACGAATTCTTTCTTGGCTGTCAGCTCTGAACCCCACCATCACCCTGAAACCCCAACGTATATGACTACATTTGATGTAAATTTTTGAACTCTCACAAGGCATCAATCAATATTTTCTATTGGTCTCCCATAAATTTGTAAACAGCCTGTTCTCCTACCATGTTCTTATTTTTCTCAACTTTCTTGATGGAAGCTGCTCATTAAGTTACTTTAGACATCTTCAAAATGCATTGAAATTGAGTTAACTCAGAAATTTAAAAAATGATACTATTTGTATCAATATGCCAGTTATGAATTTAGTCTCTCAGCTTCAAATCCACATTGGATTGCCTTTTCTGTGATCCTGGAGCTGGATCCTGGAACTATTCCTTTTTTGCCAACTGTCTTGAGACTAAGCTTCATAGGTTGAGTGCGTTAGTGGGACACTGGAAAACAAAGAGATTTCTCTTCTGGACATAGGTGGGTTCCTATAGGCAGGATCTTAGAGAGTGTATATGGTTTCTGAAGTGCCCAGAACTTGCAACACAGCCAGCTTCTGTAGGACTAGACTTCTGTAGGACCTGACTGAATAGAGTCGGGTAAACTGGTCGCTTCTCTGAATGGCCTGCCCCAGAACCCACTCAGGTAGATTGGTTGTGTTGAGGAGGAAGATGTTCCTCTGCCTTGTCATCCTTCTAGTTGAACTTAGAATCAAACTGACATGAAACAGAGTAACAGGAAAAAAAATCAAATTTAATAGGTTACATATGGGGAATCCATGTAGGTATGAAATTTCAAAGACCACATGTATCTCATATGACCAAAGGAGAGGGGTAGGGGACTTGGAGATATAAAGGGGAGAGAGCTCATTAGCTAGAAGGTGAAAGGAGAAGTTTGGAAAAACAAGGTTGCTTTATTATGCACATAAGTTTCTTGGGTAAAAGGGAATCTCTGTTAATAGCTCTCTTTCTACTACAGGGTCTCCTTTCCAACGTATATTTACGCAGTTGTGGGGGAGGCATAGAGTTTCCCTTCCCCCCACTCCTCCCACTCCTGTATCTGCTGGGCTTTGGTTACTTCTAACTCAAAATAATCTTAATGCCAAAGTGGCCCATCTTGGAGCAGCCTGCCCTGGGCCCCTGCTGTAGCCTCAGTGAATGTCTCCACTACCCAGAGTGACAGCTAGTTACTTTCCGAGGAGATCTGGAACTCAGCCCTTTTAAATTATCAGCATGGGGAGGAAACGCTTCCATATGTGTTCTTTTCCTCGGGTACTCTGTCTGAGCCTTATCGTAGTAGCTATATTCTATGCCAATCCTCTTTTCTCTGATTTTCTATTATAGTTGGCAATTCTTTATATTAAACTTTCCCTGTTCAAATTATTGTATAGTTTCTGTTTTCTGGTTAGACTCATTACTAATATAATCAATAACAAACTATTATGTATACTATACATTTTCAGTAAGACTGAAGATTCTTCAGTGTATACTGTTGAAGAGGTGTTTGTGTATAAGATACAAGGGAGCATGAGGCAGGCTGAGGGGCAGAGTACAAGCTAGCACTACCCTTAACCCCCCTCCAGGTGAAATCTGTGTAATACTTCTTGGACACTCCCAGCTACCCAAGAACAAAGGAAAAGGGTTTAAGTGCTTGCCTTGGTGGTGTGGGAAACTAAGGTAATTGAAAAATTAAATTCCCTTTCTGCCTGCAGCCCATTGACAAGTCCTTGAAACAGGCAGAGTGACCTCCCTCTAGGATCTCAGCAGCTGTGATGATGACACTTTGCTAGCGCAAGAGAGAACTTTGGCTTAACATTGTCCCAACATCAAGGATCCTGAAAATGTATTTCCTTTATCTCAGCTGCCGCTGGATATATGCTGGCAATCATGCTCT
The DNA here is from genome assembly GCA_017311185.1 of Proteles cristata cristata. Classification (NCBI taxonomy): domain Eukaryota; kingdom Metazoa; phylum Chordata; class Mammalia; order Carnivora; family Hyaenidae; genus Proteles; species Proteles cristata. The sequence goes on along the minus strand of JAESUZ010000400.1, from coordinate 630,066 downwards.
AAGCTTATGCCCCCCTCCCTCGCCTCATATGCATCTGAGAGGTCTCATCACTGACATTGTGCTAAATGATGATAAATGGTGTTTCCCTAGCAACAGCTAACCCCTCAAGGTCTTGGAAAACTTTGCTTCCAAAATACTTTAGAGAATTACTCTATCTCTGACCCCCACCCAACCTGAGGGCATATACTGAGTTACCCATCACAACCCCAGTACAGCTTTTCCTGCCCATGGGTCCTGTCAATAAGCTTTAATAAAATCACCTTTTTGTGGCAAAGATGTCTTCAAGAATATTTTCTTGGCCATTGGCTCCATACCACCCCATGAACCCCCACCATCCCAAAAATTCATCATACAATTTCTATGGAGTAGATAGAAGACCAGGAACTCACCAAGACCAGTATTTATTTATAATACAACTTCCTTGCAATAACTTAGTTTACTGTGACATTGAAACCTAGCTAAAGGACTCTGGAAAGCATTTAATTAATGGAGGTAACTCACCTAGGCAAATGAATTAATGCAAATAACCATAACAAGATAGTTTTAAACATATTAACCTGGCAAGTTCCTTGTCAATTTTAATTTCAGTTTGAAATAAATAAATTTAATGCATGAATGTGTAGGAGAAATAGTAATTCCTAAGCAATTTTATATCCCTGTTGTTAGTAAGTGATGCATGAGTCCAGGCAGAGTTAGAAGGTTTAAAACAGAATAGATGTCAACTTGAAAGGTACTTAACTTTACTGCAGATATCTTTACTCTAAAAATGTCTATTAAGGTAAGAGTCAATGGAATCCTAAGTAGAAGAAAGTAAATGCTAATCAAGGGAATGACTTCATCAACTAGACATTCTCAGCAGCTAGCACTAGTCCCCATGCATTTTGGGCACTCAATAAAAATGTGTTAAATGGATGAGTGGATTTAGCTCTTTGTGGCTAGGATTTTACTTTTCTTTTTATAATGTAAAATATTAAAATATTTAATACTGTGAGGAATATTTTAAAACTATAACTTTATGCATGTATTTTAGAAACTAATCTTTGCTCATGAAGTATAGCCTTAATTGTAGGCAGTCAGGTTAGGTAGTAACTGTTTTCACTCTTCTGGCAACATGAAGAGAGTGGAAAAGATAGAAGCTTCATATTTAAAACATTAGGAAATGTTTATAGATTTTATAACATTGGAAAGTCACCTCTTGACTTGCTATCGGTTGGTCAAATTTTTACCATGTGTTCTGTATAAACAGTTGCATTCTGGTTCATACTAGGAAAATTCTTGTCTTCTAAGGAGTCAGTATAGTGGGGTTAAAAAAAATTACCATGAGGGAAAATATATGGGTTCTTGTTCCCAGTTCTCTGCATTCCCCATTAATCCCTGTCTCACATCACTCCATCTCTGGTCTCTAGATAAATATCTAAATCTTAATTTCTCTATTGGCAGGTGGGGAATTTGCTTTGTCTTATATCCCACATGTTGTTCTGAGGACCCAGGAATGTAGTAAAATAAACATGTTTTAAAAATTAAGTATAAATAAAAAACATTAAAAAATTAAGTAATAACATGTATAATTTTATAATAAGGCCAAGTGTTAAGGCATGGTTAAAAGCAGGATTCCACAAAGATAGCACAGGTATGCTGATTAGTATTTTCATGGGAGCCTGTCTGGCAGTACTGGGTGTTATGGAGGTGTGTTGCCACTATGATGTATAGACAAAAGCATAGGCTTTAAAATCAATCCAATATGGGACATACTAAATCTCCTATTAACAATGTCTCATTATATAATGAATCAGTTACTTTGCTCACAGATGGTAAGTCGGACTGATTGTATATACCAAAATTGGAATTTTTGTACAACTGCTTTAGGCACCTCTTCATTTTTCTGAAATCTTTGGATGCAGATCAGATCAGAATTGGTGTAAGGTGATAAAATACCACAGAATAGATGCACTTGGAATTCTGTTGAATTGACTTGGTTGGTAGTTCTTAATTTTATGTGCACACAAATTACCTGGGGTGCTTGTTACAAATATAGATTTTTTTAATTATAGTTCCAGAGATTTGATTTTGGGAATCTGATATGTGTCCTGGGGATTAATGCCTAAAAGCACCTTGGGTGATTCTGATATGAGTGATGCTACTTTGAGAGTTTTGCTCTAGTGTATGTCATTTTCAGGAGGGTAATGCTTGTTAGAATATAATTGCAACATTTTCATTGTTTCATTTCAGCATAATCTATGATTTTTCTTTTTTCTTCTAAAAGAGTTTCCCTTTGTTATATTAAGACAAATATTTTGGATCCATATGATAAGATACAGTTGAAATAGCTGTATTATAAAAATAAATTCCAAATGTAATACTATAATAATAAGATTGAGACTTAGAGTTCAAAAAGACTTAGAGAAATAAATCTGTGAAAATATATATTTGCTTTATAAATATTTCTGGGCAGTTTGAATTGCTGTATTTTGTGATGTTGATTTACTTTCCAATTGCATTTCTGACAGTTTTTAGAGGGTAGTCATGAAAACACAAAACAGAAAATGAATTAGTTTTGCTTGCTTTCCATAGATAATATAAAATCCCTTAGGATGTTTGTAGTGTTTGTTTTATTTGTTCAATCTTTGAGTTGTTTGCATAAGATATTCTGGGAATTTACAGATTTGCTAACAATCATACTAATTTCATTGATTTGCTTCTGGTTCAAAGTTGTCCATTTTAATACTTGTGTTAATTAAGAATTTTTAAAAAACTGTAACAGTCTTACCAAATAAAAAGAGTAACTTTTTCATTTAAATGTATCTATATCACACAACAACCTCATACTCATACTTAGAAGACTTTAGGATTAAGCTAACAGATGTGTTGAACAATTGAGATTAATACTATTTATCATTAAATTTATTATTGCACTAATAATGATAGTTATAATTTTAATGGTTAACATTGGGTGGACCCTGATTTTTTGCCTCTTACGCTTCATTAAAATTTATGAAATAAATACTATTGTCATTTTCTTTTATGGATGATGAAACAGGTTCAGAGTAGGATGCTCAAGGTTACATAGGTTGTAAGTGGGATTCCAGCTAGTTTATCTGATTGTGGAATTTGAAAGTTTAAGTGATACACTAATAATTTGCTTTAAGAAAGAAAAACAAGTTCTAATTGTTAAAAAAAGAGAATAGTTTCAAAAATTTTCAATGATGGAATAAAGCATTTTCCTTTCTTTTGGACAGAAATGGAAAATAAAAATATGCACTTAGTTCCCTTTAAAAATCTACTTAATTTTCTTAGTAAATTCACAAATACATTCCAATTAACTTTATTTGGACTTTGATTGACTGTTGCTAGGATAGAAATTGACAAAAGGTTATCAACAGACACAGGCAAATAAGAAGAGATTCTTTAAGTAAGAATCTGCAGGAAAATGGTTTCCAGCTATACCAGAGAATGGGGCAGCGTATTTGTAACAAAGTTTGGCTTTCTTTGTCTGTGCCACTTCCTCAGGGGTCACACAGCTTGACAGGATAACTCTATTTAGGGATTTTTACTCTAAAAATCCATTGAGGTCATCTGAAAAGCTAATTCTGGGTTTTCCTCAAGGATTTTTTTCTCCTGTACATACTTTTGACTGTATGCACAGAAATGTCTGGGTCTGCTGACTTGCCAGGATTATGGGCAAGAGTTAAATCAACTATAGAAATGGTCTTCAGGTAAGTGTATATTCACTCTGAGGATATACATATTCATGTCAATATACATATCTATCACAACTGTAAGCTTCAGAATAAGTATGGACCTTTCACAGCATATTCCTGTGTGAAGTAATTGAATAGGGCAGAATCAGTCTTCAATTTCCCATGCTAAGAAGAACCACATCTCAGGATCTTACTGAAATTCTAGTTTTATGCACCTAAAATTATCTAAATGTTTGGTAAAATGAATGTAAAAATTACAGTTTATTCAGATATTGACTATTTAGAAATGGTTTGAATTTTATAAACTTTGAACAAAATTAAGAAAATTAGAGTGTTAGTTTATAAAGTAAATTTGAGAACACATAAAAAAGTGATGTTATTAAAGTTGTTATAATGTATTTTCCTGAATATATCAGTGTTATGTTTAAATTTGGGGGAAAAGAGCTCAGGCAGAACAGAAAATTAAACTATTTGTTTTTATAGTGAGGGGAGCTGTATTTAAGAATTTTCTGAATAAATGAAGGAAGGAAGGTATACTGGCAGAAAGGAATGATAAAGGAAAGAAGAAAGAGAAGGAGCTAGGGATGGAGGAAGGGAGAAGGGAGAGAGGAAGGGAGAAATGGAAGCAAGATAAAGATCAGAAGGTGGAGGCTGAACAGAAAAAAGAGTAGAGTCAGAAGGGAGTTTATATATGAGAAAATGGCATGACTAAGAAACTAGTCTTGAAATAAAAATCACAGCATTCACATGTGAGAGATGATGAAAAATTTGCTTCCATAAAGGTAATGCTGAAGTAATTATATCCGAGAGGAAATATTTTAGACTAATAATTACATCATAGGTATTGCAGTGAAAGTGTAAAGGTAAATGTAACTAGAGGGTTTTTTTTTTCTTTTGTTTTTGTTGTATTTGTTGTTGTTGTTGCTTTTCTGTTTTTTATAAAAGGAAATAATATAAAACCATAAGCTAATGATTGAGTGTGTTATGGTTATCAGTTAACATTAAGAATCCCACCCCCCTCAAAAAAAGCTGAGCACCTGGGTGGCTCAGTCTGTTGAATGTCTGATTCTTGGTTTTGCCTCAGGTCATGATCCCATGGGTTCGTGAGATCAAGCCCCACCTTGGGCTCTGGACTGACTCTACAGAGTCTGTTTGGGATTTTATCTCTCACTCGCTCTTTGCTCCTTCCCTGCTCATGCTCGCTCTCTCAAAAGAAATAAACTTTAAATTAATTTAAAAATTTTTTAAAAATTAAATTAATTTAAAAAATTACCGAAAGTGACAAACTAATGGGTAAAATGAAAAAATAGATATCCAGTTGTCAAAGTTATCATTCCATTAAAGAGACTAAATGCCTTCATCTTTCTTGTACTAAAAAGAGGATATATTAGGCAAAATGACGAAATTATTTAAATTCTTGTGTTAAATTCACCTTCTAAAAAGTTGATTAATATTTTTGAGCTACACTTATATACCAGGCACTATTTTAAAACAGACTGTTAATAGTTGCTCAATTATAGTAAATCAGATTTTTATAGACCTTAAAGACCCTTCCTCATTTATTCCTCCATTGAAATGTTTCCGCTACATTATATATAATAGTAAAATATCACTTGTGAGAAAAACTTAAACCATTAAATTTTTATTTTCATCCTTCAGTACCAACCTTGGGCTTTTATATATCACCTACATAATGACAGAGCCAATTACAGAGTGTAAAAAGCTTGAGTTGTTTTGTAAAACACTTCCTAATTTTCTGTTTTGATAACAGCATTAATGTCATAGCAAGAAGACTCTTAATGTAAAATGAAATTTACGGTACTATGTGAATGATGTCTTTATCAGGTGAATATTTTATAAATGCAATCTCTTTCTTTTTGAGTATTGGTAAAATTGACATTACAATTTGACAATAAATATTTCAAAACTAGAAATAAAAGTCACATTTTTTCCTTATTTTACATGGAAAGTAAATATTCTCAAAAAGCTCTCTTTCTGAAATTTGATTATCAGAATGTATGGGATTACTATCTCATACTATTTTAAATGAATTGATAATTGAAGTAACATTCCTAATTGGTAGTAATATTATTTAATGTAAAGTAATACCATTTAAATTTATGCTAATATGAATATGTAAATATGCAAATTTCCATCTGTAAATGATAGAAAGTGGGTTTGATAAGGAAATCTATTTGTTTACTTTATATACTAAAAGTCTTTTGACTTTAAGGTATAAATATGAAATTTCCATACTATTTCAAGACAGAAGAAAAGAAAACACAAAACTTGCTGAGAAAAAATATAATTTTAAAATATTAAATTAAATTTTATATTAAATTAAATATTAAAGATAGCATTTGTGCCCCTCTTTTTCTATGTAGACACAGAGTAATGAGTAAAAAAATATAGTTTCTGTTTCTAAATATGACTTGAATAGGAAGGATCACTCTTAATACAGGATACTAAGATGGATTTACATAAGATCAGTCCATTTATTTATTTATTCTCTCATGCAGTAAGTATTTACTGAGTACCTACTATATGAAGCTCTCAGACTTTGCAGAATCAGACACATAGAGAGAAGCAATATTTCCCCCACTGAATTTCTATTAAGAACTGGAGTGTTTGCAACTGAGATTAAGTCAAATATAAAGATACAAGCAAGAGTAAAAAGGTTTAAGAAAACATGACTTCAGTATAGGGGAAAAAGATATATTTAGTATGACACAAAAATATTAGAAAGTAAAATAAAATAAAAAAAGTCCTTGAAGAGGAAAATATATATGTACATATACATATATATCTACAATATAATGACAACTAGATATTACTTTTACATAGATTATTGAATATCTATAATCTAACTCTAAACTAAACTAAAATTACCTATTTTGGAAAATCAGTTAGGTTTGAGAAACATTTAAAATATGAAATGCAAATCTTTTGACTGTTCTGTACTTTATTCATAATAGTTATGAATATTAAATGGTAAAACAACTGAAATATAACATCAAAATAAAATTATAATAAAAGGCTATTTAGGAGTGCCTGGGTGGCTGAGTCAGTTGAGTGTCTGACTTCGGCTCAGGTCATATTGTCATGGTTCAAAAGTTCGAGCCCCACACTGGGCTCTCTGCCATCAGCCCATAGCCCACTTCAGATACTTTTCCCCCCACTGTTTCTGCCCCTTGCCTGCTCTCTCTGTCAAATAAATGTTAAAAAAAAAACACCATATTTATCAAACTAGTCTCTAGATAATTTTCTAAGACCATCTTTGGGGAATATATTTTAATTACCCATGAAACTAAATGGTGTTTCAGTTTGCAATGGAATTTGAATATCTTAATGGTATTTTATTAAGATATAGTTTTAAATTATCATTAGTTTTCAATGATGTATTAAACATCTGGCAAATTTCCAACAGCAGTATTTGTGGATTTGAATGGGATAATTAAATGGCTAGTTCCTTCCAGTCATATTAACAAGCAAGGAAAATGGCTGATTATATTTGTACTGTGATGATTGCTATTGATCATGAAGATAACTGAATCAATTAGCTGGTGATAGTGTGAATTTCCATCAGGAAACAGATAAACTCTGTGGGTTCTTGACATTTCCAAATCTATATAGGAAGTTGAAATGAGAAGGTAGTGCTTATAGGTTAAGTAATTAAAATAGGAGGTAAATTGTTTTCAGAAGTATATTGAGCAGATTTTGATGATATACTGGAAAGTTCTTATGAACTTACTTCTGATTACCTCATATGTTGACTTTGCCTGCCACAAAGAAAACTAGATTATTACAACCATAATTGTTAGAGTAAATATGTGTTAAGAAGCACTATCCTAGAACCACATCATCTTAAATGAGACAATAGCAGCAATAAAAGGAACTGTAAGGCTACATAAATAAATTGACTATTCCTGTTGTTTGATTAAATTTCTTATTTTATTTTAGTTACCACAACTTCAGAGGCTTGAACTACTTATGTTATTTAGTTAATTTTTATTATCATCATTGATCCTTGCAAGATCCTTTTCTATTTTTTATTCTTATTTGTCCCCACACCCCAATACAATTTTTTCTTTACCTACTCTTACTCCCTATAAGTAATCTACTTTCTTCAATGTATAACTTCTGTTTGCACATATCCTTTCCAAATGTGTATTGCTGCTTGGGTGTATGCATTTTGAATTCATGTAAACAACATTGGTTACATATTTTTTCTTACCTTTTGTTTTAATGATAAACTATGTTTTTAAGCTTCTTCCATTTTTCTGAGTCTATTAATCTATGGGTTCCAGTTGGTACATAATACTTCATTGTGTATAGGTCCATCCTATTTCACCTACTCATCATTCTACTGAATGGCATTAGAGAATTGTATGTGTATTTCTTTTAAAGTTTCTGGTTCATGTGCGCTACATATTTTTAAACTGCATAAGTAATATCAGACAAATTTCCAGAATAGCCACATCAATCTATCTTCTACAAGGAGTTGTGGACATAAAGGAATCATCATGAATCACTGATGGAATGAGACTGTCAGCAGAATAGGTTTGCAGTTCTGTAAATTCACTGCTCACTCTTTTGTTGATTTCCAGGAGCTCCTTGTATATTGTAGATATTAGTCTCTTGGTTAATATTAGATACTACAAATATCTTCTTTCATGTTGATACTTGTGTAATAATTTTTTTGATGATATCTTATCTGAAAAGAAAACTTTAGTTTTTATATAATCAAATTGTCTCATTTTTTAAATTTATAGTTTAACTTTAAAAGATTTATAAAGGAAATTCTTTCCTGTCTTCAGTTATAAAGTTACTGTCCTCTACTTCCTTCTATTTAATTTAAAATTTTATCTTTCACATTTAAATCTTAATTGATCCAGTTCTACCTTTGTAGTATTAAGCAAGACTAAACACTGCATGTTTTGTTTTATTACATGGATAGAGCAACTTCTCCAAAGTCAGTCTACTAGATAATCTGTCCTCTCCCCATTGATATATCGGTCCAACTTTATTATATATTAAGATGACATGTGTGTATGGATATTTCATTCAGTGTGTCTGTTCTTGTACCAGAATAGCACTGTTTTTATTTCTATAGTCTTGTAATATATCTTAATATCTGGTAAGGCAAAGTTGTACTGTTTATTATCCTTTATTAAGGTCAACTTGGTCATTTGTGAGCCTTTATTGCTCCATATCAATTTTAGAATAAGATTATTCACTTTATCAGTTGAATATTTTAATATAGATTTCAATGATTTTGCAATGTATTTCTGTTTTCTTTAGAAAATTTTAAATGTTTATTTATTTTTGAGAGAGAGAGAGCATGGGGAACAAGGTAGAGAGAGGGACACAGAACTCAGAAACAGGCTCCAGGCTGTGAGCTGTTAGCACAGAGCCCAGCGTGAGGGTTGAACTCACAAACTGTGAAATCATGACCTGAGCCAAAGTCGGATGCTTAACCAACTGAGGTATTCAGGTGTCCCTATAATCCTGATTTCTAATAAAAATAGTTAACATGCAAGGCAGAGTGAGTACCTGTTCTCTTAGGTCAAAAATCAAATAAAACTTTAGAATTCTTATAATTGATATAAATTGCAAATCTCTAAGGAAAAATCAAATAAGATAATACAAGATGTTTGACTAATGATAGACCAAAATATATAAATAAGTATCATCCTGAAAGAAATAATTTTTTGTTTTCAATGTGGAAAAGAGTCAGAAGACTGACTATCCTGAAGACAGCTGAAAAAAGTTTTGTGAAATGGATGGATGCTCTTGGTTGTGTTACTGGAGTAATAAATTCAGTCAGAATTTCAAGAGCACCTGTCTAAGCACTTTAAGTATTTTAAATGTTCAGGGCACCTGTGTGGTTCAGTTGGATAAGTATCCAACTTTGGCTCAGGTAATGATCTCACAGTTCATGAGTACCAGTCCGACACTGGGCTCTGTGCTCACAGCTGGAGCCTGGAGCTTGGTTCAGATTCTGTGTCTGCCTCTCTCTCTGCCCCTTCCCCACCCATGCACTGTTTCTCTGTCTCTGTCTCTCTGGTTCTCTCAAAAATAGATAAACATTAAAAAATTTTGTAAAAAAAAATTTGTTGCTTGGGATGAAGACCATGTGATGATTGAGGTTAATAAAGATGGGGAAACAGAAGGAAAAAAAAAATCAGAATACTGGGTACCTTTTGCTGTTTTCTGGAAGAAAGAATAGAGGTAGAAATAGAAGGAAATAATTCTGTCCTAAGAGTCACTCTCTACTTGTGATCTGAAATCAAAACTGACTGAGAGTTCCATAATTTCTAGTTTCCTGGGTTAAAAAAACTAAATTGCAATGGTTATTATGGTGGTTTTGAAGCTACAGCTGTAACAGGAAGTAATCCAGTGACCTGATTTTGCCAAGTACTTTCTTTTGAGTGTTAACCACTAAACAAGAATAGGAGCCTACAACAAAAGGCCTATTATTCCAAATTGCTTTAAGATCAGCATCAGGCAAAGCCAAATTGCTTTAAGACCTTTAAACTAAAGGCCATGGTATGGGCAGCATGAAGAAACCAATAGAAAAAGAATAGAGAATTTAATACTTCAGACTTAAAGGTTTTATCTAGACAAGCTCCTTGACTATGATTACATATAATTTACCTGAAATGTATAATTCTTTCCTGTTGAAGATTATAAATCCTCACTCTGGGGAACTCAGGCTCTCTCCAATGAAACAGATGTGGGCAGAAGTGATATATGTCTTTATAGGGCAATGTCAGTATATGATTCATAATCTCTCTTTTCCTCTATTTCAAGAACTACAATGCTCTAAAAAGAGCTGTAGTTCTGGAATGAAAGTCAGTGTGGCTTGTGACTATCTTTTCTACTTGTGGTCGAAAATATATAAGCCTTTGTTATTGTCAAATTTGACATTTTGGGGGTTCTTTATTAGCATAACATATTCTAATCTGGTTATACATAAATTCTTATTCTCTTAGGAAGCCAAAAAAAAAACGTTCCAAAAGATAGTAATTGACTTGCTGCCTCAATTATTAAATATGAGTCTTCATTATGGAAGTAAACTTGTACTGTCCAAGAAGAGAGCTAGCAGAAAGAGAGATATGAAGGGTTGGGAATGGAGAAAATTTGATAGAAGGCACAATTGGAGTTCTTCCCATAATTTTTGAAAAATGGGATAGATACTAAGGGAATGAACTAGAATCCGTATTTCCCAGGAATAGTCTGTCTTAGTGCCATGCCATGGGAAGGCATGTGGCCTCAGTACAAACACAAAGGCACATTTCAAAGAGCAGTATCTGGGGCACCTGGGTGGCTCAGTTGGTTAAGCGTCCGACTTCAGCTCAGGTCATGATCTCAAGATTTGTGGGTTTGATCCCCATGTCGGGTTCTGTGCTGACAGCTAGCTCAGAGCCTGGAGCCTGCTTTGGATTTTGTGTGTGTGTGTGTGTGTGTGTGTGTGTGTGTGTGTGTGTGTGTGTGTGTCCCCCTTCCCTACTCACGATGCAGCTCTCTCTCTAACTCAGAAATAAATAAAACATTAAAAGAAGTTCAAAGAGCAGCATTTAGAGTTTCTGCTTAATTATGCTATCTGTAGTAGGAGGTCTGGGAGTTAAAGTCAATGTAGATATAAAGCATGACATATTCTGCTTAGTGGATTAAAATCAGATGAACATTATTTTATTCTTCACCCCTCGAATCATTTTACTTTTTTTTCTGTTTTATTTCTTTTTAATAATCTGTGCACTAATTCAAAACTGGCCTTCCCCCAAAGCTACACTTTCACCTTCCTTCTTCTTCCGTTTTTTTTTTTTTTTTTTGAAATTTTCTTTCCTTTCCTTATTTCCTTATCTTCCTTTTTGTTAAGAACAAATTTCCTAGGAATGGACTGGCAGACAGAAGCTGCTGACGGTGGTCGCTTAGTCCTTGTCGGCAGGCCCTGGAACTCTGGGCAGCGATGAGTGTTGGCCAGTCCCGGTAGGAAACAAACACTAACAATGACACATTTAACTGAATTCACTTCTATCAAATCAGTTCTTTCCTGACCATTTCACCATGCCTGTGCATTCTCCTCTATCCCATACCCACCGTTCAGTAAATCTTTGCCACTAAAAGTTAATCTTAGCAAAAGGCGTATAACGATTTTTCTTTTCTACTAGAAGGCTGTAAATAATCTTAAATCTTCTTATGTGCTTAATATGAGATAATATGGAGGTAAATCAGTTAGAAAATCCATATAAAGAAAGATTATTGATATTTCTTTGTTTTTCCTCTCCTATCTATAGGCTTTCCCATTAAACTGGATTTTATAGGATGTAAGTAAATACCATGATGTTTAAGCTAAGAAGGTTAAGTTTGATTATAATTCAGTCAAAGATGCTTATTTTTAATATCTTTGACAATAAAACATAAAATTCTATAGTTTAATAGACAAGCCCTTTTCTGCTGATAGAAACTCTTATAGGTATTATGTGAAAGCTGGGCTACTAAAAACTGTAACTTGAATTCCATTGAACCAATTGTTTTTAAATTAACTAGTGCTATGGACTAAATGTTTGTATGCCCCCAAATTTGTATGCTGAAACTCCAAACCCCAATATGATGATATTTGGAGGTGGAACTTTTGGGAGGTAATAAGAGTTAGATGAAGTCATGAGAATAGGACCCTCATGATAGGATTAATGCCCTTATAAATAGAGGTGAAGACACAGTATCTCTCTGCATGCACCGAAGAAAAACCATGTGAGGACATAACCAAAAAGAGGGCTTTCCCCAACAACTTGGGCATCTTGATCTTGAACTTCTAGCCTCTAAAACCATCTGAAATAAATGTTGTTTAAACCATTTAGTCTACGGTAATTTGTTACAGTAGCCCAAATTCAGATGACTGGTTAAATTAAAACCTAACATCCTTAACACAACCTTAAAAACAAATGACCAACATAGAATTTAATTTGATCTTTAAACTCTCCTTCCCTGCCTGGCCATCCTTCCTCAGTAAAGCAAATTACAATTCTATGAGGTAAATAACAACCATTTTATATATTCTAGATCTAACTGGATCCTCATGGTGGATTCTGGTCTCATTCAGGATGTACTTTGCAGCAAAACCAAAGATTTCATCACATTCCAAAAAGAGGCCAATGAACTTTCAACAATTTTTGTGTCTATTTGGAAAATTATTTTGGATGCCATATCACATAACCTCACTTTTCGTCTAAACATCTCATCTTTTCCCCTAAATTCCACTTTTCTTCAAGATGCCTCACTTGCTTTGACTTCTGTTACCTAACCTCTTAAATTTTCTTAACTATTCTAAACACTAAGGAAAATAAAACTCTTCAGTGAGGTGAAACCCCTCTTCTCATTAAACAATTCAGGATTCACTTATTAAACTAACAAAGATTCCTATAAGTAAGGCACTAGGTTTAGCAAGTAAAGATGAAAGATGCCTGGTTCAATTGATGTGTCAGATAAATAATAAAAAAATATAATATTAGGGACGTTATAGTTAACTGACTGAGCCTCTTGTATTTTATCTGGCAACCTCACCTGAAGATCTGACCTCCACATCCAACATGTTAGCTAGTGAAAGTGAAGTGTCTTGGATTGTAATTTCAACTCTTACATGTGTGAACTATATGATAAACTGATTCTTAATAGACTCATTGATAAAATGGGGACTAGGATAAGATTTATTCAAAACATTGTTCTCAGTAATAAGGAGATAATACAAGTAAAATATTTTGCATGGTACTTGATATAACATCAAAGTTTAATATACTTTAACCATTTTTAGAGAGGATAAGATTAACATTAGGCACTTTGCTCATATAATACCAGATGTTGGAAGTAACCTAAATGAGCTATTATTTATTTTTATTTTGTCAAACTCAGGTTTTGGAGAAAGTAATTATTTGTTCAAATAATTTCAGGAGTTACTGGGAGTCCTGTGACATTTCTGTAGATGCTGTTAAGCATACTGATATTTTTTGTCAGTATGTGGCCACCTGATACCACAGTAGGTCCACAGCTTTATTAAGTAGGGGGCAAGGATATGGACTGAACAGGTTCCCAAAGTAACAACATATTTGCATAATAATGACTATAAATAATTGGCAAAGAAATGAAAAATTCTTCAATGGATTTACATGCTCACTTAACTTATTTTAAAATATGGAGCCTATGAGCCAGTGTTAAAATTAAAATACGCAAGATCTCAACATTTGAAAAAATTGTCTTCTGAGCATTTGCTTAATATTTTTTTCATTGAAACAACTGTATACAATCATTATATTAATGAATATTATAGCTGAAACTTACACAGCTTCTTTATGTGTCAATGGATTTACATGGATTATCTTATTTAGTCTTAACAATAGACTTATAAGGAAAGAAGTTATAATTATCTTCCCCATTTTTACAGGACTAGAAAAGTAAGACTCAGAAAGTAATTAAGTCAGAGAAGGGATCTACATGGAAGACTTTTGGCCCAGCCATGACCCTATCATTTTTAGCTTTTATCTACTACCACGTTCATCTGTATTTATCCTAAGAATTTTAGATCATCCCACAAATCTGGTTAGCCATTAATAAAGAGAAACATTAACTGACTTAACTCCATTCATTTTATTTTTTCAAAGTACTAATTTTTAAGGGCCAGCAAGTGTATCTCATTTATTTTTTACGTTAAAAATTTTTAACTTTAGTGAGAGTGGATATGAAAGGGGGAGAGGGGCAAAAGGAAAGAGAGAGAGAATCTTAAGCAGGCTCCATGCTCATCAGGGAGCTTGAGGTGGGTCTGGATCATTACCCAAGCCAAAATCAAGAGTCAGTTGCCCTGCCAACTGAGCATCTCAGGTACCCTGGCCAGCAACTGTATATTAAGCTTTATGGGTCTTAGCCAATGGTTCATATGAGAGAAGCAGATGGAATAGTTTCTAGCTCATTATTTAATTGGCATAAGGGAAGGACTAGTGCTGTCACTGAATTAAACACTTCTCAGAGGTCAGGATTGGTAACTAAGTCAAGTGGCTTCTATATACCTGGCACTGGAGCAGGATTTGGCCACATAATTAAAATAATTTGAAAATAGTCTTTGTTCAGAGACATTCAGAGAGGTGAGGATTTCTCTTTGCTTTTTTGTGTGTTTTACTGGTTTGTGTTAAGTAGCAATAACTGACATATCAAAAGTTGAATGGTAAATATGTATAAAAGTAAAAGGAGATATTTCTTTTTCTACTAGAATTTCTAAGCATTATGCATAGTCATTATTATGAATAGTCATGATGTATCTTTGATTTATGAGAAATAACACAGAACCAGTTTATTTTAGATGTAAGAATAAAAGGAGGGAAATATGTATTCTTAGCCACTGAATTTCCATTTATTTCATAAATTTGGGTTGCTATAGTTGAGTGAACATCTACCTGGCATATTTGGGAAGGAAATGGTATGTAGGTTTATTACACTGCAGTTTTCTCTGTGTTTAGATGTAGTTGCCATAAACCATTTTCCCCTGAAATAGAGTACACATTGTACTGTCCTTCTCTACATGGCTCAGCAAATGCAATGAAATTCTGAGGTTATGAATAGACTTTAATAATACTATTACAGCATAAGCGTACCTAGAAGATATTGTGGGTTCGGTTCCAAACCACAGCGATAAAGTAAATTTTACATCGAAGCAAGTCAAATGAACTTTTTTGTTTCCCAGTGCATATAAAGCTTACATTTACACTTTAATCTATCCTGTGTGCAATAGCATTATGTGTAAAATAATGCACATACTTTAATTAAAAATACTTTTTGCTAAAAAGAAAGCTAACCATCATCTCATCTTTCAGTATGTCATGATTACTGATCACAGATCACCATGACAAATATAATAATAATGATAAAGTTTGAAATGCTGTGAGAATCACCAAAATGTGACACAGAGACACAATATGAACAAATGCTGTTGAAAAAATGGTGTGAAACACTCGATCAATAGGGAGTTGCTACAAACACTCGATTTGTAAAAACCTAACATCTGCAAAGCACAGTATAACTAGATATGCCTGTATAATTTTAGTTATAGTATATTGTAAATAATTTTTTTTTAAATGTTTTATTTATTTCTAGCAGAGAGAGAGAGACAGCGTGAGCCGGGGAGGGTCAGAGAGAGAGGGAGCCACAGACTCTGAAACAGGCTCCAGGCTCTGAGATGGCAGTCAGCACAGAGCCCGACACGGGGCTCGAACCCACGAACCGCGAGATCATGACCTAAGCGAAAGTCAGACGCTTAACCGACTAAGCCACCCAGGTGCCCCTGTAAATAAATTTTCTATGTCCATCTACAAAAAGATATTAAATGTAGTTCTTTATCAAGCAGATGAAGACCAAACTACACATTATTTTGATGCTTGTAAGGAGATAATATGAATTTATATAAAATTAAATATCATCATTTGAAAATCAAAAATTTCTATACAATAATTGTAAATGTATATGTTATAAGGAAACACAAGGATAATATTTTCTCATCGCAAAAATATTCTTTGCCTACAAAACAAAATGCAAATTTCCTTTTCTTTTTTAATTGACATAGTGAATAACAATCATGTCTTCATCATGAAACTATTTTAGAGTTATAGAAAATAAACTAAAATATTAAAAGTGTACTGTTCTATATCAATAAAATAAAACTATTAGTTCACATATAAATTAGATTTTAAAACTGTAAATCACCCTTTCCCTTTGTCACTTAAGTATCATATCCTAAAGGCCTTCGGGGATACTTTGTTAATCTAATTGGGAAAAAAAAGACAGTGGGAGTTATATCTCTGAATATTCTGAAAGTCTCTTCTAATATTTAAAATATATTCACTTCATTAAATGTATTAATAAGAACAAAATATTTTACTAATATAATTAAATATGCTGATATCAAGGACTGAAATTTTGTTCCCCAAATCCCACCAAAAAAAAAAAGTTGAAGTTTTAATCCCATGTTTCCCATTATGCCACCTTATTTGGAAATAAAGTTATTGGAGGTGCTATTAGCTAAGATCCAATCATAGGAGAGAATGATGGGCCCCAACTCCAGTATGAGTAGTGTCCTTAAAAGAAGAATGCTATCTGAAGATAGAGATGAAGGTGGAACATTATGCTATGAGGAAAGCAGAGATTGGAGTTAAGCAGCTGCAAAACAAAACAAGCAAAGATGGTAGGCAAAGCAGCAGAGGTTGAGAAGGGGCAGGGAAGGATTTATCTGAAGCTTTCAGGGGCAGTTAGATCTGCTAGGATCTTGATTTTGCACTTCTCGACTCCAGAGTTCTGAAACAATACATTTCTGTTGTGTGAAGTGACCTGTTTGTGGTACTTTTTATGACTAGGTACAAATACCAATTCTTGAATCTAGATAAAAATAATTATTTTCCTAGCTCTTAACAAGGTATTTTATAATTTGTAGGGATTTATCAGTAAATAACTATTACATTGTCTATAATTTCCTTCAATAAAAATGTATAGGGCATAATGGATCAAGTGCTCACGTGAGGATCAGGAAGCCTAGCCCATGGAGTTACCTTTCTTTGTTCATTTGTGGTAAGACATTTTATTCTCTCTGGGGTGCAGTTTCTCCATCCTCCAAATAAGGACAGTAATCTCTGTGTAGCTTAAGTAAGTGATATGAATATTAAATAAAGCCTTATTTGCTAGAATTTTTGAAAATTAACTGAATGCACTCAGTAACAAGGAGATATCTTTATACATAATCCTATTCTGGGAAAGCATTTCAGTTTTCAGATACAGTGCTTTTTAAGTATTCTTGCTTCAGGGACTGAATTCATTAAATAGTAGTCAAAACAGATTCAGTGCCATTTATGATCATTTGTACTCTTTTAATTATGAGTCTTGATAATTAGTCATATTTCTTTAACTTTCTACTACTAAGACATTTCTTTCTCAAAATTAAAAAAAAATAAAGAAGACAAGCTTCACATCTTGCCACATCCAGCTCAGAACTCTCTCCTTAATTCTGAACTTCTTAAGTGTGTGAACTCATAGGTTTCTCAATAAACATGTCCAAGTTGGAACTAATAAGTTTTTCTCTCAAACATGCTTTACCCTTCTCATTTCAAAGACTGCCTCAACTATCAGATTCTTAGACACCTGGCTTTCAATCCAGGGCATGCCCTGTGTATTTCCTTAACATTGCTGTAATCCATCTGCTTATTCCTACTGCCATAATCTTAATTTTGAGTTTATCATATATTGGAATTTTCCTCTACAACATCCAATAACATTTCTAATCTATCCTCCACTTTGCTGTCAGAGCTCTGTGAAACTGACACTTTGGTTATACTGACTACTGACACTTTCTAGTTTTTTGGCTTCATTTCTTGTTTCAGGCAGTTATTGGCAGCTGCCTGCATGGTGATCATTAGGTGCTAACAGTGCCAGTACACATGTTCTCTGCAAGTCACTTATTCCCTGATCCGAAATTTTTCTAATGGTCTCTCTGGGGATTCTGCTCAGTACTTCTAGGTATGCAGCCAAAAATTAAGAAAATGTAAGTGCAAATTGGGGCATTCTTAGCCAATGAGGGAGCAAGGTGATGATGGCTCCGGATGGAGATGAATAAATTTGCCTTTACACACACATACAAACAAACACAGACACACACACACACTCATATGCACACATTCAATAATCCTTCAGTCCAGCCAACAGAGAAGGATATTCAGTTATCAAATGATGATTCATCTTGCACAAGGCCACCTGGTACTGGAACAATGTTTCTCATGGTGCCCTTCTGATGAGATGAGATATTCTTCATTGTTATTCTATCTACACACACCATTCTGTCTTTGGGAATGAGCAAAACTTTCCACTTTTCTTTATCTTCCAAAGCCTGATTTATGTCTGTGAATATGGGTGACTTTAAAAATATACATATATTTTTATATTTTATTATATTTTATATATTTTTTAATTTATATTGTTTATCAAGAATTATTCACTCATTTTCCTTTTCTTACTAGATTTTTTCTAATCTCAAAATCTGTTCTCCTCAACTGGTCTCAGTAAATTTTGTTTAGAAACAAAAGCCTTGAAGACCCACCACAAATCTTTTACAACGCAAATAGAGCAGAGCCTACAAGAGAAGAAATAACAAAAATAAAGGAACGAATCATAAATGAATATCTCAAAAATTATCTTGCCACACAATACTCCCTTAGAAAGGGCACTTCTCTATTGAATTATTTGCTATTTGAAAAATTCATCTTAGAGATGCAGAGTATGGTCTGGAAGGCAGATATCATTAGGAAGATGAATGAGTATAATCTTTTCTCTCTCCACCTTAAATCATTGGAAAGCAAAAAGCGATGCATCAGTTTAGAAGTATAAGCCAAAAATGACCTCTGAAATTTACTTCTTTGCATAGGAGAATTGCCTACAAAGTCAAGTTACTAGTAAATTTAGAATCATAAGATTAAATTTAAAATACCTTAAAGTCCGTTTTACCATTTGCTTTTGGCATTTAACTTATTTCCTTAATTCAAATCCAACAACCCATCTAGCACATTAAACTAATCGGTTCCCCCCAACCCCCAATATACCTATATAATTCTTCTATATAGTTTCTCATTAACTTTTAAAATAGAAATCTGATTTGTAGGTTAAGTGAATTCAATTCTGATTTTAATATTATTATATGTTTGTTTTCTGGCACACACTGTTTAAAAATAGCATATCCTGCAATATATCTGGATATATTCTACCTAATAATCAAAAATGTTTATAAGAGTGGCAGTGGAGTATACAGCCTGAGAAAATTGTTCCATTCCTCACTGAAATAAAAACTTTCTCCATGTCATTTTACTTTGGTGAAAAAGACATAACTTCATAATGCTCTTTTCTTTTCAATCCATTGTGTTTTGTACATTACACGGAACACATGCAATAAAAGACGTCAGGGTTAGTGTCTTCTCTAGGTTTGATATTTCAGATCCATTCAGCTTTCCTCAAAGGACCATGCCTGTATATTAACAATATGTTTTCCTGTTTCATGCAAGTCATTGAAAAAAAAATAACACATCTTGTTTAAATTTTAGGTATATACAGATTACACCAAAAGTTTATTCCCCCCTTTCTTATTTAACATTTTTTAAATGTCTGGTTGTTTTCAAGGAACTGAGATATATTGTGTTTGAGAAAAAATGTGAAATCAGACATTGGACCATTGAAATAACATAGATAAAATAATATAGATGTTTAGATACCTGATATGAATGAACCATGTCAGAGAAGATTAGCTTTTACTTGATCATTTGGAGGTGAGAAAAAGAACATTTAATGTGTGAGGAACCTATTGAACAAAGGCCAAGAAGATGGAAAGAAGCATGTTTGAAATAGTAAGTTTTGAATAAGCAGAAGCTTTGTAAAAAGTGATAGTGAAATATGACATTTAAAAACTATTAAATTTATGGGGTTGGGTCAGTCAGAAGATTACCCAACTCTTGACCTCAGGGTTGTTCTAGTTTCACAATGGGTGAGTTCTAGCTCCACAATGGGTGGAGAGATGAAGTTAAATATAAAATTAAAAACAAAAAAGAATATTAGGTTTAGACTATGGAATTATCCAAAACCAATTTGAGAATATGTAGAAGGCAATGGGAATTTATCGAAATATTTCAGCAAAATAGTAACTAAGAGGATTAATTTATTAGGTAACTATAAGATGAACTTAAGTAAGAAAACTCTATGAGGCAAATAAGTTATTTATCTAATATTCATTTCATACCAACTATCTACAAAGTACTGTTAAGCACTACTGAATTGAGGTAATAGAATAAAAGCCTTTACTTTAAAACTTGCAAACCATTGAGGAGACAAGTTGCTAATTAAAGATAAAAGCATATGGGGCACCTGAGTAGCTCAGTCAGCTAAGCATCTGATTTCAACGCAGGTCATGATCTCCGGCTTGTGAGTTTGAGGCTCGCATTGGGCTCTTGGCTGTCAGCACAGAGTTCGCTTCAGATCCTCTGTCCCAGTCTCTCTCTCTGCCCTCCCCTGTTGGCACACTGTTTTCTCTCTTTCTCTCTCAAAAATAAACATTAAAAGAAATTAAAAATTTAAAAATATATGGAAGTTAATAGAAATTAGAAATGTTAAATCTTTGCTTTGGTGCTCCAGTAATCAATGAAATTGGAAGTGTGGTTTTGTGATAAAGAGCATAAATCCTACTGTCAGGCAGGCTGGGTATGAAGCTATCTCTTAACTATGTGACTTCAGGCCACTTAATCTCTCTGTGATGAAGTAGTTTATCTATCAAATGGGGGAAAATAGTAGTAAATCCTACTTCCTAGGTTAGATGTGAGAATTCATGAGATAAATATGTAAAATGTTTAGTAAAATGCCTGGCATATTTTAAACACTAAAGAAATAATGGCAGAAATGAATTCAAAGCTGACTCTCATGGTAAGGCCTGGGGGCTGAAAATGCTGAGAAAGAGCATTTAACTAAGAATTACTTGAGGGTAGGATACAGCTATAAGGGAGACTTAATGAAGACATTTGATCTGTGACTTAACATGAATGAACTCAAGACACACAGACAAAAAGAGAAGACTCTATCAGAGTCCTACTTAATTCTGCAAGATATAAGACACTATTGCATTTGTTAAAAATATGGAATGCCATGATTACACTTATATTTGGAAAAAGATCCTCTGTATTGGTGAATTCAAATAAATATTAGACAAGGAGCCATTAAGGTCAATGGGACTGAAACTGTAATGATTCAAGTAGGGATGATGGAAGTCTGAAATCGGGCAATTGCAGGGGGTTGGGGGAAATGGGGCTTAGCCAGAAGAGATCGTCCAGAGATAGAATTTTTAGAACATGGTAAGTGATTAATTGTGAAACTTGAGCCAAAGAAGGAAGAGAAAGGAATAACTCCAAAGCTTTCAGTCTGTAGTGAATTGAAACACAACCGATACAGAGTATACATGTGGTAGAGCATATTAAGAAAGAAAGATGAACATTTTGGGGTTGAATATACAAAGAATAAAGTTCTTCCAGAGCATGAAGATGGATTAGTTGAAGAAAGGCTGGAACCAAATTTATATACCTTTTGTTAGTGATCCACTAACAATAGCTTAAGCCAAGGTATTTGCTGAAGGTAAAAGAGACTTTCCCCAAATTAATACTTGAAATATTTCTGTTAAAAATATGAGTTAAACTTTTTTCTTTTCCTTCTCTTTTACTCATTTGAACTGACTTTCCCTTCACTTTGAAGTTTAAAAGTAATATATAGAAGCAATACACTAGTAGAAATACTATAAGAAAGGAGCACCTGGGGGCTCAGTCAGTTAAGTGTCTGTCTGGCTCTTCACTTTGGCTCAGGTCATGAGTTTGTGGGATTGAGACCCACATCTGGTTCTGTGGTGAAAACATGGGGCCTGCTTGGGATTCTTTCTCCCTCTCTCTCTGTCTACCCCCCTCTCTAAAAATAAATAAATAAACATTAAAAAAATTACTAGGGGTACCTGGGTTGCTCAGTTGGTTGTCTGACTCTTGATCTCGGCTCAGATCATGGTCTTGCAGCTCAGAGTATCAAGCCCGCATTGGGCCCTGCACTGACAGCATAGAGCCTGTTTGGGATTCTCTTTCTTCCTCTCTGTCTGCCCACCCCCCCCCCCCGATCTTTTTCAAAATAAATAAATAAACTTAAAAAATACTATAAGAAGGATATATACAAATAGAAGTCAGTAGGTTTTATATGTATTATCAGATATTCTGTTACATTATCTATTCATGAAAAAGGTCACATGACTCTTTATTAGCTTACTCTGGCCTATGTAGAATGTTCTCTATAATTCTCATGTTAATATAATCCAAGGTTTCTCAACCTCAGTGTAATTGATATTTGGAGCTAAATAATTCTTTATGGGGGGATTGTCTATTGCATTATAAGATATTTAGCAGCATTTACCAGTAGCACCTACACATACAGACACAAACATATTGGCCCTAGGCCTGACAACATTGAAAAATGCCTTTATACACTATCAAATATCCCCCCGACGGAGGGCAAGTTCACTCTAGTTGAAAACCACTGATCTAACCATATATTAGTTCTGATGTTAAGACTATAAATTCAATTCAGTACCATTTATTGAGCTCATACCACATATCTGCCCTGAGTCTAGAGGCTAGTATTGTTGACATATAAGTAAGTAAAACATGGTTCTTCTCAAAGTTCTACCTATTCATTCAATGTATCTTTACATTGTCTTCAGGCTTCTGCCAAATGTATAGAAATCTGGAAAGAGTAGTGCTCTCATCCTAACAAGAGGAAAAAACTGGATAATGTATAAAATTATATTTTTCTTGAAGCCAATAGAGAGGTCACAGAGAAAAGCTGTATTTCTTGCACTAGAAGGAAAGATGGAGCACAAGCACTAGTTCACCTGTGGCAGGGGATAGACAGGGCCTCCATACAAGAAGATAAGAAGAACTTCACCACAGCTTTAATGTATTGCTAAAGTCTGAGTGGAAGTCATATGCAAATATGTAAGCATATGCTTACAACCTCCCTGGGTATGCATGAGAAATATTGGCAGCAGGGTAGGAGAGCAGAGAAATCCTTCCTTAGCAGTTTAGGTTTGGGGAAGGGTGTTCCCACAGTTGCAAGGAATGCACAACTATCCATCTAGTCTGTTCTTCCACAAAGAACAAAGCCTTAAGCCACTAGGGGAAGGGCCCCAACATTTAGAAATCTATCAAAGACAGAATAACTGAGAAATCTCTATACCTTAGCAACAGGATCACAGGACCTATATAAAAAGTAGGCTGAACCAGGAAAAGAGATAACTCTCCCTGTCTCTCCTCATTATACCAGGAAGTGACAGTAACAAGAAATAATACTGGGGGGAGATAAAACTCAGGGAGAGACCCTCTCTAAGATACAGGAGCATAGGAAAGGAATAAAGCTAAGAGTAGAGCTGGAACATTGAGAAAACACTCCTGACAAACCAACCAAGAACCTAAGCACAAGATAGTACCAGAAAGATTTGAAACTGATAGTGCACTAAAAGAATTCAGAACAAAAACAATATCCAAATTATGCACAACTCCTGACAATACCGATTCATTTCCTACACCAACAACATAGCAGAAAAAATGGCATGCCTGTTTCCAGTCCTAAACACTCTTTCATTCAATTGCTGTCATCCTACACACTGTATCTAACCTGTAATTAAAACTTACAATATACACAGAAAAAAGTAAGGAAATGAATAGCCAAACAAACAAGAAACAAAGGATTCAACAGAAATTTCAGAAAGGACTCAGATGTTAAAATTATAAGCTAAAGAATTAAAAAAGAAAAAGCCCTCTAATCATTATCTGAATAGAAAAGGTGGACAGCATGCATAAAGAGACAAGAAATTTCAGCAGAGAGAAGTAAACAATAAGAATGAATCAAATGTTAGAGTTAAAGAAAAATGCAGTTGGAGAAATGAAGTATGATGTGATGGACCCACAATTAGACATAATACAGACAAGAAAACAACTAATGAAACTGTAAAGAGGTCAATAATAATCATGCAAATTAAAAGAGAAAGAGAAGATAAAAAAACACAGCAGAACATCATGAGATTTAGAATAATATGAAATCTGAACATACACTTAATTGGAGTCACAAAAGAATAGAGAAATGACAAAAGGAGTATTTGAAAAAATAATGGCTAAGATTTTTAAAAATATTAAGAAGATATTAAACAAAATTTTCAAGCTCACAGAACTTTAAGCAGAATTAAAGCCAAAACCAAAATGAAAACCAAGGAGAAAACAACAATCAAAAAAAAAAAAAAACCCTACATATAGACACATTATACTCAATCTGATAGAGTAAGTGGTGAGATTTAATTGAAATATTTAGTATGATGTAGAGACAAAGAGAAAAGTCACAAAGAGCATTAGATGGTAAAAATGGACATTTTAGATATAGAGGAACAAAGAAAATAATGACAGCAAATCACTTGGCAAAACCTATGCAAGACAGAAGATAATTGTTTGGTGTTTTTATTGTTTGTTTTTAACGAAATTACACATTTGCTTACAACATGGTCCTGGAAAGGTAGGTAATTTGGCCCTATGACCTTTGTCCCCTTATGTTACACTCCTGAATGTTATCTTGCATGGCATAAGGAACTTTCAGAAGTACTAAAGCTTACTTATCAGAGAACTTTAAAATAGAGAGATTATTGGGGTGCTTGGCTGGCTTAGTTGA
This sequence comes from Proteles cristata cristata, assembly GCA_017311185.1. Lineage (NCBI taxonomy): Eukaryota > Metazoa > Chordata > Mammalia > Carnivora > Hyaenidae > Proteles > Proteles cristata. The sequence goes on along the minus strand of JAESUZ010000400.1, from coordinate 605,068 downwards.
TAGAGCATGTGATTCTTGTTCTCAGGATCATGAGTTCAAGGCCCCAAGTTGGGTGGAGAGCTTACTTAAAAATAAAAATAAAATAAATGAAATAAAATAGGGAAATTATTTTGGATTATCCAGGTGGGCCGATGTATTCACATGCATTCTTAAAACAGAGCTTTCGCTTGGCTGAGGGCAGAAGAAGTTTGAGATATTCAAAGCATGAGAAGGATGCTGCCTTTGTTGGCTTGAAAATGAAGGGCCCACATGAAAAACTGAGAATAAACTGAATTCTCCCAACATCCTGAAAGTCCTCAGAAATCATATTCTTTCAGAGTCTATAAAGGCAGCCCTGCTGACACCTTGATTTCAGACTTAGGAGACCTGAAACACAGAAATCAGCTGAGATACCCTGTGCCTATGGAAACTGACCTATGGAAACTGTGAGATAGGTTGTTTAAAGCCACTGAATTCATGGTAATTTGTAACAGCAGCCATAGAAAACCAGAATACCAGATATTTGCCCAAGAAATTTTTTAAAATCTTCACACAAAAACTTAGACACAAATGTTTATTCCAGCTTTATTTGTAACTACCCAAACCTCAGAACAACCTTAATGACCTTCAGCTAATAAATAAACCAGCAGTGTTTATCTTATGTACTAATGACACTTATAGTTTGATATTTATCTTCAACATTAGAAATATCTTCTATTCTAGTACCATTTGGTTATGGCTTACAGATGGAAATGTCATGAGCTATAATAAAAAGTATTGTTGAAATACAAGATTATCTAACATTATCCTGCCATCCCTTTCTATGCAAGTCATTTGCCCTCCCATAGAAAAACATTGCATTTTGGGGGTCTTTATTTCCATTTATAAGTTCATATTCATTGCTATCCAGTATCTTATATTCTGCTAGCCAATTGTAAATTTACTATTAGCTGATTTATCTCAGTATTTTCTCAGGGTTTCAGTTGATGAGTCTATGATTACCAGTGTTATCCTTCTCCTCTTTTTTTAAAGTTAGATGAACTATATTTTATGTACCAATTTTCAGAGTTTCCTTTTTCAGTATTTTCTTAAAAAAATAAGGACTTCTTAAAAATAACATCTACTAAAAACTTTAATAAAATTCAACATCTTTTCATGATAAAAATTCTCAGAAAATGGGAATGGATGGGAACTTCTTCGACATGATAAAGGGCATTCATGAAAAATCCAGATAATCTCACACTCAAAGATGAAAGATTGAAAACTTCCTGGTAATATTGGGAACATAACAAGGATGCTGATTTCACCACTTTACTTAATATTTTACCAGAAAGTCTAACCAATATAATTAAGCAAGAAAAAGAAGTAAAAATCATCCAGATTATAAAGAAAAAAAGTAAAATTAACTCTATTTGCACATGACATGATCCTATATATAGAATATCCCAAAGAATGTGCGTGCGCACACACACACGCGCACGTGTGCACACACACACACACACACACACACACAACCGGAGCTAAGAAACAAATTCAGCAAAGGTGCAGGTTAGGAAATCAGCACACAGATATCAGTTGTATTATATATACTAGGATGAGTTATCCAAAAATGAAATTAAGAAAACAATTCCATTTACAATAGTATTCAAAAAAGTATAAAGTACTTGGGAATACATTTAACCACACAAGTGAGACAGTTGTACACTGAAATTTATAAACTATTTGCAAAATATATTTAAAAAGACCTAAAGTGGAAAGATACCCTGTGTTCACAGATTGTGAGACATAATGAGAAATAATGTTGTTCAGATGTCAATGTAATCTCAACCTGATTCCAAGAGTCATTCTGCAGAAATGCAGAATGCCATTCTCAAATTCATATGCAATTGCAAGGACCCCTGAATAGCAAAAACAATCTTGTAAAAACAATGTTTGAGGACTTAAACTTCTAGTTTTTAAAACTTACTGCAAAAATTTCAGTAACCAAAACAATGTGGTTCTGGCATAAGGGTAAACATATAGTACGTTGAAATAGAAATGAAAAACCAGAAGTAAACTTCTATGTATATAGTCAATTAATTTTCAGTAAAGATGCCAAGACCATTCAATAGCAAAAGGATAAGAATACTCTCTTTCAGCAAATGGTATTTGGAAAACTGGTTTCCCATCTGCAAAATAAAGAAGTTGGATGCTTACATCATACAATATCCAAAAATTAACCCCAAATGGATCAATACCACAAATAGAAGGGATAAAATCAGAAGCTTGTCAGAAGAAATCATATAGGTAAATCTTCATAACTTTGGATTTGGCAATGGAATCTTAGGTATGACACCAAAAGCCCAAGCAACAACAGAAAGAATGAATAAATTAGATTTCACCAAAACTAAAAACTTTTGTGCATCAAATGACATCAAAAGAATAAAATGACCACCACAGAATAGGAGAATATTTGCAAACATATATGTTACAAGACTCTTGGATCCAGAGTATAAAAAGATCTCTAACAACTCAACAACAAAACGACAAACCATCCAATTCAAAAATGTGCAAAGAACTCTAACAAACATTTCTCTAAATAAACCATACAAATGGCCATCAATCACTTGAAAAGATGTTCAACATCATGAGTGCTTAGAGAGATGCAAATCAAAACCACATTGAAACACCAAATTACTAACTAGGATAGCTATGATTAAAATAAACACACACACAAACACACACACACACACACACACACAGGTGTTGGAAAGGATGTGAAGACACTGGAACATTTGTATATTGCTGGCAGGAGTATAAAATAGTTCAGCCACCATGGAAAACAGTTGGGTGATTCCTTAAAAATTAAACATAGAAACACTGTATAATCCTGAATTTTCCACAACTAGACATATACCCCCAAGAATCAGTAGCAGGTACTCAACTACATATGTATTCACCCACTTCATAGCACTCTTATTCACAATAGCTAAAAGGTGAAAGCAATCCAAAAATCCATCAATGATGAATGAATAAACAAATTATAGTGTATACATATGATGGCATATTATTCAAGTAAAAAAGAAATAAAGTACTGATATATGAAATAACATGATGAACCTCCAAAACATTATGGCAAGTGAAAGAAGCCAAACACCAAAGGTCACACATTATATGATTTCATTTATACAAAATATGTGAAATAGATAATGCTACAGAGACAGATTGCAGACTGCTGGTTTCAAGGGCCAAAGAGAGACAAAATAAGTAGTAACTGCTTAATACATAAGGCACTTTGGAGTGATCTAAATGTTTAGAAACTAGATAAAGATGTTGGTTATATAACATGGTGACCATATTAATAGTTACTGAATTGTTCACCTTAAAGTGGTTTATGTTATATGAATTGTACTTTAATATGTTATTTTAAAAAATAACAGTTTCAAACTGCAGATGACTCATTTTTCCAAGAAGCTTATTAGTGGGCAAAACTGACTTGCATACATGGAGAATTATATACAGTCATGTTGGTTAAGAATGGGCGCAGTTGGTTAAGAAATAGGCACAGTAGCTGAATTCACACTGTTCATGTTTCCCTGTGGACAATTCACAAGATTGGTTTCCTTTCTTCCTTCTTTGGGCATGGAGGGTAGTAAGCAGAGGAGGGACTCATAATAAGCTTAAACAAAGTCTAGTTAGGAAAAAGATCATGTCTGAGGTCTTGGCTGTGGTATCTGCAAAATGATAATCATGTAACCAATAGAATTGCTTATAATTTCATGTTTTTCTCTTACAGAGGTTTTGTCACTGCAATTTCCATCTTTAAATTGCTTGATTCTTCATTTGAATAATAAATTCTATTTCTTCGGACTCTTTTTTAATGGCTTAGACTGCTACTTCTTCCCCCTAATATTTGCTTCTTTGTAGGGTTTGATCATCAATCAACTTTTCCTCATTGAGTAAATTATGATCGAGAAGACTGAATGTTCCTAGATTATTTCTCTATTTAAATATTATAAATACTAGAAGGACCTTAAAAAATCATGCCATGCTAATAACTGGCTTTATGCTTTCTATCTGAGTAATTCAAGTAGCTTACCAACAACTGATTCTGAAATAAAACCACTCTGATAAATTGACTGGACAAAACATTATCTATTTCCTTCCCTACATTTAGAATCATCAATTGTGATTCCTACCATATCACCATTTCTTATTGATTCTTCCCTATTAAGTTTAATACTCTCTATTAGATTCCCTTTGATCACTCATCTTAGATGTCTGTGCATTTTCCTGACATACAATACGGTTATACCATGTCTCTCTTTTCAATGCTTATCTCTTCTAAATAATCTATGCTGGCTTGAACCTTAAAGGCTATTCCATTATGCTTTGGTTATGATTTAGCAATAATTAAAACCTGTAGTTAATATTTAAGGCTTCTGTTGACATACAGTGTGAAAATCAATCATGAATCCTTCTGCAGAAAGACATGATTATGAAATACGTTTATGCCAAGGAAAAAAGGAGAAATTAAGCTTTGAAAATACCCCCTGATATTTGAATTACTAGGGAAATGATTTCTGTTCCATGTTTGTGATTTTGTATGTCTTCTTTGAGCTGCTTGCAGATTTTAGATGTATTTTGTCAGAGAGTTATTGATACTCAAAATTCCCTCACCCTACCTGACTCCAAGCTGTACCTTTCTCCTGACCTATTGCTTTTGGCATTTCATTTTCTTTCGGAGATTGTCATATACGATTTTACTGCTGCTTCATGTTGAGTGTATTGACAGAGATGGTAAGATTTCCTTGACTGTGTGGATATGTACATGTTTAACCTGTATGCACCCATCACGTATTTATTCTATGGAATGTGAATTGTTTGATATATTAAGAAACTGGCAAGTTGATGTTTGCAAAGGCTGTCTATTCCCTCTGCATTCTTTCACTATATTAAACCATTATTGACACTTTTAAAATGTCAGTGTGGTTTTTTTCTTTTTCTCTTAACATAATTTCAACTAATATTGTGTTCAAGAAAATCAGTTCTGTTAAATTTCTAGATGTTCTGCATCTGCTATGTAATATTTATTTGTTGCAAAAAATTTGCCTTCTCTGACACAGTTCGTAGTAATGGTTAAGTCCATTATCTACTGGCTTTTCATTTTTACTTTGGTCAAAACCAAAGCAATTTGTAATTAGCTGAAAAAATTTAAAGCAATTTTAGATAATGTTGACACTGCTTCTTTTATTTAAAAAGCACTATTTAGTCAAGGAAAGATTTTTTTCATATTTTAACTTATGGACATGTGGAACTTGACACTATTATAAAACCATATACATGTTGTATGCACACGATACATATATGTGTATGTGTGTTTATATGTACAAATAAAATAAAATGTAAATAAAGCACAGGGTCTATAAAACAAATATTACAATAAAAAAGTATAATATGATCAATATGAATTTCTTCAGTGTATATGACTACCTAAGTTAATCCAAACAAATTCTTGATAATGAAAAATTTCATTATTTCAAAAAGTGTTTGAACGAATGAGATATCCAACAATACCTAGCACTTCCTCATTTTTCTCTTATTGAAGTTTTCATTTACTTTTCACTTTTCATCCGTATTTCCCCAACCATTTGACAGCATATGATGAATTGCTAAAATTTTCTTATGAGGTACATATAAATTTTATCTATTTTAAAGAGAAACTAAAGTTTCTAGCGTACTTATGGAAGGGAAGGGAAGACATTTTTGACAGGGTTTTGAATAAAGGTCACTGGGTCTTAGTCTCCCCCAAGGATAGCCAGAGTTTTAAAATATATATGCGAAAACCCGACTGAAGCCTTCTGTCACACACACACACACACACACACACACACACACACACACACACACACACACACACATCACAGTTGGAAATTTAGGTTTTTCTCCCCCATTATATACTGTTTTTTTTGGCACTGATATACTGCTTCTTTAAATGATTAGCCTTATGAAAGTAGCAGGTTCAAGAGACAAGTAAATGTCACTTTTTAAACGTAGTTAAAAAGGCTGATTTACTGGGTGAGAAGAAAGCTTACCATGCTTTAAGAGTGTCCTTTAAGATTGTTAAGATAGTTGCTCAGTGTGTCCAGGGTCAGAAAGATCTGAGTTTAGATTCTTGCTCCTAGCTGGTTACTAGCTATATAAATTGTCCTAAGTCACTTAGCTTCTGTAAAACAGCATTCTTATAGAGAACTAAAAAAAAGATATCATTTACAACATGTTTAACACCTTGGCATGGTATACACTAAAGAAGTATTGTTATTACTATTATGCAATGGTAGAATATGCTAATACTTCACCTAGGAATATAAGTAACAAGCCTGTTAATTAAATGAAATTTGGAACGTTCTTATTTTTTCAGTTTTTCTTACTGTGGCTAAAATAAACATAACATAAAACTCACTATCTCAACCATTTTTATGTGCACAGTTCACTGGTATTAAATACATTCATGGGCACCTGAGTGGCTCAGTGGGTTAAGTGTCCCATTTCAGCTCAGGTCATGATCGCACAGTTCGTGGGTTCAAACCCCACCTCTGGCTCTGTGCTGACAGATAGCTATGAGTCTGGAGCCTGTTTCAGATTCTGTGTCTCCCTCTCTCTCTGACTTTCCCCTGCTCACGCTCGCTCTCTCTCTCTCTCTCTCTCTCAGAAATAAATAAAAAATGTTAAAAAATTAAATACATTCAAATTGTGCACGCTTCACCATCATGTATCTCTATAATCTTGGAAAACTGAAACTGTATCTCTGTTTCCATTAAACAGTAACTCACCATGACTCCCTCTTTTCAATCCTGGTAAATACCATTCTACCTTTTTCTTTTTCTTTTTTTGTTTAAATCTTCCCTGGCCTCTAAACTGCAGCTTTTGTTAATCACTATTTTACATATTGTTACTATAAATTTGGCTTTTTTTTTTTTTTAAAGATTCCAAATGTAAGTGACATAGTGCAATATTTGTCTGGTTTATTTCACTCAGCATAATGTCATCCAGGTCCATCCACATTGTCACAAACAGCAAGAAAGGCTTCTTTTTAATGCTGGGTAATATTCTATTGTATGCATACATACCACCTATTCTTTTACTATTCATCTGTTGGTGAACACTAAGACTGTTCTCATATCTTGGCTTCTGTGAATAATTCTGAAATGAATACAGGGGAGTAGATAACTCTTTGATGTAGTAATATTATTTCCTTTGAATATCTACCCAGGAGGAATTCCTGGGTTATATGATAATTCTATTTTTAACTTTTTGAGGAAATTTCTTACTGTTTTCCATAATGGTTGTACCAATTTTCATTACTACTAACAGTATACAAAGATTCCATATTCTCCACATTCTTGCCAATACTTGTTATCTTTTGACTTTTTTTTTATAGCTATCCCTAAAGGTTTAGGTGGTATCTCATGATCAAAATCATATGATCTTGATTTTCATTTCCCTTATGATTGATGATATTGAACATCTTTTCATAAACCTGTGGGTCATCTGTATGTCTTCTTTGAAAAATGTTTGTTTAGGTTCTTTGCCCATTAAAGTCAGGTTATTTGTGTTTGCTTGTTTTGTTTTTGTTTTTTTGCTATTGAGCTGTGTGCGTTCTTTACATATTTTTGGTATTAAACCCTTATCAGATATATGATTTGCAAATGTCTTCTCCCATTCCAAGGTTACCTTTCCACTTTGTTGCTTACTTTACTGTGCAGAATTTTAGCTCCATGTAGTCCCATTTGTTTATTTTTGCTCTTGCTGTTTGTGCTTTCAGTGTCTTATCTAAAAACTTCATTGCCAAGACCAATGTTAAGATTTCTTCCTATGCTTTTTTCTAGAATTTTTGTAGTTTTTGGGTCTTATGTTTAAGTCTCTAATCCAATTTGAGTTGATTTTTATATACGGTATAAGGCAAGCATCCAATTTCATTCTTTTGCATGTGGGTATCCAGTTTTCCAGGCACCCTTTTATTGAAGAGACTCTCATTAATCACACAAAACTCTAAACAAATTGAGAATAGAAGGAAATTACTTTGAGATAATAATGGAACTTTCAGATAACCACAGAAAGCATTATAGGAAGGGGAAAAATAGGGAATTTCCTATGAAGAACTATATGGTTGGATATGCACAATAAAGTCCACTACAATAGTAGAAGCTTTTTTAAAGGGTAGGAAATTTAACTCTTATTTCCCAGCACATAGCACACTAAATTGGCAAGAAATATATACTTATTAAAATTGTTAAATGAATTAAACTGAACAGGATTCTACTTATAAAATTTTTAAGAAAATCTTGGGAATGAATGAGCTCTTATTGTTACCTCTTGTTGTATCCTATGCCCAATTTGAAGAACAGTCAGAAAAGAAGTAGGGACAGTTTAAGCAGAGGAAATTTAATCAGAAAGAGGAGGAGGAATGAGGGAATTTCTCTCAGAGCACAGCAAAATATGGATCAAGTTGCTATAGAATTACTAAGAGATTCCCTAACAGCAAAAACAGATCAGAGGATGTTGAGCCAAAATGTTTTGTGGTTCAAAGAGATATGCTAAGTTTATAGAGGTGTATCCAAAATGACTAAACATTTATTACAAGAAGAAAAGAACTGGACAAACTCAATGTTGGCCTGACTAAAGTTTTATGAAATCCATTGCCACATCATCATAAACATGTTTTAAACCAGCTGATGTGAATCTACACCTGTACATCTGAAGTATAAATCAGTTCAGCTGGACATAATGATTACCCACTATGTAGCAGGACTTATGCTAGCATACATAATATGCCAATATTGAGTTCCTTATTCTTAAAAAAAATTAAAAGTCTAGCAGAAAAGAGAGATACATCATTTAAATAACCTGAAAATGCTGTTACATGGATACTGTACTACTAAATTTGAGTATTTGCAGAAAGAGGATTTTGAAAGTCAATTTGTTTTCAAATACTAGGAAAGCTAATTGGGTCAGATCTAGAGACTCCAGAATTAGACTCTCCTATTTTGTTTTCAGAAAAGAAGAATGAAAAACAAACCACCGATGAAAGTTATATAATATGGTGAGTTAATGTTTCAGCCTTTGTCTGTATAATGATCAGTGTCCTTTGCAACGTGACCATAATAGCAATCTCTTTTTCACTGTCTAGGCATATGAAGAGTTCAAGAGAGTGCCTCACTCAGCATCAATGATACAAAGAATCTTTTTGTGATGGGCTGGTACACTTCTAATGGAGAATCAAATGAACCTTGTCTTTTTAAAAAATGAAGTTGTAATAATTGTCCTAAAGCCCTTCTGAGAGTAATCTCATTATAGCTAATATCTCTTCAGATTGAATGACATGAGAATAAAGTTGGAAAGACAACTTTATGCACAGGGATTTACTTGGAATTCTTGACTTTAAAGGACATGAATAAACTTCCTCAATCTGTCCTGGATTTAAGCCATCACAAAATAAATTCTAAGAAGTAAGTTACATTGAGAACAAAAGCCCACATCTTCTTGAACCTCTCCATTTAATTTTGCCTAAAAATGTGATTAGGGGCGCCTGGATGGCTCAGTCGGTTGGGCCTCCGACTTTGGCACAGGTCATGATCTCACAGCTTGTAATTTTGAGCCCTGCGTTGGGATCTCTGCTGACAGCTCAGAGCCTGGAGCCTGCTTCGGATTCTGTGTCTCCCTTTCTCTCTGTGCCTCCCCCGTTCGCACTCTGTCTCTCAAAAATAAACATTAAAAATAAATAAATAAGTGATTACTTTAAAGCATTATCTAATGCTACACAACTTTTAGAACTGTGTAACCATTTTCATATAATCATACTCACTAATATGGGAACAGAGATTAGATTCTGCTTTGGGACTTGAAAACAAGAAATAAGTTCATTTCACAGATATTTAGTCTTCATATAGTTTTTCTGCACATGTGAAAAGTCATCCTTCTTCCTTTAACTGAGTAATGAACTATCTTTATAAATAATTAATAATAGGATTATGTAAATAAAATAAGACCAATGTATTTTTTAAAAGAGAGAGAAGAAATAGAACAGTGTAAAAAAAGAATTTTGTTGGAGGTATATACTTCTACTACCCATCAGACAAAGGCATAGCTGATCCACACATCTTTCCTTGTTAGTAGTACATATTCTCACATTGTGTTATCTAGTGCACAAAGCCTAAGACTGCATTATGCTGCCTTCTTTTTTTTTTTTTTAATTTTTTTTAATGTTTTATTTATTTCTAGGAGAGAGAGAGAGAGACAGCATGAGCAGGGGAGGGTCAGAGAGAGAGGGAGTCACAGACTCTGAAACAGGCTCCAGGCTCTGAGCTGGAAGTCAGTTCCAGGCCCCGATGCGGGGCTCGAACCCACGAACCGTGAGATCATGACCTAAGCGAAAGTCGGACGCTTAACCGACTAAGCCACCCAGGCGCCCCTATGCTGCCTTCTTCAAGTTACTAAGATCCACCAAGACTGACTCCTTGAAGTGTTAGACTCATGGATGGTTTGGGTCAATTCTAAAGGAAGGACAGTGCCTTTTCAGGTTGGATTGCAGGGCTATGGATGGCGTGTCTTCACTTCCTGAAGTAGGCAGCATTGGCATCTCATTTTTTCCCTTTAATTTCATATACTGGAATGAGTGTTTCCTTCCTTTTTGCTATGATATGAGTTGCTCTATCATTTGAAGGAGGAGCACAGGCACTTGCATTTGAAAGAATGTAATAAATATATGAAATCCACAGATGCTTGGGGTTTCCTTTTTGCCATGTTATAATTTTCCCTTTTATGATGTGAATGTCCCCAAACATGAAGGCATTTAAAATTGTGTAGTAAATCAGCGCCTGGGTGGCTCAGTTGGTCGTCTGACTTCGGCTCAGGTCATGATCTCGCGGTTCGAGGGGTCAAGCCCCGCGTAGGGCTCTGTGCTGACTGCCAGCTCAGAACCTGGAGCCTGTTTCAGATTCTGTGTCTCCCTCTCTCTCTGACCCTCCGCTGATCATGTTGTCCTCTTCTCAGAAATAAATGAAACATTAAAAAAAAATTAAAACTGTGTAGTAAAAATTTGGACTGATAATTTTGCTTTAGCACCTGTGTGCTCTTGATCAGTATAGACATTGACCACAGAGAGATGAACTTAAATCTATCCATTTCATTTGTGGGACCTAAAAGTTGAAATTAATATAAAATTCCTTGTAAAAGTTATTTCTCTTAAATAACCAATTTCTCAAAAACAAGACCATTATGTTTCAGAGCACTATCAATCATATATTCTTTTAAGAAAACATAAGGCAAATTTTTATCATTGAAATGTTGAATGGCAACATTTTTATTCCTTCCCAATAGTTGTCCACAATACAAATTAAGTGAAGGGTACTGCTTAAAAACTTTTGTGGTGAAGCGGGTAAAGTTTAAAATGAATAAAGATATATTTATGTGGGTATAAAAGAGAGCCTTTCTGTTTTTCAAGTACTCTGAATCCTCACATAAAATGTATTTCTTGCACAGTATGTTCATTCAGACTTATGTATTTGTTATTTCTTAATTTAAAATCAAATAAAAAGCTTCTTTCATGATTGCCTCAGTTTAATCATTATTGTGAAAAAATTGAATATACCCATGCATCAATATAAAATGTGAATAGAAACACATACGAACTTCAACTGGAAGTAATATTTTTGCCTCATGTCAGAAAATTTCAACGTATCAGTTACAAAAGACTGTAACACACATTTCTGTCTAAAGCACGGAATATATTATAATTTCTTTCTTATTAATCTTATATAAGGGAGATATCAATCACGTATACATGGACAAAATATTCCAGTCCTGATTGTCTTAAACATTATGTGAAGTTTTCTGCCAAATACCAAGGTTGTGGGATGCATGTTCTCTGACAGGAGCTCACAGTGCTCAGGATGGCTAGGATGGAAGGAGGCAGCCTGTGCTTCTAAGCTTCCAGGGCGCCTTAACGAAGTGGCAGCTCTCTGCTGTGTTTACATAACATTAATTCTGGAGTGTTTTGTTATTAATCATGTTTACAGTACATTCACATCCTTGCTTTATTTTTTAGCTTATTATCACATTCTAACTTTACAGTTTTGGAGAAGACTCAATGTCCCTGTTACTTCCAATTAACAAAAGAAGAAATTCAGTTCAAGGATGTTCAGCAACATGTTTTGGACTACACAGCAAAACAGGGCAGAGTCCTCTCTGGAGGGTTGTAATAAATTTATGAATTTGATAGAAAGGTTTATTATTCACAGGTCCTGGAAAGCACACAGCATACCTGGAACCACAAAGAAGGTTGTGGGCTAGAGAAAGAGAGTGCCTGGGCCTGAGATTCTGCTTTTACTGGGATCCAAGGGAGGGGCCTAGATTTCACAGGTTCACTATTTATTGGCAAATTTAAAACATAAGTATGAGAAATTAAAGCTCTGAAAGAGAAAAATACAAGTAGCCCTAATTGTTATTTATCCAAATCTGCCAAGATCTCTAAAACACAGGAGGCTAGGGTGGGAAGGTGCTTTAGCCCTTTATCTAGTCCTGTGGCTGCAAGAGTTTATTCAAGATAGTCACCTTTGAAGTCAATGCCTCTTTGAAATGAATACCTCAGTAATCAAATCTTAAATCAGTCACCTGCATTACAAAAAAAAAAAAAAAAAGATAAACCAACTCTCAGGGCTTACGCTACAATAAGAAAGAATTCCTGAGTATTTTTAAGAATAGTGTTCAGGGGCACCTGGGTGATTCAGGTAATTTAGCATTTGACTCTTGATTTTGGCTCAGGTCATGATCCCAGGGTAGTGGGATCTGCATCAGGGAGAGCCTCCCTCCTCCCATACTGTACTCTGAGGAGAAGTCATTAGGAATAGGCTGTGCTTAGGGAGTAGTGACTTGAGTCCTCTCTAAAAGCAGAGTATTTGCATAAATTATTTGGAATTCTCTACAAGGGATGTTTGTTTCTTTCCCCCATTTATTAATGTGAACGTTTACATCAGTAAGAACTCATGAATATTTATTTTATATTTTGGGTTATGATGTATTTTTTGTTTCTGAAACTGTTGCAATATTGGCATCAGGAGTATTTCAGTTGGCTCCTGTGTCCCTCTGATTTTACTCCGTCAATGTAGATTTTTATTTTTTTAAGGCATTTTCATACTTCCTGGCACAAAGGAAAGCTCCAGTCTTATGTATATTTCCTGTCCAGTCTTAGAATCTGCCATTTCTCTAAGAAGTTCTGGCTCCTTTTATTGGAAACGCACTCTTTGCACTTGAGAGAACTATTTCTAGTCCTGTCAGCTTGTGGAACAAAGAAATATTTTTATGCACATTAACTCACGAATGTATACATATCTACAAATTTTATGGATAACCATCTATATTTATAACAAGCATCGCACGAGCTCATACTGATGTCTCTAACTCTAGTTCCTTACCACATGGATTATTCCAGGCTTCTACCCTTCCTTGTCTCACTACAACATAGAGAAACTTTCCACTACCCACCCTCCAACTGAAGAGCCTAAGTAACACCATTTTGAGATTAAGACCCCCAATAAGAGCAACCTCGGGCTGCTCGTAGACCCAGTTCCAGGAAAAACTTCAGCTGAAGCCTCCCTCAGACCACCCTCAGGTCAGCCAATCAAAAGAAGCTAAGAAAGATAGGAGTAACATTCCTGTGGTCTGAGTCAGGGTCTGGGGACTACAGATAACTACTTTGTACAAACTAGCCAATCACCCACTGCTTGCCTGAACCCCACGTGGGCCCTTTAAACTCACCTCATAATTGGTAATTTTCAAAGGATTCTCAAAGGTCATGATTGGGTCCTGCCAAAAGTAATGAACACCTCACAGATACTGAATGGTCAAAATTGTTGCCATGGGTGCTGGACAATTATGATTGGTGCTTATGTGATGATGCTATACATACAATGTATGCACTGTAACACCCCCATCCCTTACCCCATAAAAACCCTGCTCGCTGTTGTTCGGGGCTTCCTTCTGCTGCCGCTGCACTGGTTGACAGGTGAGCCCCTGCTCGAGCTTGTGATAACAACCCTTATGTACTTGCATCGGTGTCAGCTCCTTGGAGATCTCTGGGGACTCGCGATTCAGGCATAGCGCATCCATCCATTTAATTTTTCAATTTTGACATGTATGTACAAAAGTTTAAAAATTGTTAACTCATACTCCCACATAAAGAACTTTATCACCTAGAGGACAGTGTTTCTGCAGTTTCTTTTGCCTTTCAGCTTGCAGGCTCCACTTACTTCCAGAGTTACCGCTCTACTTCCAGTGAGACGTCTTAAGCTTTGGTAATACAGGTTATATTGTCACACTCTGCATTCCATCTGGAACCTTCCACTTTCTAAGTTGTTTTGTTTTGCTTTGGTTGTTTTGTTTTGCTTTGGTTGTTTTGTTTTGCTTTTTAGACAGAGAGAGAGTGCACAAGCTTGGGGAGTGAGGACAGGGGCAGAAAGAGGGAGACAGACTCTTTTTTTTTTTTTGTAATTTTTGTTATGTCTTTATTTTATTTTGAGAGACAGAGACAGAGAGCAAGCAGGGGAGAAATAGAGAGGGAGATGGAGACCCAGAATCTGAAGCAGGCTCTAGGCTCTGAGATGTCAGCACAGAGCCTGATGTGGGGCTTAAACCCATGGACTGTAAGATCAACACCTGAGCTGAAGTCGGACGCTTAACCGAATGAACCACCAAGGTGCCTCGAGAGAGACAGATTCTTAAGCAGACTCTACACTCAGCACAGAGCCGAACACAGGGTTTGAAACTATGACCCTGGGATCATGACCTGAGCCCAAATCAAGAGGCAGAGGTTCAGTCAGTTGAGCCATCCAAACACCCACCATTTTTTTAAATTTGCATACATAAGGTTCATTCTTTGTGCTATAAAGATATGGATTTTGACAAATGCATATTGGTATGTATTCAACATTGTAGCATCACACCAAATAGATTCACTGACCTGACAAAGCTTCAGTGCTTTACTCATTCTACCCTACCCCTGCCTTGAAATTGTAGAAACCACTAAACTTTTTGCCATTTCTCTATTTTGCTTTTTTCAGAATGTATATTAATGAAATCATACTGTATGTAGTATTTTCAGGCTGGCCTTTTCACTTATTGATACACATTTATGAATAATTCATGTCTTACATGACTTGGTAACTGTTCCTTTTTTACTGTTGAATAGTATTCCACTACATGGACATACTAATGTTTATCTGTTCACTTGTTAAAGGTCATCTTTACTACTTTCAATTTTTTGTGATTATGAATAAATCTGCTATGAACATTTGCTTGCTTTTCTTAGTGTGGATGTAAATATTCAAATCATTGGTGTGAAAATCTAGGAGGTTTACTCCTAGATTTTATAATACTGTATATAGTTTTGCATGAAATTGTCAACTGTCTTCTGAAGCTGATGCATCATATTGCATTCTCACTAATAAATGAAGTGTGTTTGTGTGGTCCTTCAATTTCACCAGCAAGTACTAGGTTTGGGGATGTTAACTTTACATTTGATTTTTACCCATTCTTAAAATATGTGTTTATTAACAGAAGCATGAAGTACATTTACATCTTTGTATCTTAAAATTATTGTTTGAATTTCTTTCCTGCTTTTTGTGTGCTTATCTAGATTTTTATTTATTTACCCATATTTACTTTTTTTCTCATTTTGAAATATTTTGCAGATTGAAGTCTTTTTCCTCCCTCTACAATATATAATTGAATACATTATTTTACTGGTTATCCTTGATATTTTAAGATGCATATCTAATGAAGTCTAGTACTAATAAATCTATCTTCATGTACTTCTCTCTGTTTTTCTGCTTTTGTTTCCTATTAACTATCTTGTTTAACTTTTAAATTCTATAAACTGGAAATTACTTTAGTTATTTCATACAATCAATGTTTGCTTAGCTTTAGATATATGTTAATATTTTCTTTACTCTATTGCTTTTCAAATTTCACGCTTTCCTTCTGTGATCACTTTTCTTCATTTCAGGAACTGTGACATTTAGAACTTTGTTGGCTGAGGCTTGTTGATATTACATTTTCTTAGATTTTGGCATATCTGAAAAGGTCTTTATTTCAGCTTCATTCAGGAAATAAACTTTGCTGGCTATATAATTTCTACTTGGCAACTATTTTGTCTCAGCACACTGAAGATACTATTCTAATCCATTCTGGCTGCTTTTATTTCAATGGATTTTTGTTTTTGTAAAGTAATAGTCTAAATTAAATTTATAAGTAGGTAAGCTTTTCTTTTCCTATGACTTCTTTTTAAGTTTTCAGTACCTTTGATTTCTTGCAGTTAGCCTACAATGTGTCTAGATGTAGGACATTTTTAGTTTTTCCTTCTTGTCAATCTATTAGCCTTCCTGAATCTGAAGATTTATGTTTTTCATACTTTCTGAAAATTCTCAATTACTATTTTTTAATATGGCATATGCCTTCACCTCTTTATTATCTCCTTTTAGAACTTCCCTTACATACTTGATCTTCTCAATTTATTCTCTGTTTTTTCTAACATTTGTTTCATATATTCATTCTCTTTGTTTTTGTTATGAATTTTAAAAATGTTATACTTTCTAATCACTGTATCCTCTCTGTGTTATTTCTATTCTGTTCTATAAATGCTGTTTAAAATTTCTAACATAATTGTTTTGTTATGACATTTGACATTTTTCTAAACAGTATTTGTCATTTTTATAGTCTGATTTCTACTCACTTTTGTCCCCTCTTTTTAAATATTTTTAGACATTTGGGAGAAGAAGGTGTTAAATCCATGGATATACAATTTCATTTTGCTAATGAATATTCCTATCATTATTACTTAATTTTTTGACATATCTGGATAATTTCAAACTACCCAACTTACTATATTCTACACCACTGTATTACTTATGATTTATCTGGTTATAGTGATAAAAACCTAAATCAAACTAGTTTAACCAAATTTAAAACTATGAAAACTAACTTAAGAAAATGATGAAGGGCCCCTGGGTGTCTCAGTGAGTTAAGCATCTGACTTCAGCTCAGATCATGATCTTGCGGTTTGTTGGTTCGAGCCCTGCATCAGGTTCTGTGCTGACAGCTCAGAGCCTGGAACTGACTTTGAATTCTGTGTCCTCCTGTCTCTCTGCCCATCGCCTGCTCACACTCTGTTTCTTTCTCTCTCAAATAAATAAATATTCAACAAAATTAAAACAAAAACAGTGAATGCAGGGGATTACTAAGTCTCAAGGGTTACAGAATTCTGGGAAAATTCCTATAGAAGCCACTGAAGCTAAAGGGTTGAGGTGCTGTGATTGACTAATCTTGAATCCTATGCTCTTGCTTTATAAGTGGAAGGTATTCCTAGAAAAAGTAGACTAGAATGGCACAGACTCAGCCACTGAATAGTGTCTGTCAGCGGCCTTTTTTCGTGTCTAGTTCTCCATCCCATAACACCTTCTTTCTTATTTTTGGAGTGTAACTTTCTGAAATAGTTGTGCCACAAAACTAGAACCATCCCTACATTGTACATATTCTCTGTTATACCTCAATCATTCATCAAGTACTGCCAGTTCTACCTGCTGAAATTTCCTTTTGGTACTTCATCTCTAGTTATATTTACTTATATTATATCTTCTCCATTTAATTAAAAGAGGTTCTCTGTCTTCAGTCTATCCTTCATAGTGCAAACAGAAAGAACTTTCTAAATTGTGTTGTTCTTTAAACATTTGGATTAGCTTTCCAAACTAAACTTGAGCCTGGATTAATGGCCTTTAATGATCTGGCTCCCACATAATCATCACCACATTATCTCCATTGTGCAACTCTCTTTTTCTGTACCTGCCATCTTCTCTTTAATATTTTAGTATTCCATAGTTTTGAGCCCTATGTCTTCTTTACTCTTCTACCACTTTCTCACCTCATTATGAACGATACTGTCTCTCTCACTCTTTTATTTTTTACATGAGTCAATGTCCTAGTTTTGAAGGTATGAAGAGATGGAAATATCCAGTTTTAAAATATACATCGCTTAATAGAAGCATGCATTTACATTTTTTGATTACTATTTTTTCTTTCTATCTTTGTGTGGGCTTTTTTGTTGTCCATTTCCCCCCGTCCTTATATTTATTTCTCTTTGAAATTCATCTGCATTTCATGTACATACATGCTGATTCATATTTGATTCACTGCTTCCTTCCTGACATATTTTCGGTCTCTGTCAAAGTTGAGACTCAGAGGTATAAAATTTTCAAAGATTTTATCTCATCAGCAATGGCCTTTTAAAATTTCTTATTTGTCATTGATATCAGTGCTAGATATATGACTTGTAATCAGTTATGTTAAATCTTGCCACTATTACATGGGTATAACTGTTCTCACTGCTGCTACAATGCAGGGACCTTAAGATATGTCTTTGGCATTTGGCAGAAAGTAATTTCATATAAAGAGTTATTATCTAAGTCTCTTTCTATTATCCTGAAGTCTTTCATTTCTCATGCTATCCAAATTTCAGAAGAAGCAACTGCTGCTTTAAAAAGTGTATCTTTCTGTATCACTGTAGTTTCTTATTTAGTTAAATAACTTCTCTTTAATATGAACTGTGCAATAACAATTTCATATGCCTTGGTTTTCCAGTGTAAGCTTCTATTGCAACTTATAATACTTTGGCTACTGGAATTAGTTAAATTTGTAAGATGTCCAATTTTCTTGTTAGATTTCAAGTTTCATAAGGATCAAGAACTGGGGCTATTGGTTTTGCTCTTTCATTCTCAGAAGCTAGGACAATGCTTGGCATATCATTCATGCCCTATTTTTTGAATAAATGAGTTGGTGAAAGAAAAAGTACAGCATGAAGAAGAAAAAAAGTGCTGACATCAGAACAAAAGATAAAATTATGATAATTATTTGTTTTGTTCCAAATAGCCAATACAAATCTACTATTATTAAAGGTTGGCAAATAGCTAAATACAATAAACATATACGTATTTTTAAATTATTTATTTATTTCTGGGGCGCCTGGGTGGCTTAGTTGGTTAAGCGTCCGGCTTTCGCTTAGGTCATGATCTCAGGGTTCGTGGGTTCGAGCCCCGCGTCGGGCCCTGTGCTGACTGCCAGCTCAGAGCCTGGAGCCTGTTTCAGTCTGTATCTCCCTGTCTCTCTGACCCTCCCCTGCTCACGCTGTCTCTCTCTCTCCTAGAAATAAATAAAAAAACATTAAAAATAAATAAATAATTTATTTATTTCTGAGAGAGAGAAAGAGAGAGAGAGTGCGCCAATGTGAGCAGGGGAGGGTCAGAGAGAGAGGGAGATACAGAATCTGAAACACGCTCCAGGCTCTGAGCTAGCTGCCAGCACAAAGCCCGATGCGGGGCTTGAACCCATGGACCATGAGATCATGACCTGAGCCAAAGTTGGACGCTTAACTGACTGAGCCACCCAGGCGTCCCAATATTAATAGCATTTTATACATCAGCAATTACCACCTTGAAGACAGTGATCTGTATAAAAGAAAAATTTCATATGTGTGTTGAGTAATCTCTGGAGTCTTTATATATTAAAACTTCAAGATTTTTTTTTACAGATTTACTACAGTAATGCCTCTGTATCTTTATGCACAGCCCATTAGAATTAAGGCTTATGTAAATTTTCACTCTGGGTTAAAAGGGTAAAATGCAGTGGAATATAAAAATTTTACACTAAAAAATACAAAGTGTTTTCTTGTCACTATAAAGAATGTAATTTTGTTTGAAAATATACTTGTTTGATAGGGAAAATAAATAATAAGTCAAATGATAGTGGGAAAAATCAAGTTAGTGTTAAACATAAGCATTTCCAATAAGAAACTATATCTAGATGATGATATAAGTATCACTTATATAAGGTGTATCTCTCAATTTGTTTTTAGAATCAGGTTATCCTTCGTGAATAATTTAAACCTATATTACTGGAATAGTGATGTAAAATCATTATGCTGTTAAAGTATTAAATTTCAAGACTAAAGTTGTGCCATTATTTAGACTTAATAGGTTTGCTATTTGCTGGTTTGAAATGATGAAATTGCTATGACAACATCAAATAAACAAGCTGTTTGTCTATTAAGCCTTTTTTATTTTAAAATGTTTCATAATCATATATATTGGAAATAGTGTGCATTTATCTGGTGAAGAATCATCACCAAAATAGAAAATTCAAGGTACAATGAGTTTTAAATTTATAATATTATAAAACAGAGGAAAATAGTTTCTTCAAAAGTTACACTGAAAACTAAGGTAATTCAGAGTTGTTTCACCCTATTTATCTTGAATAAATGGTAATTTTCTTATCTAAAATAATCTAATTTTGAAATAGCTCTTTGAATGACTGACATAAATTAGTTGATGTATCCTCCATGAAGTATTATTCTGTAAATATGTTCTAATGAATATATGAAACAATAAATTCAGTGTTTGCTTCCACTGTGGGGATGCTACACGTAAGGGAAAGTGAATAAAAAGAAAACACTTGCTAACCCACTCTTGAAATATGTCTCATTAACTTAAAAAGAAATTTGAATTCAATAGTAGCCTCTAAATGCAGATTTGTTTTGTAAATTCCAATACAAGGACAACAAAAGTTTTCTTTGTGATTAGGATTATTATTAACATTGTAGAAGAAAATTACTGCTCCTACATGTTTCTATATGTCCTTTGGATAAGAGATTTCAAGATAATAACTTTAGCATTAGCACTGACAGAAAATATTAAATGCAACTTTAAAATTACAAAATCTTTAATATGATTTCTACAGAAGTAAAATTATTATAAAATTTTGTATATAATTTAATAATAATAAGATAATGGTGTCACATCATTATTTTAAGCAATACATAGTATATTAATCTTATCAATGAAATCTAAATGTAGGTTGAGATTGAACTCTGGGTCTGAAAATAAGAAATATCCACTGTTTATCAGATATCAACTATATGCATTAAGTTGTTCGTTTTTGAAAACATATATTCGACCCAGTAGAACATTAACAGTTGCTGCTGTTCATAGAACCCTGAGATGATGTTGTAAAATGCAAGAGGGATAATCAAACAGTGGGTCATACAGTAAGTGTCCCTGTGATAAGCCTATCTACAGAGCATCCAGTCTCCTATCTATCATCTACCACCAACACCACAATCTTCAAATAAAGATTTGGATATTTTCTATTTAACTGAGAAGCCAAGGACTTTTGAATATATACTCTAGAGTTCTGGTACACATGTGCACTCATATACAGAAACATACACTTATAGTAAATTTCTTGTAACTAATTCCATGATTTGATATAAAGTTTCATCCATTCAGTCATTTTTCTATTCAATGTATATTAATTGAACTCTTACTGTACCAGGCTCCATGTTAAGTGCTGAGCTCATGGAGGTCCAATGGGTATCCAAAGTAAGTTTGCTCCTATGAAGCTTATAGTCACATATCAAACCAATAATTTCCTAAACATTGGATTTATTATGTTACTTTTCAGAGAAAGTAACAAGTTTCACCTCTAGCAATTATATAAACAACTAGTTATGTAACAATTGTGGCAAATATTGCAGAAGAAATAAGATTGGGGACACCTCTGGATCAACGATGATTGTAAAGGTGCATGTTATAGTTTGACTTTGCATGAAAAGAAATTGTTTAAGAAAGGCAATATAGAGAGCGGCAGCTCCGGACGCGCGGGATTCCTTCCGTCTTCCTCAAGTCCACCCTCTGGCTGTGGCTGCCACCTCTGCTGCTCCTGCCATAGGAATCCTTGGGGCTGCAGCCTGGCAGCTTGCAACAAGCTACTCAAACTAGCTGAAGAAAGGAAGATTTGTTAGATTCATTGCACAGTTACCCTCAGTCAACTGTGGTCTAGAAGCAGATGATCCTCTTTCTAATGCATCATCAGAAAGGCTGCCTCAAGAAACAAGCCAAACTACACATGGTGGAGAATTCTAAATATGCTAAGAGTAGGGAAACAAAATAACCAAACTCTCAACAAGAGAAACCAAGAGACACCATTCAAAGAATACTTCCTGAACAGACAGGGCCTGAAGAGTCAAAGAGCCCTCTTTAGTACAGCAGAACTCGCAGGGGCAGAGTGTACACCAAACTTTTAAAATCAACAAGAGATAGAAAGCTAACCTAAATAATGAACTGGAAAAACTCTCCTCCAAAGAAATTCCAGAAAGAAATGACAGCTAAAGAACTGCTCAAAACAGATATAAGCAACATAACTGAACAAAAATTTAGAACAATAATCATAAAATTAATAGCTGGGCTTGAACAAAACATGGAGGACATCAAAGAAACTATGGCTATAAACACCATGGAGCTTAAAAACAGTTATGATGAATTTAAAAATGTGATAAATAAGATTCATAATAAACTGGAGGCGTCCAATGCATGGATTGAAGAGGCAGAAAGAAGATTAAGTGATTTAGAAGACATAATTACAGAAAAAGAAGAAACTGAGAAAAAGAGAGATAAACTGATTCAGGAACATGAAAGAAGAGTTCAAGAGCTTAGCGATACAATCAGACGGAACAATACCCGTATCATAGGAATCCCAGAAGAGGAAGAGAGAGGGGAAGGTGCTGAAGGAGTCCTGGAACAAATTATAGCAGAGAACTTTCCCAACCTGGAGAGGGAAGTAGATGTTGAAATTCAGAGGCACAGAGAACTCCCCTTAGATGTAACTTGAATCGATCTTCTGCATGACATATCATAGTGAAAAAGTCAAAATAAAAGGACAAGGAGCATTTGAAAACAGCTAGGAAGAAAAGGGCCCTAACATACAAAGGGAAACCTATCAGAGTGGTGATAGACCTATCTACTGAAACTTGGCAGGCCAGAAAGGAATGGCAGGAGAACTTCAACGTGATGAACAGAAAAAAATATGCAGCCAAGAATCCTCTATCCAGCAAGCCTGTCATTCAGAATAGAAGAAGAGATAAAAGTCTTTCCAAATAAACAAAAATTGAAAGAATTTGTCACCACTAAGCCAGCCCTACAAGAACTCCTGAGGAGGATTCTCTGAAGGAAATGTTGCAAGGAACGCAAGATACTAGAGACACCACCACAAGAATGAATCCCACAAATGACACAATGACTTTAAACCCATATATTTCGATAGTAACACTGAATGTAAATGGGCTGAATACTCCAATCAAAAGATACAGGGTAGCAGAATGGATAAAAAACCAAAATCCATCTATTTGCTGTCTACAAGAAATGCATTTTAGACTGGAAGACACCTCACATTAAAAGTACGGGGATGGAGAAATGTGTATCATGCTACTGGAAGTCAAAAGAAAGCTGGAGTAGCTATACTTAAATCAGACAAATCGGACTTTAAATTAAAGACAGTAACAAGGGATGAAGAAGGGCATTATATGATCATTTCAGGGTCTATCCATCAGGAAGAACTAACAATTATAAATGTCTACGCACCAAATATGGAAATACCTAAATATTTAAAATAATTAATCACAAAAGAAACAAGCTTATGGATAAGAATGTGCTAATAGCAGGGGACTTTAATACTCCACTTACAGCAATGGATAGATCAACCAGACAGAAAATCACTAAAGAAACAACAGACTTGAGTGACACATTGGGCTAGATGGATCTGACAGATATATTTCAATATTCGCAAATCAATCAACGTGATACATCACATCAACAATAGAAAAGATAAAAACCATATGATCCTGTCAATAGATGCAGAAAAAGCATTTGACAAAATACAGCATCCCTTCTTAATAAAGACCCTCAAGAAGGTTGGGGTTGAAGGAACTTACTTAAACATCATAAAAGTCATCTATGAGAAGCCCTCGGCTTACATCATCCTGAGCGGGGAAAAACTGAGAGCTTTTTCCCTGAGATCAGGAACATGACAGGGATGTCCACTCTCACCACTGTTGTTTAACATAGTGCTGGAAGTCCTAGCATCAGCCATCAGACAACAAAAGGAAATAAAAGGCATCCGAATCGGCAAAGAAGAAGTCAAACTCTCACTTTTCACAGATGACAGGATACTCTATGTAGAAAACCCGACAGACTCCACCAGAAGCCTACTAGAACTGGTCCATGAATTCAGTAAATTTGCAGGATACAAAATCAATGTATAGAAATGGGTTGCATTTTTATACACCAATAATGAAGCACCAGAAAGAGAAATCAAGAAACTTATCCCATTCACAATTGAACAAAAAACCATAAAATACCTAGGAATAAACTTAACCAAAGACATAAGAGATCCGTATGATGAAAACTATGGAAAAATTATGAAGGAAATTGAAGACACCAAGAATGGAAAAACATTTCAAGCTTATGGATTGGAAGAATAAATATAGTTAAAATGTCATTACTACCCAAAGAAATCTATACATTCAATGCAATCTCAATCAAAATTGCACCAGCATTCTTCTCAAAACTAGAACAAAATATCCTAAAATTTGTATGGAAACACAAAAGACCCTAAATAGCCAAAATAATTTTGAAGAAGAAAACCAAAATGGGAGGCATTACCATTCCAGACTTTAGCCTCTACTACAAAGCTGTTATCATCAAGACACTATGGTATTGGGACAAAAACAGACACATACACCAATGGAATAGAATGGAGAACTCAGAATTGGACCCACAAATGTATGGCCAACTAATCTTTGACAAAGCAGGAAAGAATATCCAATGGGAAAAAGACAGCCTCTTTAACAAATGGTGCTGAGAGAACTGGACAACAACATGCAGAAGAATGAAACTAGATCATTTTCTCAGACCATACACAAAATAAACTCAAAATGGATAAAGGACCTGAATGTGAGACAGGAAACCATCAAAACCCTAGAGAAGAAACCCAGAAACAACCTCCTTGACCTCAACTGCAGCAATTTCTTACTTGACACATCCCCAAAAGCAAGGGAATTAAGAGTAAATATGACCTATTTGGACGTCATCAAGATTAAAAGCTTCTGCACGGCAAAGGAAACAATCCATGAAACTAATAGACAACTGACGGAATGGGAAAAGATAGTTGAAAATGACATATCAGATAAAAGGCTAGTATCCAAAATCTATAAGGAACTCACCAAACTCTACACCCAAAAAACAAACAATCCAGTGAAGAAATGGGCAGAATAAATGAACAGACACTTCTCCAGAGAGGATATCCAGATGGCCAACAGACACATGAAATAAAGCTCAGCATCCCTCCTCATCAGGGAAATACAAATCAAAACCACACTGAGATACCACCTCATGCTGGTCAGAGTGGCTAAAATGAGCAAATCAGAGGACTCTAGATGCTGGCAAGGATGTGGAGAAACGGACACCCTCCTACACTGTTGGTGGGAATGTAAACTGCTACAACCCCTCTGGAAAACAGTGTGGAGGTTCCCCCCAAAATTAACAATAGTACTCCCCTATGACTCAGCAGTTGCACTGTTAGGAATTTAACCAGGGATACAGGAGTATTGATGCATAGGGTTACACATACTTCAATGTTCATAGCAGCACTCTCAACAGACAAAACATGGAAATAGCCTAAATGTCCAACAACTGACAAATGGATCAAGAAGATGTGTTTTATCTATACAATGGAATACTACATGGCAATGAGAAAGAACGAAATCTAGCCATGTGTAGCAATATGGATGGAACTTGAGGGTGTTATGCTGAGCGAAATAAGTCAGGCAGAGACGAACAGATGCCATATGTTTGCACGTATAGGAGGATTAGGAGGAACTTAACGAAGGACCATGAGGGAGAAGAAGGGTAAAAATATTGGGGAGAGGGAGGGAGGTAAACCATGAGAGACTCTAGAATGCTGAGAACAAACTGAGGGCAGATTGGGTGGTGGGAGGGGAGGAGGGGTAATGGGAATGGAGGAGGGCACTGGTGGGGATGAACACTGGGCATTATATGGAAACCAACTTGACAATAAATTATTAAAAAAAAAAAAAAAGAAAGGTAGTACAGAGATCATTAGATAACATCTTCCAAAAGAACCGGTCAAAACTCTTAATAAGTGTTGGAAAAATAGTATCTGTTTTACATTTAACTTTTAATCTTGGACAATGTTAGTTTAAACCAAATGTTGGCTTTTTTCACATTCATTATGTGATTAGGGCTATTGGATCTTAGATGTATGATAATCACTGGATGACTTTAGACAAGCTAATTTTTGATACGTTTACTGAAAGTAAACTCTTGTTGTCCCCTCCCCCAGAGAGTTAGGAATGTGGGGATGGAGCTTTCATATAGAATCTAAAATTTGTTTTTGATTCAAACTTCAGTTTCCATAAACAACAATCTGATATTCTATCCTTTTAATATACTGAGGACTGGTACAAACCCTAGCCTGATCAGTGAGAAGGAAATGAATTTGATTTCCAGGTCCATTGAATAGTCAAGGTTCAAAAGCTCAAGAATCATGAGTTTGGAAATATCAAGATATTGGGGAGAGAACATATTTGTATTGCTCTTAAGCAGAAGTACACTCAAGTGAAAATACAACTAAGGCAGGCCAAGAGTTTTACGATTTCTCATGCCTTCTTAGACCTAGATGCCTATGGAATACATGGGACATCATGAACTCTATTAAAGTATCCTTAAAAAACAAGCCCTTAATTTTATTATGTAGAAAGATTAAATGCATATATGAATTAAATTTATACTTTAATAAATAGCCTTTTTGATTCATGTATGTGGGTAAATAATATAGTATCAAAAAATTCTGTTACTGATATTAGATTCTATGCTGGTATTTCTGGAATTCAGTGACAAAATTTATCCATTTAATAAAATAATAATTATCTATGTTGTAACTGTGCCTACTGTTCATATACTTTAATAACACATTGGATAGGAAGCTGGATGTTTATATCTATATATGTATGTATTAGAATTGCTTGTATATAAAAACTAATAGGTAGTTAGAGAAATAAATAAAACACTGGTATTAAAAATAATTATTTCTTCATATAAAAAATATCCATGAATAGTCAGGAGCATAGTAGCTCCATAAAATTATCAGGATCAAATCTCTTTTGTCTTTGTGTTCTGCCTGAAGTGTTTGGCTTTCATTCTGGATATTACTTCATTGCTCAGATCACCATTGAACTCCATACTGATCTATACCAATCTACTTTCTAGGCAGGAGAAAGCAGAAAAGTGATGGTACACAATATCAGTAAACAACTTGATTCTTATCCCTGTGGGATGCTTCCCAGAAATTCCACACAACCATTTCCCTCATAACTCTCTAGACAGAAAGGTTAGTAGAAATTTGTAACATGGCTACAAATGACTATAAGGCATGCTGGGAAATGAAATGTAGTTTTATTAACTTGGGCACATTGTGTAAGATATTCTTATAAAAGAGAAAAGGGAAATATTAAATCTGAGTAGGCAACTAGAAGTCTTTGTTGTTACTATAATTTACAATCTTTTCCTCTCCCTCCTCTCCCTCCTCTCCCCTTCAATCCTTTCTCAATAAGTGAGAAAATACAAGTGACTGGCTCAATATGTGACTTACATACTCCAAGTTTTATGTCTTTTTAACTATGCCACATCATTTGAAATAAAACATAGGGGTATTTTTGTCCATGATGTAAGTGTCCAATTTCATGATCTGCATGTGGATATCTACTTTTCTCAGTACCATTTATTGTTATTTATTCTCTGTTGGATATATTGACACCTTTGTCAAAGATCAGTTCACTTTATATGTATGGGTTTATTTGTTTGCTCTCTGTTCTGCTTCTTGGTCTGTTTGTTTTACACAAATGCCATATTCTTTTGATTACTGTAGCTTCATAATATAATTTGAAATCAGGAACTGTGATACTTCCAGCTTTCTTGGTCAAGATTGCTTTTGCTCTTGAGTCTTTTGGTTTTCACACAAATTTTAGGATTTTATTCTATTTCTGTGAAAAATGCCATTGGAATTTTGGCAAGGATTGTAGTGAATATGTAGATCACTTTGGTGATTTATATACTTTGGTGGTATGAACAATTTTAACAATATTAATTCTACCAATTCATTAACTTGGGATACCTTTCAATTTGTTTGTGTCTTGTTCATTTGCTTTCATCGACATCTTATAGTTTTTTTAGTGCATGGATCTTTCACCTCCTTGATTAAGTTTATTCCTCAGTATGTTTGTTTTTGATGCTATTATAAATGGGATTTTTTTTTTCATGGTTACATTTATTCCTCAGTATATTATTCTTTTTGATGCTATTATAAATGAGTTTCTTTTCTTCTTTTGGATAGTTCATTGCATAAAAAATACAACCAGTTATCATCTGCTGATATTGGATCTTGCAGTTTTATTAATTTTTTTTCTAGTTTTAACAGTTTTTGGGTGGAGTCTTTAGGACTTTCTACGTACAAAATCATTCACAAACACAGACAATTTAACTTCTTCACTTCCAATTTGGATGACTTTTGTTTGTTTTTCTTTCCTGATTTCTTTAGCAAGTATTTCCAGTACTGTGTTAAATAGAAGTGGTAAGGGTTATATACCCTTGTATTGTTCCTGTTTTCAGGTGAAAATCTTTCAGCTTTTCACTACCAAGTATAATGTTAGCAGTGGGCTTGTCACATATGATCTGTATTATGTTGGAGTACATTTATTCTATACCTAATTTGTTGAGAGTTTTTGTCATGAAAGCACATTGACTTTTCCAGATACTTTTTCTACAACTATTGAGAAGATCGTATGATTTTTTTCTCCTTTATTTTGTTAATGTAGTGTATCACATTTACTGATTTGCATAAGTCAAACATACTTGTATCCTAGAAGTAAATGCCACCTGATCAGGGCATATGACACTTCTAATGTGCCACTTAATTCAGTTTTCTAGTATTCTGGCTGAAGATTTTTATATATACATTTATCAGTGACATTGCCCTGTAATTTTCTTTTCTTTCCATGTCTTTGTCTGGGTTTGGTATCAGGGTAATGTTTACCTTGTAAAATGACTTTGAGAGACTTTTTTTTAAAATTATTTGAGAAGGATTAGTATTAATTTTTCTTTGAATGTTTTGTAGAATTCATTAGTGAAGCTGTCTGGTCCTGGACTTTTGTTTTTTGGGAGTTTTTGATTACTGATTTAATCTCCTTTGTAATAAACAGTCTGGCCAGATTTTCAATTTCTTAGTGATTTAGTTTTGGTAGATTGCATATTTCTATAAAATTATCCTTTTTTCCCAAGTTATCCAATTTGTTGGCAGATAATTGTTAACAGTAGTCTCTTATAATTCTTCATATTTGTGTGGTATCACTTCTAATGTCTCCTTCTGATTTGATTTATTTGAGTCTTCTCTCTTTTTTTCACTCTAGCTAAAGATTTTTGTATTTTTAAGAATCTTTAAAAAAGCTCTTAGTTTTGCTAATCTTTTCTATTATTTTTCTAGTCTCTATTTGGATCATTTCTGTTCTGATCTTTGTTTTTTTCCTTCTTCTGCTAGCTTTGGACTTTGTTTTTATTTTTGTGATTCCTTGAGGTAACAGTTTAGGTTGTTTATTTGAAGTTTTTTTTAGCCTTACTTTTTTCCCTTGGTGTAGGCATTTATTACTATAAATTGCCCTCCTGGAGCTGCTTTTGCTGCAACTCAAAAGTTCTGGTATATTTTTCCATTTTTTAATATATTTTAAAGACAGTGATCAAGCAGGCTGGAGAGAGAGAATCCCAAGCAGGTTCAGCACTGTCAGTGTAGAGCCTAATGTGGTGCCCAAACTCATGAAGCATGAGATTATGACCTGTGCCAAAATCAAAAGTCATATGCTTAACTGAGCCACCCAGTAGCCCCGAGATATTTTTTATTTCCTTTTTTACTTCTTCTTTTACCCATACATTGTTGAGGAGGGTATTATATAATCACCACATATTTATGTATTATTTGGTTTTCTTCCTGTTATTTATTTCTTGTTTTATACCTTGTTATGCCTTCCTGTTTTATACTTGTTAGTGAGCAGTCCACAGGATCGTCCTCATTTCTGACATCAATTGCAGAGTAGAAGTCCTCTTTACTTCTGATACCAATTCCACATTTGGAGCTCCCAGAACCATCCTATGTTTTGATAATTTGCTAGGACTCACAAAACTCATCAAGAACTATTGGTTTCAGTTTATTACAGTGAAAGGATACAGATTAAAATCAGCCAAGGCAAGACATGCATGAAATAGAATCTGATACTTTTGGGAGAAAAAAAGATACTCTTGTGTAACGCATGTAAAATCTAAAGCTGAAAGCAAACCCAGACCTCTCTTTGGAAAGATTAAATACCTTGTGTGCAGGTACACAAACTTCACTTGGAAAAGGAAATAATAATTCCTGCTCCTTTCTTCTAGACGAGAATACTTATATTTGAGACACAGAACAGCTTCACATCCCTTCTGCCCACATTTTGTTTTGAAAATTAAAAAAAGAAAACTGAGACAATAGTATGAAGTTTCACTGGCTTTTTATACTTTTGTGTAGCAAAAAGGAATGGGATTTATACTAATGTCAGTCTTGTACTTGGGAAGAAAATTAAACACTTTAAAAATATACTAAATTAAACCTAGCATGATACACAGTTCCAATTTCTGAGGTTGGAATTTTAGCTTTAAATTTATAGTGTATGGAATGAAACAGACTGCAAAAAGCATGTGCCATATACAGCAAATAAGAAAAATGTTATGAAGTTTAGACTTACAGTGAGTAACTATAGTTCTGTTGGTTACAAATGTGACAGGAAAGAGAATATACTGCCAGCCAGATTTTAGTTTTTCAACTCCATAGTTCTCCATCTTGCAAACTGAGAAATATATTTTGCCATTTAACCATAGTTGATGGAACTAAGGAATAGCTCCTTTCCCCCACAGTGAAAGAAATGATTTGTTTAATGTTTTTTCCTCTGACTGAGTGGATTTCAGGAGTGAATGGTAATTTGTATAATGCATTTAAAAAAATATATGGCTCCTAACACTAAAAAGGAACAGAAGAAATAATATTTGCAAGTGTTTCAGAAATGTACAAACTACCCAAGCAATAATTTGCAATATTTTCTTCTTGATTAAAAAATAAGACATTTATTTCACAAAACACATCAAACTCAGCTGCAATTTTCAGCAGCAGAAATGACTTAGAAGCTGTTGATTTGTTGAGAAATTACCTTGTTACAAAAATGGAGAAAAATGGTATATTGAATACAAAAACTTCAGTCTTTACAACCCAAAGAGTCAATTGAGAAAAAAAAAAAGTAACTGCCAAGTGATTGCTTGATACATAACATCAAATATGAGTTATACAGATTAATGTTTCTATTAAATTTCCTCATAACACATAAAAAATCAAGGCAAATGCTGGTGTAATATTTTTATATGTAGTCTCGGGTGTTATATTGATACTTTTAGCTTGATTTCTTTAAAGAGATAAACCATGTTTGTGGGAGAAAAAAATCTCCAGAAACTATCTATAAGTAAAAACCTCAGTACCCAGGGATAACCAGTTTCATCAATTCAATCTTTCTGTGTTTATATTTATATGTACGTGTGTATGCAATAGAATATAATTTTAATTTTGACAGAACATTTTTATTACTATTAAGTAATATGACAACTTTCTATATTATTAAATACATTTTTGAATTTTAATGTCCTCATTTTAGCACCACTTATGTAATCAGTCTCCTACTTAAAAATGTATTGTGGGGCTCTTGAGTGGCTCAGTCAATTAAGCTTCTGACTCTTGATTTCAGCTCAGGTCAGGATCTAACACTTCGTGGGATCGAACCCCTTGTCAGGCCTTGTGCTGACAGCGCATAGCCTGCTTGGGATTCTCTCTCTCCCTCTCTCTGTCTTTCTGTCCCTCCCTTCTCCCTTCTATCTTTCACATAAATAAATAAACTTCAGAAACAATTTAAAAAATTTATAAATGTACAGTAAAGTTAGTTGCTATTATGAAAAATGCCTTAATAACATTTACCTATTACATTACCTTTGTGTTCTTCTGAGAACAAATTACTGATGTACTATTCCCAATAATTTATTGGGCATTTATATATTTGTATATTATTCTTTTAAATTTGTATCCATACCTTATATATTAAAGATTTTGATATACTTAATTACTACAAATGCATTGCTTACTACAAATGCATTTTTCTCAATTTCCCTTTGTTTTTAAACTTTTGTTTATGGTGACTTTGACTACAAGTTTTCCTATTTTCATTGGGATACAATTGCCAATATCTCGTTTATTGTGTGTGTTTGTTTTCATGATTATAAAGAATTTACTTTTATGTTTCTATTAAAATTTTTACATTTATCTAGGGGCGCCTGGGTGGCTTAGTCGGTTAAGTGTCCGACTTTCGCTTAGGTCATGATCTCGCGGTTCGCGGGTTCGAGCCCCGCGTCGGGCTCTGTGCTGACTGCCAGCTCGGAGCCTGGAGCCTCTTTCAGTCTGTGATTCCCTCTCTCTCTGACCCTCCCCTGCTCATGCTGTCTCTCTCTCTCTCCTAGAAATAAAAAAAAAAAAAAACATTAAAATTTTTACATTTATCTAATTATTGTGCATAGAAATATAATTATTTCTTTTTTTAATTTTTTAAATGTTTTATTTATTTCTGAGAGAGAGAGAGAGAGAGACAGTGTGAACTGGGGATGGTCAAAGAGAGAGGGAGACATAGAATCTGAAGTGGACTTCAGGGTCTGAGCTAGCTGTCAGCACAGAGCCCGATGCAGGTCTTGAACCCATGAACCGTGAGATCATGACCTGAGCCAAAGTTGGATGCCCAACCGACTGAGCCACCCAGGCGCCCAAGAAATATGATTATTTCTTTACTGTAGAAATTAATTTAGAAAAGTTAAGGTTTTTTTTTTCTTTTTAAATATGAATTAGATATAGGAGGGACAGAAGGTAATGTATTAGTATTACTGACAGGGGAACTTGCAAAAGTTATACTTTCACAGGAAGAGTTTGCCTGTGGATGTTTCATCGACTTCTGATACAGCTTTTCTGTCCCTGAGTTTCCCTCCTATGTCCCCTGCCTCACTCCTTGTTTAATTTCTTCTCCATTTTCCCTTCTTCAAAAGATTCTCCTTGTCAAGTCTTTTATTTGGAAAATTACTTGCCAGTTTTGGATAATTATAATCTGTAATATTTCTCACAGGAGAAATCTCACCTCTTTATTCTAATCTTAAATATACCCCCAACTTCTCTGGAATGGGTGTTGATAGTTACTTCTATTCCATTGCAGTTTGTGCTTGTGGAGGTGATGAACGCATTCCAATTCTAAATGAGCCTTCCTAGTCATTACAAGTGGGGATCAGTTACAGTTTTTCTGAGATTATCTCTTCAGAATGCATTTCTTCAAAGAAATTAAAAAAAATTCCCTGATTAGGTTTGCCCACATCCTAAGAAAGAAAGGAGCACATGTCTCTCTTTCATTTCATTACCTTGGGGCTTGATCATAATAAAGGACTTTACAGAATATATTCAGAAATTTTACATATATGTTACAGAATTTTATATGAAAATGCTAAAATATCAATATAGCAAAAGGACTTCTAATAAAATACAAATGTTCTGACCTAGTCTCCTCATAAAGCTCTGCTATCAGGGCATCCATATGAGATTATTTGTTTTTCCATTCTCTGTCCTTACTACTAAATAAATGGCTTAGACTCTCTTCTGAGTCTTTTACTTTACACATGCCCTTGTGACTGTCTTTCAATTGGAGGTAGCAGATTACCTTCACCCCTCCCCACTCAACATCTGATATTTCTAAACTGTAGTGCTATTATTTTATGTTCTGTGATTAAGTACCTTTGTAACTTCAACACATTTTAGTCTGCATCTTTATATTGTTCTTTTATAAATAAAAGACTAATATTTTTCTATTTTAACATTTTTTCTTAGATATGTTAAATTCCATTCTTATTATGCATGGGATATATCATTAAAATTAATTTTTCTAACTGGGTTTTATTGGGATATAGGACAGCATTTTTATGCCTCTTTTGTAGCTTATCACCATAACTGATGAAATGTCCTTATTATTATATTTTCCTTCTTCCAAACTCCACTAGTAGAATTTCACAGATTTTCCAAGAAGAGAAAGACAACTTATATAAATAATGGTAATTTTCAACTTCTTTCCTTTTAGTTTTATATCTTAATGAATTTTCTTATCTTTTAATACTTCCCTAAATAAGATCAAGTTTCTTGAGAGTGAAGAATGTATCTGTCTGTTCATCTTGATATCCTAGGCAATGAAATAATTATTCTGCAAATATTATTGGATAAATTAATGTATGTGTTTAAATAAACGTGGTGTGTGTGAATTCCTTACATTATTCCTGATATTATAAACCCTTTTCCAATGTTTTACCCAGTTAGACTACACAATTATCATGCATCAATTACTTCTTATATTCTATTGCTTTCTATTTTTTTTAATTAGAATGTCCATATTCATTATTGATACTTTTTTCAGTTCTTTAAAGCCATTTACTCATAGAAGTTTCATAATAGACCTATAAGGTAGGTTTTATTATCATCCCTATTTTTAAGATGAATAAATTGAGCACAAGTAAACTTGTCAAATATCACACATTTAATGAGGTAGATTTAATATTTGAAATCTGGCAAGGAGACTACAAAACTTATTGCTTAACTTTTATACCACACTGGTTTATATTTACTTTTCTAAAATAGATTATAATTGAAATTTTGATATTTTATTTGATCTTTATTCAGAAAATATTCATTAAGAAAAGTTTTTTAAAAATTATACTAATGGTTGTTATGTTATTTCAGTGGGACATTTTTAAAAAGCAGATTTAATGAGATAATTTATGTGCTGTAAAGTTCACAAATTGTATGTCTGAAGTTTGTTAAATTTCAGTAAATGTATATAGTTGTGCTATAACCACTGCTATTAGCAGTTCAGTTTTAGAACATTTCTTTTATACAGTACTCCTCATGCTCATTTTCAGTACATCTTGCCTCCACTGCTGGACCCAGGCAACTACCAAAATGCCTTCTGTCTCCATAGTTTTGCCTGTTCAGTACATTTCGTATACATATAATCATACAGTTTGTAGTCTTTGGGTTTGGCTTTTTCCACTTAGTTTCACTTTGGAGATTTACTCATGTTAATTGTATTTAATGGTACAGATTTTGGCCTTCAGAGATTGGATTCAGCAAAGAGGAGCTCTGCTGACCCACATCTCAATGAAACTGGTGAGGATTTTATATACATAACTTATAAATAAATGTACAAAATAAATTTAGAAATATAGTTTATAAATATATACATATAATTAACTGTAGTGATAGTTACCTATGTCTCTGAATATATTTAAAACCACTGACTTTTACACATAAGTGAATAAATTTTATCATATGTGAATATGATAAACTCAACGAAGCTGTTTAAAAAAGTAACGCTTTGAAGATGGCAATGTAGTAGGAGGACCTTGGGCTTGTCTCATTCCTGAAACACAACTAGATAACTATCAAATGATTTTGAAGACCGAGAAATCATCTTGAGGACTGACAGGACAAGCTGTACAACTAGAGAGAAGAGGCCAACAAGGAAGTTGGAGGTGCAGAGATGTGGTTTGGGGGAGAAAGGATCATGGGTGCTGCGGAGGAGAGAAAGCCCTGGTCAAAGAGAAAGGAGATAAAGAGCAAGGAGCACACAGGTATATGCATAAAGAGAACACTTTCCAAAAGCCATTGACTGGGAAAATGAGAGGAGCTAATTTTTGTGAGTTTTGGCACCAATGAGACTCAAAGACTGGAGTTCTAGAGGTTAGTGAGCTTGCCTGGGATAAAGACCTTAGTCCGCTGCTCTACTACTGGAAAGAATGCAAGCAAACAACAAGGGTGCAAGTGGCATGATCTGAGGATTGTTAAGGCACAAAGGAAGAGATTTTTGGCTATTCTTGAAGTGCATCTGTGAGAGGTGTCATAGACAGAGATGCCTCTCTGGGTACAAGAGAGCAAGTGAGCACTGTTTTCCTTCCCCTGTCTCTCACTGAAGGCACAGAGACACCTACTGAGAGCTGCTACCCTGGATCCTGGCTCTTTAACCTATTTTGCTTCAAATCCCACACCTCTGCACTCTGGTGCCACTGCACTTTTCCATCAAACCTGCATTGGTCCCAGAGTGGTGATGCTTCTCCAGGAGACGAGTGCAGGCCCCAGCCACAGCACGTCCTTAACGTTTAGCATTTTAAAAGTCAGCACGCCTGGCTTGATAGAGCTCAAAGTACACCACACTTCTCCAGGCAGGCAAGCAACCTGGACACAGTGCAAGCAGCAATCTGAAAAACACCTAGGACCCACAAGGGAAATTTTTTTACTCTTCTGGGGTGCTTCCCTGAGAGCAGCAAACATGGAGAATCAGCTGTAGGGAAGGAAGGAGCTGGCTGGTGCCATTTTCCTCCCCTATTTTTCAGCATGCACCAATTTCTCAGCATGAACCAATTTCAGTAAACAGCACAGTGCCAACAAAGGCTGCTAACCTGTTTATATTGAGTCCCACCTCCATGTGCTATGCTGCTACTGCTTTTCTCAGGCAAGCGTACACAAGCACCAGCAGCAGACTCCTTCCCCATAAGAAAGGGACAAACATTTGCACTCACCACATCACCACATCTACCACCATAGAGTTCTGCAAGGCTTCAAGAAAGTCATATCAGTTTTAGTGGAAGTAGTATAAGATCTCATTTAACAAGATGACCAGAGCGTACCTAGTTAACACTGACCACATTATAGCCAAGGTCCAAATACTTCTCACTGCAGGTAAGGAAAGCCTCTGCAGGTGACTGAGCTGAGGGACAGAGTGGCCAAAACACAGCAGCAGAGTGCACATGGCACACATTAGTGACACCACTGAAGCATCAAGCCCTAGTCATTATATGACCTCTTCTTCATAGAGCCAGTACTTTCAGGAGCAGGAAACATAACAGGCCTCCTTAACACACAGAAAAGACCGAGACAAAATGCCAAGATGGAGAAATTCATCTCAAAAGAAAGAACAAGAAAAGGGCAAGTCCAGAGATCTAATTGAAACTAATATAAGTAATATGCGTGATGGAGAATTTAAAGTAACAATCATAAAGATACTTGCTGGGCTTGACAAAAACATGGAGGACATGAGGGAGACCCTTACCACAGAGATGAATAATAAAAAGAACCAGTCAGAAATGAAAAATGCAACAAGTGAGATTAAGAAACAGATTGGTGTAATGACCACAAGTATGGAAGGAGACAAGAAATGAATATAGAAGATAGAATATATGGAATATATATTCTATATATAGAATATAGACAAGTGATATAGAAGATAGAATAATGGAAATAATGAAGCTGAACAAAAAAGAGGAGGGATTATGGATCATAAGAATAGGCTTTGGGAATACAATGACTCCACCTAAACATAGTAACATTTGAATCACAAGAGTCCTAGAAGAAGAAAAGAGAAAAGGGGGCAAAAGGTTTATTTGAGGAATAGGTAAAAACTTCCCTAATCTGGGAAAGAAAAGAGACATGCAAATCCAGGAGGCACAGAGAATTCCCATCAAAATTAACAAAAGCAGGCCAACATCAAGACATATTGCAGACAAAATGGCAAAATAGAATGTTAAAGAAAAAAAAATTCAAAAAATGGCAAGATAAAAGAAGTCCCTAATGTACAAAGGAAGACTCATAAGTCTAGCTGCAGCTTTCTCCACAGAAACTTGGCATGCCAGAAGGGAGTGGTATGATATATTCAACATGCTGACTGGGAAAAAAAAAATTGTGGCCAAAAATACTCTATCCAGCAAGGCTACCATTCAGAATAGAAGGGGAGATAAATAGTTTCCCAGACAAACAAAAACTAAAGGAATTCATGACCACTAAACTAGCTTTGCAAGAAATATTAAGGAGGACTCTTTGAGTGGGAAAGAGACTAAAGTGACAAAGACTAGAAAGGAACACAAAAAATCTTCAGAAACAATGACAAAACAATAAAATGGCAGTGAATACATACCTATCAAAAATTGCTCTGAACATAAATTGATAAATGCTTTAATCATAATACACAGAGTGTATTTTGAATGGATAAAAAAAAAAGTAAGAACCATCTATGCTGCCTACAAGAGACTCATTTTAGACCTAAAGACACATGCAGATTAACAATGAGGACATGGAGAAACATTTATCATGCAAAGAGACATCAAAAGAAAGCTGGAGTAGCAATACTTCCATCAGACAAACTTGATTTTAAACCAAAGATGGTAACAAGAGATGAAGAAGGGCACTATATTATCATAAAGGGGACTATCCAACCAAAAGATCTAACAATTATAAATATTTATGCTCTCAACATAGAACAGATCAATAAAATCAGGATCTGGATCTTTGAAAAAATTAATACATTGATAAATCCCTAGCCAGATTTCTCAAAAAGAAAAGAGAGAAGAGCCCCCCAAAAATAAAATAATGAATGGAAGAGAAGAAGTAACAATGAAGAGCATAGAAATACAAACAACTATAAGAGAATATTATAAAAAATTATGTGGCAACAAATTAGACAACCTGGAAGAAATGGACACATTCCTCAAAACATAAAAACTATCAAAACTGAAATAGGGAAAAAATAGAAAACAGGATCAGACCAAAACCAACAAAGAAATTGAATCAGTAATCAAAAATATCCCAAGAAACAAAGTCCAGGGCCAGGTGATTACAAATGGGAATTCTACCAAACATTTTAGGAAGGATTAAGGCCTATTCTTTTCAAACTATTCCAAAGAAAAGAAATGAAAGAATATCTTTTCACTTCATTCTATGAGGCCAGCTTTACCTGAATCCCTAAACCAGAAAAAGACCACTAGGGGCGCCTAGGTGGTTCAGTTGGTTAAACTCCAATGACTTTGGCTCAGGTCATGATCTTATGGTTCACAAGTTTGAGCCCTGCATCATACTCTGTACTGACAGCTCAAAGCCTAGGGCCTGCTTTGGAATCTGGGTCTCCCTCTCTCTTTCTGCTTATTCCCTGTTCTCTCTCTGTCTCTGTCTCAAATATAAACATCAAATTTTTTTTTTTAAGAGAACTACAGGCCAGTATCCCGGATGAACATGGATGCAAAAATTCTCAACAAAATACAAGCAAATCGAATCCAATACTACATTAAAAAAATCGTTCACCATGGTCAAGAGGGATTTATTTCTGGGCTGCAAAGGAGGTTCAATATTTATAAATCAACGTGATACACTACATTAATAAAAGACAGGATAAAAACCATATGATCCTTTCAATAGATGCAGAAAAAGGACTTGACAAAATACAATACCCGTTCATAATAAAAATGCTCAATAAAGTAGGTTTAGAGGGAAGATATTTTAACATCATAAAGGTTACACACACCTAATATCATAAATGAGGAAAACTGAGAGCTTTTCCTCTATGATCAGGAAAAAGACAGAGATGTCCAGTATCCTACTGCCTCAGCAATCAGACAAAAAAAAAAAAAAAAAAGAAAAGGCATCCAAACTGACAAGGAAGAAGTTGAACTCTCACTATTTACAAATGACATGCTATTCTATATATATATATATATAAAACAAACCCAAAAGACTCCACTAAAAAAACTGCTAGGAAAGTGACCGATACAAATTCTATGTACAGAAATCTGTTGCATTTCTATACACCGAAAATGAAGCAGCAGAAGAGAATCATGGAATCAGCTCCATGTACTATTGCTCCAAAAAACATAATAATCCTAGGAATAAACCTAACCAAAGAGAGGAAAGATCCATACTCTGAAAACTACAAAACACTGGTGAAAGAAATTGAAGATGACCTAAAGAAAGAGGAAAAAAAATTCACGCTCAAGGGCTAGAACAAATATTGTTAAAATCTCTACACTACACAAAGTAATCCACACATTTATTGCAATATATGTGTACCTACTACAATAATTTCAGCATTATTTCACAGGGCTAGAACAAACTTAAAATTTATATGGAACTACAAAAGATCATGAATAGCTAAAGCAATCTTGAAAAATATAAACAAAGCTGGAAACATCACAATTCCAGGCTTCATGTTATATTACAAAGCTGTAGTGATGAAGAGAGCATGGTATTGGCACAAAAACCGACACATAGATCAATGGAACAGAATAGAATATTGGGGAAAGAACTCATAAATTAATCTTTGAAAAACAGGAAATAACATTCAATGGAAAAAAGTCTTTTTAACAAATGGTTTTGGGAAAACTGGACAGCAACATGCAAAAGAATGAAACTGGACCACTTTCTTACACCATACACAAAAAATAAATTAAAAATTGATTAAAAACTTAAATGTGAGATAGGAAACCATCAAATTCCTAGAGGGGAACACAGACAGTAACCTCTTTGACCTTGGTCACAGCAACTTCTTATTTGACATGTCTCCCAAGGCAAAAGAAACAAAAGCAAACATGAACTACTGGGACTTCATCAAAATACAAAGCTTCTGCACAGCAAATGAAACCATCATCAAAACAATAAGGCAACTGACAGAATGGGAGAAGATACTTGCAAATGCCATATCTGATAAAGGGTTAGTGTCCAAAATCTATAAAAACGTTATAAACTCAACACCTCAAAAACAATCTAGTTAAGAAAGAGGTGGACTGCATGAATAGACTTTTTTCCCAAGAAGACATCAAGATGGCTAACAGACACATGAAAAGATGGTCAAACATCACTCATCATCAGGGAAATACAAATCAAATCTTCTACAATGAGACATCACCTCACATCAGTCAGAATGGCTAAAATTAACAATACAGAAGACATTTCTTGCTTTTTTCTACATCTAGATGGTTATGAATAATGCTTTTATGAACATAGGCTCAAGTCTTTTAAAGGATATAAATTTTCTTTTTTTTTTTTTTTTTTTGAGTAAAAACCTAAAGATGGGATTTCTGGGACATGTAATATGTAATTTTTAACATTTTTAACAGATTGCCAAACTGTTTTCTAAAGTACTTATATTTACCAGCATAGTATAAAGCCTCTAGTTTTTCCATATCCTAAAGAAAACTTGGTATAATCAGTCTTATTTTTAATGTTAGTAGATCTAGTGGTTGTGTAGTTATTTATCATTGTTGTTTTTATTTGCATTTTCTTAATGTTAATGATAATGGTCAACTTCTCATATGAACATTATACATTTTATATCATCTTTGTTTATTCAAGCATTTTGTCTATTTAAAAATGTAGGTTCATTTTTTTTCTTTTCGTTAAATTTTAAGATTTCTTTCTATTTTCTGGACACAAGATCTTTATTATTTTTATGTTTTGCATCTTTTCCCAGTCTGTGGCTTATATTCATTTTCTTAATAGTAACACAGAGCAAAACTTTTTATTTGTGATGATTCAGAGGGATTTTGGAAGTAACAAAATGAATGCACTGCATTTTAAAAACCAATCCCAATATTTAAGTAAATGGATACTTTGATGTACTATTCCTATATTAATAGGAGACTGATATGAAAATCTCGAAATCTGTAAATCATTAGTGTTTAAGAGAGCATGGTACTGAAATTTCTCTCCATAGCTAATTGCTTAATAATCCTTCAGCTGCTAAGGGGACATGCATAGCACAGACAGAATTTGAAAAATTCTGAAAATAAAGAATACTTTATCAACATTCATTTTCTGGAAAAATCTCTACTTAGGTTGGATGACTGAAATGGAAAGAACATCAGAAAATACCTTATTCTTAAAATATTGAAATGTCAACCTATTAGTTACTAAGCATCAGTCTTAACCCATCATCTTCCTTGAAAGAATATTACAGGTGTGAAAAGATAGATAAAGTAGATGAATGGATGGTGGTCATTTAAATGAACACACAACATCTGAAGCACTTAATATATCTATCAAATCCTTTGAATGAGACTGGAATGAAAGTAAAATCAAGTATATAATTGAGTCATTTTCATATTTTCTAAAACTACTATTCAATGGGGTTTCCACTTTAAATTCCAGCTCTATTCATGATTTTTTATATGGTTAATTCTGGTGTTACTCATTTGTGCTTCTTTTCCAAAAGTCACAAAGAGGTATCAGAGTGTTGAAAAAGCAAATGAGGCAATGGCCCCTCAAAAGGTGTGAAAGAAGACCAAGTGATGCAATTAACCTTAGAAAGTAGAATTTCATTTGCAAAACAGTATTATGGAAATAATAATAATATATTCTCTAAATGAGCAAAAAGCCATGACTTTGAAGTCATATACATAAAACTTTTTCATAGTATTGATTTTTCATAAGCCAATGCTGTGAAATATAAAGGTCATTAATTATATACTAATGTTTAATTATTTGAATAAGAATACACTATCAATACTGAAAAGTTGTATAATTACATCAACTGATTCTTTAAATGTGATTTCTTATGGAAGTAGGTGATGAAGTAAAGCTGAAAGTCATCATTCATTCATCATGTCATAAACCATGATAACAATATAAACTTAATTTGTGTATCAAAGTACCTTCCTTGCTGATGTATTTTCCAAAGAGCTAAGCCCCTCTAAGGCAAAAGGAAGGTAGCTTCTGACCATATTCACTTACCATCTTTCCTTACTTTCTTATGGGAAGTTTATGATGGAATTAACTGAAAATTTCTAGTATTTATTAGTTATCATTCTTCAAGTAACAAATAGTCTATTGTGCTTATGCTATGTGATATTCTTTGCATCTTTTCTAGGCAGCTAATCTATTGTGGAATGTTTATCTCTGTAACTTAATGCTATTTATCTAGCTATGGAGGCTATTTTATATTTAATAGATTTGTAATCAATAGCATTAATTAACTTATTTCATCAATAAACGATTTTTTTGTGCTCTAGAGTTTAAGACAACCTATTTCAAAATGAGTTACATAACTCTGGGATTTTCTCTAGAGGTCATTAGCTGCTTATATGGAGAGTGAAACAATGTAAACAAATGTGTTTCTTTTTTTACTCAAGTCTTTGACAGCAATTCTGAAAACATACCTACTCACACCTTCCACAGAGCTATTGCTCTTTGTTGGTGGTCATCTCTCGAAATAGCTTTTTAAATGAAATTTTAAAGTATAAAACAGAAAAAAAAAGAATACAGTATAGAATGACTGATTTGATCTTTAAGAAGTCTAGCAAAAATAGAATGTGACACGTTCTTGTTTCTTTGGTGATATTCTACTTTGGTGATATCACTACATGTAATATTGAGAGTCCTTTCAGATGAAAAATGATCCCTGAAAAATGGTAAATCGGTAGTCCTGTGTCTTTATTACTTAACATGTTCTGGAAAAATATTTTTTTCCATCCTGGGTCACTTGTATCGTTTAAATATATCTTCAATATACAAAAATAAAAACTAATCTTTCTTATCTGAGCTGGTTTCAGGAGCAATATTAAATCTCTAGGCTGTAATGGTTTTAAGACATTAAATGCTGATTGTGCCCTTTAAAAATACATTTCCCACTCCATTTTTTGTTCATGTTTCAAACTGAATTTTAAATTTCAGAAATAATGAAATACATATACAAAAACAGGAGTTTCATGCCTTTCCTTGTCCTTGTGAGATATTACAAGCCTAATGCAGTTGATTTTTCCTCTAGAGCACAATAGTGTCGGAATAATTAAATAGCATCCCTGTCATTTGTTTCCTTCTCTGAATATAAAGATCATAAGTGGAGTCTTGGCAAATAGTCCAAATAGGAGAATTAACCTTTATAACATAATTTTGTCAGTGTGTTCCATTGATATTGTACATAACGTATAATGAGGCACTAAAATTTTAATCATCCCTTGATCATATCTAGTGATGAATCATATATTGGACGTTCAATTTAAGATTTTTAAAATTTTAAGTCTCTTTGGTATAAGTGTTTTTTTTCTTTACTAATTTTGACTAGTTTATACTTAAGTTCAGATTATTTATATTTTACTTTCCTGAATTTATTAAATATAATGCTTTCATTTTCTTTATTTAATGTACCATACTGCTACATACTCTTTTGTGAGTGAGAGAGTGAGAGACAGAGAGTGTGAGAGGGAAATCAAAGAAATTAGTGGCAAAGAAACCTAAATAATCAGTTCCTTTGACTTTGGAGCATTATTTTATTAGATGCTGATCTTTGCAGCTTTACAATTACTATAAATTACTACAAATCATAGTACCATTGGATGATGATAGGTGTTTATGAAAGTGATGTCTGTAATAAAGCATATTTGTGAAATTAAAAAACAGTCAAACAAAATAGAATACTCTAGCTTTAATATGCTAATGTTGTCTTAGATTTTTTGCAATGAATTTGTCTTAAGTTTTTCTCTGCCATTAAAAAAATAAATAAATAAATAAATAAAAAAAGGGGCACCTAGGTGGCTTAGTCGGTTAAGCGTCCCACTTTCG
The DNA here is from genome assembly GCA_017311185.1 of Proteles cristata cristata. NCBI lineage: Eukaryota > Metazoa > Chordata > Mammalia > Carnivora > Hyaenidae > Proteles > Proteles cristata. The sequence goes on along the minus strand of JAESUZ010000400.1, from coordinate 560,596 downwards.
CTTGGGTCATGATCTCGCGGTTCGTGGGTTCGAGCCCCGCGTCGGGCTCTGTGCTGACGGCCAGCTCAGAGCCTGGAGCCTGTTTCAGCCTGTGACTCCCTCTCTCTCTGACCCTCCCCTGCTCACGCTGTCTCTCCCTCTCTCTCTCTCCTAGAAATAAATAAAAACATTAAAAAAAAATTTCTTTGCAATGAATTTTGAAGATATTTATTTTCAAAATGTAAAAATTTCTTTTGAGATGGATCTAAAAATAGAGATGGAAATCACTTGGGGAAATCCAGTTTTATAGAATCGTCTGCTATCTTGAAATATGCTATCAAGAGCAGCAGTGAGAACAAAGAAGTAAAAGGTGCAATCTTAAGTTTCCTTCCTTAACAAAGTAACAACATTTTTGAGTCTCTAAAGAAAGCCTTGGGATTTTTTAAAGCTTCTGGATCTGTAAACTACTGAGGCTGATGGCTATTATTTTATTATTTTTATCAAGTGTGCCAAAACAGTGATAGGAATTTAACAGTGAGAGGTGTTTAATTGTGGATCTGTTTTCAATGACTTGCTTGTTTGAAAGAAAACCCAGGGATCAGGGAATTAGGTAGTCAGAAATTTATTTGCGATTTTTGATCTTGTTATCTTCATCCCTTTAGGAGTCTCCCTTTAGGGATTGATCACTTTCAGAAGCCTAAGCTTGTAAAATCTTTAAAGCTATCTACAACAGATGGCAATAAAAGACTGCCATTTCAAGTAAACAGACACTCTTCATTTCATTCCAATTGATCTTCTCTGTCATTCTATTCTTGGGTATTTTTTATGAGCTTCATGGCTGTAAATTCTTAGGCCACTTAAACTGCGTCTTTAAGAAGAGCCACATTAAAAGTAAGTTTCCCAACTTAGTCAAATAACTTATCATTTTCTTAGATAACTGATCATGTTGAATTGATGTGTGGATTAGAAATCAATCTGTCCTTCATTTTCTGTATGTCACACTCTTAAGCTCTGTCCTCACTTGGTTATGTCATTGATGACTTTCCCACTAGCAGTACTCTGATATAGTCCTGACATATAGTGGGATTTTAAATCTCTAGGAAAAGATTGTTTTATTAAAGTAGTTCATGGAAAATAATAGAACTTAAAACCTAGAGCTGTATTTCAAAGTGTTATTTTCTGATAGGAAAAGTTAAAAGCAGTATCTTTTTTAAACAGCATAGCTAAGTGAGGCAGAGAAGGTTGGATATTCCTGGGCATCTCTGTGGGCATACACCATGATACATGAAGACTCTGCTACATCCAGCATAGTGGCAGTGTACAGTAAAGGAAGGAAGACAACACTATATTGCCCTCAGGTGCCATTTACCCCGTCCAGGTCCCTGTCTCTTGGTTTTATTTTGTTTCATCTTTGAATCATGAGATTTGCAGATGAAGTCTTTCTCAAGGGAGCAAAGGTTGCCAAACAGCAAGATGCGAGAATGATGATAGTTCATGCTACAAACTGCAAAGAAACTTGATCTAAATTTGCCCATCATTTAGCTTCAGTTCCAGATGTCATAATTGTGGTTTAAAAAGAACATTAAGTGACAATGTGCCTGGCAAAAAACTGTTTCACAATAGCCTTGTGATGACATTTGTGACCTGGTGAATTTGCCATGATCTAAGGGCTGCCTCTTGACATTACAGACTCAGAATCTGGATTTCACAGTACATAGAAGCCAAATCTATTTCTCAGAGGCTAACTCCCATTACTTGAGTTTATGAAATTGTTTTGTAAAATTAATAATGTAATGTATATCTTTCCTAGGCTTGGGAATAGTTCTATCTCCACGTTAGCTCATTTTCTTTCTATACAGAAATTCTTTCTGTAAAAAGGAAATCAAAGAGTAATCAAATGATTTAATAACTTACAATGAGAAATGACTACCAAATAATAGTCATATTTCAAAGTCTATATAATAGATGATAAATATATTCTTTCATGTGGGAAAGTGATGGAGAGCTATGCAATAATCAGGAGGTTTTGAACATGATATTTAAAAAATGAGAGGAAAAATACATGATAAAATCTAAAAAATGCTAAAAATAGCTTGCTTTATTTATCTTATGCTATGAATGCCACTTTTTACAAGAAAACTGACTCTAACAATTGGGCCAGAATATTTGAGCTCTGTTAGATGAGCCACTTCTCCACAGAAAGCTGAAGAATGGGTACATCAACATTGCTTTCAGTGATGGTTTGGTTTTCCATAATTCATCAAAACCTTTTCCTTAGCTACCCATATAATTAAAATTGTCCCCAATTTTCATTTCCCTAATAATTAGTAATGTTGAACATCTTTGCATATACCTGTTTGTCATTTGTATGTCTTCTTTGAAAAAGAAATTTATTTGGTCCTTTGCCCATTTTTCATTTAGGTTATTTTTTGTTTATTTATTTGCTATTGAGGTGTAGGAGGTCTTTTTATATTTTGGATATTAACTCCGTATTGGACAAATGGTTTACAAATATTTTCTCCCATGTTGTAGGCTGTCTTTCACTTTGCTGATTGTTCCCCTTGCTGTACAGAAGCAAGTTCGATTAGTCCCGCTGTTTATTTTTGTTATAACTTCACATCTGTTAAGATGGCTATTATGAAAAAGTCAGAAGAGAACAAGAACAAGTGTTGGTAAGGATGTGGAGATAAAGAAACCCTTCTGTACTGTTGGTGAGAATGTAAATTGGTATAGCCATTATGGAAAATTGTATGAATAGTCTTCAAAAAAAATAGAAATAGAGCTACCATGTGATCCAGTAATTCCACTTCCAGGTATATATACAAAGAAATGAAATCACTATCTTGAAGAGTTATCTGTACCACCAATGTTTATTCCAACATTATTCACAGTACCAAGATATGAAGAAAATGTGGTGTACACACACATACAAGGGAATAAATAAGGCAATCCTGCCACTTGCAACAACGTGAATGACCAGTTCAACAAAGTGAACAACTGGTGGACACTGTGCTAAGTGAAATAAACCAGACACAGAAAGAGAACAGTTGCATTAATCCCTAATATGTGGAATCTAAAAACATCCAAGTCGAACTCATAGAAACAGAGATTAAAACTGTGGTTACCAGGGTCTTAAGGCTTTGGGAAAATAGGAGGATAAATTGTTCCAAGGGTAACAAAATTTCAGTAATAAGATAAGAAAGTTGTGGAAACCTAATGTACAGCATAGTGACATAGTTAATAATGTATTGTATACTTAATGTAAAACAATAAATCTCAAGTGCTTTTATTGAAAAAAAGGGGGGGGCAATATGAAGGGATGAATATGTTATAAGCTTGATTGTGTTAATATTTTCACAAATCATATGTATATCAAACATTACATTGTATACTTTAAATATAAGCAATTTTTATTTGTCAATCATATGTCAATAATGCAGGGGAAAATAGCTAAAAGCTAGTCTGGGATTAGTTAAAAGCTAATCTGAAAAAAAAACTGAAAGAAAAGAAAAGAAAAGAAAACAAAGTCCTTTCTTTAGATGTTTTTTCTGTTTAGTTAGGATACAGTCAAGGTTATTTTATAGGTCAGAGATTCATTTTGCCTCTCCCTTGTTTTTTTAAGTTTATGTATTCATTTTAAGAGAGAGAGTAAGCAACCAGGAAGGGGCAGAGAGAAAGGGAGAGAGAGAATCCTAAGCAGCCTCCACGTTGTCAGAGAAGATCCTGATGTGGGGCTCGATCTCATAAACTGTGAGATCATGACTTGAGCCAAAATCAAGAGTCAGATTCTTAACCCCAAATGAGCTACCCAGGCACCCAATTTTCCTCCTTAAGACATAAAATACTTAACATATCCTAAACTAAAAGATCCCTTGAGTCTGTGAATTCTGAACTTAATAATAATTCACATATATACACATGCACATATGTGTGTATGTATTTGCTTTATTTTATAAAATACTTGCAGAAGGTTTTGAATCCCCTAAAGGCTATGTATTTCTGTAACCTCCATATCATTTGGTATAGTATTGAATACATAGCTAAAAATACCTGTTTATTCATTCACTCAACAAATATTTATTAGTTATCTACTATGTTCCAGGCAATGTACCATATACTAGAAACATAAAGGAAAAACACTAGGGCCTGATCTCAAAAAGATTTTTATGTAGTAATATTATTCAAATTTGCTGTGAATATCGTATGTGATTTTTTTCATTCCCTACTGAAAAAAATGAGTTAAAAATTGTTGCCAAGTTATCAGGGAAAACATTGGAATTGCATGCTTCAAATGAAATTGCATTAAAGCTATTGAATTAATCTGTATATTGTATATTTTAAGTTCAGAGCCCTGCATGTAAAACTTACATTTTGTATTCTGTACAGAGATGACAGTAGTTTTTAATGTTAATTTGGCCTTTTCTAATAAAGGTTTCATTCTGGACACCCTGGCAATTTTCCTAACCTTCAAATTTATATTTATTTGGGTGCAGTTCAAATAGGTTCATATGCATTTTGATCAGGACTACTGATGCACATATATTAAAGATTATAACAGTCTTGGGTCCTAGACCCTTGAGGCTTATCATATGACATGGATTCAGCATTTATACTCCCTTTTGAGGATTTGGGTGATTTTAATTCATGCATTACTTGAAAGATCCTAAACTATATAGAGCAAACCAAGTTAAGAATATATTTGAAGTCGCAGTCCTTATGGGAAATCCTATTTAAGAAAAATTAAAATGCTTGGAGGATGACTAACTGAAGACAGCAAGCAACTACTAAATGTGGAATATTTCCAAGATATATTAAACCGCGGAAATGCTGCATTTTTCCCTACCAATATTTCTTTGTGTTAATTTAGGGGAAAAAACACAACTTTTTCCTTGGTGGAAGAAGTTAATTCTTCAATTTGGACATTTTATCTTACTAGTGTTAAATTATTGCCAAAATCTGTGTGTGTATGTTTGTATGTATGTGTGTGAGTATGTTCATACTTGGTTTAAATTGATCAGTTTTTCATAGAGGAGGATTACATAATTGCCAGTGCTTTTTACAGAAGCAAGAAAAAAAACAAATTTTGATTTACTTTTCCTTTTAGTCCACTCATCACCTTTTTATCTAACCATATAATGGAATGCAGAGCTCAATGAATTAACAACTTGAAAAGCAAAAGGAAACAATGAAATGGTTTACTGATAATCTGATAGACATTTACTCTCTAAGCAGTAATTATTTTGTGTCCCAATTCACAATTTTGTCTTTTAGAAAACATTGTCTTGGACTAACTGAAAATAAGTAAATGGTGTCAGCTGGCAAGGAAGATGAAGGTAAAATCAATACAGTCATATATAAATATATGTGAAAATATATAACATTATATATATTTTTGTTTTTAAGTCTTGTCACTTAAAAAGCATGTATTTCATTAATACTAACATTTTAAACTGGCACTTCTGTCTAATAGATCTTTGTAATTCTGTATCCTAGTCAATATGTTATTAATAACTGGATCTCTTGGCTTATCAACTTATATTCTTTTGCTTATTTTGTTGCAACTTTACTTGCTAATCATGTTGGCATTGCCCATTAGTAAGTCAGATAAACTATCCCATTAGAAGATGATAGGTGATCTATTATAATAAAGATACTGGGGAGTCTGGGTGGTGGGGCATCTGGGTGGCTCAGTCAGCTAAGCACCTGACTTCAGCTCAGGTAATGATCTCACTGTGAGTTTGAGCTCTGCATAGGGCTCTGTGCTGACAGCTCAGAGCCTGCAACCTGATTCATATTCTGTCTGCCTGTGTCTCTGCCTCTCCCCCACTCACATTTTTTCCCAAAAAAGAATAAATGCTAATTAAAAAAATAAAGATACTAAATGCTGAAATGGGCAGATGTTATTAAAATATCAGGCAAATGTTTCCTGCTTAAAATTTGGTCACTAAAAAGAAAATTAGAATATTAAACTTCTAATTTTACTTTTCAAATTCCAAAGCTGGAAAATACTGAACTCTTCAGTATAACATCAATTTGATTTGAGGTGGTGCTCACAATTTGAATGCACTGAGCAAAACACCAAATCACAATAACATTAAATGATTAAATGTAAACATAAAAATTACTAGATGTTTTTAAATTATTGTATAATTAATTTTACTTATCAAGAGTTCTTTGTACAATTAGAAATAGCTTTAATGAGAAATATTACTTCTTCTATAATTAGTCCACATTGTGAGATCTTGGATGTGCATCAAGCTTAGTTCTATGAATATCCTTAAAGACAGCTGAGCTTGAGAAAAAACGATGAATTTCTTAGGGTGTACATTTGAAAACAAGACTTTCTAGAATTAAAACATAACATATTTTAGATTTATATCTCTTTAATTTTCTGGGATAGGAAGGGATAATCAAAATATATAATAGAAAACAGTTTAATCTTCTAGTGCCGTTCTTTTTAAAGACTGAAATTTCTTCTCTTTCTTCTCCTTTTTCTTCCTTAATTTCTCATCTTCTTCCTCCTCCTCTTTCTTCCTCTTCTGAGAGGAAGTGCAGAGCCTGACATGGGGCTGGTTTTCACAGCCATGAGATTATGGCCTGAGCCCAAATCAAGAGTCAGATGCTTAATGGACTGAGCTACCCAGGTGCCCCTCAATTTCTAAATGTAGGAACATGTAATTGTTCATACATACCACACTACCTACGTATGTTTTCCCAGTTCACTACTAGATTAGTGACCACTAGCAAGAAGTGAAATGGTGAATTTTAAAATTATAAAAGCTGGAAGAATTTTACTTTTTTTTTTAATATTTTTATTTATTTCTAGGAGAGAGAGAGACAGACAGCGTGAGCGGGGGAGGGTCAGAGAGAGAGGGAGTCACAGACTCTGAAACAGCTCCAGGCTCTGAGCTGGCAGTCAGCACAGAGCCCGACGCAGGGCTCGAACCCACGAATCGCGAGATCATGACCTAAGCGAAAGTCGGACGCTTAACCGACTAAGCCACCCAGGCGCCCCAGGAAGAATTTTACTTTTGAGGATTGCTAGGAGCCACACCAGCCTTGCTGGATAATGTCATAGCTAGGAAATGGTGGTGTTTGCACAGTTCCTGCCTTGAGAAACAAAAAACTGGTATCTCCTTCTGCTACTACTGGCTCATGTTGGAAATTAGCCTGCTGGTATTTACTAGGCCTCACAATATTCTACATCAGACCGATATTCCCCACACAGATACCTCATAAGGAAAAGCACATTCCTGCCTCTTCAAAAGAGATTTTAGATGAAAGCATGGTGGATGATTGTCAAATGGCTCTTCCTTTGGGCCGTGTAGATCCAAGACTTAGATAATAAAGGGGGTTAAGAACATAAGAGTTACAATTGAGCTTGACCCTGAGACAAAGAACCCAATTTAGAGTTAAGGAACAGATAAGGGCAGAACTTAGTTGATACTTACACCTTTTCTAACTGGTAATGTATAGCAATCTCTTTCCTAAGGCCTACTTTCCACAAACACCCTCCCTTACATTGGTGGCTGGGATGAGGATAGATAAGAGTAGCTAAAACATAAACCCCAAAACAAAGGCTAACACATTTAGGGCCTCCATGGTGTTTACACATTCAGCATCAGGTAAAAAACGTTTCCAGAAATACTTATTAACCACCTCAAAAACATTTGTCCTCTTGTGAGCCAGACAAAATGACTCCGAGCCTATCTATATACAACTTAACCTATGTCCTAATCCTAGCGTTATTAACTTAGAACAAATATGTATATCATCCTGTTTTTCATGAAGAAGATCCTGTTATTTCTGTATTTGTAAGATTTACTCAACATCACTATGATTGGGGTAATTCTGCAAGAATACTTCCAAAAAACCTGTTCTTGTACACTTTCAAAGCATCTTATCACAAAGAGTTTTCCATCATAAAAATTCCTTTTTCTGATCTCATGTTGTTGTTAGACCATTAAATAAAGACACCAAAACCGACAGGACAGAGATGCCTGCCTGGTGGTCAGAAAGATTCTTGTGGCTCTCTTACTCACTCTCGTCAAAACCATCCATCCTTCAGGCACCCTTGGACTGGCTGGAGTAGGCCTCCAGCAAAGGATCAAATATTTCATAACATTTCTCACCATTTCATAATTTAGTCAGTTACTAAAGATATATTAATCAATTTCTAATGAAGTAGGGGATTCTTATTTTAATATACTTGAACTTAAGTATGTATTTATATTTATATCTATATAAAAATAATGATATGGGCTCCTAATATATATGGAGACGTTTTGAAACATTCTATTTCAGGAAAAAAAAAATATATATATATGTATATATATAAACCTTCAACAGAGCTTATTTCTTCTAGTAAGGGTCACAAGAGAATGTTTCACATTTAAGAGTGATGAATACTCAGGCACCGACTTATTTGAAAAACAATGCAAAATTAGCAAGAGTCTACTAGTTAGGATAATTGTTATCTCCCTTGCCTGATTAAAATTCAACATTTTGCAGATTGATTTATTTTTTAATTTACTCAATTGTTCAAGCAACTCTTACTAAATTACTTTTTTTTCTTCTTTTTAGTTTTTGTTGTCTATTTTATGATAAGGAAAATTAAAAATGTTCTTAACTCCTTTGAAATATGAACTAGTAGTTAGAAAATGTATTATTCTAAATTTAACAGAATATAAGGGATTATATAAATTTAGAAGCATTTTGCTTCTAAATTCAGAATGGAATTAATTGAATAAGGTCTTCCTGACATTTTCGGTTCTTTAAATCATGATGCTACATGCTTTGAAGTGTAGGCTATGTCTCAGTAAGTTCTTTTTCTTTAAATTAAAACAAAATTTACAGTTGTAATTGGAACCTTATTAAACAATGATTCAGCAAAATAGCCTACAAGAAAGGAAGACTAAAACAACTATGATTTGATGATCAGTTTATCCATATTTGGCATTATGCTGGTTCTGCCATTTTAATTTCATAGTGTTTAAATGGCTCAAAAAAATCGTTTACCCTCTTTGCAAAACATTAACTTTTTGTTAAATGTGAAAAACTAGTGTACCATTAATTAAACAATGCCATTTTAAAATCCTTATCTAGGGTAGATGCTGTCCTTGCTGATGATTAGACTTAACTAATGAATTATTTCTTCTTTCAACATGAATATTCCTTTAAAGATATGTCACTTTCTTTAGCTTGCCTTTTCATACCTTATCACACCAAACAAAAATTTCCTAAAGAGCAAATGATCACTTTTATTTGGTTTTTATTCACCTAAGAAATTGTATCTTCCTGATTGGATTTTATTGCTTCTAAATTTGCTATGTATTGAGACATAATGGCATGCAAAAAGGTTTTAAAAGCTTATATTCCTACATATGCATATATAGTTATTAGAATACTCTTGATAAATCAAGGCCCGAATATTTCTCCTGTAATGTTTCCTTCATCTTAGTCTCCAACTTGTTAATTTTCTCATCCTTTCCCTCAGCTTCCTTCCTCCTGCCTTCTACGTTCCCTTTTATTTTTTATCTTTACTGTTTTCCTTCAATCTCCCTAGTTACACGGCACAGCATGGTGGCTGCTCAAAATTCATAAAATATGGGGAGAGGGGAGAGATGGGAAATGGAGAATGGACATTATATTTTTTATTTTGGTGTTCTCATTTGTTCTCTCCCCAACTTTGTGTTGATCTCATCTTTAAAATTAAATGCAGGGGCATCTGGGTGCCTCAGTCAATTAAGTGTCCGACTTCAGCTCGGATCATGACCTCATGGTTCATGGTTTCAAGTTCCCTGTATGGCTCCGTGCTGACAGTCAGAGCCTGGAACCCATTACGGATTCTGTATCCCCTCCGTTTCTGCCCCTCCCCTGCTCATGTTCTGTATTTCTCTGTCTCTCAAAAATAAATGCTTAAAAAATTAAAATTAAATGCATTAAAAGTATTTAAACTTTCAGAAACAAAAAAATGGAGTTGATAGTTCTTTGCTGTAGGGCACATCTTCAAAGAAAGATAGTGAATGATGATAACACATAACATTCTAGAACCAGGGAAGGTGATCCAGAGGGATGACACTCCTTCCACCTGGAGCTCTTCAGTATGAAGCACATGACATAGCCCCCTTTCCAGATGGCTGATCAATGGCAGCTTATTCTTAAGCTAATGGCCTAAAAATAATTGCGTGGAAACAATTGGAGACTACCATGGTTAAGTAAAGTTGGGAACACTAGAGTATTTGCCTCTTTTCTTAGAGTTGTATGAGACTCTAGAATGCCAAGTAAATCTTCCATTAAGAAAACATTTTTTCTTAATATTTGACATTTCTTTATCTGAATTATGCTAATAATGTACTCCAATCTTCTCTTTTTTTCCCCTGTACTTTTGTGGGTACTAACTCAAAAACTTAGTTTTGTTGTAAAAAACCTGAAGGGATAACCTGAGCAATTCTTTATGCATTTTTTAAAAGACATCAAAGATTGAATTATATTTTGGACATTCCTCGCACTAGGATTTTTCCCAAGATACTATTTTCTATTGCCATCGGTATTAACTAACCAATTGCTAGACTTTTGTCTCAAATAAAGGTAAGTGGATTTAGAGAGGTCTTTGTACATAAGTTTTGTGACAGAGTTTTATTCTAAATGTCTTTGATTCCACTCCTGTTATTAACTTTATACACAGTAATTCAACATACATATAGCCTCCAAATAAATGGCTATTCTGTATAGAGATGCTTGAAAATACACCTGAAGTACTTTTATTAGGAATTAGTACTCCAAGCTAACAGTCATGTCATATCCAGCATCACTTATCAAGATTACCTTGTCACAAAGGTTTGTTTAAAAATCATGCCTTAGCTCATGATTTACACAAAATTAATGTCCAAAAGAGGCTCAACTGCTCCTTAATACAACTAATTCTTTCTACTGATAAACCATTCTCTATATAGATTATTTTTATTTAAGGATATATTGGTGAGCAATCAGAATTACCTAAAATAATACAGATAACAAACACAAGCAAATAAAAAAAAAAAAAAGATGAACATTAGTTGATATAACCTGGCTTTCTGCAACTGGTTAAAGTATTAGAAATACCACTTTGTAATAACTTCTTTTTTTTTAGTATTTATTTATTTTTATTCTGAGAGAGAGAGTGTGTGCATGTGAGCAGGGAAAGAGCAGAGAGAGAGGGAAAGAGAGAATCTCAAGCCGGCTCCACACTGACAGCGCAGAGCCCCTACCCCTGGCTCAATCTCATGAACTGTGAGATCATGACCTGAGATGAAATCAAGTCGAACACTTAACTGAGTGAGCCACTTATGCACCACAACAACTTTTGGTTTTATGCAGTTTGTTAGGATAATTTTAATTATATTTTAAATCATATTTCATACATTTTTGTATTTGTAATAATTCACAAGATACAGGGCAAACTAGAAATACAGATACATGGACACTCAAGTGCACAGGTAATAAGGAAATCAGGCAGGTACCAACTTTTATTATAAACATATTCTTCTGAGGAAAGCCCTAACTGTTCCTCAATTTTAATGATCTTTCCAAGGGAACATGTGGCAAGATAAACCCATGGAATATTTTCTGGATTACTTGTGCAGACACTTACAATTCAATGACACAGCTTCATGCTGATCTCTTGGCTCAGGTTCTTCCTATTTTCCTTAACTACATGTTCTTCAGCAAGAATCCAATAACCTAATACATGATTTGGCACTGATTAAAGTAAACAGTAGTTCTCAAGAATATCACTTGTTTTACAATGTTCTGCTTTTCGCACTAAATACTGATCATAATTTCTCTTATAAATAGATTTTTGAGCAAGCAAATGTGTTATATTTATATATAGACATAATGTTTAACATGTATAACACACACATACATAAAAAACTGGGAAATATAACTTAATGACATCTTTCAAAAACTGTTTGCACCCATCTTCTGAGTTTAAAAGGTTTGTTCACTGTCATGTATTTCACATAGTCTAGTCTGAAAACATGGAAACAACCCACAACAACAAAAAAAAATCCATTCCCTCTTAATATAAGTGAAACAAAATCAAACTTATAACAAGAGAAAATTATTTTTGTTCATACAAACTGTAACAATCTTATACAACTGGAAAACAGCAAGAGCTGTAAGTCCATGGGCTGAATCAAATCAACTTAGAATCCAAATTATGTGAAATGTTATGAAATAAGTTAAAATGGTTCTTTGTCAATGAAAATATGTCTAAGGGTACATCAAAACAAAAGTATCCTAGAATTAGGAATAATATCATTCATTTCATAGAGTTGAAGCCTCCAATTTGTATAGAGAAGATATGAGTTGTAGCAGCATGATCCTTTTGATATCATGTCAGTGTTATTCAGTAAAACATTCAGTCAACTCATTATGTATGTATATATGTATTTGAATCTTCCTTTTTTCTAAAATGTAAAAACAATTAACATAACAACACACCAAAACCTAAATCTTTTTTTAAATGTTTTTATTTTTGAGAGAGAGAGAGAGAGAGAGTGAGAGAGAGCAAGCAGGGGAGGGGCAGAGAGACAGGGAGACAGACACAGAATCTGAAGCAGGCTCCAGGCTCTGAGCTGTCAGTACAGAGCCTGACACAGGCTCGAACCCACAAACCTTGAGATCATGATCTGAGCTGAGGTCGGACACTTAACGACTGAGCCACCAAGGTGCCCCCCCAAAACCGAAGTCTTAATCAATAATTTCCTTACTAGAACCTTTGCTTGGTTCTGCAGACCAAGTTACATTATAAGAGAAACATCATGTTTGTAGCAATTTTGCCTGCAGCACTAATGCAATTATATAAACTTTGGTTAGGTAAGGAAAAATTTAAGAACTGGAAAATTTTTTCTTGGAGCTTATTTTAAAAGTGAAATTATTTTGGGGTGCCTGGATAGCTCAGTTGGTTAAGTGTCAGACTATCAGTTTCAGCTCAGGTCATGATTTCGTGGTTTCATGAGTTCAAGTGCCATGACAGGCTCTGCACGGACTGTGCGAAGCCTGTTTGAGATTCTCTCTCTCCCTCTCTCTCTCTACTCCACACCTGCTCACGCTGTCTCTGTGTTGCTCAAAATAAATAAAGTTAAAAAAAATAGTTTTAAAAAAGTCAAATTATTTTTTATAAATCATTCTTTCATTAGACAAAGATAGAACAATGTAATTCCTAGGTAGAAAGGAAAGTGGAGCTGTGCATGTGTGTGGGGGCATACATGTGTGTATGTGTGTATATGTTTAATTTTAATGTCTGTGTAGCATGTAAACTCACTAATGGTTATGGACTTTTTCACATTATCATTTTCATATCCATATTACTTAGAAAAGTGCTTAGCATATAGATGATACGCTATACATTTTAAAAATGAATGAATGGGTTTGAATAAATTGCTACATTGGATTTTCATGTCATGTGCAATAAAAAATATGACAATCCTATAATTTTATTTTTGTGGTTGACACTATCCTTTTTTCTTCTTTCATCTCATTGTGATCTTTTTCTCTTCATCTAGGAATTTATACATTTCACTGGAATGGTCTAAGGGTATACCTTTTTACAATATGTATTTATTTTATTTAGAGAGAGAGAGGGAATGGGACAGAGAGAGAGAGAAAGAATCTTAAGCAGGTTCTGTGGTGTCAAGTGCAGTACCTCAACTGTGAGATCATGACTATGAGATCAAGAGTGTGATGCTTAACTGCTTAACTGACTGAGTCATCCAAGTGCCCCAGGGCATGCTTTTTTAATTTTTTATTTTGTATGTCACTCAGTGGACACATCCTCTTTTTTAAATTGTTATTTTAATTCCAGTTAACATTCAGTATAATATTGGTTTCATGTGTACAATACAGTGATTCAACACTTCATATAACACCAGTGCTCATTACAAGTGCCACCTATTTAACACTTCCTCCCACCTACCTTCCCACTGGTAACCATCAGTTTGTTCTCTATAATAAATAGTCTCTTACTTGGTTTGTCTCTTTCTCTCTCTTGCTCATTTTTGTTTCTCAATTACACATGAGTGAAATCATATGGTATTTGTCTTTCTCTGATTTATTTTGCTTAGCATTATACTCTGTAGCTCCATCAATGCCATTGTATATGATAAGACTTTTTTTTATGGCTGAATGATATTTATATAAATCACATCTTCATTCATGAGCTGCTTCCATATCAAGGCTATTGTAAATAATGCTACTATAAAAATAGGGGTTATGTATCCCTTTGAAATAGTATTTTTGTATACTTTGGGTAAATAAATAGTAGTGTAATTACTGGATTCTAGTGTAGTTCTATTTTTAACTTCTTGAAGAATATCCATGCTATTTCCACAGTGGCTGCACCAGTTTGCATCCCTATCAATAATGCATGAAGTTTCCCTTTTCTCCACATCTTTGCCAACATCTATTGTTTCTGGTGGTGTTGAGTTTAGCCATCTGATAGATGTGAAGTTACATCACATCGTAATTTTGATTTGCCTTTCCCTGATGGTAAGTTATGATGAACACATTTTCATGTATCTCTTGGCTTTCTAGAGATCTTTGGAAAAGAAGCCTGTTTATGTCCTTTGCCCATTTTTCACTGGGTTGTTTTTTGGGTGTTGAGTTTTATAGGTTCTTTATATATTTTGGGTACTAATTCTTTATCAGATATGTCACTTGTAAATATCTTCTCCCATTCTCTAGGTTGCCTTTTAGTTTTGTTGACTGTTTCCTTTGCTGTATAGAGGCTTTTCATCTTCATGTTGTCCCAAAAACTTATTTTTCTTTTTGTTTCTCTTGCTTCAGAAGACATATCTAGTAAGAAGTAGCTATAGCCAACATCAAAGAGGTTCCTTCCTGTATTCTCCTTTAGGAATTTTGTGGTTTCCTGCTTCATATTTAGGTCTTCTATTTATTCTGAGGTTATGTTTGTTATTGTGTAAGAAAGTGGTCCAGTGTGTAAGAAAGTGGTCCAGTTTCTTTCTTTTGCACGTTGCTGTCCAGTTTTCCCAACACCATTTGTTGAAAAGACTCTTTTTCCCATTGAATATTTTTTCCTGCCTTGTTGAAGATTAATAGGCCATATAGTTGTGGATTGATTTCTGTGTTTTCTATTCTGTTCTATTAATCTATGTGTCTATTTTTGTGTTAGTACCATCCTGTTTCCATTACTATAGCTCTGTAATAGAATTTGAAGTCTGCAATTGGGATGCATCCCACTTTGTTTTACTTTTTAGGTTGCTTTGCCTATTCATGGTCTTTGTGGTTCCATACAATATTTAGAATTGTTTTCTCTAGTTCTGTGAAAAATACTGGTGTTATTTTTCATTAAATATGTAGATTGCTTTGGGTAGTGTAGATATTTTAATAATTGTTCTTCCAATCCATGAACATGGAATATTTTTCTATTTTTATGTGTCATCTTCAATTTGTTTCATCATTGTTTTATAGTTTTCAGAATAAAGGTCTTTTATTTCTTTGGTTATTACTAGGTATCTTATTATTTTTGGTATGATTGTATTTTTCCAAGTTTTTTATGCACATGGAATTTTTCAATTAATTTTTGTTTTTAAAACAATTTCTATGCTTTCTCTCTATTCTCTGCTTTTAAACATTATAATGGATAGACATCAAACTTCTGTATTTACCATTCCTCTTCTGTAACATTCATTGTCATCATTTAAACAAAAATTTAAACACAGAATTAGAGCTTTAAGTTATGCAGAATCCATTAGCCTGACACTGAAATGTTTTATATAGCCAAAGGCAAATGATAGCTGAAACAATTAAAAGTTAGCTACAAATAAAGTAAAGTTTGTAGATTTCTATTAGTACAGAGGTATTACTTATAGTAAAAAGGTGATTAACATATTACTTAAACCTAAAGATATGATCTTAATCTCTGTCACATTTTAAGTTTTAGATTCCTGGCTATAATGACTAAAAATAGTATTAATTGTGTCTCATCAGAGTTTCAGGTTAGAGCCCCTGACCAGTGTTTGTTTCATCTTTATAAGTTCCCAACTAGCTAAATAGGAAACTTCTGCAATTTGCTCAGAAATTAAGAGGAATTCCTATGGGAAGATAAAATTAAATTCTGGAATATTTAGTACTACTTATTAAAGTGATTTATAACTTCTAGTTATAAAAAAATAAGTCCCAGGTATGTAATGGGGACTTTATAGTTAATAACATTGTACTATATATTTGAAAGTGCCTAAGAGAACAGATCTTAAAAGTTCCCATCAGAATAAAAAAAATATTATAACCATGTGTGGTGATAAATGTTAACAAGACTTACTGTATTGATCCTTCTTCAAAATATACATATATCATGTTGTATACCTGAAACTAATAGTTGCAGTTACAGGTGTACAGAAACTTCTAGTTACAGGAATAGACATGGAATGTTGTGTAAATTTTGGTGTAATATTTTCTAGGTAATTGTGAAAAGCTAAATCACAGAATATAATAACAAGACAACTAAGTATTGTTACATATATTATAAGAGGTATGGGGTGAGTGGGGTTACCAGATGTTTACCTTGGCAATTACTTTATTCATTATGAGTTAAGGTAGTTACTGTTAAATAGTTGAACACTTATCATGTGTAAGAAGCATTTCCTATTAGCAGAGAGGGCAAAAATACGGTCAGAAAAACAAAATACAGGTAACAGTTTTGTACAACACAATGAATAATTTTAATAGGAATAAATTCTCTCACAATGGATATCAGACAGTAAATTCTAAGTAGCTATGTATATCTAAATTTATGTCATTATCATCATTTCTATCATTTATAATAAGTTAATTAAAAACTATTTTTAGAAATGAAATGCTTCAATTCAAAATTCCTTCTGTTATATTCTCTGCTATCTCAATGAGAATTCAGGTTTTTAATGTGTCACATAGCTATAGAAAAACATGGAATGTTCTCTTTGGTCAAAATAGTTCAGTTGTGCATGTGCCTTATGTGTATTTCTGCTTGTATATTAGTTTAACATCTGAGATTTATACTCTATTCTGTCAATTCCTCTCAATGTATTTTTAGTTCCCAGTTTCTTGGTTTGGTTCTCTGGTCCCCTTTGTGTTCATGACAAATGAGACAATCTACACATAAATTTGACCTTACTCCCAACTAATTGTCTGGGTTTTTCTATTTTACTAGATTCTTTGTCTGTCTGCATCTAACCTTTTGGCCTATCTATCACTTACTTTCCATTTGATATGTTATCACTCTTCTTTGCCTCCATTAGTCAAATAATTCAATCAATGTGTTAATAGAACCAACCTTGTGGCAGGACACAAGTTTTACCTCTTGCTGAAAGGAGTATGATTAATTAGTTCAGATGTTACTAGGAACCAAAGCACTGCTCAATTATCCTTACTATATCCCATTCATGAATTTACAAGTGTTTATTGAGAACGCTCTATCATCCAGTCTCTGTTCTATACACTGAAGATATAGTAGTGTCTGAGACTTAGAAATTACATTCTATTTGTGAGGATGAGAAAGAAAAACACTGTTAACGGTATCTTCTGATGAACAAAAAATTTCCTGTAAGGAATGAAATTGGAAGGTTGATTTTCAATACATGTGTATAAAATTTCATCATAAGTCCTTGTGTTCTCCATTTGAAGGAATTATTGGCATATATTCAACCATTCCTATGAAATTGACTAGAAGTTAATGTGTCAAAGAATTAATAATGGTAGAGTATAAATAAAGTTTTTATTTGCCAGCCTATATTTTCAGCATTTTCTGATGTTCTTCAATGATTACATCCTGCTTTCCTGCTTTTTAAATTTTTTTTTCTGTGCATTCTGCTTTTGAAACAAAAACAAATGTATTTTTACTTTTTTAAATGTTTTTTTAAAATTTATTTTTGAGAGAGAGAGAGAAAGAGAAAGAAGGGAGGAGAAGTTGAGAGAGAGGAGAGAGAAAATCCCAAACAGGCTCCACGCTGAAAATGCAGCCCACAGTGGGGCTCAATGTTACAAAACTATGAGATCATGACCTGAGCTGAAATCAAGAATCAGAGGATTAACCATCTGAGCTACCCAGGTGTCCCAAATTTATTTTTACTTAAAATGGAAATATAAACATCATGCTTGTCCTATTAAAGTCTGTATGGTTTTTGGGTGACAGTCCATCCAGGCATCCTTGGGGATATTGTAAGTTCCATTCCAAACTAGTGCAATAAAGTGATTATCACAACAAAGTAAATCAAAGGAATTTCTTGGTTTCCCAGTGCATATAAAAGTTATGTTCATGCTATACTGTAGTCTATTAAGTGACTATTAACTCTATTAAACATTCCATTATATTTAAAAAAACATATATACCTAAATTTAAAAATACCATATTGCTAAAAAATACTAACCATCATCTGAGCTTTCAGTGAGTTATAATCACTGGTAACAGATCACCATAACAAAATGACATCAATAGACCTGCTTCACACAGACTTGCCATAAACTTTCAATTTGTAAAAATGAAAAAATGAAAAATCTGTTTAGCACAATAAAGCAAAGCACAACAAGGTATGTCCTTATGTTAATAGAAATATGGACATAGTACCATGTGAACCCTGTCAATATTTCACTAGTGTCGAAGACAGATGAACTAAAAGGATGATCACAGTTGGGGGGGAGATAAAGTTGGTAAAATAATTCTAGTGATATATATATTTTTAAAATCACTTCTTGTGACTTTTACTTATGTTCTTATTCATTTTACCATTGCTTTATTTAAATGCTTATTTCAGTGTTCCATGGATGCACTCTCAAAGTCTACCAATATACAAGATTTCTTTTGGGGGGATTCAAGGGGGATTGCAGTGAATAGTCTAACAAAAATTTCACCTGAATGGTTTTGAATACTCCTTTTCACTTCAGGAATATTTGATTAAAAATTATCTAAAGTGTTATTATAATTCTTTCCTGCTGCTGCTTTTATTGCCTCTCTCTAATAGCCATCAAACTTCTTCACAAAATACTATATAAATGATAAAGTCTCTGTGAATTATAGAGCTGTGCCTTGCTTATATGTTATTTTCAATAAACTTTATTGGGATAATATGAGTACAAACTTATTGTTTATTAAGCATTTAGGTATGTTATAGTTAAGGATAAGTGAGTGAATTTATTAAATAGAATTGTTTTTTAAAAAATAATTTTATTTATTTCTAGGAGAGAGAGAGAGACAGCGTGAGCAGGGGAGGGTCAGAGAGAGAGGGAGTCACAGACTCTGAAACAGGCTCCAGGCTCTGAGCTGGCAGTCAGCACAGAGCCCGACGAGGGGCTCGAACCACGAACCGCGAGATCATGACCTAAGCGAAAGTCGGACGCTTAACCGACTAAGCCACCCAGGCGCCCCAATAGAATTGTTTTTTAAACATTATGCATCTATTTGATATACTTTATATTTCTTTGTTAGAATACATTTAATGCAATATAAGAATACTTTTAAAATTATTAATTTTTTAGAACAGGTGTTTTTGTTGTTTTCATTCTTAAAATTTTGCTTGCTTTAATGGTAGATGCTCTTTATGTCTATGATAAATTTATTTTATTTATTTGTTATTATCATTTGTTGATTTATTTATTTTTAGAAAGAGAATGAGTGAGCACAAATGGGGGAGGGGGCAGAGAGAACTTCAAGCAGGCTCAACACTCAGTGTGGCACTTGATGTGGGGCTTGATCCCATGACCCAGGGATCATGACTTGAGCCAAAATCAAGAGCCAAAACCAACTGGTGAGCCATCCAGGTACCCCAATCTATGATAAATTAATTCATGCATATTTTATATAAGGCCAATAATTCTGATTTTGATTCTATTCTCCTAGGGACATGTAATCTATTTTATTATAGGGTGCTTTTAAGGAACAAGATTCAGAAACAGACTTTGTGGGACACCTGGGTGGCTCACTTGGTTGAGTGTCTGACTGTCTCAGGACATGATCTCATGATTCATGGGTTTGAGCCCTGTGTCAAGCTCTGTGATGATAGCTTGGAATATGGAGCCTGCTTTGGATTCTATGTCTCCCTATCTCTGCCTCTCCCCTCCTTGCTCTCTGTCTTTCTCTCTCAAAAGTAAATAAACATTAAAAAAAAAAAACAAATTTTGTGAAACTGGAGACTATCTCTACAATCCTCATTTTACATATGACTCAAGTACTTGTGTCTATGCCTGGAAGATGTGGTAAAGTAAATGTGATTTTAGTTATAGAGGTTTCTTAAGTGTTGGGACAAGCAGATGAAGTTGATATTTAACTTCTTACTATAAAAATGAATAGAAAACACCTTAGGTACTGAGATAAAGTCATAATTTAGTCAAAGAATAGAGTTCTGACTTACATAATAGAAAAAGTATTCTTTACAGGAAATCAAATAATTCATTTGCTCTCATTAGTGGATTTTTATTTTTATAACTGTTTGGGAATAAGAAATATATGCTACGCTCTTTTGGACACCAAAATGTCAACCCATTGGGATAAATGTAACACATCTTCACAAATAAAAATGGTTCATGTGTAAGTTATATTAAACTTATGGGAAACCAAAATATTCTTTTAGCAGATACACTGTCATTCATTTGAACTAACCTCTGAAGACATTAATATGATATTAAAATCTAAATCAATAGCTGAGAGCTCTTTAGGGAGACTACTGAAGGTGAAATATACCCAATCGTATATTTTTATAGTGAATTTCACACTTTTAAGACTCTGCTTCTCTGGGTCTCTCAAATAAAAAAAATTAGAATGCACAAATGAAACTTAATTAAAATGACTGAAGCTATGAAATAACTTCTACAAAAGAAAAATAATCACACTACTTAATATAAACATAAAGAGAACTTAAAAATTATGACTCTACATGGATACTATACAAATTTCAAGATATTAATTATATTTTTAAATAGTTTATTGTCAAGTTGGTTTCCATATAACACCCACTGCTAATCACCATAAGTGCCCTCCTCCATGCCCATCACCCTCCTTCCTCTCCCCCGACCCCCATCAGCCTTCAGTTTGTTCTCAGCATTCAAGAGTCTCTCATGGTTTGCCTCCCTCCCTCTCCCCCACAGAATATTAATTATATATATGCCAGGAAGCTTAAGAAGACATTTTTCTTTTTCTTTTATTAAATATCTGTATGATTTGGAAAGAGGGTTCTATAGTTGCTGTTCATTCTTTTGAAAGTGTCATTTATTCTTTGAGACATAATCAGTGGACTTCTGATCCTCTCTCCTAAAGTGTATCCTTAAGAAGTGAAACAATGACTCCGAATTTATCCAATCCATTGTTTTTACTTTATGTAGTATCAGACCTAAGTATGTGATACACTTACTTTATTTCCAAATTCAGAGAAACAGGAAAAACTCTAGGTCTTTGAATTGATTTCATATGCTTGTAGCAGTCTTTAAGATAATCAGGGTACATAGTGACTACATACTGGTACTGTGACACCATTTGAGACAGGTAAACAATTTCCTGAATAAGTTTAGTAGAATCAGATGAGAAAGATTCACAAAGCACCATGGTAATACTAAGCAAAATTTCACACTGCTTATAATTTACCTGAGAGGTTCATCCAAATACTTCTGCTTTTTCCTTGAACCACTCAAGGTTTTTAGTCACAGTGCTCTTGATCACAGTGAGAACATTCTTAAAAGCAAATGGCTGGAAAAAAAGACAGAAAGAAAGAAAAAAACACTACTATAATATATACAAAATAAAGTCAAATGTCTTATATTAGTAGTATTGTTTTATATGTCAATGACTATATTAGCATTTTTTGTTTCATTTTTTTCTGTTATTTAACAAAGTACCTGTTACAAAATAGGTGCTCTAAATATTAATTCCTTAGATTAGCTTGTCAATATTTCCTAGAGAATAGAAATTTAGAAATGAGTTCAGTGCTGATTATTTACTTAGAAATTCTGATCCCAATTTAGTAGGAGTGAGGGACAAATAAAGCAAGGAAGGAGGAGGGTAAGCAATCAAGGTGATGGAGCGCCATATTGACCATTTGATCTCTTTGTGTTTTTTTTTTTTTTTGAATGTAACCACCCAAGAGGTTACAACTGTTTTTTTTTTTAATTTTTTTTAATGTTTTTATTTATTTTTAGGAGAGAGAGAGACAGCGTGAGCAGGGGAGGGTCAGAGAGAGAGAGAGGGAGTCACAGACTGAAACAGGCTCCAGGCTCTGAGCTGCCAGTCAGCACAGAGCCCGACGCGGGTCCCGAACCCACAAACCGCGAGATCATGACCTAAGCGAAAGTCGGACACTTAACCTACTAAGCCACACAGGCGCCCCTGATCTCTTTGTGTTTAAACGTATAAAATAACATATTCAATTTAATTGATTTCAGCCTTAGAATAATAAAATCCTCAGTAATCAATGTTTATCTAACAAGATTATTATGAGGCTCAAATATGCATTAGAAAGTGAGATATCGGTAGTAGGGGGACCTTGGGCTAGTTTGTCCCTTGAACACAGATATATCACCATTAAGTCATTTTGATCCCCTAGGAAACTGACCTGAGGATTAAGAGAACAATCTGCATAATTTGAGGGAGTGAATATAGCAGGTATGTGGTGCAGAGTAGGGATTTGGGGGAAGAAAGCCAAGGTGCCAACAGAAGGATGGGAAACCTTTACATGTAGAAGAAAGAGAGGGAGGAAGAGAGCAGAGCATTGGGTTCACATAAGAAAATCACTCCTCCAAAACATAAAGGAACTCCCTGATAATGATACAAGAGTAGGCAACTTTAATATCCCGTAACAGATCATCTAAGCAGAAGATCAATAAGGAAATAATGGCTTTGAATGACACACTGGACCAGAAGGACTTAACATATATTCAGAGTATTTCACCCTAAGAAAGCAGAATACACATTGTTTTCAAGTGCACATGAAACATTCTCCAGAATAAATCACATATTGGGTCTCAAATCAGGCCTCAATCAGCACAAAAAGTATGAGATCATTCCGAGCCTATTTTCAGATCACAGTGCTATGAAACTTGAAGTCAACCACAAGAAAAAAATGGAAAGATCACCAACATATGGAGATTAAAGAACATCCTACTAAAAAATGAACGAGTTAATCAGGAAATTAAAGAATAAATTAAAAAAAAAAAACCTGGAAGTAAATGAAAATGAAAACACACAGTCCAAAACCTTTGGAATGCAGCAAAGGCAGTCATAAGAGGGAAGTATATAGCACTGCAGACCTTCCTCAAGAAGGAGGAAAGTTCTCAAATACACAATCTAAACTTACACCTAAAGGAGCTGGAAAAAGAATAGCAAATAAAGCCCAAAAGAAGCAGAAGAGAAATCATAAATAATAGATGAGAAATAAGTGATATTGAAATTAAAGGAAATAGAATACATCAACAAAACTAGTAGCTGGTTCTTAGAAAAAATTAATAAAACTGATAAACCCCTAGCCAGACTTAACAAAAAGAAAAAGGAAAAGACCCAAATAAATAAATAACAAATGCAAGAGAAGAGATCACAATCAACACTGCAGAAATACAAACATTGTAAGAGAATATCATGTGCAATTATATTCTAAACATTGGGTGATCTGGAAGAAATGGATAAATTCCTAGAAACATATAAATTACCAAAACTGAAATATAAAGAAATCAAAAATTTGAACAGACCCATAACCAGCAAAGATATTGAGTCAGTAATCAAAAATGTCACAACAAACAAAAGTCCAGGGAAGGATAACTTCCCAGGGGAATTCTACCAAACATTTAAAGAACAATACCTATTCTGCAACTGTTCCAAAAAATTGAAATGGAAGGAAAACTTCCAAACAGATTCTGTGAGGGCAGCATTACCTTGATTCCAAAACCAGACAAGGAGAATCACAGGGGCACCTGGGTGGCTGAGTCAGTTGAGTGACTGACTTCAGCTTGGGTCATGATCTTGTGGTTGGTGAGTTCAAGCCCTGAACTGGGCACACTGCTCTCAGTGCAGAGCTTGCTTTGGATCATCTGTCCCCTTCTTTCTGCCTTTCCCTCAGCTCCATCTCTCAAAAGTAAACATTAAAAAAGTAAAAGAGGATTACAGGTCAATATCCCTGATGAACTTTGGCACAAAAATTCTCAACAAGATACTAGGAAATTGAATCTAATAGTACATTAAAAGAATTCAACATGATCAAGTAGGGTTTATTCTTGGGCTGCAGGAGTGGTACAATATCCATAAGTCAATCAATGAGTTTTATACCAGTAAATAACAATAATAATAAAATAATGATAAAATAAGTCAATCAATGAGTTTTATACCAGTTAATAACAATAATAATAAAATAAAATAAAACAATAAAATAAAATAATAATAAAATAAAATCTCAATAAATACAAAAAAATTTGACAAAATACAGCATCCATTCTTGATAAAAAAAAAATCCTCAAGAAAGTAGGCATAGGAGGAACATACCTCAACGTCATCAAGGCCATATATGAAAGACCCACAGCTAACATCATCCTCAATGGGGAAAAGTGAGACCTCTTCTCCTAAGGTCAGGAACATGATAGTGATGTTCACTCTTACCACTGCTGTTCAACATAGAACTGAGAGTCCTAGCCTCAAAAATTGGGCAACCAAAAATAAATAAATAAATAAAACAATTAATAAATAAATAAAAGACATCCAAATTGGCAAGGAAGAAATAAAACTTTCACTCTTGGCAGAGGACATGATACTCCATGTGGAAAACCCAAAAAACTACCAAAAAATTGCTGAAACTGATACATGAATTCAGCAAAGTTGCAGAATCTAAAATCAACATACAGAAATCTGTTGGATATCTATACACAAATAATAAAGCAGCAGAAACAGAAATGAAGGAATCAGTCAGATTTATAATTGCATCAAAAGCCACGAGATACCTAGGGAAAAAACTAACCAAAGAGGTAAAAGAGCTCTATGCTGAAAATTCCAGAAAGTTTATGAAAGAAATTGAAGCAGATACAAAGTAATGGAAAAACATTCTATGTTCATGGATTGGAAGAACAAATATTGTAAAAAGGTCTATACTACCCAAATTAATCTACACATTCAATGCAATCCCTATCAAAATAACACCAGCATTCTTCACAGAGCTAAAAGAAATAATCCTAAAATTTGTATGGAGCCACAAAATACCCCAAATAGCCAGTTATGTTGAAAAAGAAGACCAAAAGCTGGAGGCATCACTGTTCCAGATTTAAGATATATTAAATTTTAATATATGCAAGATATATTAAAAAGCTGTCATCATCAAGACAATATGCTACTGGCACAAAAACAGACATAGATCAATGGAATGGAAGAAAGAACCAGAAATACACTCACAAATGTATGGCCAACTAATTTTCAGCAAAGCAGGAAAGAGTATCCAATGGAAAAAAGAGAGTCCCTTCAGCAAATGGTGCTGGGAAATCTGGACAGTGACACGCAGAAAAATGAAGCTGGACCAGTTTCTAACAGTATAGACAAATATAAACTCAAAATGGATTAAAGACCTAAATGTTGAGATAGGAAACCATTAGAATCCTAGAGGAGAAAACAGGCCACAACCTCTTTGATCTTGGCCTAAGGAACTTCTTACTAGACATGTCTCCAGAGGCAAGGAAAATAAAAACAAAAATGAATAGTTAGGACCTCAACAAGAAAAAAAGTTTCTTTACAATGAAGGAAACAATAAAAAAAAAAAACAAAAAAAACCTAAAATGCAGCCTATGTAATGGGAGAAGATATGTGCAAATGGCATATCAGAAAAAGGGTTAGTAGCCCAAATCTATAAAGATCTTATCAAATTCAGCATCCAAAAAACAAATAATCCAATAAAGAAATGAGCAGAAGATCTGAATAGATACTTTTCCAAAGGAGAGACACTTTTCCAAAGAAGACATCCAGATGGCTAAGTGACATCATGAAAAATGACACATGAAAAGATATGCAACATCACTTATCATCAAGGAAATACTAGTCAAAACCACAAATGAAATACACCTCACACCTGTCAGAATGGCTAAAATGAAAAATTGAGGAAACAACAGATGTTGATGTGGATGTGGAGAAAGGGCAACCCTCTTATGCTGTTGGTGGGAATGCAAATTGGTACAGCTACTCTGAAAAGCTGTATGGAGTTTCCTCAGAAATATAAAGATAGGGGTGCCTGGGTGGCTTAGTTGGTTGGGCGTCCGACTTTCGCTTAGGTCATGATCTCGCGTTTGTGGGTTCGAGCCCCGCGTCGGGCTCTGTGCTGACGGCCAGCTCGGAGCCTGGAGCCTGTTTCAGTCTGTGACTCCCTCTCTCACTGACCCTCCCCTGCTCACTCTGTCTCTCTCTCTCTCCTAGAAATAAATAAATAAAAAACAAAAAAACAAAAAAAAAACCAAAGAAATGTAAAGATAGAACTCCCTTAAGACCTAGCCACTGCACTAGTGGGTACTTATCCAAAAGACACAAAAATACTTATTCAAAGGGGCAGATGTACCCCTATGTTTATAGCAACATTATCAACAAAGGCCAAATTATGGAAAGCGCCCAAATGTCCATTGACTAAACAACGGTCCATAGACTGAAGTCATCATACATACACACAATGGAATATTACTGTCACCAAAACAAATTAAATTTTGCCATTTGCAATAGTGTGGATAGAACTAGAGTGTATTATGCTAAGTAAAATATATTAGAGAAAGACAAATACCATACAGTTTCACTTATATGTAAAAATTAAAAAACAAAAAAGATAAAAATTGGGGAATGGAAGGAAAAATAAAATGAGATAAAAACAAAGAGGGAAGTGGCACCTGGGTGTCTCAGTCATTTAAGCATCCGACTTCGCTCAGGTACATGATCTCACAGTTCATGGGTTTGAGCCCCACATCAGACTCTGTGCTGACAGCTGGAACCTGGAGCCTGCTTCAGATTCTGTGTCTACCTCTCTCTCTCTCTCTCTCTGCCCCTCCCCTGCTCATGCTCTCTCTCTCTCTCAAAAATAAATAAACTTAAAAAAAAAACAAAAAACAAAGGGAAGCAAACCATAAGAGACTCTGAACTATAATGAATAAAATGAGGAATGCTGGAGAGGAGGTCAGCAAGGGGATGGGTTAAATGGGTGATGGGTACATAAGGAGGATACTTGTGATGAGCAATGGGTGTTATATGCAAGTGATGAACCACTAAATTCTACTCCTGAAACCAAAACTACACCATATGTTAACTAACTTGAATTAAAAATTTAAAAAAAATCATTTCTGAGAGAGAGAGAGAGAGAGAGAGAGAGAGAGCGAGCGAGCGAGCAGGGGAGGGTCAGAGAGAGGGAGATACAGAATCGGAAACAGGCTCCAGGCTCCAAGCTAGCTGTCAGCACAGAGCCGGAAGCAGGGTTCGAACCCACGAAATGTGAGATCATGACCTGAGCCGAAGTCGGAGGCTTAACTGACTGAGCCACCCAGTCGTCCCTAACTAACTGGAATTTAAATAAAACTTTGGAAAGAAAATTT
The DNA here is from genome assembly GCA_017311185.1 of Proteles cristata cristata. NCBI lineage: Eukaryota > Metazoa > Chordata > Mammalia > Carnivora > Hyaenidae > Proteles > Proteles cristata. The sequence continues at coordinate 533,068 of JAESUZ010000400.1, read as the reverse complement.
AAAAAAGGGTAAGAGATATCATCCAAATATAACAACTGTCATGCTTTATTTTATTATTTTTAAAAGTTAATTTATTTTTGAGAGGGAGAGAGACAGAGTGTGAATTGGGGAGGGACCGAGAAAGAGGGAGGCACAGAATCTGAAGCAGGTTCCAGGCTTTGAGCTGTCAGCACAGTGTCCGATGTGTGGTTCGAACTCACAAACCTTGACATCATGACCTGAGCTGAAGTTGGATGCTTAACCTACTGAGACATCCAGGTGCCCCAATTGGGATGTTTTATTAAGAAGAAAAAATAATTAATATTTATTTTTATTTTTATTTATTTCTAGGAGAGAGAGAGAGACAGCGTGAGCAGGAGAGGGTCAGAGAGAGAGGGAGTCACAGACTCTGAAACAGGCTCCAGGCTCTGAGCTGGCAGTCAGCACAGAGCCCGACGCGGGGCTCGAACCCACGAACCGCGAGATCATGACCTAAGCGAAAGTCGGATGCTTAACCGACTAAGCCACCCAGGCGCCCCAAAAATAATTAATATTTTTAAAGACATAATCTACCTTAGCTTTTACATACATTACTTCATTTAACCACTTCAAGAATCCTGCAAGATAATTACCTATTTAAAACTAGTCATACTGGAATGAATTGCACTTACACATTTCCTAGAGATTCTATCACAGAAAGTAAAAATTTCCACCCATCATGAGTTCATTTATATCAATTTCCATAACATTCGTGGTACATACTAGATTTTTCTAGTTATTATTTCTCTATTTCTCATTGATATGAAGTACATTTTTGCAAAACTTAATTAAATAACTATTTGTTTATAACCACTTGTTACATTAACTCAGATACTAACATAGTTTTGCTGACAAATCTATATTCAAACCCAGCTAAATTGATACTTTTAGGAAGTAGGATCTTTGAAATAAGTATTATGCTGCTATTCCTAGATAAAAACAATTGAAATGATTTTTCTTCAGTTGACAAGATCATCTCCATAGCAGCCCTTTTAATTCTGTGGTCCATAATTAATTTACTCCTGGTTTGACAAAGTCAGGAAAGTAACAGCAGTTTGTCTGGAATATACAGTTTAGTGATAATATGAGTAAATCAAAAGTCACATTCCCATTTCAAATTTTATTTTCTTCAGCATCATGCTTACCTTAAAGGATGGTGTGATTAAGTATGCATGAGAATGCATGTGTATGTGTGTGTGCATGCGTGTGCACTATTCTCTTTTATAGTGTAGTTAAGGAAGTGGTAGAGCCATTTGCTTTCCAAACCTTAAAATCCAATGCCAAAAGTTTTAAAGTCACTTTTATTTGTTTTTAAAACATGTCATCCAATGAATGTAGAAAAAATATTTTCAACCAAAGAGAGAAGAAATATTTCATTTATGGTTTCATTTATGCTAAGCTTAGTAGCATTATCTTAGAATCACTTCTGCAAAGTTAATTATGTGTTCTTTTAATGAGGAGAACTTTCAAAATAGAAGGGAATTACTTTCATATTTAAGTATGATTATACAAATTATTGAACCTATAGCAATAAATCAATGAAGTATACTTTTAAGGATTTGTTTGTTACCATTCACTCTCTCAAAGACTCTGTGAAGTCACCATACCAGCATTACATTTTAAAAGGGGTTCAAAATGTGCCAAAGCATATAAGTAATAGTTTGAGAAAGAATAATCCCTCTGTGCAAGGGGGTGACTCTTCTGAGATGCAGCTGTAAGCCAAGGTGGAGTCGAACACCAAAGGCCAAATGAGCAATCTCATTTTAGGCACACACCAGGTCTAACGGGAAAAAGGCCAGAAGTTAAAATAAGGTACTCTGGACAAGACCTATTTGTTTTCATTATGGTCAATGGTCAAGTTTAAATAAATCCTAAAAGTGTTAGCTCAGTGCAAAACACTGGAAACCAAAGCATCAGTCAGTCTTGTCAGGTGGCTGGAGGAATGAGTCAGGAAGGAAGACACTATCATTAATTGATGGACTATAGTTCTAGACTTTATCAAGCACTCGGGCTATAGGGAAATTTTAGGGTCCTAAGATACATAGAAAGAAATAGAATGAGTAGAAAAGTAATCTCAACTTTTCCTTAGGGCAAAAATATATGACCTTTTGCATCTTAGCTGGACAGTGTTGTTTGTGGGAGGATTTAGATTATGTCCAGAAGCCGGAACATAATAGTGAACATCTAGATGGATCTGTCCTGGGGTAGATGAAAAACTATCCCTAAACTCTCCTGACTAGTTGAATAATATGACTGTCTAGAGAAAACAGGAAAAGGATCAGCCAGCCATTGGAGTCATTGAATAATTTCTAATAGTTGGGATGAGGCGTAACATGTGTACTAAGAGTCACAAAGATTTACCAATTGACTTGAAGAATTTTATGTAACATTTCAATGATTTTTCAGAATATTTGGACAGAGAGAAGAACAAAACAGACCGAAGCTCTTTTTTATTTTCCACCTAGAGACTTCAGTTAACTGTCAGTTAACAGTAAATTTTACCAGTGAAATTTGGAAATGAGAAGTGGAATTTGCAAAAACTTTTTAAGGTATCCCTTGTAAAAAAGGATGTTTTAGGCAACTCTAAAGACATTTATAGCATAATTGGAGTGACAGTATAACAAAGAACAAAATATAATCAATATTCTCTAAATAGAAGTAAGTTCAAACTTACACATTACACACAAATTGAGAATCAACACCATTTCAATATCACTTTGACTAGTGGATTTCAAAATTGGATATTTATTGGAGAAGCAATTAGGAATGTTTTTAAAATACAGAAATTCCACAGTCTTCTCACAGAGCTTATGAGTAATTAGTTTATGTTGGGATCATAAATCGACATTAGGCTAAATTCTTTTGATTATTAGTCAAGTTTTGGAATTACAGCTATAGTCCACTGAGGCTCAGGGCTATTTTAGTTTAAATAAAATTAATTATGAGAAATTTTAAATAAAAACATCACTGAAAGCCGTTAGAGCTTATCGGTTACTAGGTTCAATATTAATAAGTATCTGTGTTTCTATTCAATAGAGAATGTGTTTTCAGGTTTGATCTGAAACACTGGGTAAGAAATGGTTTCTGAAAGAACACTACAAAAGAACAGTTTCCTCAGCACACTTCTTACCCACAAGTTCACACAAACACACCCCACATACCACTAAATAGTCCACCATGACATGGAGAAAATTCAGAATAAAGATAAAGGGTAATCAGGAGAAACAAAGAGACAGAGACAGACACACAGACAGAGAGACACACGTGCATGTCCACACTGGTGTTCGGAGAGATGCAGGGAGGGAGCAGAATGGAGGGAGGAAGGGAAGAGGGAGAAAGAATTTCTTATTGAAAATATGACAATTAGAAATATGTGACCAGACAGCTTGGAATAGAAAAAGAAAATAAAATTATAACCAGAATACAAGATTTTTCACTATACTCTTGGAAAAAATGTGGTTATCGAAGACTGCTAAATCATCTTTAAAACAGCCTGATAGATTTCAGTACCAAGCATCAAGTTACCAAAATCTTATGCAGCAGGATGTATGAAAAATATGTGCTGTGTTAAACAGGTGAAAGTTACTTGCTTGAGAAATTTTTATCTCGAGAAATCAAGGGGCACCTAGATGGCTCAGTCAGTTAAGTGCCTGACTCTTGATTTCACCTCAGGTCATGATCCCAGGGCTGTGGGATCGATCCTTGCATCAGACTCTGCACTGACAGTGTGGGGCCTGGTTAGGATTCTCTCTTTCCCCTTCTCTCTGCCCCTCTCCCACTCTCACTTCCTCTCAAACTAAATAAACATTAAAAAAAGGAATTTATTTTTCAGATAAAACAGTAAATGTAAAGTTTTATCTTCCCACAGCCAGCCCATATCTTCTAAACCTCTTTCTTAAAGAGAGTCTGAACGAATTTTTCTTATGTATCTTTCTGAAATGTTATATAAGCTAATATATATTTTTCACCTAAATATTATCATTTTGGTAAAACTTACTTTTTAAATTTAATATTGTATGTCAATCACTTTCCATTTCACAGTGTATACTTTTACCTTGATTTTTTTTCAAGAACTATATGGTATGTTGTATGGATAACCAAAATTTATTTAACCAGGACTTTACTGAATTTAGATTCCTTTTAATCTTTTGCTGCCATAATGGAATACAAGGACATATTCTTATGCACACACTTTCACACATGTGTAATTTTAATACTCTGATGTATTCCTAGCCATCGAATTTCTGGTTTAAAGAGTACGTAAGTTTTTAATTTTGATAGACTTTGCAAGTCACTCTCCAAAGAAGTAAAACCAATATGTATACACTTGGTATCATTACATACTTTCAGTGAACCCACTGAGGGTACACGAAAGAGTGTGCAAAATGCCTGTTTCCCCATCTGACGGCCAAATTACTTTCATCTGCTGGAACCATGAAAGGACTTGACATTATGCTTCAAAGATTCCTAGTCACAATATGAGATAGCATTGGATGGAAGAAATAGTTCATTAAAAGCAAGTTACAGAATATATACCAGGCGGAATAAAACCAAAGTTATAGAGTATTAGAAACTAACTTTCAATAAACAAGGGATGGTAATGAAAATTATTTGTGTAGTAACAACCACTAAAGATTTAAGACATACAAAATGTCTGTAATTTTGTATTTGCAGCAATCCCTATATGATACAATTGCCTTATGGTTTTATTTTAAAGAGTATAAGCCATTTGAGTGTATTTACAGATGTGTGGACAAACTGTCTCCCATCTCCCTTTCCTTCTACAATCTTTAAAGCCCTTACATGTGAGCCTTGCTTGTAGTTTTTATTTGAGAGGACGTGGCGAGGGACCAAAAAATAAGGGCATATTTTATTGTGACAAAAATGAAAATTTCTTTAGTTAGCATCATTTGTTTTATGAGTTCTCATTATAAATGAAGGGGCATACTTGGCTTCAGATGATTCTCTTGTAAAGTTCAGATTGTTGAGTGTGTGTGTGTGTCTGTGTGTGTGTGCATGCATGTATATGAAAGAGAAAGAGATTGATATAAGGGTTCAGAGTAGCTCCAAAACTCTGCATAAGATACGGCTGGGAAACCCTACGATCTGATACAATAAATACTTATTGTTATAAAATATGAATAGTGGTAGTAATATACTATGAAACTATTATATTTATTCAATGTTAAGTATATAAAATAGATATCCAATGATTTACAAAAAAACATTTTAACATAAAGTAAAATATGCCTTAATTTTTGATAATTTAATCCTCATCATTTGTACTATCTTTAAGAAGTGAAAAACCTCTAAATGCTATCAGATAATTAGTCAAAATTAGTTACATACTCATATTTCTAAAATTTGTAATAATAGATATCCTTTAAAATAGTAAGTTTTGTAGAATGTTCTCAGAAAAAAATGATACAAAAAGGTGATTGAGTCTTTGAAATCTAAATAACGCTATTTTTATAAATCAGTCTCTAAATCTTTTCTATACTGAGAAAGGCTTGCCACTTTATTAATGGCTAATGCCTGAGAATAATGTACAAATTATTTTGGAAATTTCCCTTTTCTAGCTGCTTGATGAGGTGTTAAGACCGTTTTTCTGCAATTGATGTTATATTCAGTACTTGAAGAAGTCATTGAAATGTTAGTTTCTAGTTATATATTACTACGGTAGTGCTTTCATTTTATCCGCACTTTTATTGGATATATTAAATGTCTGAAGTAGTTCTAGTTCAGTTACTGAAAAATGATGAAGTTCCTCATAATACCTTTTATGGCTTTAAAAATCCTACAAATGGTAATTCTTGCTTGTCCTTTGATATAGCTGAAACAGTTAAATTGACTAACTGTAACAAGAAGAAATATTTATAATGGATTCTTTTCAAAAGCCTCATTTTTCTTTCACTGATGTCAGATAACAGAAATACAATGTAAAACTAAAGGTTCAAATTTTTACATTTTAAGAACTCGAATTAATCATAATGAAAACACCATTAATAATTCTCATAATTACACAATATAAATATCCAGGAAAGATAAAGCAAGTAACTTTAAGACATGCCCCATAAAAGTTGACGACCGTATGATTAAGGTCAGTACGTTGAATTCAAGGAAGCCATCAAAATGAAGTACATGTTCTCTTAAAAATATCAGAACTAATCATTTGGTGAATAATTCTCAGAATGTCACTGTTTTGTGATGTGCAGAAGTGGTTCTAATTTAAATTCTGTACTGCTTACAAGTAATTAGCCTTTAGCACCAAAAAAATTCTTAAAAATACTACATAATCACTAAAACTATTTCTCATTGTCTATCTACAGATGATATTCTAATTTTCTTTAAATAATTCAAACTTTTATAGCTTCATGCAGGTAATTAATTTTCCTTTCATTACTGAAAGGTTCCTAGTTCAGTGATTTCAAAACATATTATTATCATGAAAACAACTTTAAATTAAACTAAAATAACCTATAGTAAGCAAAATCAGCAGCACATCATTTGTCTGAGCCAACCAGGGTTGAATTTTTAAGTTAATGAATCCGTGCATAAGTTCAGGATTCCTCTACAACAGTATGGATAAAAGAATTTATAAAATCTAAATGTAAGGTGATTTCTGATGCATGGACCAAGGATCTTTTTAACAGTAGGTTTAATGTTTGTGTTTAAATAAGTTGTTGCCTAGGAGGACAAGTTCTTGGAATTTTATATTTATTGTGAGCTAATGACTGATAATAAAAATCACTCGCACATAAAATGATAGTTGTCTTGACCTAGATTATCTTCCAGTTATAACTTATGTTTTTCAAAAACATTTCTGAAGACTGTCACTTATAGTGAATACAGCGAATATAGCACCTAGTGCTGCTAATACAACAAATCTCCACTTTCTTTCCTATGAAATTATTTAAGTCTATTTTCCAAAGGTGACTAATCATCAGAAAGTCCTGGTGAGATATACCAATTACTAGGCTCCACTCATAATTACATTCTGAAGGAAAAGGGCAAGGAATCTTTATTTAAAAAAAAAAAATGGCAGAGGTGCTTGGGTGGCTCACCTCAGTTAAACATCTGAATTTGGCTCAAGTCATGGTCTCATGATTTGTGAGTTTGAGTCTTGCATTGGGCTGTCAGTACAGAGCAAGCTTTGGATCCTCTGTCCCCTTTTTTCTCTGTTCCTTCCCCACTACTGAGCTCTGTTGTGTGTGCCTTTTCTCTCAAAAATAAATAAATAATTTTTTTAAAATGGCAGTAGTTGACTCTGGTCTATTTTGATAAATACATTTTAAAAATCTAATTCTTCTACATTTTTTCTCAGGTATCTATAATGTAAGGAGTAATTTTATTGTGTTCCTTTAAAATTGTTTTGGGGCGCCTGGGTGGCTTAGTCGGTTAAGCGTCCGACTTTCGCTTGGGTCATGATCTCGCGGTTCGTGGGTTCGAGCCCGCGTCGGGCTCTGTGCTGACTGCCAGCTCAGAGCCTGGAGCCTGTTTCAGTCTGTGACTCCCTCTCTCTCTGACCCTCCCCTGCTCACGCTGTCTCTCTCTCTCTCCTAGAAATAAATAAAAAAAAAACATTAAAAAAAATTTAAAATTGTTTTAATATTGGCTTTCATAAAATTATGTGGGATATTAGCTTTTTAAAAAATATTTTAACAAGCATTATGAAAGCAAATATATTATTAATATACCTGTTAGGGTTCTCTATTATGCTTTGCTCTAAATTTGGCATTTTACCCATTTATCTGTAAGTGATGCATTATATTGATATATTATTTTAACTAAAACACATACATACTGATATCACTTACCCTTCGTCTTATTTGCCGTGTGTGTGTGTGTGTGTGTGTGTGTACCACTTACTCCTCACCTCTTCCATGACTTTGCTTGTGTCATGGCCCATTATTTTACCTCCTCCCTTTCTTCTAGTTAACTCATTCCTATTCTTCAAACTTCAGTTTGTCCCACATTTGTTGTCTTTGTCTGTCACTACCATTCTTTCACAAAAATTTATTGCACAAAAATTTCTATGCGTGAGGCAGCTGCTGAGTAAGGACACCATGGATTCATAAATTCCTACCAACAAAGAGTCTACAGTTTAAGTAATCTTAATGGCTTTATCTTTCTGGATATTTTTGTGCATATGTATTATAAATTTTCTGTTCTGGAATAGTACTTCCAATATTTCATTTCAAAGTACAAGGCAATAAATTGACAAGGATGCTTTGACATTAGAAAATGGGCTTTGAGATTCTTTGACTACTGGCTCTGTGTTACTCAAGACTTTCAGCAACGGATAATGCTGGCATTCTTGTAACTTATCCATACCATGTTAATGTGCCATGGCATCTTGCTGGGATATGCTGATGAAAAACTTATCCTCTTGCAATCTGTATATTTTTTTTCTCAGTATATTCCATTTTTGTGTAAATTTTCTGTTTCATTATCTATTTTAGTATTTTATTTTATTTTTTATTTATTTTTAATGTTTTATTTATTTCTGAGAGAGAGAGAGAGAGAGAGAGAGACAGTGTGAGCAGGGGAGGGTCAGAGAGAGAGGGAGACACAGAATTTGAAACAGGCTCCAGGCTCTGAGCTGGCTGTCAGCACAGAGCTCGATGCGGGACCATGAGATCATGACCTGAGCCAAAGCTGGATGCTTAACCAACTGAGCCACCCAGGGGCCTCTGAGAATTACTTCTAAAATATGATTTCAATATGAGGTATTAGAATAGTCAAGGTCATAGAGACAGAGTGATGGTTGCCAGGAACTGTGGGGAGGGCAGACTGGGGAGTCACTATGTCATGAGTACAGAGTTTCAGTTTGGGAAGATAGAAAAAGTTCTGGAGCTGGGTGGTGCTGAATGTGGCAGAGCAAGGGGAACATTGTCCTTTACAGCACCTTCCTTATTCTCTTTCCTTGTTATTTATTGTGTCTTATTGCTATAGGTGGATTAGCCAGAAAATCAAAAAAATATTAAGAATTGAAGATAATGTGAGATCTAATAAAATCCTGAATAAAACCATGAAGAATAATGCCAAGTTATTTTATCATTCACTGTAAGATTGTCAAGATATTTTAAATGAAATTACACTTCATAGCTACATGCTGGACTGATCGATATTTTACTTGAAGCCAGACTTTTAAGGTAAACCTTACTTATTTTCTCAGCCTTTAACAAAAATTGCTGTATAGAATATTTATGAACATATATTATAACCTCAGGGCCCCCAAATAGAAGATTCTTAAGGGATTACAAATATCTCCAGAGAAGGAAAGAGGGAAATGCCAGTATATAAATCATTATAGCAATAGTTCTGTATTATTAAACCACTTTCTCTGGCATCATGATAAAAGTCATTGTGAATTTTAGGAAAGGTTCTTTTTCACATGGTTCAGTCAAGCAGAGAGGTCTCAACTGTATTGTTAATGAGAATGAGTGGAAATAACCAATGTTAAAGAAATTATCCACTGGAGGCAAATGAACTCTTTGAGAAAATAATGGTGCCATCTGGTAAATTAGCTCTTCCTCAATTTCAAATACTACTCTAAAAGTTGTATATCTGTCAAACATTTTTCCCATAGAATATTTATTTACTTCTCCATTATCAGATTATGAATAAGGCAATATAGATACTACAAAAAAGCTGGGATTAGTGAGACCCAGCAGAATCCATTTCCTTCTCTCACCATAACATCACTTTATCAAACACATAGGCCTATAGCGCAAACTGAGAAAATGTCCTCAAATCTGCTGCTTACCTCACTAACAAATTGACATTTTGCCCACTGACTATTACAGCACTCACTTAGGATTCCCCTACTCTCTCTGAGAAGTTATCTATTTTCAAAAAAATGTATGAATTGGCAGTTTTTTTTTTTTTTTTTAATGCTGATTTCCAGGGCAAGACAGTATAATGAGCTTATGTTCCAATAATTTCTCTTCCTCAAAACACATAGCAGCAACAAATAAGATTAAAATGGATAAAATTGAAAACTCTAGCCAGACTGAAATAATAGGGAAAAAATCTTTGTAGACCATGTACAGCACAAAAATCATGTAGCACCCATAGTTATAAATGAAGCAGAAACTCAGGCTGAGTTCCTCATCTGGAAGTAGATAGCAGTGACTGTGCTTTCCTCCAAGGTAAATGAGGGACTGTGGTTGGCATGATAAAAAGATTGTTAGGTCAGACTTTTTATTTATTTTTTTATTTTATTATTATTATTTTTTAATGTTTTATTTCTAGAGAGAGAGAGAGAGAGAGAGAGACAGCGTGAGCAGGGGAGGGTCAGAGAGAGAGGGAGTCACAGACTGAAACAGGCTCCAGGCTCTGAGCTGGCAGTCAGCACAGAGCCCGACGCGGGGCTTGAACCCACGAACCGCGAGATCATGACCTAAGCGAAAGTCGGACGCTTAACCGACTAAGCCACCCAGGCGCCCCAGGTCAGACTTTTTAAATCAAGGAATTATGGTGTTTCCTCCTATAAAAGATAAAAGAAAAAGAAAGAAAGAAAGGAAGGAAGGAAGGAAGGAAGGAAGGAAGGAAGGAAGGAAGGAAGGAAAGAAAAAGGAAAAACCATTGAACAAAACCAATTACTTTCAGTCTTGAAATCTTGAAATTGCAGTTTCCCAAAAAGCTATAGACCTAGGAAGATAGTAAGACACAAACACATCCTCTCATAAAGGAATTGAGCTAAACTTTTAGCTGGATCATTTACATGGTCAATGTTGCTGCAAACATGTCATAAACCATTATACGTTCTGTTCTGTATAGATGACAAAAGTTCAAGTAGAAGCAAGCAAAAGAAGCTAGATAAGGAGAAGGGAGTGCACAGGGAGAGAAAGAACAGACAAGATGATATGAGCATGAAAATCTACATTCCAAAATACATAAAAAATCTAGTCTTAAGAATAATAACCACTAAAATTAATAATTAAAACATGGATTTTTTTCTAGATGACAGTAATTTATTGAATAACCTAAGAAAAATGCTCAAATGATGAACGAGATATAACTTCTAATACAAAACAGACATTTTGAAATGAAACAAATGTAAAAATTAAACAAGTGGTTATATTTTTGAAAGAAGAAATAATTCAAATATTTTTTTAAAAAAAGGATGATGTAAGTTTTCCTTAGACTCAGAGAGGAATTAGTAAATTAGAAGCTAACATTGAATATTTTATTCAGAATTTCCTGTTGAAAGAAAAGATATTTTAAGAGACATGAAGATAGATTAAGAAGTTCCACCATGTATCCAAAAGTATTATAAAATAAGGAAGTGAGTGAAAGAAAAACAATGTCAGGAGATAACTGAAAAGAATGTTCCAGAATTAAAAAAATGTCAAGTGTTTGTAGAATGCAAGTATACTTGAAATTATGATCAGGATGAATTAAAAACAGAGATATGCTGACATGAAACTGATGACTGTCATGCAAAAGGTATATCTAAATAGCTTTCAGAGAGCTTGTGTAACCACAATAAGAATAATGACATTCTTGTCATCAAGACCAATGGACACTGAAGGCAATTAAAAAAAAAAACAAAACCTAAAAAATACCCTGCTAATACAGATTTTTAGACACAGGTAACTTTTTGACCAGGGAAGGGGGTAGAATACAAACATTTTAAAGAATGCAAATGCAAAAAACTCACCAAACACAGACCAATTCTTAGTCAAAAGCAACAGTACAACAAAAACATACCTATTATTATATACACTTAAACAGTAACAAGAATTTTAAAAGCAACTGAATGGTGCAAGACAAACAGCAAGCATATAATTTGGTAAAATAAATTGATAAACACCTGATGGAAAAAAGTACTGATGCCTTTAACATATGGATTTTAAGAAAACAGCTAAACAAAACTCAACACAATGGCAGTATTCAGAAAATGGTCAATCTATGCTAAAGCTCTTTTACAAAAGAACATAAAGAAAACTTTTGTACAAAAATATTTAGATGGGGCGCCTGGGAGGCTCAGTTGTGTCAGGATGCAACTCTTGATTTTGGCTCAAGTCTTAATCTCAGTTTGCAGGATTAGGGCTTGCATGGGGTTCTACACTAACAGTAGATTCTCTCCGTGTCTCTCTGCCCCTCCCCTGCTTGTGCACTCTTTCTCTCTCTCAAAATAAATGCATAAGCTTTAATAAAAATATTTAGATAAATACTAATGGCTAATATTAAATTTAATGTTTTAAAGAACTATGATTTAAGAGTATATGATTAAAATATTATGCCAAACTCTGATAAAGTAATAGAGAATAGAGAAAGTTTAATAAAACAGAAGGTAGTGGATAGGGACAAAAGTAACAAACCAAAATGACGATAAACAGAAAATATGAAGTCAAATAAATACATAAAAACAGTACCCATAACAAGTGGTATTTCAGGAGAGTGTTTCTTCCCCACATCCTATGAATCTTTACTTTGTTTTTTTTTTTTTTTTTTTTAAATTTTTAATGTTTTATTTATTTCTAGGTGAGAGAGAGGGAGAGACAGCATGAGCAGGGGAGGATCAGAGAGAGAGGGAGTCACAGACTGAAACAGGCTCCAGGCTCTGAGCTGGCAGTCAGCACAGAGCCCGACGCGGGGCTCGAACCCACGAACTGCGAGATCATGACCTGAGCGAAAGTCGGACGCTTAACCGACTAAGCCACCCAGGCGCCCCATGAATCTTTACTTTGGATGCAGTTTAGTTCTTATAAATATACATGTTTTTTTCTTTCTCTGTACTCATTCAAAGTCTCTAGTGCCCCTTTCTTAACTTACAAAGAGTAAATTGAGGGAGGGGCTAAGATGGCGGAAGAGCATGGAAGTTTTGCTTCTCTTGTCCCTGAAATACAACCAGATCAACACTAAAACACCTTGCACACCTAGAAAACTGATTTGAGGATTAACACAACAGTCTGCACAACCTGAACCACAGAACTTAGCAGGCACACAGTGCAAAGAGGTGAAATGGTGAAAGAGAAGATGCCGAGGGCAGGGAGCTGTTTTGGCTTGTGGAGAGAGGACAGAGATAGGGGAGAAAGTACCGGAATAGCACCCCTCCTCAAAGAGTAGATGGAGAGAAAGTGGCAAAGTGGAAACAGTCTCAGGGACTGAACAAAAAAGGGAGAAAGGATAAAGGAGAGGGTTTAAATTCCATTAAGGCTCTATAAACAGGGGGACCACAGAGTGTGAAACCTGGTGGTGCTCTGGTGAGAAGAAGGAATCCTCAAGAGAAGACAGTGAGGGTCACAGGGGGAGAGGCAGTTCTCCTGCTGGGAGGACGTTTGATAAAGGCTGTGCAGCCTCCCACAGGCAAAGATCGCATTGGGCCCTGGAGAACCACATTCGCTCATGCTGGAACAGGATGTTAAGGGCAAAGCCACATGGAAGATATGTTTTGTGATTTTCCATAATCCTTGAAACACTGCTGCTACACAATTACGTGAACTTTTTCTAGGGCAGGCTGGCACACAGCCACAGTCTCTGGGCATCGGCAGCAGTGTGGTCTTGCGAATGTTCCTGGGGGTAGGATAGCATCTGGCCATTGTTCAGTGAGAGTCCCTCAAGAGCATCTGAGTGCGTCAAAGCCGCACTTCCTCAGAAGTGGGGGGTTGGGAAACACAGCTGCATTTGAGATAAAACTTAGGAGAGAGGTGCCACTTTGTAGCCTGACAGCTTGGTCACAGAAAATGGAGAACTGGGGAGTGGCCAGAAGCTGAAGACAAAGGGGTGCTTGATTACAGTTTGTGGAAAGCACAGAGTTCTGATATTAGAGAGCAGGTAGCTGGGTGACACAATTTTCACCTCTCCAGCGCATGCGCATACCCACCTACGTGTGTCACAGCAATCCACCTTAGTAAGCTAAGGAGCTCCATTTAGTGTAGTGCAAAGCCACTGCACTAAATGCCCCCCAACTGGGCCAAGTGCTCTTGATAAACACAAGTCTCTCTGCCTGCTTAGTTTATGAACTATAAAGTGCTTCACAATTTGACTTCTATGAGAAACCGGATGTAATTTCAATTGAACTTCATTCCGTTTACTGGTCCTTTTATTAAATTTTCTTTTCTTTTCTTATTCTTGAATACAGAAAGAGAAAAAAAATGTTTCATTTTCCATTTTTATTAAAAAGATTTTTCTTTAATTTTTTCTACTATATATGTTGCTTTCTTGTAAAATTTTTAAATTCTATTTTACTTTTGTCATTTCATTTTATTCTTATTTATTGTATTCATTTTTTTCAAATTTTCAAACGTTTCTTTTTTCTTTTCTTATATTTACCTTTTTTCTCTAATCTATCAAGTTTCTTTCAACAACCAGACCAAAACACACCTAGATCTAGCATCCTTTACTCAATTTCTTTGTGTTATTTTTAGTTTATTAATTTTAAGGTTTTTCTTTACTTTATTAATTTTCTTCATTCAAAACGAAGAAATGAAGGAATTCATCACAAAAGAAAGAACAGGAAGAAATGACAGCCAGGTAGCTAATCAACACAGATAAAAGCAAGATGTTTGAACCAGAATTTAGAATCATGATAATAAAAATACTAGCTGGGGTTTAAAATAGATTAGTATCTCTTTGTGTGGAGATAAAAGAAGTAAAAGCTAGTCAGGATGAAATAAAAAAAGCTATAACTGAGCTGCAATCACAAATGCATGCCATAGCAGCAAGGAAGTATGAGACATAACAGCAAATCAGTGTTATATAGAGGACAAACTTATGGAGAGTATTGAGGCAGAAAAAAAAGAGGGAGACTAAACAGCAAAACAAAAGAAAATAAAAATTAGAGAACTCAGTGACTCATAAAAAAAGGAGTAACATCAAAATCATAGGGTTCCCAGAAGATGCAGGCATAGAAAAAGGGGTAGAAAATTAATGTGAGCAAATCATAGTGGAAAATTTTCCTCAACTGGGAAAAGACATAGTCCTCCAAATCCAGGAAGCACAGAGGACTCCCATTAGATTCAACAAAAACCGACCATCAACAAGGCATGTCATAGTCAAATTCACAAAATACTCATATAAGAAAAGAATCATGAACGTGGAAAGGGAAAAAATGTCCTTAATCTACAATGGAAGAGAGACCAGACCTATCCACAGAAACTTGGGAGGCTAGAAATAACTGGCAGGATATATTCAGTGTGGTGAATTGGAAAAATATGCAGTCAAGAATTATTTATCCAGTAAGGCTGTCATTCAGCCTTGACAGAGATAAAAAGATTCCCAGACAAACAAAAATTAAAGGAGTTTATGACTACTAAACCAGCCCTGCAAGAAATTTTAAGGGGACTCTGAGGGGAGAAAAGAAAAAAACAAACAAACAAACAAAAAATCCTAGAGAACAAAGCATGCAAAAATATCTTTGATCTCGGCCACAGCAACTTCTTACTCAACACGTCTCTGGAGGCAAGGGAAAGCAAAAGCAAAAATGAACTATTGGGACCTCATCAAAATAAAAAGCTTTTGCACAGAAAAGGAAACAATCAGCAAAGTAAAAGGCAACTGACAGATTGGGGGAATATATTTGCAAATGACATATCAGATAAAGGGTTAGTATCCAAAGTCTATGAAGAACTTATCAATCTCAACACCCCTCCCAAAAATAAAAACACATAATCCAGTGAAGAAATGTGCTAAACACATGAACAGATACCTCTCCAAAGAAAATATCCAGATGGCTAACTGACATAAGAAAAAATCTTCAACATCACTCATCAGCAGGGAAATACTAATCAAAACCACAGTGAGATACCACCTCACACTTGTGAGAAGGGCTAACATTAACAACTCAGGCAACAACAGATGTTGACAAGGATGCATAGAAATAGGATCTCTTTTGCACTGCTGGTGGGAATGCAAACTGGTGCAGCCACTCTGGAAAACAGTATGGAGGGTCCTCAAAAAACTAAAAATGGAAATAACCCACAACCCAGCAATTGCACTACTAAGTGTCCATTCAAGGATTACAGGTTTTGAAGGGGTACATGTACCCCAATGTGTATAGCAGTGCTATCAAGAATAGCCAAAGTATGGAAAGAGCCCAGATGTCAGACGGATGAATGGATAAATAAGACGTGGCATATGTATACTACTCAAAAATCAAAAAGAATGAAATCTTGCCATTTGCAATTATGTGGATGGAACTGGAGGGTATTATGCTAAGCAAAATTAGTCAGAGAAAGACAAATATCATATGACTTCACTCCCATGAGGACTTAAGATAAAAAACAGATGAACATAAGGGAAGAAAAGCAAAAATAAGATATAAACAGGGAGAAGGACAAAACATAAGACACTCATAAATATACAGAAAAAAAGAGAAGGTTACTGGAAGGGTTGTGGGAGAGGGTATGGGAAAAACGGGTAAGTGGAATTAAGGAGTGTGTGTGTGTGTATGTGTATGTATGTGAAATATATGTTATTTTAGTATTATAGGGAATGTTAATAAAAATTGACCATATGTTGTATATAAACAGTAAAAGTAACTTTTAAATAGTTGATATCAAATACACCAGAATTTCTCACATGGTTCAGGTAAATTAGATTGAACTATAATAAGGAAGTAAAAAACATACAAACATGTTAAGCAACTTTAAGATATATTTCTAAATTGTTGGAAGAGACATGAAAATCCTAAAAGAAATTATAAGGAAGGTTTAACTCAATAAGTTAGGAAAACAACAACAAAATAGATTTTACACAAGAAGAAGAAAGAAAATAATAAAGAGCAGGAAAATTATACATTAAACAAAACCAGAAGTTGATTTCAACAACCTTTATAAAATAGACATTTACCAAAATGTATAAAACATAAATTCAATACTAAGAACAAAAGGAATGTGGACTGATCAAAGGAAGAAGATATACATTTTAACAAGCCCATGAACAACTTCAAGCTACTATATCTAAATATATAGAAGAAATTGCTGCATTTTGTAGAATAATATAAATTGTGAAATGACTTAAAAAAGGAAACAGAAAATATGATAAAATCACAAATTATTAATTGAGTTGGAACAAAAAATTCTTAAAAAGAGTAAAGTGATTTTTATAGGCACTTCTCAAACTTTTAAGTAACAGACAGAAACGCCTTCAAAAATTAGGAAAAGATGAAGATCTATCTAACTCATGTTATGCTGCTAATCTTGTTATCCAAATAGGGTAAACTGTTTGTTTCCAAATAAACTGTACTGAAAAATTATTTCTCCATTTGAAAAAGAGAAAACTGGATTCTTATACCTCAGGACATACATCATGATTAATTGTAAATGGATTAATAATTGGGAGGTAGAAAAGAGAAGTATAACTTTAGAATTTTCAGAAGAAAATATACTGTTTTTTGAAAAGAGAACAAGAACACTTCAAACACTCTCATCCACTCCCATCAGAAAGAAGAAAATTAGGGTCCCTGCTGCCTCAGTCGCTGGAATGAGAGACTCTTCATCTCAGGGGTGGTGGATTCCAGCTCCATGTTGAGTGTTAAGTTTATTTTTTTATTTTTATTTTTTAAAATATTTTTTAATTTATTTCTAGGAGAGAGAGAGAAAGTGTGAGCAGGGGAGGGTCAGAGAGAGAGGGAGACACAAACTCTGAAATAGGCTCCAGGCTCCGAGCTGGCGGCACAGAGCCCGACGCGGGGCTCGAACCCACAAACTGGGAGATCATGACCTAAGCGAAAGTCGGACGCTTAACCGATTAAGCCACCCAGGAGCCCCTATTTTTTTTAAAAAAAACAATAAAGACTAGTAGATTTCACTAAATTAAATTTTGTGCATGACACATTAACAAGGTAAAATGATAAATAATATGAGTTTATTTGCAAAACTCAACACTGATATAAGAGCAGTGTCCAGAATATACTGATAAGCCTTAAAAATTAAAAAAGAAAAATAATACAAGAAATGATGAGAAAGTGTAGAAATAAATAATTCACAGAAAAAGAAGTAAGTTCATCATCACAACATACCCATAAGATGGAAAAAAATTAAAACTTTTTAAATGGTTTAAACAATTAGAAAATAAGAAAAGGCATTTTAACAAATTAGAGGACAAATTCAGTAATATTTAAGGTGTTCACATCTCAAGGGTCAGCCATGCCACTTCTAGTTATGAATGCAGCTAATATTCTTCCCATGAATAAAGGCAGATATGTACAATAATGAGATCAAGAGTCTGTGGCTTAATGAACTAAGTCACCTAAGCACCCCTGGAATTCTATACAGTAGATAAAATGAATGAAATATCAGTATGGATATAAATATTACATACTGAAAAATTGATATCCTATCAACAAATATGCAATGATATTTAAGGTATGACAGTCTGGTAGACTACATTATCATTTGCAATTATTCCCTTTTCTGAAAAGAATTATAATGCTTCACACAGTGATTTTGGGTATGTCACAGGATGTGAAGACATGTGGCTTATGCCACAAGCAGATGCTCTAAGGAGTCTTTATAAGTCTCCACCAATTTTCTTGCTCTTCTGTCTCTGCTTTCTGTATAGTTATCACTAATTGGTACTACTCAGTCAGTTTGGGTTCTGGACTTCCTGTGGAGTAGAGAAATAAACCATTTAAAAAATTTTTCTTAAAGCATATGTTTTTTTGAAAATTAATTTACTTGTTTTGAGAAGAAGAGAGAAAGCATGAGTGGAGAGGGGCAGAGGAAAGGGAAAGAGAGAAAATTCCAAGCAGGCTTGTACTGTTAGCACAGAGCGTGATGTGGGCCTTGAAATCATGAATGGTGAGCTCCTGACCTGAGCCAAAATCGAGACTCTGCAGCTTAACCAACTGAGGCACCTTGGAGCCCAAACCTCTGTTGTTTTCTAACCTATTGAGATATGGGTTTTTTTCTTTCTTCTCCTTATCCTCTCCTCTCCTTTTCCCTTTTCTTCCTTATCCTCCCCCTCTTCCTCTCTTCCCTATTATAAAAAGTTAAAATTTATCCAAACTTACACAAACACTTAAAGACCATACAAGCCACCATCTGCAGTTGAGAGAAATGTAAACGAATGTAAAGATACAACATTAAATCATAGCTGCATAAAATTAGCTCGAGTAAACACTGCACTACTTTTGTAATCATTTTGTAGCCACCTCCCGTTCCTATTGTGGTGAGCTCAAGAGTTGTGAGTATTGCTTAAAATGCCTGATGCTAATCATCTCTACATGAGCAGTTCATCTTTGCAGTAAATTGCATATTGTAGTAAAAAAAAAAATCTCTTGTGGTTCTAGTGTACTTTTCATCATGTTTACTGCAATACCATAAATCTTGAATAACACCATGGGACCTATACAAAGTGCCACTAGTGACGCTGAAAGTGCTCCCAAGAAGCAAAGAAAAGTCATGACATTACAAGAAAAAGTTAAACTCTAGATATGTTCCACAGATTGAGGTTTATAGCTGCAGTTGCCTGCCGTTTCAAAATAAGTGAAACTAGTGTTAAGGACCATTGTAAAAAAAAAGAAAAGAAAATTTGTGAAGTTGTTGCTTCCGCTACACCAGAAGGTATGAAATCCTTGCACTTTATATGAAATACCCTTTTATCTCATTTTGAACACTCAGCTTTTATTTGGGTGCTGAGTTGCTACAAGAAAGACTTATTCATAGATTCTAATATGATTTGAGAAAAGGCGAACTCATTATACAAATTAGAGCAAAAGGAAGTTGAAAGATCTAAGGCTGGAGAATTTAAAGCTAGCAAAGGATGGTTTGATAATTTTAGAAAAAAGGTTTGGCTTAAAATATGTCAAGATAATAGGAGAAGCAGTTTCTGCTGTAAAGAGGTAGTGGATGAGTTCTCAGATGCCTTTAGGAAAATCATCAAGGAACAAGGATATTTTCCTGAACAGGTTTATAAAGCCAATAAAAGTGATTTATTATGGAAAAAATGCCACAACAGACATTTATTAGTAATGAACAGAAGCATCAGAATTTAAGGCAGGTAAGGATAGGCTAACTCTACAGTTTTGTACAAATGCAGTCATGTTTATGATCAGGACTGCCTTTATCCATAAAGCTACTAATCCCTGAACATTGAAGGAAAAAGACAAATACAAGCTACCAGTCTTTGGTTGTACATCAACCTGGGCAACAAGAACCTTTTCTCTGGCTGGTTTCATCAATAATTTTTTCCTGAACGCAGGAAGTATCTTTCCATTAAGAGATTCCTTTAATTTTTTGAAATGCATCTGGCCCAAAATATCACGAGTTCAACACTGAAGGCATCAAAATGGTCTATATGTCCCCAAACATAATGTTTATAATTCAGCCTCTAGATCAGGGGGTCATAAGACCATTATGGCTCATTATACATGGTACACATGGTATTTCTAAGGATAGAAAGGACTGTCAACTCTTTAGAGGAGAACCCCGATAAAAAGAACATTATGTGAGTCTGGAGGGATTACACTATTAAAGATGCAATTGTTCTTATATAAAAAGACATGAACGCCATCAAACACAAAACAGTAAGTTCCTGCTGGAGAAAACTGTCCAAATGTCATACATGACTTCACAGGATTTATGTCGGAGTCAATCAAAGAACTCATAAAAGAGACTGTAGATATGGAACAAAAGGTGGGGTTGTGGTTGTGTGAAGGGTTTCAAGATGTGGACCTTGGAGAAATTCAAGAACTAATAGATATCACAGCAGAGGAATTCACAGAAGAGTTGATGGAGATGAGAGGTTCCAAACCAGTGCCAGATGATAAGGAAGTTGTACGAGAAGCAGTGCCAAAAACCAAACTGACATTAGATAATCCAGCAGAAGGGTTTCAATTATTCAAGACTGCTTTGACTTCTTTTACCTCATGGAGTCTTCAATGATTTGGGCACCGACGCTAAAGTGAATGGTGGAGGAAGGATTGGTACCATATACAAACATATTTAGAGAAATAAAGAAGTGAAAAAGTCAGATATACATTATGATATATATCTGTAAACTGCACTGAGTGCCTACCTCTCCTACCTACTCTCCTCTTCCACTTCCTCCATATCTTCTGCCTCTGTCGCCCCTGAGACAGCAAGATGAACTCTCTTTTTTTCTCTTTCTTAGCCTACTCAACCTGGAGATGGTGAGGATGAAGACTTTTGTGATGATCAATGTGTACTTAATGAACAGTAAGCAACCATCATGCCATACAGTTAAAAAACTTACCTGTTGTGTATGTGCCTGTGGTTCTTTGGGTGAGAATCTAACAGCTTTATGGCAAGAACTGTGTGAGATGTTTTTGTGTCACCACCACCACCACCATCATTATCATTACCTGAGTAGTCATTGTATAGAACATCATGTGCAAGACTTGTATGGAACTGGATAGCCTACCCTTCCATAGGTATCAGGAGAGTGATATTTAATATAAAATTAATGTTAGTTTTCTTACTGTCTTATAATTTTGCTTTCAAGGAAGTACATTACTGTTTTATATTCCTCTCTCTCATAACTGAAGAAACTATGTATCAGTCTATCATCACAGGTAAGTGGCTTTTAAAGAAAATATAATGATGTTCCAGTACTGCCTTGTGAATATTACTATAATACCGTATGTCATAAAAATTTTATGTTTATTCAGTGTATAGGCTAGATTACTGT
This sequence comes from Proteles cristata cristata, assembly GCA_017311185.1. Lineage (NCBI taxonomy): Eukaryota > Metazoa > Chordata > Mammalia > Carnivora > Hyaenidae > Proteles > Proteles cristata. The sequence goes on along the minus strand of JAESUZ010000400.1, from coordinate 511,444 downwards.
GAAGCAACTCTATGCATTGTACTAAGCTACCATAAAGCAATCATATTATTGTTTCTTTATTATCAATTCATGAATGGACATATCTATAAAAACATGAATTCTTTTCTCATATTATCTTTTCATTTTTGATGTTAGAGTCAGCCATATGTAGAGTACCATCTACAGTGTTTTCTATCATATAAGACAATATTGATGTAGTTACTGACAGTTTATATTGTAAACAGATGATGTAATTTTATGATATCAATAAATACAGTAATATTGTAAATGATTTTTCTCTTCCTTATGATTTACTAAGATTTAATTTATTGTGAGTATGCAGTATATAATACTATATAACAAAAATATATGTTTTCATTGACTGTGTATGTTAGTAGTAAGGCTTCTAGCCAACAGTACCCTATTGGTATTTAAGTTTGGGGGAAGTAAAAAAATTATACAGGGATTTTCAACTGTTGGGGGGAGGGTTGGTTGGCAACCCAAACCCCGTGTTGTTCAAGGGTCAACTGTACATCCAGAGATGATCTCCTCTTTGTGCTTCTAGTCATATTGTTTTAATTTACAACATTAATTTTATTAAAGATTATTAGATACTTCCTGGTTGCATTACTTTGGATAATTTTTTTGAAAACGGTCATTTACTTCATAAAGGTCATATTTGGGTTTCCTTACTTGCAAATATCTGTTGGTGCTGTTCTCAGCCTATCGGTAACGAATGCTGTGGCTAGACCAGCCTTTGCGGTCTTGTTATACAATTCCAAGATGCCCTTCAGCAATAACCATCAGAACACTTTGAAAAAAAAAAATGTTTATTACTCACAGGTCCCTGAAAGCATGTGGCACATGTGGGGCCATGCAGAGAGATGGTAGTGGCGGGCAGGGAAAGCTCATAGGCTTAGGATTATGCTTTTGCTGGAGTCTAGGGTAGAGGTCTAGGTTTTTTGGGATCACTTTACTTTGGTGAATTTAAAACATAGAACAGGAATTTAAAGCCAAGGAACAGAAAATCAAGTGGCACAAATGATCAGTTATTGAAATTAACTATAATAATAACAACAGTAATAATAATAATATAAATTTAAAAATTAAGAAGAAAAGAAGTCAACTAGATTTCTAAAACAGAATGCCTCAGTGAAGGGTAAGTGGTTTGGCTATGGCTGGCAGATAGCCATCTTTGAAGTGGATGGGTGGGCAATCAAAACATAAGTCAAGCACTAGCATTAAAAAAAAAGGGGAAAAGAACAACAACAACCCAACAACTGTGAGGGTTTACACTACAATGTCTAAGTCTATTTTAAATATAATTGAATAATTTAATTATTTTTAGATTCTCTGGTTTTACCCTGCTAAACTTTAAGGTTTGTCTTTCTGAACCACTGAGTGTTATATTCTGTTAATTAGCTGCCTTGTTGCACAACCCAAAATAGCTCTGATGTAAACCAGACTGGAGTAGAAAACTTTAAATGATGTCATAACATTCTGCTCACTATGAGATGATCTTTTTCAGCTAATGATTTTGAGTCTTTAGTCATCTTTTTCCTCTAAGTATTTGCTACACTTTGGTTTATAAATTAGCATTGTAGAAGAAGTTATCTGATTATATTTTTTTCCTTTAGGTAGTAAAGGAAATAAATAAATAAATAAACAAACTAATAAATAAATAAAAATTTTTATTTTTTTCTAATGTGAACATTTTGTATAAGAATATATCATTATAACATAAAAATGTAGCTGAAAATGTTTCTTTAAAGACTTTGCATTCCCACAAATCATTAATATTTGTATTTGTTCTATTTGTTGTTCATTATATAAGGTGGTTGTATTTTGCATGGAAATTGACGTCTCTCTAAAAATATTTTAATTTTTAGTTTTAATTTTCAGTCTGTCATTTTTCCTATGTAGAATTTTTGCTTTTCCATACTCAGTGAAAGCACATTTTGTTACTTATTCCATTTTGCATTTATATTCCAGATTTAACAGTTTTACATTGATGTGAGCAATAACTCATTAGCAAACTATAAGCCTCAAATGAAATCATTATAAATTAAGAGATATTTAGCAAGTATTAAGAATTCATTAGTTTAATTTTTAAAGCATTTTATTAATAATACTTATAAAACAAAGTATTCTGTTGACTTTATGGGAGTGAGAGAAAGAGTGAAATACAAATCTTAAGTATATTGACTTTATTTTTATATCAATCATCTTTCTCCCTCTTTTCTTTCCTTAACGTTTCATTCATTTCTAAAGAGAGACACTAAAACCAGATGCACTAACTTAGTGTAAGTTAAAATCCAGAATAATATAAAATTTCCAGTATTTCCAGTAAAACAAGAGATATAGTTGGCAAAATGGGGTGCAAGGATATACATAGGAGTCTCCGTTCCTTTTCAAGAGATCTGTGAGGTCAAAACTGTTTTCATAATAACTAGCATGTTTATACCTTTTTCCTTTTGTTGGCATTTTCACGGACACTAAAAAAGTAATGATGGGTAAAACAACTGTCCTTTCAGCATAGATCACTGCAACGGCAGCAAACTGAACTGGTAGACTGTGCTGCTTACGCTCATACATATAAAACCTTCAAAAATGGCAGTTTTATTTAAGAATGACCTTGAGGAAGCAATACAAATCTTAGTTTTATCACATCTTGACTCTTAATTCCATATCTTTTTAATATTCTTTGTGTCACAATGAGAAATATATATAAAGCCATGCAAAGCACTTCAGTATTTATGTCTGTATTTATTTAAGGGATTTCAGCTGTGTACTGAAGACAACTTATACTAGCCCACAAGAGCAGACTACGCGTATAGAACATATAGTTCATCTACTGTATGTTCACAAACACAGAGGCTCATGGGAGAATTTACACCACAGAAAGTGGAAAACACTACACATCATTGCCATTATTATGGCTTTAATTAAAAAGACAACACCAACTGTTAGCAATAATAGAGCAACGGAAACACTTATCCTTTCCTGGTGGGAATATAAAAAAGTAGAACCATGTTGAAAAACAGTTTGGTAGTTTCTCATACAGGTCTTAAAAAGGCGCCAGCAATTCCATTTTCTAAGTTTATACACAAAAGGAATGAAAACAAAGTTTCATAGAAAGGTTTGTTCAAGAATGTTTATACCACCTTTGTTTATGATGGTTAAAAACCTGAAACACTGTATTTGTCCATCGTTAAAATTAAGCTTTGGTATATTGTTTACTCATTGATACTACTGGGAGATAAAACAAAATGTACTATTGACAGACTCAACAAAATAAAGGAATTTCAAAAGTATTTATTTCAAAAGTATGTAATGTATGATTCTATACCAAGTTCAAAAATAATCAAAACTAATCTACAATTATGGAAACAGAGCAGCGGATGCCCACAGGTGAGAGGACAACCACTTTCAATCAGAACGTCCTAGGGCGCCTGGGTGGCTTAGTCGGTTGGGCGTCCGACTTTCGCTTAGGTCATGATCTCGCGGTTCGTGGTTTCGGGCCCCGCGTCGGGCTCTGTGCTGACTGCCAGGTCGGAGCCTGAGCCTGTTTCAGTCTGTGACTCCCTCTCACTCTGACCCTCCCCTGTTCACGCTGTCTCTCTCTATCCTAGAAATAAAAAAAATAAATAAAAATAAAAAAAAAAGAACGTCCTACTTTTACATACTTTATTTGTGAATATTTACTTAAGATTCCACTTAAAAGAAGCATTTTATAACAAATGCAATTGTGAAAACTATGACAGTAACATGCAATCAAAATGTTGTAAACAGAGATGCGACACAAACAGACCTCAGAGTTAAGGCAAGCATAGTGAAGACACTGCTTTTAGAGGCAGAAATTACATTGTATCCCTCCTTATTCAAAAACTTCATTTCCTGGGGGCACCTGAGTGGCTCAGTTGGCTAAGGGTCCCACTTCAGCTCAAGTCATGATCTCAGGTTTGTGAGTTGGAATGCCACATCAGACTCTGTGCCGACAGTGTCGAGTCCACTTTGGATACTCTTTCCCCTCTCTCTCTGCACCTACCCCACTAGTGCTCTCTCATGCACTGTGTCTCTCTCTCCAAAATAAATAAACACTAAAAACAAAACAAAACAAACAAAAAAACAAAACAAAAAAAAAAAAAAAACTGGGACGCCTGGGTGGCTTAGTCGGTTGAGCGTCCGACTTTCTCTTAGGTCATGATCTCGCGGTTCGTGGGTTCGAGCCCCGCGTCGGGCTCTGTGCTGACTGCCAGCTCGGAGCCTGGAGCCTGTTTCAGTCTGTGACTCCCTCTCTCTCTGACCCTCCCCTGCTCGTGCTCTCTCTCTCTCCTAGAAATAAATAAAACATTTACAAAAAAAACAAAACAAAACTGCATTTCCTGAACACACTGGATTGAATTACTGTTGAACATTAAAAATAAAATAAAAGAGGGAATTGTGTGGCTCAGTTGGTTAAGCATCTCAGTTTGGAGGTCGTGATCTCCCAGTTTGTGAGTCTGAGCCCTGTGTTGGGCTCTATGCTGACAGTGCATAGCCTAGAGCTTGCTTCAGATTCTATGTCTCCCTCTCTCTCTGCCCCTATCCCACATGCGCTCTGTCTCTGTCTCTCTCTCTTTCTCTATCAAAAATTAACAAATATTTAAAAACATTTTTAGAAAATGCAAAAACTCTTCCCTACAGAAAAAAAGAAGCAAATGATAACTGATTTTGTTCATTTGACATAGGTAAGAATATGGTTAATATAAGGGCTGATACTGTAAAATGGGATTTGAAATACATACGTAGTCAATTATACCACCTTTTATTTCAGCATCATTGCATTAACCATTTTATTGAGCAGCCCACTTGATTAAAATGGTAAAAGCACAATTGGAGAATACACTGGATGGCAACAGAATGTGTTTTATCTACTTAATATTTTAAGCAGATATTCATGTATTAAAAACAATACTGGTAATAGTACTTTGGAAGTACTGAAATGTGATTTAATGTTCTTTATGTGATAAAATTCAAAATAGAGTTTATTTTACAACTATGTTGTATACCTAGCTAAACTTGACATAGATTGTTACCAGCAATGTATCCTTTTCCTGTAAGGTTATTTTGCTCTGAATTTAGATGTTAATTTTTTCTGCAATTCCTTTCTCTTCATGCTTTAATGAAAGCCATGCATCATTGCATTAAGTGAAGTAAGACACTGGATAAAATAGAACATTTCTATTAACCTCTAACATTAGTGGGTAGGGAGGCAGAGACAAGTTTAATAACTCAGAGATAAAATACTCACAGTGTAATTACCAAAGTCTGCTTTACCCTGGCACATTAACATAGGGTAATAAACTTGGGTCCATTTTCAAAGAGGAATGAAATCATCATCAATAATCAATTTTATCCATTTTATGGGTAGTGAAGTGATTGGTCCTTTAAAATGGGGTCATCACCTGATGTCTGACTTTTGTAAAATGATGCAGTGTTTTATTTTATTGCTATATAAAGAGATTTAGACGTCTGCTAACATTGCATAAAATTTAGAATATGCAAACTTAAATTAAGCATTTAGTTTTTGAAACAGTTGTCTGCTTTGTGTTTGTAAGTCCAGACAAACATCATTTCTTGTTATATATTTACATGTTAAATTTATAGGTTAAGTGAAGGTCAGTAGTAAAACTCTTATACTCCAGATTATGTGAAAAGGTGATATGCCAGAATCTAATTTTAACTGTTCAATATATCCATGTTTTATATAAGCTTAAAATGTATTTTGTGACAAAATTAGTTTTGCTGTTAATTAGATATGAAAATTTGTTTTCTCCCCCACTGAATTTGTTTGTTTATGCCTCCTTTATTCATAAAATTTTAAGTGTTCCTCTGTAAAGAATTTGAAATATGTTTGAAATATATATGAATTTAATTAAGGTAAAAATATCAGATACTACTCCTTAGGTTTAATTTTAATAATGATAAATGAATATGAGTTCTACAGAAATACTGAAAGCCTCTAAGAAAAACATTTGAAAAACACAAAATGTCTTTTTGTACTCAAAATGCATTTAAAATGATGAATATTTTCAGAAACTATTTAGGAAAGCAGAGATTCAAACCTTAAGTAAAATTAAACAGTAAATCTCAAGAAACTTATGATCTAAATTTGAATTCATAAGCAAGTCTTTATTGGGTTCCTCCTGTGGAAGCATAGTCCTGAAGCTAGAAGGCTAAAATATGAACTGTCTTCTTAGGTCATAAGCATGAAGATGTTGCCCATTAATTATTGCATTCTTCTTAGGAGTTAAAAAACAAATAAAGCTATATCCAGACATTCTCATTTGCTTTTATAAACCCTTTTATGGGGGCACCTGGGTGGCTCAGTTGGTTAAGCATCTGACTTCGGCTCAGGTCACGATCTTGCAGTTGTGAGTTTGAGCCCCGTGTCAGGCTCTGGGGTGACAGCTCAGAGCCTGGAGCCTGCTTCAGATTCTGTGTCTCCCTCTTTCTCTGCTCTTCCCTGCTCAAGCTTTGTCTGTCTCTCAAAAATAAATAAATGTTTAAAAAATTAAAAAAAAAAGAAACCCTTTTATAATTGTTTTAAGGTTTCATTATTATTTATTACTTAATGGACTATTAAATTAAGAAAAAAGAAGACAAATGCTCTGCAATTACACATTGAAGTAGCCATTCCAAAAGTTCTTAAATTTCTGTAGTTTATTATGCTTTGCCCAATCATAGGGCCTTCAAACAGGTTTAAGGAACTACTTGACGTGGGGCACCTGGGTGGCTCCTTGGTTGAGTCCAACTGCCACTCAGGTCATGATCTCCAGGCTCCTGAGTTAGAGCCCTGTATCCCTCTCTATGCAGTCAGCACGGAGCCTGTTTCAGATCCTCTACTCCCTTTTCTCTTGGACTCTCCTTGACTTGCGTGAGCACATGCACTCTCTCTTTCTCTCAAAAATAAATAAACATTAGGGGTGCCTAGGTAGCTCAGTCACTTAAGCGTGTAGGACTTTAACTCAGGTCATGATCTTGCAGTTCATGCTTTTGAGCCATTTGTCAGTCTCTGGGGTGACAGCTCAGAGGCTGGAGCCTGCTTTGGATTCTGTGTTTCCTCTCTGTCCCTTCCCTGCCTATGATCTGTCTTTCTGTCTCTCAAAAATAAATAAATGTTAAAAATAAATAAACATTAAAAAAGACTTCAAAGAAATAAAGGAACAATTTGACATAGGCATAACTTAGCATAAAAACAACAACAACAACAACAACGTTTGGGAATATACTGGACCTTAACAAAACTTAGAATAAATGTAGAAAACTTACTCTAGGAAGTAAGTTTTAGGAAGACAATGAGATTTAATATAAAGTTAGGGAGGTTCCCCGTGGCCAGAAATTAAGTGTTAAGCCTGTTCCAGATCTTGTAAAGAACATGAATATATGAGACCACAAGAACCATAATAAAATGAAATCTATCACAGAAACATCGTTGCCCTCCACGCCACTTAGCTTTGCTCACCCATGAGGGTAGGAGACTATTAGGAAGGCTGTTAGACTTAAGTGCATGGTGGATTGAAAAATAGGTTTTTGCTGTTTTATATTACAATGGCCCAAAGGTGAAGGCATGTTCCAAAACTGTGCTTGTCATTTTGAAGTATGTATGCCACAGGGATGTGGGTATACAAAAAAGAAAGCAAATTTCATTAGGTCAGGAATTCCACTGATAAATCAAAAATGGGCCAAAAGTCACATTGCAAAATTGTGGAAGAGTCATGAAAAGCAAACCCCTTCTAATTTCATGCTAGAAAAGCTAAAGTACATTTTCTGTGGAACTTGGCAGTGACTTGAAAAAAATTCCCAAATGGCAAAGGTGTTAGGTGATTTCAATGATGTTATTTAAACTCTGTGCTTAGAAAATTCTATTGAAGATGAAAACTATAACGCAAATGACCTTTACTTGTTCTTATTTTTAAAAAATAATTTTTTGTTATCTTGTTAAGCAGAGACCTATCTGGGTGGTTTTGTAATGAATCAGAAGATTAGATGAGATTGTGTAGACTCAACTTTTCTAAATCAGCAAGTGAAATCAAAATTAATTAAAAGCATGAAAATAAAATGGCCTGTCAAAAATTGCAGGTAATTTTAATAAGCTGATGATAGAACTATTATTGGTAGTGTTTGCTCACTTAATTTAAAGATTAAAGAGAATAATACTAAATGTAGTGTCTGATTACAAATACCCTAAAAAACCATTGTTTATTAAATATATGGCTTCATAAATAATTTTTTCATAAGCTTAGTTGACTTTTCAAATCAAAAAGCCATAACTGATCCAAATTTCATTACTAGTTTTTGGTCATTGGAATTGTTCATTTTAAAGAATATGTATTCTTGGCATTATCATATTATCAAAGAATGCAAAGATTTATTCCAAAAGATCATGCAGACTATTCTTAAAGGTAGGAAGTAGCTGTGGCTTTCTTTTCTTTTTTCTTTTTATAATTTTTGCCTTTGTTTTTATAATAATATCTTCCATCATTATGGTTAAGTTTTGTCTGTTTATTCTCCTTTAAGAATACATGATCTCTTAAGCCATATATAAATCTTAACAGCAGCTCAGTATCGTCCTTCTTTGAGTATCTGAAAGAGTGGTCATCTATGAATTTCATATTTGTTTTCTTTAATTATTTATTTTATCACCATATACTAAATATTAAAATATTATAAATTAATTGCATTTAATAAAAGAACATTTTAATACACTATCTTTTAAAAATTTATTACTCTAAGGTAGTCTGAAACTGTCAATTTGAAAGTAATAAATATCTTAAAAACAGACATTCAGATAGCTAACAGACACATGAAGAGATGCTCAACATCACCCATCATCAAAGAAATACAAATTAAAATCACAGTGAGGTACCACCTCACATCTGTCAGAATGGCTACAATGAACAAATCAGGAAACATCTGGTGTTGGAGAGGATATAAAGAAAGGGGAGGATATGAAGAAAGGTGAACTTTTTTGCACTGTTGGTAAGAATGCAAACTGGGACAGCTACTCTGTTCAACAGTTTGAAGGTTCCTCAAAAAGTTAAAAATAGAACTACCCTACAGCTCAGCAATTACACTACTAGGCATTTATCAAAGGATACAAAAATGCTGATTCTAAGGGACACATGCAAACTAATGTTTATAGCAGCGCTATCAACAACAGCCAAGCTATGGGAAGAGCCCAGATGTCCATCTACCAATGATCAGAAAAAGAAGAGGTGGTATAAATATATGGAATATTGTTCAGCAGTCAACAACAATGCAATCTTGCTAGCTGCAACAATGTGGATGGAACTAGAGGGAACTATGCTAAGTGAAATAAGTCAGTCAGAGAAAGACAAATACCATGATTTGACTCATGTGGAATTTAAGAAACAAAACAGAGGAACATTGGGGAAGAGAAGGAAAAATAAGATAAAAACATAGAGGGAGGCAAACTCTAAGAGACTCTTAAATACAGAGAAAAAAAACTAAGGGTTGCTGGAGAGGAGCTGGTGAGGGGAAGGGCTAAATTGGTGATGGGCATTAAGGAGGACCCTGTGTGTTTTATGTAAGTGATGAATTAGTGGGTTCTACTCCTGAAAGTAATACTACACTGTATATTAACTAACTTGAATTGAGATTTAAATATATGGAAAAACAAGAAACAAACAAAAAAAACAAAAACACAAACACATGTTTTTCTATCTGTATGTGATGTTACTAGTTTAATTTCTACTTAGTGACACATTTCAGTGTAGTAAGTCTGCATGCAGACTTTTTAAAAATAACTTTGAAATAGCTAGACTGTAGTATGTTCACACTGCATGGCAATAAAATGCAGAACAGTTACTCCTGTTATATAATATTGCATAAATAATGTATGTCTTCAATGTTTAGCAAATGTAATGTTCTTTTCCCCCACTACTTGGTGCAATAGTAACAAAATTAAAATTTGAATTGAGCATCATTGTTTCCATTAATAAGTGTGGTCATGTGAGAGTCTCAGAAAAAATATTTCAAAGATGGCATTTATTGGTGCTATCTTTAACCATTTACTGGGAAAAGTCCATATTATAGCCATGTCTTTGATGGACTGGTGACATCTTAACTCTATAACCCGATATCCTTGACATACCTCCCATAAAGTACACACAATGCTAACATGACCTAAAATGACCTCTTCTTTTTTTAAAGTTTATTTATTTTGAGAGAGAGAGGCAGAGAAAGAATGAGCAGTGGAGGGGCAGAGAGAGGGAGAGACAGAATCTCGGGCAGGCTCTGTGTTGTCAGTGCAGAGTCTGATGCAGGGCTTTGTGTTCAAGAGATGTACACTTGACCGACTGAGCCATCCAGGAGCCCCTAAATGACCTCTTGATAGGTACACTATCCACCAACTCCTCTTCCAACCTCTCTCTCAAGGGCAACCCCATTCTGACATTTGCCTGGGTGAAAAACCTTGAGATGAGTCTTTATACCAGTCCATCAGCAAATTATATTAGCTATATCTTCAAAATATACCTGGTATTTGACTATTTTTCTCCACCTCCAACATCCTGGTGCATATTTTCTAACCTGTTATTACAATAGCTTCAATACTGATTTTTCCTGACTGTACTCCCACCCTCTGCTCTTCCTCCCCCAGTCTTGGTCATTCTTTACATAGAAGTCATAGTGATTCTGATAAAACATCCATGTAACTCCTCTTCTAAAAATCCATAATGGCTTTCCATTTTATTCATTCAAAAGCTGAAGTTCCTTAAGTAAGGTAAAAGCCCTAGCTACCAGTCTGTATTCCTCATCAGCCTCCTCTTCTCCCCACTTCATCTCCATTAGCTCTTGTTTATTAATCATTTTAGTCATACTTATTTTCACTTCCTATTTCTTTTTCTATAATGCTCTTCCTCGAATATCCCTCACATTTTTGAATGTTTAGTTATTTTTGAGAGAGAGAGCACATGGGTGAGCAGGGGAGACATAGGGGGCCAGAGAATCTGAAGCAGGTTTTATGCTGAAAGCAGAGAGCCTGATAAGGGAGTCAAACTCAAGAACTATGGGATCATGACCTGAGCTGAAGTCAGACGCTTAACTGACTGAGCCACTGAAATGCTCTCCTGTTGCATTTTTTTAATTGTAAAAATTCACACTTACTTAACGTATATTTTACTTATTTATCTTGTTGGTTACCTTCTTCTCTAGTGTTTAAGCTTTATGGATTTGGAGCTTTGTCTGATTTGTTATTGTTCTGTTCCCAGAACCTGGATTTGTACCTGGGACATAGTAAGTGCTCACCAAATATATCTGAATGGATAAATACACAAAGTCACTTAAAGCCTTCATCTTACAATTTGCTGGATATATGTGGGAAGTGGTAGAAGGTAGTGAAAACTGATGTGAGAGTACTGTTTCTCTTCTCCTTAAAGACACATGAAAATATCTAAGAAGTCTGAATTATGTTTTAGAAATTTGATCTGTTTTAGGAAGAGATGTAGCTGATAAATATCTCCTGGCTAGTGAATTTATAAAAGATTCACATGAATTGAAAAGAAAGGCACATATGCAAACAGAAGGCACTTAAATAACTGCTATTGCTAGTTTGGGTACCTGCGAAACTATTGCTAGTTTCCTGGTCAGTTGGTGGCCAGCTGACCAGGAAACAGACCTTGGAAAATGCTATCAATCCTCCCTTGACTTCCACCATTAGTTGTTCAAGGAGGTATGGGCATACACTCGTGTCACATGTGGTTCATAAAATACTCTGCCTGTCCAATGATTTAGTAAATCTCAGATGAGTGTACCACATAATGCATCTATAATATTGGGTTTATGTGTAAAGGGGTTACAAGCAGACATGGAGCAGAATCCTGCTGTCCCCTCAATTTTTGTTATTCTCTAAAACAGGCTGCACATAGATGTTCAGTGTGCACCATGGCCAAAGTTTCAGTGAGGAAGGGACTATTAGAGCCAGCAAACTGGGTTAATACCAAAAGCACACTATGGCAGAACAAAGCCCTCCCTCAATACCACACATTCTCCAGGGCCATCCAAGTTTGTTTCTTATTAGTCCCATCCCTTGACTCTTCAGGGGTCATTAAATCTAAGTATCTCCATCAATTCTGATTGATTTCAGATCATGATGGATTCCAAAGTAGTATCTGGGAGTAGCACAGTTTTGGAATGTTATTTAGTTGGTCAAATTCTCAGTAGAAAAAGAGAATGATTCAAATTTGTTACATCCTCTTGAAGATGAGAAAAGCTGTTTATCTATTTTCCAAAATAATGAGTTCCATAAGGATGGAGAAGTTGCCATGTGGTTATCAAATGACCTGTTGGCAGGATGGAGACACTGGTGGGCAGAGGCAGATACTCTGAGGCAAAGTCAGTATCTATGTCCATGTCTGGCCAAATATTTATGCTCCTGTCTGGATATGAACATCCAATTAGGTCAAAGTAGCACTGTATAAACTATCCACTCATTCTCAGATACCAGAATAGGGACAGACAAGGAAAGCACATTATTATGAAAATGAGGGGGGATTATTTTTCTTCTCATCACCTAAAGTAAAGTGGTAGTAAAGTGCTGGGTGAGGGGCGCCTGGGTGGCTCAGTTGGTTAAATGTCTGACTTCAGCTCAGGTCATGATCTCCTAGCTTTTGGGTTCAAGCCCTGCATCAGGCCTTGTGCTGACAGCTCATAGCCTGGAGTCTGCTTGGGATTCTGTGTCTCCCTCTCTCTGTGCCCCTCCCATGCTCACACTGTCTCTCTCTGTCGCTCAAAAATGAATGAATGTTAAAAAAAAATTAAAAACAAAATGTGGTAAGTGAAAGAAGGCGGCTGACATTGGAGGAATGCAATGCAGTATTTATGCAAAGACTGCCTTTTCTTTTTCCTGTTCTTTCCTGTTCTTTTCTTTCTTTTCACTTTTATCCCACTTCCCATTTGAGGAGGAAATAGCAATGACCCCTTCCCAAAGTGAAATGGAAGCCCCCAAAAGAATAACTTTTCTAAAGACTGGAAATTCTTCAATCATATCCTCACTGACCACTAAGTCAGAGACTGGTGATCATAGACAGGTGAGATAAGTGGACAGAAAACAGCCTTTATTTTTCCCCACCTTCTCACTGTGGTATGCTCAGGATGTAAATTTCCTATAGAAGTAGTAAATATCTTGGGAAAAGGTGGAGCTTGACCTGTAACTGCTGCCATTTCATATCTGTAGCCAAATAAGTTGAGATTTTTCATCAAACCAGTTGTAGTGTAGGTTTTATAAGGAATTGCTAGAATATCCAGAAGTTCAAAACCTGTTGTGTCCACTGGATATTTATACTTATTTGGTCAAAATGTTGGATGAAAAGGTGTCCAAATATAATATACTCAGTAGCATTAAGTCATCCAGGCTTTATTTTATGCTGACATGTAATATGATGCTGGTATCAGTACCCAAAAAATACATGTCAAATAGTAAATCCATTTGGCTCTCACTGATAATTCCATCATCAATATAACTCTAATAATGTTCAGTTTGAACTAAAATATCTCTCTTCAGATTTTGTCAGTGAGTAATATGTTTTTGATTTACTAAATTATGTTAAATTTTATAATCCAAAGTGCAATTTATTTCCTGCAACATTTTTACTTTAAAAAAAAAAAAAAGAGAGACTGACCTTCACAAAAGAATAATAAGCAGAGTTGTAATTTACCAATGTGAGCATTAGGATCAATTTGGCCTGGGTATGATAGATGTATTATCATCTACTTAGCATTTTTCTCCTATGCATTTTCAGAAAAATGAGAAAGGCACATACATTTATAAACACATAAGCCAAGATCCAATTTTCTGGCCAAATACAGTTTGATCTACAAAATAGATGATCACAACTGGGGGCAAATGTTGTCTCTTGATTTGGCAGAATGTGTGATGTTGAAGAAAAGGCTCAATAGCAGAACAAATTTATCAGAGCATGCTAAATTTGTACCCTTTTTCATTACTTCTAAAATGTTATTTTTTACCTTTCTTTAATGTCTTTAGTTCAGATTATTCTTTGTAGAATAAATGCTAAAAAACCCATGAGAGAAAATATAAAAACTATTTTTCATTTATAACAAAATAATAACAGGATGAATATATGTTTACTCATGCTGATGGAGGCAAACATCTGTTTTAAAATTTTAATGTGCAAAAAATCTGTAATGCAGACAGATGATTAAATATCACCAAACATTTATTAATTTCTGATGGATTAACTGATTTTAAACACTTATATTAAATAACCTCACCCTACCATCATTCTTACTAGGAATTTATAAGGTGTCTGCATTTTTTTTTATGATGTGACAAGGATTCATTTATAGACATCTTTATTCATATGCCTGAGTTTTCTTTTAAAATATTCCTAAAAGTGTAAATATAGAGACAAGTTATTTTAATTTTTCTTTTTTTTTTTTTTAATGTTTTATTTATTTCTAGGAGAGAGAGAGACAGCGCGAGCAGGGGAGGGTCAGAGAGGGAGGGAGACACGGAATCCGAAACAGGCTCCAGGCTCTGAGCTGGCAGTCAGCACAGAGCCCGACGCAGGGCTCGAACCCACAAACCGCGAGATCATGACCTAAGCGAAAGTCGGACGCTTAACCGACTAAGCCACCCAGGCGCCCCCAAGTTATTTTAATTTTTCAAGGCTTCTGATTTATAATAGATAATCACCTTCTTTAAAAATTGTAATTTACACGGTCACCAATAGCACAGATGATCGTCTTTCTGTATTAAAATGTTATTTTTCAGTACTGAGAATTGGATAGGTATAAAATTGGATCTCATTGCTATTATAATTTGCAAGTCTTTGTTTATTAGTTAGGTTGAACTCATTTTATTCATTTGCATTGCTCTTGTGAAATTATCTCTTCATTTTCAAATGTTAAAGCATTTGCGTTTTACCATATTCAACAGAGTTTTCTAAATTCACCTTTTGTTATTACCTTATTACTGTTGGTTTTTTTATAGAGAGAAAAATTTTTTATTTGATCAAATATAAAAAATGATATTTTTGATTGATTTCACTATTTGTGTTGTTAGTTTACTTAGAAAATCTTTCTTTTGGCTGTATCCCAACCATTAAAAATAAAATAAAATAACTCATTCTCCACTATCCTCTGAATACCTAGAACTTGATACATCCTAGTCAAATAGCAGCTGGATATCTCAAAAAGTCTGTGTGCAAATCTTGAATTGCCCTTCAAGCCCAGTTCAAAGGCTTACGAGTCAGGAGAACTAATGGTGTTAAGTCCTAGTCCAAGGGTAGTGGAAGACAGATACATCCCAAGTTGTTAGGTAGAAGGAGGAATTTTCCCTTCCTATGCCTTTTTGTTCTACTCAGACCCTCAGCTGGCTGGGTAACGCTCAACCACACTGGGGACAGCAGTCTCTTCTACTCAGTCTACTGATTCAAATGCTTATCTCATCTGGAATCTTCCTCAACAGAAACACTCACAAACAATATTTAGCCAAATATCTGAACATTCTGTGACCTAGTCAAGTTGACACATAAGATTACCTATCACACTATTGATCATTGTGCAAATAATTCATGCATTAAATATTTCAACTCCTATACCTTACTGGAAATATAAACAGAGAAGTACAGAGAATTATGATTCTCTGTATAGCATAACTACTACATAGCATAACTACTATGCCACCAGGGCCACATGGAAAGAGACCAGGACATGGGACTTATCGTACTGTAATTACTGCCTAAATTAACAAAATTTCTTTAAAAATCAAACACATGTCAATAACATCCTTTTAAAATTACATTACTTTCTTGTAATTTTCAATATTCAAATATGTCTGACTTTAAAAAATATCCTCTTTATATATTATATGCTTAAAATATTCTTATATATGTTAAGAAAATAAAGTGCCATAACATTATATAACCACCTAGATTACTTACATTAAAAATTATATGATGTAAGGAAATAGGTGCTTGGCTTGACTTTCTCTCTTTAGCTGACTGATAAACACTTGAGTTTTCCTTTCCATATATGAGGCAACATTTGGCATGATTTAATTCAGTCTTGGAATGTAGACCCTTCATAATCACATTACTAATATTTGTAAGAATTTGAAAACTTAACTCCTGAAGAATTAAATTATATTTAGATAAATCATATTCTTTAAATTTTTTAATGTTTATTTACTTCTGAGAAAAAGAGACAGAGCATGAGCAGGGGTGGGGCAGAGAGAGAGGGAGACACAGAATTCAAAGCAGGCTCCAGCCTCTCAGCGGTCAGCACAGAACCTGATGTGGGGCTCAAACTCACAGACTGCAAGATGGTGACCTGAGCCAAAGTCAAGCACTAAACTGACTGAAACACCCAGATGCCTGAGAAATCATATTCTTTAAAACAAACTCAGAGAAATTAAAGTATAAACTGTCTTACAAAATATATATTCCTAAAACTTTCAGCCTCTCTTTGATGCACAAAACTTAATCTCACTACCTCTTTCTAATGACAGCCCATGAGTATTATTCATTATTGTAAAATCAGAGTTTTCTTTCTGTTGTTATTTTAGTCTTTTGTATGTCTTTCACCGTGTGGTTTTTATTAAAGCTTGCTGTTCTGGGCATTTGTGTTCACAGATTGCACATCCGAGACAATTATTTCCCATGCCAATAAAAACTAGTTGAAGGTATCAGTTATTTTACCAATAAATCAGTATTATGAAATATAATAAAACATCATTTGCAGGAAAGGACTTCTCACCTCTTGAGCTAGTTCCTAAAAAGACAGAGAATGTCTTCAAAGAAATATATAGTATATCAGAATATATAATCTTTGTGTTTTTTTAAATCATTTAAAAATACCAGCAAGGCAGTCTGGGAGTTTTCTCTCTAAAAGAACTCAAAATAGAAACTTTTGGTTTTTTAAAAAGATTTCCTAATGCTCAATAAATAATTTTCAAATGTTTCAGAACTTTAAGAATGTACTGTGCTATTTTATAGAGACCTCTTAAGAATGAGATACAGTGTCTGAAGTAGTTGCTGGAAGGATCCAACTCATTAATTGCAACTATGCTGTCTGCTTGCACATGATAGCTGGTTACTGTGTCAACAGCTACTAGAAATGATGAGGGGAAAAATTCAAGCTTCTAACAGTTCTGTAAGTAATTCAGAACATATTGCTCTGCTGTACAGATGTTTAATAGTGATGTCAACTTTGCATCTGAGAAAGTAAATGATGTGTGGAAAGGTTTGTTTGGAAAAATAGTTACAAGTTTTCATTATGTGCCAGGAAGAAAATGCTGTAGTAAAATAATTCTTTGATTTTATTGCAGTGGTATAAATATACCTATGTGTTGAAGTCTTCTCTATTTTATCCAACTCTATCAGAGACTAAGACACTGACCTGGTCCCAGATTATCATATTCAATTATTACAAAAATGCAACCCAAGTTTACTACACTGTACACATTGAAGGGTGGGAGACAATGCCATCCTCAAATGTCTCTTTGGCATAAGGATTTCTGAACTAAAGGCACTTAAAAAACAATAGATGCAAGAAGGGCATTGTAACCTTACTTTTCACCCTGAAAACAGAAGATAAAAACTCCCATGTGTAAGATGCACTCCTTGTACCAGAGAAAAGAAATATTCTTCCACTCGGAATCAAAGCTGGGAGAATTAGAATTTTGTACAAATAGTTCATGTTAAAATAATTCTTATCTTCCTTAGCCTCTGTACATATTTTATTTACTTTTTCACAATCTCTTCTCTTTGTTTAACAATATAAAAGTACGTAGGTTTTGTCACTTCTTTGAGCTTTCATTTCTTTATAAGGGCTCTTGTGTCACAAAAAGATACAAATTTGTATGCTTTTCTCCTATTAATCTGTCAAATGCTAATTTAACTCTCAAGCACAGCTAAAAGACTCTAAGAAGATAAAGGCAAAACTTTACACTCTCTAAATGTCATTAAGAAAAATCATATTTAGTATATTTTACAGCAAATTTACTTAGGATTAAAAAACAACATATCAAATCAGCCTCACCACTTTGGAAAAGATGAAAATGAGATGTATATATGTATTTAAATATGTACCAAGGAAGCAAAGGATGATTGTATCCTTTTTCAGAAACTGAGCTGTATGAGTACTAAGAAGAAACACATGCTAGGAGAGCAAAACAGTTGAAATATTCTTTACCTTAAGTGGAATAAATCCAGTGGGTTTCTAAAAACACAGAATATCTTCAAAGAAATATACTTTGAAGTTCAAAGAAATATACTTTGAAGTTCAAGAAAGTTTTGGCTATTTATACTAGGTCTGCAGTGTTGACTGCAGACAATATACTTTAACACGTCAGCACATCATTATTTTCTTTCCATGTCCTCAGAGAGACTGTAATACCTGATAAAAATGCTTTTTTAAATAATGTATCATTCTCGATCTACTCTTTTGTTTTCTTGAGCTTTATCTTGGCTCCTGCTATAGTCTATCCTGCCTAGTTGTGATTAATCAGAAATCTGGTTTCACAGGCTTCCAGTGGGCTGCCTGGCCAGGGAGTCCCCTTGTTTACACTTTAAATTCCTAGTTCCATTTTAAAGAATTTACAAATGCCATTGTGAAGTTGGAATGATATAGTAACTAACTCTGAAATGTGCTGCATAATCAAGTTCCTAGAACTACCTCTTTATTCCAGCCACGCCAGGATTCCACAAAGTAAATCGGGTGTCTCCAGGGTATACATTATTAGGTGTTCTGAGAGAAGTGCTGAGCTGTGGATCACAGAAGGTGATAAGGGCAGGGAAGAAGACACAGTGGTGCTTCATGGCAAATGAACACATCACTTCACTTCAGATCCTAAACTAAACAAGTAATTGTGGAAGTGTATATGTGTGCCACTGTATATCTCAGTTTTAAAAATCAAAACTGTTCCTCAAATATTCTAGTACATAAATATTATAAAAATAAAGTTGTTTACAATTATCAAGTATTTATTTCATTAGTATTCTCCAAGCTTTTTCTTGCTGACTAATCCATTCTACTTCCACTTATCATTACCAGCATTTGGATGTCAGACAAATGCTTATTGTTAAAATATTACAGAAGAAGATATATATATACAAACAAAAACTAAAATTTGAATTTAAATAGTATAAATAGTAAATATTTAAAACATTGTAAAATTATCAGTGGACTCTTTGTGGCAAGCTAAGTGTTGAACAATGATACATGGAAACAATGTTTTATAAAACACTTGACTTTCCAACATTTGTAAACATTTTATCCACTCAATTAATTTTATATTAATAAACAGTTTAAAAAAGTTATTTTGCTACTACTGGTGCCCTGTTGAGGTTTTTAATGTAGCACCTGATGTAGAGTTGTAATGAAGACCCTAATACAGAATACAGGAATCTCAGGGAAGTGGCCAGTGCATTAGCTTAACTGGGACTCCATCACTTACCAAAAGAAGCAGCTGCATAAGAAAACTATAACAGTTCAGATGAGATGAGGTCTAGCAAGGATTCTTGGTTCTAGGTTCTAAAGATGATAACGTGTAATCCTAAAGAGGGACAACTGTGAAGGAGTTTATACTACATTTATTTATTTACTTATTTATTTATATTGAAATTCAAGTTAGTTAACATATAGTATAGTATCGGTTTCAGGAATAGGATTTAGTGATTCATCACAAACGTCCTCCTTAATGCCCATCACCCATTTAGACCCTACCGCCACCCACCGTCTCTCCAACAACCCTCAGTTTCTTCTCTGTATTTAAGAGTCTTTTCTGGATTGCTTCCCTCTTCATTTATCTTATTTTAGTTTTCCTTCCCTTTGCCTATGTTCATCTGTTTTGTTTCTTAAATTCCACATATGATTGAAATATTTTTTTCTTTCTCTGACTGATTTATTTTGCTTAGCATGATAGACTCCAGTTCCATCCACATTTTGAAAATGGCAAGATTTCATTCTTTTTGATGGCTGAGTTACATTCATTGTGTGTGTGTATATACATTTTTGTGCCAAAGTGTTCCCCTTTCTCCACATCCTTGCCAACATCTGTTGTTTCCTGAGTTGTTCATATTAGTTAGCCATTCTGACAGGTGTGAAGTGCTAGCTCATTATGGTTTTGGTTTGTATTTTCCAAATTATCAGTGATGTTGGGGTTTACTAGTACTTTATGATTAAAATATCAAAAATATAATGAAAGTCAGAAATACAGCTTTAAAGAGAACATCTAGTGGGAAAACCATTTTCCAGTGAAGATGGCAGAGTAGGAGGGTGCAACGCTTACCTTGTCCCACAGACTCTCCCAGGAAACACCCACATCAGTATAGATAACACAGAAAGTAACCAGAAGACTGACAGAAAAGATTACCCACAGTGGTATGTGGAGAAAAGGCCACATCAAAAAGGTAGTAAGGGTGGAGACACAGTAGAAGGCCAAACTGACCCCTGGCAGGCATAGAGGGAAGAAGAGCAGGCCCCAGGTGGGGTGCCCAAACTGGGAAGACAAATCCACATAACATTTGGCTTTGAAAATCAAAGGGGCTGAACTTCATGGGTTCTTATAATCTGCGGGGCTTAACATCTGGAAGCTTAAAAATCAGCAGCCTTAGGTCTGAGAGAGTCATAGGAAATGGAGTCCTTGTCCTTAAAGACACAGTAAAATAAACAGGCCTGCTGAGATACAGCATAGAAACAACAGTGTGAAAAATGCTTGGGGTGGGGCACCTGGGTGGCTCAGTCAGTTTAGCGTCAGACTTTTCCTCAGGTCATGATCTCCCAGCTCCTGAGTTCGAGCCCCACGTCGGGCTCTGGGCTGACAGCTCAGAGACTGGAGCCTAGTTTAGGTTCTGTTTCTCCCTCTCTGCACCTTCCCTGCTCACAATCTCTCTCTTTCTCTCTTAAAAATAAAACATTTTTTAAAAAAAGAAAAATGCTTGGGGTATATAGGAGGTAGATTGTTTACTAATCTCAGAGTATGTGCCCGAGGGGCAGGGAGGCTTCTCTAAGCATAAAACAGCTGGCAGCTGCCATTTTCCTCCCCTCTCCCCAAGCCTAGATACATGTTCAGCTGCAGGAACCAGTACAGTGCAAATAGTCTCTGCCTACCATGCTAACACTGCGCATCCCACTCCAGGGTTTGGCCTCAGACTTGCCCCCGTCCTGTCCTCTCCTGACCTCAGCAACCTTCCAAGGCTGCTGCAAGTCATCTCTCAGAGCGGGCCAGTGTGCGTCTTCTGGAACCATGCACCCTGCCCCTGTAACTGCCTATGGACCTGCCTTACCAATGCGCTCTTGGCAGGAGTCCATTCAAAGCAGCACCATAAGTGTGGTAGTGTGCAAGCAGCCCTGACAGGGGATAGCACCTCAAAATGACTCCTGCCCTGGGGAGAAGGAAATAAGACCACACCCACCAGTTCAACTGTGGTTTCAGCAGTGGGTTGGGGGCAGGTAGTTGGTCGAACTATAGACCTTGACCACTGAGGAAAGCTTCTCAGAAATCAAAACAAGTGTCCTGCAGCTCAGGGCTATCATAGCTCTAGCAAATGTCTGCTCTGACAACTCAAGCCAGTACAGCTCCAGAGTGGCCCACTAACAACACAGGGAACAAACCCTGCCACAACAAATAGAGACACTTCAGATGATTGGACTGAAGGCAAACATGGCTTAGTCAAAATGGTAGGGTGCACATAGGAGACATCGTTAAAGTGCCAGGTTCTGATAAACAGGGGACTTCACATACGTCTTCTCCATAAGGCCACTACTTTTAAGAGCAGGAGATGTGGCAGGCCTTCTAACACACAGAAACAGACACAGAGCATTAGACAAAATGAAGAGACAGAGGAGGATGTTTCAAAATAAAAGAACAGAACAAAATCACAGCAAGAAAGCCAAACAAAATGGAGATAAGTAATATGCCTGATAGAGAATTTAAAGTAATGTTGTAAAGATAGCCACTGGACTTGAAGAAAGAGTGGAGGACCTCAGTGGGACCCTCAATAAAGAGAAAGAAAACAGAAAACAGAACAAATTAGAGACGAAGAACTCAGTAACTAAAATTAAAAATAGATAAAATAAATTGTGGTCTAGAGAAAACAGAAAAATGGGTCAGTGACCCTTGAGACATAGTAATGGAAAGCAATCAAGCTGAACAGAAGTGAGAAAAAAAAGAACTAAAAAAATAAATAAATAAAAATAGATTAAGGAAACTCAGCAGTACCATGAAGTATAGTAACATTTACATTACAAGGTCTCAGAATGAGAAGAGAGATAACAAGGGACAGAAAATGTATTTGAATAAGTAATAGCTGAAAACTTTCCAAATCTGGGGAAGGAAACAGAAAGATCTATGAGGCACAGAGATCCTCCAACAAAATCATCCCAAGTTGGTCCACACCAAGATGCATTGTAATTGAAATGGCAAAAAGTAGTGATAAAGGGAGAATCTTTAAAGCAGTAAGAGAAAAGAAAACAGTTGCATATAAGAGAAACCCCAAAAAGTTATCAGCTGGTTTTTCAGCAGAAACTTTACAGGCCAGAAGGCAGTGACATGATATATTCAAAGTGCTGAAAGAATGAAACCTACAACCAAGAAAGCTAGTAAAGATATTATTTTGAATTGGAGAGATAAAGAGTTTCTGAGACAAAGAAAAGTTAAAGGAACTCATCACCACTCAGCCAGCCTTATGAGAAATGGTAAGGGGGATGCTTTGAGTGGAAAAAATATAAACAGGAGCTAGAAAAGTAGAAGGCACCAAAGCAGTAAAATTAAATAAAAAGCAGTCAAGAGATTTACAAAATAAAAGCATGTGAATTATGACACCATAGACCTAAAGTGTGGGAGGGAGAGAAATAAAAGTTTAGTGCTTTTAGAATGAATTCAAACGTAAGTGACCATCAACTTAATATAGACTGTTATATGCATAAGATGTTATATAAATCTAATGGTAACCACAAATCAACACCTGGTAATAGAGATGTAAAGTAAACAGAAAGGAACCCAAGTATATCAGTAAAGAAAGCCAGCAAACCACGAGAGGAGAACAAGAAAAGAAAGGAACTGAAAACTATAAAATAAGCGACAAAATGGCAATAAGTACACACTTACCAATAATCACTTTGAATGCAATGGCCTGAACACTCCAATAAAAAAAAATGTAGAGTGATAGAGTGTATAAAAAAAAGAAGACCCTTGGGGCGCCTGGGTGGCTTAGTCGGTTAAGCGTCCGACTTTCTCTTAGGTCATGATCTTGCGGTTTGTGGGTTCGAGCTCCGTGTCAGACTCTGTGCTGACTGCCAGCTCAGAGCCTGGAGTCTATTTCAGAGTCTGTGTCTCCCTCTCTCTCTGACCCTCTCCTGCTCACGCTGTCTCTCTCTCTCTCTCTCCTAGAAATAATAAAAATATTAAAAAAAAAAAAAAAAGAAGACCCAGTGGTACCTGGGTGGCTTAGTTGGTTAAGTGTCCCACTTAGGCTTAGGTCATGATCTATCAGTTTGTGGGTTCAAGCCCCACGCCAGACTCTGTGCTGACAGTGTGGAGGGGTCTGCTTCAGATTCTCTCTCTCTCCCCCTCTTTTTGACTTATGCTTTCTCTCTCTCAAAATTAATGAATAAACTTAAAAAAAGACAAGACCCATTTAACAATGCCTAACAATCAGACTTAAAGTGCTGGGAGCCACACTGGCCTCTCTGGATGTCAGTCAGTCACAGCAAGGAAATGACAGTGTTTGCACAGCTCCTGCCATGAGGAACGAAAAACTGGTATCTCTTTCTGCTACGACTGGCTCATGTTGGAAATGAGCCTGCTTGTATTGACCAGGCCTCACAATATTCCATATCAGACCAATATTCCAAACACAGATACCTCATAAGGAAAAGCATATTCCCGCCTTTACAAGAGATTTTAGATGAAACCTCTGTGGATGATTGTGAAAAGCCTCTTCCTATGGACCTTGCATATCAAAGATAATTGAGTCTGGCCCTGAGACAAAGAGCCTAATTTAGGGGCGCCTGGGTGGCTTAGTCGGTTAAGCGTCCGACTTTCGCTTAGGTCATGATCTCGCGGTTCGTGGGTTCGAGCCCCGCGTCGGGCTCTGTGCTGACTGCCAGCTCAGAGCCTGGAGCCTGTTTCAGTCTGTGACTCCCTCTCTCTGACCCTCCCCTGCTCACGTTGTCTCTCTCTCTCTCCCCTAGAAATAAATAAAACATTAAAAAAAAATTAAAAAAAAAAAGGGCCTAATTTAGAGTTCCAGGCAAATATCCACCCCCACCCATTTGTTTCTGCTTGGAGCATTTTCTGGCCTTGTATATGCTGACTGCTCCCTGTGAAGGAACCTATTGAGGAACTTCTGTTGTGATTATGAGAGCAAAGGTGAAAGACCTATTTTTCTTGATACTTCCAACTTAAACAAACAAGCTATTGACCCCTGACCACAAAGAAGTAACTTCACCCATTTTATGCTAAAAACTTTGTCTGGTATGCTAAAGACGCCTTCCTTCCCCAGAGGATAGGCATCTAAATCCCCTACCTCAATCACTATTGTAAATGTTATGTATGAGTCTTTTACATATCTATGTTCTGGGAAATTCTTACATATCATGTAAGTTTGTTATCAGAAATCATTGTCTAAGGCAAATGCCACTTCTGTGCCATCCCCAAACACTTAATTATAAAATAAAGTTGAGCCCCAGTCAGAGCGGAGATGCCTGCCTGGTGATCAGAAAGAATTTCGGGGCTCTCTCACTCTCTCTAGACACAGTCCATCCTTCAGGGACCCCTGGACCTGCCAGAGCCGGCCTCCAACACTAAAGGCACATGCAGATTAAAAGTGAAGTGAGCGGAAAGTATTTAGAATGCAAAAGGAAGTGCAAAGAAAGCCAGGATGGTAACACTTATATTGGATAAGATAGAACTTAAAGCAAGAGACAAAGAAAGACACTACAAAATCATAAAAGGAACATTATAACAAGACACAACAATTGCAAACATTTATGCAACCAACTTGAACACCCAAATACATGATGAGCTAATAACAAACATAACATACTGACAGTAGCACAATAATAGCGGGGGACTTTAACACTGCACTTATATTAATGGATAGATAGATTATCCAAACATAAAATCAACAAGAAAACAATGGATTTGAATAACATCCTGGAACCAAATGTATTGAACAGATATATTCAAAACATTCTATCCTAAAACAGTGGAATACACATTCTTTTCAAGCATGCATGGAACATTCTCCAGAATAGGACACAAAAACAAGTCTCAACAAATTCAAAAACATTTAAGTCATACCATGCATCTTTTCTGACACAGTGCAATGAAATTAGAAATCAACCACAAGAAAAATCTGGGAAGAGCACAAATACACAGAGGTCAAATAACATGCTACCTCAAATAACATGCTACAATGAATAGGCAAACCAGGAAATCCAAAAGATAATGGAGACAAATAAAAATAAAAACACAATGGTCCAAAATCTCTGGGATGTAGAAAAAGTGGTTGTAACAGGGAAATTTATAGCAATACAGATCTACCTTAAGAAGCAAGAAAAATCTCAAATAACAACTTAACTTTAAAACTAAAGGAGCTTAAAAAAAAAGAGCAATGAACAGGGAACTTGGGTGGCTCAGTTGGTTAAGCATCCAACTCCTTGATTTTGGCTCAGGTCTTCATCTCACAGGTTTTGGTTTCTAGCCCCATGTTAGGGCTGTGCTGCCAGTGTGGAGCCTGCTTGAGATTCTCTGTCTCCCTCTGTCTCCACACCTCTCCCCACATATGGTTTCTCTCTCTCAAAAATAAATAAATAAGTAATAAAAACAATCAATCAATCAATCAATAAACACCACCAATGAAATCTTCTCAGGGGACAAAATAAGGAAAGTATCCTATGCTCAGTGCTACCACAGCTCTAGCAAATGTTTGGTCTGACTCAACTCAAGCCCAGTGTGGCCCCAGAGTGGCAAACATGGATGAGCCACAACAGTAGAATGCAAACAACACATGGAAGACAGCCTGAAGTGCCAGATTCTAGTGAACTGGGCACAGTGCACTGTAGGGCACTACAGGATCTCTTCTTCACATGGCCACTATTGTTTAGGGAGGTAAGCTTTGTTTTATAGCAGTTATATATCGCTGCTATACACATGACATGAATATTCTGGTTATGACTCATTTCAAACTATCAACGTGATGACACTGAACACAGAGTTGGGAAAAGAGCTCACTGGCTCTTGTGAGCTATTGGTAGCCCATTCAATTGTATACAACTTTCCAACTCTAGCATGTCCCTAGCTTAAATATATACTTTATTTATTTTGAGAGAGTAAGTGGGGTGCAGAGGTCAACAGAGAAGAAAAAAGAGAATTCCAAGCAGTCTCAGTGCTGTCAGTGCGGAGCCCAGTGCAGAGCTCAATTTCACAAACCTCAAGGCCATTACCTGCGGTGAAATCAAGAGTCAGACACTTAACTGACTGAGCTATCCAGAAGCCCTTTATTTTTTTTAAAAGAAAATTCTGTTTTGTACTTTTTGTTCCTCTCTCGTGTAAACTAATAACATGCAAATAAAGTCTACCTCATAGAATATTCATAGAGGATTAATACCTTTTTATTAAGTAGTGTAAAATGTCAATCTTTTATGAATATTTTCAAGAAAATTTTATTATTTCCATGTTAGTAAAAGTATAGGAAATGATGGTCCTATATAGTCACAGAAATAAAGAAATTTATTCTAAGAGGAAATATACAAAACACCAAAACTGAAAGTAGGCTGCATTAAGGCTACAATGTTTGTGCCCAACACTATACAAGATATTTTCAGGTAGAAACACTCCTTATCTATTGCTTTAAAATGTGAGAAATTTATCATAACTTATACCATGTAATAACCTCAAAAATATTTGATGGAAATGTTCTCATGTTACAGGTGAGGAAACCGAAGCATAACAGGGTTCTTAATCTGCTCAAGATTATAAAATAATCAGTTGTGACTTGAAACCAAACTTTAATAGTGTCAAAATCTATTCTTTTCCCACTGTGTTTGTGTAATTAGTTGCCTTCAATAAATACTTTTGAGTGTTGTCTAAAGCTGCACATATTTAGAGATGGAAGAAAACACACTGAACATGCTTTATAAACTTAAAATACAGAAGAGACACATGTGGACAGAAAACTGAACTTTATCTTAGAGGCTTGGGTTTCTCAAACTCAAATAATATATTTATGACCCAATGATGGACAATCCAGTCGAACAAAAGTCTTTGGACAATGGGAACCACAGGATTTTAAGGAAAGAAAAGAGTTTGTATTCTATACAGATAACTGAGTGCAATGTGAAAGGCTCAGTGAGAGGAGTTAGGAGACTATGGCAGTTGCTCAAGAGAGAGACTAAACTAAGGCACAAGTATGGAAAATATGAGATCAGATCAAGGACTATTTGGAAGGTATAATTGACAGGATTTGTGTTGATTTTTTGTGAAGGACAAGACAGAGTTGTAGATACAATTGCTTTTCTCTCTACCTGGGAAGTAAACGCTGAAAGTTGCTTTAGCTTCCCTGCCTGACAGCTCTCTCCTTTCTCTAGAGAATGGCTGTTGACTGTGGATAAGAAAGGCTGACTCTCTCACTTTAAAGAAGGAAAACTGAGATTCTGTTTATGCTTCTGTATATTTCTGTAGGTTTCTGGTTCTGTAAAGCCAATGCTTTATCTGAGGACACATTCTAGTCTTTCCCCTTTCTTTCTCTACTTTATATTCTCTCTTAAACTCCCCCAAGAGATACTCACATCTGAATTCTTATTCCAAACTCTGTTCCAGGGGGACATGACCCAAGACAGGCATTAAGGGCATCTTAATTTCATAACTGGAGGAAATGAAAGTATTATTTACACTTTAATAGCTGTATTCTGTTCCCAAAATTTCAGTTCCAATCTCAGTCTCCAATTTTTCCTGCAGGACAGTGAGACTTTAGAAGAGAGTTACCTAAAATAAACCTGGATAAGGGGTTTATGATTGGGTTTCGCACACTCTTTGTGTTTTAATTAAAGATGATTAAGAACTTTATTACCCACAAATATAAATACTTAATATTTAAATAAATGAAGTATTCTTGCATGTGTCTAATTTAGTTTGAAATTACATTATAGTCTAAGCATTTTTCTTATGTCCAATGCAAGATTTTCCTTATCATGAGCCAACACAACATAGATAGCCTGGTTGTCAAGTTTGTTCTCCTACCTATTCCCTCCAAAAATAAGATGATGCAGATAATATAGATTATTTTCTTTTTAATGTGAAATATGCAAGTCTTTCACAGGCATTCATAGGTGGCGACTTTATAAAGAGAATATTCCCTCGATTTCTTTAAATTTAAATACTTCTTTAAATTTTCTTGAAATTTCATTTCATAACACCTCTGTTTTTAGTTTTAAGGAAAAGACGGTGTTTACAAACATATGATTAGTGAAAGATTACTGAAAGTATATCTTTAGTTTTCATGGCTTCATTAGTGTGTTGAGAGCAGGAATTTTCATATGTTCAATGATTTGCCTTGGCTACAACTTGTCTGTGAATTTGTATTTATTATCTGCATGAAAGGTTTGTAAAACCCTCTATGATTTTCTTATGTATAGAACATTAACTTCCTCAAAACATTAAACATCACTAGGACTTGACAATTTTGTTATGCTCTAAGAAGAAAAACCCACTTTTCTTTCTGAATTAAGAACTCAAACAACTGAATTAAAGGTGATTGCCATTTTGTCCAGCCCCCATTTGTCACTTAGAAATTTTATGCTGTTTCAACTCCAATGGAGTTCAATATTTAAAAGAAAATTTATATATCACTCACCTAGAAAATATAATTTTATTTGGTCAAATATTTAGTTAATTTGTTCCAGTAAATGAAATGATATTAATTTTGTATTCTACTATTAACCACAAAGTAAAATCTTTGAGAAAGACATTCTTGGAAACAAGATAACCCTGTTTTCTCCATTTCAGTTAGTGGTATTCATTGACATGTTCAAATCAGAAATGTGGGAATCATATCTTTTCTCCTTTCTCCTTTACCTTGAAACATGGACTATAGTATATATTGCTAACTACTAATTATTCTCGCTCTAAAAATTATCTTGAATCTATAAACCTTCTCTTTATGCTACTGCTAATACTCTAGCTTGAGTCACTATCATTGCTCAGCTAAACTGTGAAAACACAAGAGATCCATTTTCTATTCCCATTTTTTCCTACATAGCAGCCTAGGGGTTACTTTTACTAACTTACAGTGAGTATTTTTTTAGTTTTCTGCTGATGAATTTTCAACTTAAACTATTTGTACTACTTCGAATAGTTTGGAAACTTATTGTAGTGGGTTAAATTGTGCCCCCAAAAGATATATCCAAGTCCTAACTCCGTGTACTAGTGAATATAAACTTACTCAGAAATAAGCCTTTGTAGATGTAATTAAGCTAAGGATCTCCAAATGTATTCAGAGTGGATCCTGGTGTCATAAGAAGAGACTTGGGATGAAGGGAAACAGAGAAGATGATAAAATGATAAGGTGGACATTTAACAATCACAAGCCAAGGAATGCCACGAGTCTCTTCAACAGTCTCTAGAAGCTAGGAAAAAGGAATGGAATGCATGCTTCCTGGGCACTTTCAGAGAGAGGGAGATCCTGCAGTCTTGATTTCAGACATCTGTTCATCAGGACTGTCAGAGAAAATTTCTGTTTTAATCTCCAAGTTTGTGGTAATGTGTAACAGATACTGTAGGAAACAAATACATTCTTATTAGCCTACAAATTCAAATAAGCTCTGGTCCTTGCTACCCCAATACAAACCTCATCTTATACCATTCTTCCTTTTCATTTATTACACTGCAGCCATAATGGCTGTCTCTTTTCCTTTAATGCACCACAGTATTTTCACTGGCTGTTCACCTTGCCTAGAATGCTCTTTCTCCAGATCTTTCCTATGTGCCTTTTGCCATATTTCAGGTCCTAGCTTAAATTTAGTCATCTCCCAAGTGAGAATACCCACATCAATATAAAATTTTTTCTTTTTTTTAATTTTTAAAATGTTTGTTAGTTTATTCATTTATTTATTTAATGTTTATATTTATTTCAGAGAGAGAGAGAAAGAGAGAGAGAGACAGAGACAGAGAGAGAGACAGAGTGAGCTGGGGATGGTCAGAGAGAGAGGGAGACACATAATCTGAAACAAGCTCCAGGCTCTGAGCTAGCTGTCAGCACAGGGCCCGACGCGGGGCCCAAACCCACGAACCATGAGATCATGACCTGAACTGAAGTCGGTTGCTTAACCGACTGAGCACCCCTGTTTCATTAATTTTTGAGAAAGAGAGAGAGAGAGAGAGAGAGAGAGAGAGAGAGACAGGCAGAAAGACAGGGAGATACAGAATCCATCCGAAGCAGGCTCCAGCTCTGAGCTGTCAGCACAGAGACCCATGCTGGACTTGAACTCATGAACCACAAAGTCTTGGTCTGAGCTGAAGTCAGATGCTTAACCAACTGAGCCACCTAGGTGCCCCTAAAAATTTGCTTTTTATGACATCGTAAACTGTCATAACACTTAGTTGATATCCTAGTAGTTTGAACTTCTGGAATTTCTGTTATTCATTTATTGGTTATCTTTCCGATTAGCCTGTACAATTCTTGATAGTAGGAAATGTGTATTTTCACAAACTACCCTATCTCCAATGCCTGGTAGAGTGACCAGCATAAAATACCCAACAAATGTATGTTAAATGAGTGAATGGCTGAACAAATGAAGTTTCTCAGTTATTAAGAAAAGGGTTTAATATGTCTTCCTGACAAATGTGCATTTATTTTCAGACATATTAACTGCAAGTAGAAATTTGCTTGAAATATTTTATTAAGTTAACAAAACAACTTTCATCACTGCTCTCACTACAGTTTGTTCCAGTTCCTAGTAAAAAACATAAACCTAGAAAAACTGAATACATATCTCTCAGAACTCATGTAACTCCTCTGCTGACAGAAAAGTTCCTCTGCTTCACAAAGCTGTGATGCAATGACACATTTCAATGTTTGCAATTTTGCATATTGCACAATTCAGTCTAAAATCAACCTTAAGGGGTATCAAAAAATTGAGAATCCAACTTTATCAATACATAAACATTGCTATTTGTCTTAGAAAATAAGAATAATGTTCTTAGAAGAATAATGCTTCATCAGGAATGAAAACTAAAGCCATTTCATGACAATAGAGAATGCTTGTTGTGCTAAATTAACGTGTGTCAATAATTTAAAATTATTTGCTGAGGTATAAGCTAAAAATTCTTCAACTTATGTCAATGTTAGTTACTGTGAGAATAGGTTTGATAAATATGTAGTTAAACAGTAACAGGAGTAAAACAAATGCTATGCTGAGACAAAGAGTTTAAGGCCAAACATATATATTTTTTGACATTTCCTTAAGTATATAAAACCTCTTGTTTGATATAGTTAACCTTATTTTTCATAAATTGACCTAAATGAATATAAACAACAGATGTTTCAAGAGTCACAGGGTAAAACTAAGTAGGTGAAATTTTCATTCCAAAGGGGCATGCAATTCATAGTTTATACATTTTTAATGTCAAAATTTGAAGGTCTTATTGATTGATTTATTTAAGATTTTACTCAGATTGATTCTGTACCATTTCTGTAGAATGATGACATAAGCAAATGTATTATTTTCCCTTTTCTCTATAATTAGCATATTCTCAGAACTAACCAACCCTGTAAATATCACTTGAGACTAAAAAGAAGTAACACAGAATACAAGGTAGCATTGACTCTTTAACTGAATTTCACTGTCTGTATAATTTTGTATTGTATTGTGGTATTTTTTTGTGTGCTATTATCATGGAACTGCAAACTCAAATAGCAATGTGTTTCATTATTCTTTGACCTGACCATTCTTGACTCAGGAACTACTGGTATTTATATTACTTGATGTCTGATGAAATATACTGATTTAAAAATTACATGAGGTGCTAGCCAGCCTCCAAGAGGCAAATGATCTCTATCTCCTGTGGTGTCCTTTCTCTACCTCCTGTGGTGTCCTTTCTTACACAGTGACAGCATTGGTCCCTATGACCAATAAAAGATGGTAGAAGGAATTGTATGTTACCTCTAACATTATGGCTTCCCTGTCCCACTTTTCTTTTTATCTCTTTAACCCCTTGCCCTAAGAAGCTTCAAAGTACAGCAAGCTGTCATGCTCTGGGGACAGGTCCCTGTAGTAAGGCACTGAGACCTCTTGCTAATAGGCAAGATGAAAATGTGAGCTTGGAAGAAATTCTCTAGCACTGGTTGGGCCTACAGATGATGGCAGCCTTGAACAACATCTAGACTTCAACTTCATGAGAGATTCTGAACTAAACCCATTTAACTAAGCAACTTTCAAATTCTAAGGCACAGAAATTATGAGATATAAATATTTGCTATTTTAAGAAAATAAATTTTGACGTAATTTCATATACAATAGATAACAAATACATATACCATGTACAGAACCATCTGTACCAGATGATCTTTAAAAATAGAATAATCACGACTTGGAACAAGACGAAATTGCAAAAATTCATGAATTAACTATATAAACATTGTTAGAGATTTAGAGGAAACATGACTTAGCCTCAATTAATTTGATCCAATTAATGTGCCAGTCTAATGGAGTTAAATAAAATGGCTTTTATTATGTTAAAAACTTTAAATATGACAATGTATGAAGGACTATCTAAGATGATTTAATTAGGGCTTAGTTATAAATAGATTTCTAATTATGAATCATACTTTATAATATTCCAATTTTTGAATTAATGTATTTAATTTTAAGCAGTATGCCTATTAAGGGAAAGAGAAAATATTCCTTAAGATGTTTCAATTATTTTACATTTCAGTTATTCTAAAACATTGTATACAGGACCCAACTTTCCTACTTATGGGTGTCTATAGCAATTTGTAAAGTTTTTTTATAGTTTACTTATTTTTGAGACAGAGACAGACAGAGCATGAGCGGGGCAGGGTCAGAGAGAGAAAGGGAGACACAGAATCTGAAACAGTCTCCAGGCTCTGAGCTGCCAACACAGAACCTGATGTGGGGCTCGAACCCACAAGCTACAAGATCATGACCTGCGCCGAAGTCAGATGCTTAAGCGACTGAGCCATCTAGGCACCCCGTAAATATTTTTTCAAATATATGTATTATATGCAAGTAAAAACAAGCTGACAAACATATAAAAACTAATAACCTGTGTTTTCATTATATCACAGATGTTAATATGCTTTTTTAAAGTTTATTTATTTTTGAAAGAGAGGTTGAGTGTGTATAAGGGAGGGGCCAGCAGTGAGTGGGAGAGACAGAATCCCAAGCAGGCTCCATGTTGCAAGGGCAGAGCCTGATGAGGAGCTCCAAGTCAGGAACCATGAGATCATGACCGGAGCTTAGATCAAGAGATGGATGCCTAACCTCTGAGCTACCCAGGTAAACCAATATGCTTTTTTATTTAGTTTGGTGAAAGTAAAATTATGCCATAACATGTAAATTCAGTCTGTTTCCATATAAAATAAATATGAAAGTGGTGAGGTGTTATCTTTGTTGCTGGATTATATAATAAATTAATACAGTTTGAAGAAAATGTAATCTTTGGGAATCCCAATAAATGTTGTTAATATGAAGGATCATTGTAATATTTTATATTAGAAAAAGAATGTATGATGTGTCTCTCCCTATCTTTATCCCATTCCAAAGTTTCATTGTTTAATGAAAACTAGGAAGGTTCTAGAGTGTGAACTAAAACTTAGGAATTTTTAAAATCTCCAGTATTTTCTGTATCTATACAATACTGATGCTAAGTCACTGCAGGAAAAAATTCAGGAAAGAGAGTATAAAAAGTCAAAGGAAGGGTGAAGCACTCAGGTCAAGGAACTACTGAGAAACTATTTCTATCACTAAGTGTGAAGTGATCAGCCAGGAAGTAGTAAATTAATCCAAAACAAATGACTTTATGGGGGAAAGAGAATACCCACGTGGAAAACAGAAGAACATAACGAACTTCCTGTTCACTTAAGTGGGAGAGAGCCAGCCTCTTACTTTGCCTTTTTGCCCCTTCTCTTGCAAATACATGCCTTTGGTCAAAAATGCAAGAGCGATCCAGTAGTCAAGGAGCCCAATGGTGCAGTTTGTGAAGATCCTGTCTCCCAGGGCACAGAGAAGTGTGAAAAACGAAGATTGGATTGGGAGGAAATAAATAGAAATAAGTAGGATATCTGCAGTCATTGGTAAAAGTTTGTAATACTCAATAAGCTTTCTAGGCAGGAAATTATTCTATTCTTTTGAAAATGATAACAATTAATAGCAATGTTTAAAGCATGAGGGACTCTGGAGATTGTCTTCAGTAAATGACAAAATCCAACTGACTACATTCTGGATTCCTGATTAATTGTAATATTTTCCTTTCACCCCCTGTATTTTAGTTTTCTACCATAATACTGTGTGCAATTAAACCCAATTCTTTACTGAATATGTTATTATTCTGTTCTTAGTTAGTAATTATAGTGGATACCCTGTCATTAGGCAAAAAGGTAGGCTGTTAATGATCTAATTTTAACATTATCATTCTAATTACTCAGTATGCTGGTCATGTTACTGATTAATTCTGTCACCCTGTACCTATGAAATTAATAAAATTATACTGAATAAATACACCAGATGTTGAGTTGTGATGTTGAATATCCACACATTATCAAAGTATTTGAAGCACTCCTAAATCTTGATAAAAAAATATATAGATTTTTTAACTCTTACCTAACTCTATTAGTCAATATTTCAAATACTTTACATAATTTTCTACTTACATGAAGTCCAAAAATAATGTTTCAAATTTTAGAAATTTATTTTATGCTACTACATTTTTTTTAACCTTAGTTGCTTTATTTCCTATTAAGATGTCAGTTACTTGAAGGCAAGATGTGTTTTCAGTTTATTTGTTTTGGATCTCCACAATCTAAAACAGTTGCCTGGCACATAGTAATCTTTTAATAAATATTTTTATAAATGAACATATTAAATTTCATATAACATTTCTTTCTCTTCTTAAGAGTTGAAATATCCTGATTAACTCTAGCTATCATGTTGTGACAAAACATGATCTTTGACTAGCTACAATGAAATTCAGGGGAGATAGGCATTAAAACATACATAATTTTTGAGATATTCTTACTGCTTATTAACTGTCCATTAAAAGATAAAAATAATCCCTTAATCATTTCTAAAATCTATGTTTCTGTACGATTTCTATCACATATTAATGTCTACTTATCTAACATAAAATTTCACTAAACAGTACTATTTTACTTTCTTAACACATATGCATTCTTGTATTGCTTTTCACATGGAAATTTTTTAAAAGTAAAAGAAGTATCTGGAGGGTATGGATTCCTGGCATCAGTTACTTAGGGAAGAATTTCTTAGGCAAGACACTGAAAATAAAAATTTCAACTTTTCGCATTTGATAGAGAAATCCAACTACTGTTGTTTGGGATCATGATTTATCTGGGTGCAGATATTTGAGGATTTATTAAGTAATGTTGAAGAGTTTTCAGGTAGTAAAGATTAAGATGAAAATTTTTATACCAGGGCAACTTAGAGGTTGAGTGAGCACAAGGATCCGATCCTATGAAAGTTAATCTAAATCTATGCTGCTTTCTCTGTCTTCTGGGGGCCAAAATGAAATGAAAGTTATGTTTAAATATTCATCCTTACCCCAGCTGTGAAAGGACAGGACCCTCTGGACCAAATGTTACTTATTTTCTTAGAAGACCACATGACTGAAATAATTAATAAAAGGTAAGAAATCACCCAG
This sequence comes from Proteles cristata cristata, assembly GCA_017311185.1. NCBI lineage: Eukaryota > Metazoa > Chordata > Mammalia > Carnivora > Hyaenidae > Proteles > Proteles cristata. The sequence goes on along the minus strand of JAESUZ010000400.1, from coordinate 475,533 downwards.
GAAAAGAGAAATTTGGGGGAAGTAATGGTGCTTTCGGTTACATTCTCCTTATATTGCTGATCTGGGAAAATCAGGGTTAGATTGCATCAAGGAAAGTGCACAAATAAAATTAATTAATTGGTTAGCTTAATTTTTTTCTAATATTCTCATGGAAGTCAAACCTGGAACGAAAGGAAGACTCTCAATGAGTAGCTCACACTGCAAAAATCTATAAACATAGTTTTTAAATTCTCTCTAGATACTTGCTTTTCCTTCTGTCTCTGCATCTAGCCTTTACTTTTTCTGATTATTTCCCATTGGATTAATGATTCAGACACTGAGTTTATAATTTTATTTATTTCTTTTTCTCTCAGTATCCATATCTGTAAAATGAATAAATTTGATTATCTGGAATTTCTGCCCAAGTGAATCAACCTTGCTCAGGTGTTTGGTTCCTACAAAGAGATAGGAGGATGAACTCCAAAGAGTGCTTGAATTAAAAACTGAGGATATCAGGGGTACCTGGGTGGCTCAGTTGGTTGAGCGTCTGACTCTTGACTTCAGTTTACGTTGGGCCATGGTCCCAGGTGTTGTGGGACTGAAGCCCCACGCTGAGGTCCGTGCTGAGCATGGAGCTTGCTGAAGATTCTATCTCTTTGTCTCCCCAGTTCTCTCTCTCTCTCTCTCTCTCACACACATACATACACACACACACACACACACACACACATACACACACACACACACACATAAAAAAAATAAAAATAATAAAAAACTGAGGACCTCAGATTCAGGACTCCTTCCACCAAAAATTTGTCAATAGTAATTTATTCTAGCAAACAACTTAAGTGTTTCCAGCAAACTTTTAATCTGCCTTTTAGTAAACTGGAACTATTGTAATCTCAAAGAATAACTAAACACAGAAGTTTGATTTCTGGTTCACTGAACAGAAGCTCAGCAAAAGATGCTATTTGACCATAATTATACCTTCTTAAGTTCATTACAGATTGGAGTACGTGAACATCTGACAGTGCTAGCAAAGGAATAGAATAACCCTGAGAGTTTACCTATTTGTCCACTTGGTTCAAAATTCAAATTCTTAGAGGGGCGCCTGGGTGGCTTAGTTGGTTAAGCGTCCAATTCGCTTAGGTCATGATCTCGCGGTTCGTGGGTTCGAGCCCCGTGTCGGGCTCTGTGCTGACTGCCAGCTCAGAGCCTGGAGCCTGTTTCAGTCTGTGACTCCCTCTCTCTCTGACCCTCCTCTGCTCACGCTGTCTCTCTCTCTCTCTCTCCTAGAAATAAATAAAAACATTAAAAAAAATTCAAATTCTTAGAAATACAATTCTTTCCTATGGCATTTATTATTTTCTTATGATATAACCTAATAATTATCACACCAATTTTGTTGATGTGAAGACCACTAATAAATATAAAAAAAGAGCAACCTAAATAAATCAGTTTTATCTTTTAAATGTTGCTCTGATTTTAAAATTTTGTTTAAATTCGGTTCCATCCCTTTCTGTAGAGACCTTTTCTAATACATGAGACCTATGTATCTGACTTGTTTGGAAATATGTCTATTGAATTATTCTTATTTTTCAAGTATTAATTTGGGTAGCCAACAGAAAAATAAGTTTAAAGATCTACTATAGCATCCCTATCTGAGGCAAATTATTTTCTTCCAAACTATGTCTGATGTCTATAATTGGGTTTCTATGAATTTTCTAGAAAGGGAAAAAGTCTTTCACTTGTTTGGAGAAATGTTATTATTTGTGATGATGATTAAACATGTCTTTCTCTTTGGTTTGGTGTGACTTTGGGAAGATAAGAGTTCAAGAAATACTACACTTACATTAGGATGGGTTTTTGATTTAAAATTGCAGCATATAAGATATGGCTCTTGTTAAAAAGTTTGTATATTCAAAACTTCATGAAAATAAACAATAGTATATATAGTGGTCAAGGTAACACAATGGGAACTGGGACTTCTGTGTTTTAATGTTGATTCTGCATATAACCAATTATACTACCTCACATATAGTTTCAAAGCTTTCTGGTTTTTGGACTAATTCCTCATGAATGGAATTAGTGACCTTATGAAAGAATTCTCAGAGAGAATGCCTCTTCCCCCATGTAAGAGAATGGAAAAAAGAGAGCTGTCTATGAAGCAGAAAGCTAGCTCTCACCAGAAACTGAACCTACAGATACCTTGATATCAAACTTCCCAGACTCCAGAAGTGTAAGAAATAAGTGTTTGCTATTCATAAAACACACAGTCTATGGTATTTTGTTACAGCTATCTGAATGGACCAAGAAAGAAATTATAAGCAATTTAATTACAAAATAATATGTTAATGATATAATTTTTTTTAATTAAGAAGACTTTTTATCTTGATGAGGTCACAATAGTTCATTTTTGCTCCTGATTCCTATGCCTTTGGTGATGTGTTAAGTAAGAAATTTCTGCGGTTGAGGTCAAGAAGGTTGTTGCCTGCTTTCTCCTCTATCGTTTTGATAGTTTCCTGTCTCACATTCAGGTCCTTTATCCATTTTGAGTTTATTTTTCTGTGTGGTGTAAGAAAGTGATCTAGTTTCATTCTTTTGCATGTTGCTATCCAATTCTACCAGCGCCATGTGTTAAAGCTACTGCGTGGCAAACAAAACAATAAATAAACTAATAGGCAACTGACAGAATGGTAAAAGACAGTTGCAAATGATATACAGGATAAAGAACTAGTATCCAAAATCTATAAGGAACTCACCAAACTCTACAACTGAAAACCAAATAATCCAGTGAAGAAATGGGCAGAAGACATGAACAGACACTTCTCCAAAAGGACATCCAGATGGCCAACGGACACATGAGATGATGCTCAGCATCCCTCATCATCAGGGAAGTACAAATTAAAACCACTCTGAGATACCACTTCACGCCAGAGTGGCTAAAATGAACAAATCAGGAGACTCTAGATGCTGGCGACGACGTGGAGAAACAGGCACCCTCCTACACTGCTGGTGGGAATGTAAACTGGTGCAGCCTCTCTGGAAAAAGGTGTGGACGTTCCTTAAAAAATTAACAATAGAACTCCCTTAGAACCCAGCAATAGCACCGCTAGGAATTTACCCAAGTGATACAGGGGTGCTGATGCACAGGGGCACATGTACCTCAATGTACATAGCAGCACTTTCAACAATAGTCAAATCATGGAAAGAGCCTAAATGTCCATTACCTAATGAATGGATCAAGAAGATGTGGTTTATCTATACAATGGAATACTACATAGAAATGAGAAAGAATGAAATCTGGCCATGTGTAGCAACAAGGATGGAACTTGAGGGCGTTATGCTGAGCGAACTAAGTCAGACAGAGAAAGACAGATAACATATGTTTTCACTTATAAGTGGAACAGGAGAAACATAACAGAGGACCATGGGGGAGGAGAAGGGGAAAAATTAGTTGGGGAGGAGGGAGTGAGGCAAACCAGGAGAGATTCTTGAATGCTGAGAACAAATTGAGGGCTGATGGAGGTGGGGGAGAAGGGAAGGGGGTGATAAGGATGGAGGAGTGCACTTGTTGGGATGAGCACTGGGTGTTATATGGAAATCAACTTGACAATAAACTATGAAAGAAAAAAAATAATAATTAAAAAGAAAAGGTGAGGGGCTCCTGGGTGGCTCAGTCAGTTAAGCACCTGACTTCGGTTCAGGTCATGATCTCACAGTTCGTGGGTTCTAGTCCCGTGTGTTGAGCTTTGTGCTGACAGCTGGCTCAGAGCCTGGAGCCTGTTTCAGATTCTGTACCTCCATCTCTCTCTTACCGTCCCCTGCTCATGTTCTCTCTCTCTCTCAGAAATAAATAAAGCACACCAAAAAGAAGAAAAGGTGAAACAAATATCATTACTTATCCTAAACAGAAAATTGCTGCCTCCAGATTGATTTTGGGGATTGCAGTTTATCTATCTGCATCTCTCTTTTTCTCTAAAAGAACAGAATTCTGAACATATCTCATGGTAACCTAATATATTATAAATTTAACTACAAATATTAGACAATAAATCTAATTCTACCTCTAAGTGAAAGTATAATTCTATGAATTGCTCATTGTTAGAATTTAAGTACAACCCACTATTTTTATAGTTAATCAATGCTCTGAAATAGTGTTTTTGTTGTTTTATTTATTTTGAAGTAGTATCAACATATTTCTAATTTTTTAAATTAACTTTTAAAAAACATTTATTTAGTTTTAAGAGAGAGACAGACAGACAGACAGACAGACAGACAGACCGAGTGTGAACTGGGGAGGAGGGACAGAGAGAGGGAGATACAGAATCTGAAGTAGGCTCCAGGATCTGAGTTGTTAGCACAGAGCCCCACATGGGGCTTGAATTCACAAATCATGAGATCATGACCTGGGCCAAAGTTGGCTACTTAACAGATTGAGCCACCCAGGCGCCCATGTTTATTAATTTTTTAATACAAATCCAAGTTGATTAATATACAGTGTAATAATGATGTTAGGAATAGAATGTAGTGATTCATCACTTACATATAACATCAGTCCTCATCCCCAAAAATGCTCTCATTAATGCCCAGTTAGCCCGTCTCTGCATCCAACTCTGACAATATAGTTTGATGACTAACCATATTCTTACGTATCATTTTTTTTTTATTTGCAAAAGCTGGAAGGAAATGTTTATAAGTATTATAACATGTGATATATACTGTTCAAGTGCTTTTCCAAAAGGTCCTTCATCAGGGTATTGGAAGAATATTCCATAATATTTTGTTATTTGTACATAGATGAATATTTTTAATTTCAATCAATATTTTATATTTTTCACTTTGTAATCATTTTATATTCATAAATGTTTGTGAAGACAGCACAGAGGGGTCCCAGTGTACTCTTCAGTGGTTTCCCCAATGGTTTCAACTTATATAATTCCTGTATAATATAAAATCTGGGAAATTAATTTTGTTATAATTTGTGTATACAGCTTTATGCCTTTTTTTAATCACATATGTAAACTTGTGTAATCAGGATCAAAAACAAGATCCAGAATTACTCCATCAGAAGATCTCTCTAGTGCTATTCATTTATAGTCATGCCCATTCCTCACCCCTCCCCTCTCCTAGGAGCCACTAATCTGTTTACCAACTCTATAATTTTTTAACTTAGATGATATTATATGAATACAATCACAAAGTATTTGTCCTTTGAGACTGGCTTTTCTCGCTTGGTATAATTTACTAAAGATCTATCTAAGTTTTACATGTATCAATAGTACCTGCCCTGACTTTTTAAAAATTCTCAATAGTATCCCTATTGTATTGATGGTATTTTAATTAACTAGCTGTTGGCTATTACAAATTTGTTATAAAGAATCACATAGAGGTTTTGTATAGATATAAGATTTGACTACAAAGCTTCATCATACATGTTTATTATTCAAACAAGCCTTTTCTAATATTTCAATCTAAAAACCTTTCTCTGAAATAAAAGCCCAAGAGTACATCTGCTGGATCATATAGTAGTTACATGAGTTTTTAAAGAAAATGCCAAGTTATTTTCCCAGACTGAATGCACCAGTTTACATTACCATAAGCAATAGAAAGGTCATCCACTTTCTCTGTATCTTCATGCATTTACTACTGTTATTATTTCAGTCAATAGGTAATACAGTTGTAACCGCACTTCAGGCAGTCTTAAGGGTTAACTTGCATCAAGTTAACACACTCCTTGCCTACCAACCTAAGGTCCTTAATCTGTAACAGAACTAATTTGCTTCCTTAGAGATCTGTAGACCATTGGCCTTAGGAAATATGAGGCTGAAACTTTCCCAGGCCACGGCCAGCAAGTCTGCTTGAAGCCACTTCAGTTTTCTGATTAGCCTACCAATCTTTCAGCAAAATGTTTTCTTTCTAAGGTCACACAAATGACTTTAATTGACTTCTTTTTGTGAATCTGTAGACCTTGGCCTCTTTTGCAGAAAGAACAGAGTACTCTTACACAACCACCAGCAGGTACCAAGGAACTGTACCTTCTTGTACAACCTCTTACTTAGTACCAAAATAACTCTGTAGCTAGCATCTTCAAGTCTGCATGAAATGTCCTAAACCATTGTATTTTCTTAACTGATTAAACCCCTTTAAAAGTCTCTGGGCCATGTAAAATCATCAGAGTTGGCTTTGGACAAGAATATTCCTTCCCCCCAGGTGGCTGGCCTCCTGAATATAGCTCATATTCCTTGCCTATCAAAACTTATCTCTTGGGGCTCCTGGGTGGCTCAGTCCATTAAGTGACCAACTCTTGATATCAATTCAGATTGTGATTGCATGGTTCATCAGGCTCTGCACTTACAGTGAGGAGCCTACTTGGGATTCTCTCATTCCTTCTTTGTCTGCCTCCTCCCCTGCTCTCTGTTTCTCTCTCACTCAAAAATAAGTAAACATTAAAATCTACAATTTATATAGAGAAGAAAAAAAACCCAGTACAGCCACCATAATATTGCAGAATAACAAGGTTGGGGGACTGACAATTCCAACTTTGAAACTTACCATAAAGCTACAATAATCAAGACTGTGGTATTGGCAAGAGAATAGATAAATAGATTGTTGGAACAGAACAGAGCCCATAAATAGACCCACATAAATATAGTGAACTGATTTATGGCAAAGGGCCAAAGGCAATGCAATGGAACAAAGATAATCTTTTCAGCAGCTGGTGCTAAAATAAGTGGATAGCTACATCCAAAACTTAATATAGACACAACCTTAAACCTTTCACAAAAATTAACTAAAAATTGATCATAGACATAAATGTAAAATATAAAACTATGAAAAAATCCCAGAAGATAGCATAGGAGAAAACCAAGATGGCCTTGATTATGGCAGAGATATTTTAACACAACAGTAGAAGCATGATCCATGAAACAAAACTTTGATAAGCTGGACTACTTCTATTCTGTGAAAGACAATGTCAGTAGAATAAGAAGACAAATCACAGCCAGGAAGAAATATTTGCAAAAGATATATATGATAAAGGACTGTTATGTAAAGTATACAAAAAATTCTTAAAAATTCAAAATAAGGGGGCCCTGGGTGGCTCAGTGGGTTGAGCATCTGACTTCAGCCCAGGTCATGATCTCACAGTTCATGGGTTCTAGCCCTGTGATGGGTTCTGTGCTGACAGCTAGCCCAGAGCCTGGAGGCTGTTTCAGATTCTGTGTCTCCCTCTCTCTCTGACCCTCCTCTGCTCAATGCTGTCTCTCACAAATTTAAAAAAAAAAAGTTAAAAAAAATAATAAGACCTCAAAATAAGAAAATAAACCATTTGAGAAATGGGCCAAAGATCTTAATTGACACCTTACTAAAGAAGATACACAGCTGGCAAAATAAGCATATCAAAGGATGTTCCACACAAATGATATTAGAAATACACAAATTAAGGCAGCAATGACATTACTACTACACACATATTAGAATGGCTAAACTTTGGAACACTAGCAGGAGAAAATGCTGTTGAGGTTGTGGAATAATTAGGACACTCTTAGATTAATTGTGGGAATAAAAAATGGTACAGCCACTTTAGAAAACGGTTTGGCTGTTCCTTATAAAACCAAACATGCTCTTATCATATGATTCAACAATCATGCTCCTTGATATTCACTTTATTAAAGGAGTTGGAAACTTATATCCACACAAAAGTTTGCACACAGATGTTTTTAGCAGTTTGACTCATAATTTCCCAAACTTGGAAGCCATCAAGATGTTCTTTAGGAGGTGAAAAGATAAATTGTGGTGCAACTAATCAATAAATGTTATTTGGCAATAAAAAAAATAAACTATCAAGCCATGAAAAGATATGGAGCAAAATTAAATGCATATTTCTAAGTGGAAAAAGTCAATTTAAAAGGCTACTTATTATATGATTCCAACAATATGACATTCTGGCAAAGATAAACAACTATAGAGACAATAAAATGATCAATGATTGTGCCACAATGGTTTACTGTGACATAATATGGAATATACACGTGGTTCCAGCTCCATCCCATTGTTTCTTGCCTCATAGCCCCCCAAAACCTAGGAATTTTTGATGATTGTCTCTGGAGGCTTCTGAGAGAACTGATGGCTGAGTGCTCCTGTATAGCCACAGGGAAACCAACCAAGTGATAATGAGTAGAGCTCAGAAACTTTAAGCCCCACCCCCATAACCTCCAAGGAGGGGAGAAGGGCTGAAGCAAGAGGAATACCTATAGCCAGTGATTTAAGAAATCATGCCTCCATAATAAAACCTCCATAAAAATCCTCAGCTACTGGGTTTAAGGGTGTGAGAATGGCCCACACAGTGAGGGAATGGAAACACTAACCCTTCCCTCCACACCTTGATTTATATATCTCTTTCATCTGGATATTCTTGAGTTGTATCCTTTTATAACAAACTGGTAATCTAATAAGTAAACTGTTTTCCTGAGCTCTGTGTGCTGTTCTAGCAGATGATCAAACCTGAGGAGGGGGTCATGGGAACCTTCCATTTATAGACAGTCAGTAGCACAGAGGACAATCTGGGCTTTCAATTGGCATCTGAAATGAGGTGATGTCGTCTTATGGAGCTGAACCCTCCAACTTGTGGGATCTGGCATTAACTCCAGGTACATAATGTCAGAATTAAGTTAAAAACATGTAAATGTACGACATCCAATTGGTGTCCACAGAGAGTTGAAGAATTGCTTGATGTGGAAAAGTTACTCCCACACTTACAGTACAGAAATATTAGACTAGAAGTATGAAGAAGAAACAACTTTCTACCTGCAGGTTGGAATCATGAATCATTTTCAAATTCAAATATAAAAGTTCTGATTTGTTGCAGTGGGCTGTTTTTATAAGTTATAGGGTTGTCATAATTTGTCAACTCTTCTATAAACCAACATTTCAAAAATATATAAATACATATATATATATAAATATATAACATCTATCAATCTATCTATCATCTATCTATGTATCATCTATCTATCTTAATAAAATTCATATCACCTTCCACCTAGACTTCTCCCAATAGTTGCCTAGATTCTATCTTATCCTTCTGGCTCCCCTCTACTTCATTCTTTGTGCTGATTCTCAAGAGTTTTTGTTAGTTTCCCTTAGTGCTTAGTATAAAACCGGTCATCTCTAACACAGCCTCTGAGATCCTACACGATCAAGTTTCTGCTCACCTCTCCAGGTGACATCTCATGACATCTTCTCAATGTATGATCCAGGAGTCTACCCATTCTTGAGTTTAAAATGCACCAGGCATTTCATTCTAAGTTTCTATACATGCGATGATCTATCCTTCACTTCATTGACTAGATTTTCTTTCCTCATTCTTCAAGTTTCAGAATGAATGTTGGTTATCAAACAAGTCTTTTCTATCTCCCCAATCCAAGATGAGCCTTTTTCTCTCATGGCACTCTGCCTATTTTCTTCATAGCAGTTATCAGAGCTAGTATTTGCTTATTTGTTTGGGTAATTATTTGTTTACTATTTTTCTCCACTAAACCTGAAATGTCAACGAGGCCAAGATCATGTTTGCTTCATGCAGCATGGAGCACAGAAGTAAAAAACTAGTTGATGAATAAATCAACTAATCTGTGAAATGACACTTTATGAAGATTAGCCTGAGATAATTGTGAAGGATGTATTACAAGGAGGAATCTCCAGATAAGAAATCAGTTGAAAGACTCTGGTGAAAGACCTACTATGCCTTTGGTGAAGAGAGTAATATGATGGTAGAGAGCCTAGAGAAACCTAAAATTTGAGAAATCTTTAGAAATGAAATGAGGATTTTTTTTACATTAGATAGATATGGGGGTGCAAGAAAACATCAGTTATTTCTAAATGTTGTAACACTATTTAGGTATTTCAAGGTATTTTATTATTATCTGTAGTTTGTTTTTCTATTCTAAGTTCTCATATTTATACATTTATTTTTTATTCTCTATTCTGCATTTATTTGTCTCTATGTAGCTTAATCAAAATCAGTGACTTGGCAAATTAGACTGTTGTCTAGAGGACATCAAAAATATAAATACATAATCAGTTGCTTTAGAAGTTTGAGAAGTGCTAATCATTTACTATAAAGTAAATTTTAATATATTATGCTTTATCTCTAGGATAAGGATATATTTACGTTTCCTACTTTATGCCTAATTTCATGGAATTGTTTTAATACAATCCACTCTTAAGTTTTCCTGTCAAAAATGAGATTGTCCAGATTTCTGTGCATGTCTGTATATGTATCTGTGTGTGTGTGTGTGTATAAAATCACTAAATTTTCCTTATTACCTTAAGTACATTTTCAGAAATAGATTGAATAGGCCATGGGTTTTAGACAGTAGAAAAGATCTAAAGTTTATATCCCTTCCCACAGATTAAACATGGTTAAATAAGGCCCTTATGTTAAATCTAAAATTATTGCTGAATGAAAGTATGTATTATACATTTATATTTACATAATTATGAAATATTTGTAGAGGTATGAATGATGCATCATGATAAATATTTAATGTAGTAACAGTAGTGATATTTGTTTAATAGTATTCTTTTGTGATGGAAACATAAGTTATTAATGTTTTAAGTTTTAAGATTCTTACAAAGTATTAAATCTAAATTCTATCACAGTGCATATTATATTCAAATGTGATGAGTCTCTTCATGAATAGGTCAACAGAAAAATCTACTGTCAGACCACAGATGATAGTGTTAAGTTACTGACAGTGTTAAGAAACTAAAATTTGCCTCATGTTGAGCTACTGGCTAACTGAATCTGTTTTTAAAGTATTTTAATATACAATGGAAGAAAATATACCTAGTATATTATTCAAAATACATTCACTATTTTGATTATATTTCCTTAGAATCATAATGTATGTGGCTTTGTTGAAGTCATCATGAATGTTTAATATCAAAGAATTTTTTAAATGTTTATTTATATTTATATTTAGAGAGAGACAGAACAAGTGGAGGAGGGGCAGAGAGAGAGAGAGAGAGAGACAGAAAGAGAGAGAGAAGGCATCGTAAGCAAGTTCTGCACTGACAGTGCAGAGCCTGATGCAGAGCTTGAACTCAGGAACTGTGAAATTATGACCTGAGCCAAATCAAGAGTTGGATGCTTAACCGACTGATACTCTCAGGAACCCCTCAAAGAAATATTTTGATTTGCATGCTATCTTCTGTTTTCTCTATATATAATAAAGCATTTCAATGTTTTTTTTCCAATGCAAAGCTTTTCCTCTTCTGATAAGTAGGTCTGATCTATGTTTCCACAGTAGGATAAGGCGCATGATTTCACCTTGCCCTTCTACCTCTCCTCTCCCATTCACACAGTTACTTCTGTTTCCTCCAGCATTAAAAAGAAGTAATGTTCAGAGGTAAGGAAACAAAAGCCACTCTACTTAGCAGGAGTTATTTGTGGTCCTCTCTTAACCACTGAAAGCTATTCAATCTCTGAAGCACACCTAGATACTGCCTTGTCTGGCAAAATTTCCATGACACAACCTCAGCTCCCTAGCTCCAATATCATACTTCAGGGATCTGTTCTTCCAGACAAGCAACCATTTTGTGAGTGATCTTTACAAGATGAGACTAGTCCAGCTATACTCAACTGTGTACATTTGAACTCGGAAAACCTTCACTCTTGCCAAATCATTGGTGAAATGCAGCTCACACTAATAATACAGCCTTCTTTTTTGGTCACCCAATTGGCTAGGGCGGCTTCATCATTTATAATTCAACTCTAAAAAACCCATGTGTGTTCCGCTCTGATAGTAGTCAGCAAGTTTCTGTAGTTTACAAAAATCTATCTAGAAATAAGATGTATCCTTTCTGACAAGCACCTCCTATGACTCAGAGTAAGCCTTTGCTGGTCTCTTACTTGAGGAGGAAAGTGCAATTTGTCTTTCCCTGCACAGAGGAGTCAAGAAACAACAGAATTGTACTCCCTGTATAAGACAGGAAATTCCTGTTTAAGACTGCATCTTTTTTTTCCCAACAAATTCCTTTCTAATATCCCATAGCCAATTTCTCTTTTCTTATATAGGTAAGTTAAAACTTGGTAATGGGTTTAATTGTTCCAAGCCACATTTTATCACGCTCTAGGAAAAGGATCTACACAACTATTTATCACATTTTCATGCTTAATAATCACTCCTTGTTCTTGTACAGATGACTTTAGAAAAAACACTGAAATTCTTGTTAAAATATTCCATTTATCTATTTTTTATACATGTTCCTTATTTTTTTTATTTATTTATTTTTTAAAGTTTTTATTTATTTCTAGGAGAGAGAGAGAGACAGCGTGAGCAGGGGAGGGTCAGAGAGAAAGGGAGACACAGACCGGAACAGGCTCCAGGTTCTGAGCTGGCAGTCAGCACAGAGCCCAACGCCGGGCTCGAACCCACGAACCGCGAGATCATGACCTAAGCGAAAGTCGGACGCTTAACCGACTAAGCCACCCAGGTGCCCCACATGTTCCTTATTGATAAGCAATTTTTGGCCAAAATATTTAAAGTTAATAAATTCTAGGTAAGTAAATAGATTAAAATATAACTTAATGCTAAAGAAATTATTACATTGAATATGTATCTCACTCTGAATGTTGCATGCCTATAGGTACAAATATAAAAGTTTTCTCTAGGTTTCTCCATTCTTACAGAGATCTGTATTTTGAAAAAAAATATTATATTTAATAATGCTTTGATAGGTCATTTTTTCTATATGATGTCATCTACAGTCTCCAAAGAAGCAATACACAGAAACATACTTTCAAATATATTCTCAGCCATCTTAATTTACACAAAAAGTCATTGCAAAATATTTGTAACCTAATAAATCATGTCCATGTTTTGTATGTGATTTATAGCAATCGATACAACATAGCTGGGATGGTTAAATTTTCTGTGTCAATATGAATAGCTATAGTATCCAACCGTTTAGTCAAATACTAATCTAGTAGTTGCTGTGAAGGTATTTCTTTAGATGTGGTTAACATTTATAATCAGGTGACTTTAAGTAAGAAAGTTTACCCTCAATAATTTGGATTGGCCTCATTTAATTAGTTGAAGGCCTTAAGAATAAAAGCCGAGGTTTCCCAGATTAGAAGGAATTCTGCTTCAGTTCTGTAACATAAAAATTCTGCCCGAGTTTCCACACTGCCAGCCTGCCCTATGGATTTTGGACTTGGTAGACCCTACAACTGCATGAGTCATTTCTTAACATAAATCTTTCTGTAGATCTCTATCTATCTCTATCTAATTTATATCTACTTCCTATTAGTTCTGTTCTCTGGAGGACATTGTCTGATGTGATATTTATGTCCATCAAAAAAGGCTATTATTCTTTTTATTTATTCCTTTCTTAATTCTGCACTGATCTGAGGTGATGGAAACAATATGCATTTTACTAACGTCATGATTATTCTTGTTTTGTTATTGTGGCACAGTATAACAATTGTTTTTTTTATCTTTTTACATTTTATGAAGATTTTATGATTCTTTTTAAAACCTAGACAAATGCATAAACTAGAAAACCTATTTTGTATAACACTTATATCTGCCAATTGAAATCCGATTAGACACTAGTGAAAAAGAAAGCTTTATGGATATCTTGAAAAGTGAATTTTGTGAATTAATGTGATTCTTGATATTCAAATTTGTAACACATAATGTGGATAAAGATGACCTTTTCTATGGAGTGCAGAATAAAGTTGTAAGAGTGCTCATTTTGTCTGAATGAAATTTGAAATCAGTGAAAGAAAAACAGTCAACGTGACTGTTCCACTACGAACTACCCAGTTTAAAGAACTACTTCAGATAAAAGGACTGTGTATGACCTGCTGGAAGACATGTGGGTAAACAACCATTACCTGCATGAACTGATGGTGGGAGAATGAATGGGTATAATCTTGGAAATATGTACCACAAGCCTTAAAAATATGTAGATCCTTACCAAACATAAATTATATTTTTAGAAATGTAGTATGTGAAGATAATTACATTTTTGGGGGGGTAAATGTGCTCAGTGATATTTAGTAAATGTAACACTAAAAATGTTGAGGTCACATTAATTCTCACTTAGAAGGAGAATTATATTTAGCGCCAGTCTTACCGAATTACAACGACTGCATTGACGTTCACATTTGTGACCATTAGATTTAATAATTCACTTGAACACAAGTTTTTCGGAGTTTTCAAACAATTTATGGAAAAACACTTCAGATTATTGTAATACTTAAACTGGATTTGTGAGTAGTTGTGCCTTAGAGGTACATTTGGTTGAGCACCAAATGATTGAAAGTTAAACTTCATATTTGGTAAAAACTGGGACTACAGTTAAATATCAGGATTGTAGAATGAATTTATTGGCATATAAGAGTTACCTGGATAATTTAATTAAATATAATAAATTATAATATTTAATATAATTTAAAATGGTCAAAAATTAATCTAACAGGGAAATGATCATTTCTTGATTTTTTAAAGCCTGAAAATATTAAATTGCTACTGTGATTTCCTAAAAATTACATTAACATTTCTAAAAGGGACTCTTTAACTCTTAGTTGATGGGTCAGTGAATAAGAGTAAGGCTTTTACTTTGGTTTTAAATCTACCAATAGAGGAAATTGGCAATGGTAATGCTGCCACCAAGTCATTAGACTTTAATTCTTATTCTCTTCAAAAGCAATTAAAGTAAGGACTTATCTCCTGAACTAAAATTTTATTTGAAAGTGATTACACACATTTATTGACATAATCCTAAAAAGTAAAGTTTGTGCATAACACTTGAAAAGATGATTTAGCACTATAGTTAGGAGTAGGCTTAGGCTGTTGCCTTCAAGAGTGTGTGTGTGTTGGGGCGCCTGGGTGGCTTAGTCGGTTAAGCGTCCGACTTTTGCTAAGGTCATGATCTCGCGGTTCGTGGGTTCGAGCCCCGCGTCGGGCTCTGTGCTGACTGCCAGCTCAGAGCCTGGAGCCTGTTTCAGTCTGTGACTCCCTCTCTCTCTGACCCTCCCCTGCTCACGCTGTCTCTCTCTCTCTCTCCTAGAAATAAATAAAAAACATTAAAAAAAAAAGAGTGTGTGTGTGTGTATATATATGTATATATGTATATTTATATACATGCACATACTTTTTTTTAATGCACTTGCTTGTGTACATTTTCACCTTAGAAAAGTTCCAAGTAAGATATTTTCTGTAGTTCCTTAAAATACAAATGTATTTAAATAAATAAATATCGATGGGGCACCTGGGTGGTTTAGTCGGTTAAGCGTCCGACTTTCACTTAGGTCATGATCTCGCGGTTCGTGGGTTTGAGCCCCGCGTCGGGCTCTGTGCTGACTGCTAGCCCAGAGCCTGGAGCCTGTTTCAGAGTCTGTGACTCCCTCTCTCTCTGACCCTCCCCTGTTCATGCTGTCTCTCAATCTCTCCTAGAAATAAATAAAAAAACATTAAAAAAAAATATCGAATGTAGTTCACAAAGCTAATTTTTTATTTTTTAAATTAATTTTTAAGTTTATTTATTTATTTTGAGAGATAGAGAGAAGAGGAGGGGCCAAGAGAGAAAGAGAGAGAGAGAATCCCAAGCAGGCTCCACGCTGTCAGCACAGAACCTGATGTGGGGCTCAAACTCATGAAACGAAATATGACCTGAGCTGAAACCAAGAATCAGAAGCTCAACCTACTGAGCTACCCAGGAGCCTTACAAAGTTTAATTTTTAGTATTAAATTAAATTAAATTTAATTTAAATTAAATTTAAATTAAATTAACTTTTAGTATTATGAATATTAGCTTAGACAGATTAGGATTAAAATATAATTTAATATCCATTATTTTGCTTTGTATTATATTTTCAACTTTATAATCATTTTGGCTCAAAAGAGATAAAAACAAATGAGATGACATGTTTATGCTATATTTTTCACATTTTTACACAGACTAGATATGATGATGGTGACTTACTTGATCACGAATTGTTTGATCATGTACAATTTGAGGAATGTCAGATATGACATTCAATTAGCTTCCTAAAGGCTAAGACTAAAATTAAGGCCAAATAGGAATTTGCTTAATTAACAATACTAAAGCCAAACATTGATGTTTCTCTAGCTATAAGTATAACATGGAGACCAGGGACAAGTGATGGATCAGCATTAAGCCTTGGAAAGAGAATATTACTTTACCTTTCATTATTGTGTGCTCTTATATCAATTTTTTTTCAGAAAATATAGTGTTTATAATATAAAACCTTTATACATAGGATTTAGTCTTTGTTCTACAACTAAATTTGTTCAATTTTTGCCACTAGACATATTACTCAAACTTTTCCTTGATTTTTTTTTTTTGGTAGTCTGCAGCTTAACCTCTAGTGGACTTTCCAGGAAATGTTGATAGGTCCTGAGTTCTCACATGTTGATAACAGATTATCTCTGGCCTTTAAACCAGTTTTGAATATAAAATCTTTGGCACACATTCTTTGGTTTGAGTATCTTAAGTTTTGCCAATTCTTCTGGTATGGAGTGTTAAGTTAAGTGGATTGGTCTGTTTTTCAGACAGGCCAAACTTATTTACTTCTTTAAAACTTTGTTTCTAAGGCGTAGTGCAGACTTTTTATTCTTTGAATCAGCATTGACTTTTTTTTTTGAACCAGAACATATCATGGAAAGTTTGAAAATGTTTGAATGTGAAAATACAAATTTGTACAACATAAAATCTCAAATATATATGCAATATTCAAGTGAGCAAAATTAAAATGATAATTGTAAATTTACAAACCTCTTTGAAATTAGTACTTAATAGTTGTAACAATTTTAGCAGAACTTTTTATATTCTTTCCTTCTTTCTTCCTTCATCTTATTCTTCTCTTCTTGTTTTTCTTGTTGCCATCATCCTTCTCTTCCTTCCTCCTCCTCCTTTTCCTTGCTCCTCTAATCCTCCACTTCTATCTCTTCTTCTGTTTCTTCTCTCTTCCTCTTTTCTACTCCTCTTCCTCCTCTCTTTCTATCTCTTCTTCTGTTTCTTTTCCTTTTCTTCTCCTCCTCCTCCTCCTTATTCTTCTTCATTCTCCTCCTCCTTTTCTTCTTTCTCCTTTTTCCTCTTCTCCTCTTTCTCCCCATTCTTCCCCATTTTCTTTTTTGTTTATTTAAAGTTCATGTCTAGGGGCGCCTGGGTGGCTTAGTCGGTTAAGCATCCGACTTCAGCTCAGGTCATGATCTCTCAGTTCATAGGTTCAAGACCTGTGTCGGCTCTGTGCTGACTGCCAGCTCAGAGCCTGGAGCCTGCTTCGGATTCTCTGTCTCCCTCTCTCTCTGACTCTCCTCTGCTCATGCTGTCTCTGTCTCTCTCAGAAATAAATAACATTAAAAAAAATAAAGTTCATGTCTATTGGATAAATCCAAACCATGCTACAGTTCATTTTATATTTTTGGACCCAAACAACCTTTTAGATTTCACCTCTTGTCATACCTTTGGATTACGCTTGTCCTCCACCGGGTTCTTTTATTTCTAATAACACCAGACTAGTTTCTATTTTCCAGGTTGAATATGTGGTTTCTTATCTCCTATCTTTTGTAATTCTCTCTGTTAGAAAGTTGTTTGTTTAAGCTTCATTCCACTGGAGAATTTGTGAAAACTCTAATCTTCAAATTCCGTATTGATATTGATATTTTTCCCATTCCCATCTATATGGTCCAACACTCTGATCAGAATTTATTATCCTTCTCCCTGTGTTTCCATAGCCCTTTATTTATACCTCTATTCTAGCTTTGAAATCCTTTGACTGCCTTTCAGTTCACAAGTAACTTTTCATTTATTCACCACTAATTCATTTATTCAAAAGATATTTATTGACTGCCTATTATACCTCAGGTGCTGGTAAAGATCAGTCAAAAAAGAAATGGATACATATTTAAAAACAAACAAACAAACAACAATCCCAAAGTTATCTAAGTCCTCATGGCACTTAGATTCTAGTCATGACTAAGCTCTCAGTTCTTTGTCAGTGTCACTTTCTCCAACATGACAGAAAAGTTCTTTTCTTCACAAAGCAGGTACTTAAAAGCTATGGCTATCTGTTTCCCTTTCCCATATATAACTATTTCTCTGTTGTGAACAAAAAGTTTTGTTAGCTTAAGCATGCCAGTGGAGTATAGAGACAGTTTAACTTCTTTGAAGGAATCTAAGCAATACCACTGTTCTAACAAATAGCAATTAATCCATGCATGAAAGAAGTCACACATATATACATAATATATATGTGATATATATAATATATATGTGAGATATATATAATATATATGTGAGATATATATGTGATATATATAATATATATGTGATATATATAATATATATATGTGACATATATATGTGATATATAATATATATGTGATATATATGTGTGATATATATAATATATATATGTGATATATATATATATTATATAGATAGATAGATAGATAGATATAGATATATGTTATATACATATGTGTGATATATATCAGTTGGATTTTTTTTAACACCTAATAGTTTTTTATTGCCTTTCCTAAGCTGGGGAAGAAAACAAACATCCTGATCCAGAGAGTTCTAAATAACATAAACCCAAAGAGACCCACATCAAGATACATTATAATTAAAATGTCAAAAGTTAAAGACAAGGAGAGAATCTTTTTTTTTTAATATTTTTTTATTTATTTCTAGGAGAGAGAGAGAGATAGCGTGAGCAGGGGAGGGTCAGAGAGAGAGGGAGGTACAGACTCTGAAATCAGCTCCAGGCTCTGAGCTGGCAGTCAGCACACGGTCCGATGCGGGGCTCGAACCCACAAACTGCGAGATCATGACTTAAGCGAAAAGTCGGACGCTTAACCGACTGAGCCACCCAGGCACCCCAAGGCAAGGAGAGAATCTTAAAAGCAGCAAGGGAAAAACAATTTATACAAGGAAATTCCTATAAGATTATCTGCAGACTGTTTTCAGCAGAAACTTGAAGACCAGAAGAGAGTGGCATGATATATTCCAGGTGCTAAAAGAAAAAAATTTCCTAAAATAGTGTACCAGGCAAAGTGATCATTCAGATCATTCAGATCATTCAGAAAGAGTGGTACAGAGTTTTTTGGAGAAGCAAAAGCTAAAAGTTCACTCAACTAGCCTCACAAAAAAAGTTAAATGTGTTTATATTCAATGTATATAAAAGTTATATGCAATGTAACTTTTCTAAGTTAACCATGTCCTCAGGCATGGTATATCAGTATATGTAGTGTACATGGAACATTGTCTAGTTTATATTTTTATGATGCAAAGAGGGTCCTGGGTAAAATCAGGGGTCTTTGAGACTTACGGAAGAATGCTAAATATTGGTTATAAAAAGACTTGCCTAATTTCAAAGACAGATAACTGTGTAAACCATTATAGTTAGCTCCTTTACTAGTAAATAGAGAATGACTAGGTAAACCTTGCAAGCAACTCCATCTAACCATATTGTGGAAACTTGGGAAAGTCATCAGTGACTACAGAGAAGATCCCTAAACTAAGAAAAACTTTGTTCTCTTTGTAGCATAGCATGCTGAGACCATGCTCTATTCTGGCCACACTATTCACTGAGTTTTCCTTCTCTGGCCCTGAATGCTATGTGTCTGCTTTCTAGCATCTGCTTTTTAATTCTTCCTAGCCATTATGAATTTTAAATATTTCATCTGTAGCCAAGACTGCACTATGCATAATACAAGCCTCAAAGGACAACCAACACTTAAACTATCTAAGCCAACATATCTATATCTAATCTCTCTCTTTATACCACTTTGAATATCCACATACATAATCAAAAATCAAATCAATCTCGCAGAAGCTAAGTTCGAATTCTTAATTAATGTCAGTATAAAGTCCATTATTCATTTTTGGGTCAGTTAATAAACTTATTTACTCAAGCTCCTAAGTTTGGCATTCACATCCTCATAATCTCTTGCTTGAATGTGATGATCTTCCTATTGACATCTACGTATAGTGTTCCTCTGAAGCATTTTTCACATTGCCGGAAATACCCTCCTGTTACTTTCTTGAAAAAAAATCCTACAATGGCCTCCATTTTCTATAAGAGTATTGTTAAATTCCTTAGTATGAAATGCAATTTCTGGTCTCATCTCAGTCTCTTTCTCTGATATTTTCTTTCTCCATTTCTCAGTATTAGTATTAAGTATCTCAAGTATTAAGTATTAAGTATCTTAAGTATTAGTATTAGTATCTCAAGGTACAAGTATAACAGGATGATTTTCCACATCTATGAAAAAAATTATTTTTTTACATTTATTTAGTATTGAGAGACAGAGAGAGTCAGCACGAACGGGGTAGGGGCAGAGAGAGGAAGAGACACAGAATCTGAAGCAGGCTCCAGGCTCTGAGCTGTCAGCATAGAGCGCGACGCGGGGCTCAAACTCACGAACCTCAAGATCATGACCTGAGCCAAAGACGGTTGCTGAAGCGACTGAGCCACCCAGGCTCCCTCAAATCTATTAAGACTCAGTTCAGGTGGCACCTAAGCTGTGAAGGTTTTGAAAACAGTCTCTTGTATTGAGGGAAAACTAATAGGTGGTGAAGAACTATTTAAAAATCTTCAGATTGTATCAAAATAGAAGATTAATTGTATTTCTCACCTACACTGTGACTCCCTGTTGTGTATGCATAGGTACTCTCTTTTTTTTCTCTCTTTCTCTCATTCACACACACACACACACACACACACACACAGAGTTTTAAAAAGTGAGTAAAGTAATATTTGTTGAAAGAATAAGAGTTTAGAGTACAAGAGCTTTCAGATTTCCATATTAAAAGGTTCAGTAAGCAATTTATTTTGGGAAATATTTCATATTATACCCATAGTGAATAATTAAACCCTGAATTTATGGACCTCCCTACCTTTGAAAATAGAAGTATGATATTATATTATGCTTGTTTGTCTTTTTGTGTTTTTGAAATTATAAAAAAAAGAACATAGAATTTTAAAAGTACTTATGAAGAAAAAATATGTTTATAGACTGAGGAAAGACTTTGGAAATGCATTAATATATTTTATTGATGGGAATATAGTAAATTGTATAATGCAATAACACTAACTTTTCTTTAAGGATAGAACTGGAGCATTTTTTAACTAAAGCCTGTATGCTTACTGATTTCATATCCCTTTGAGATTGAAAGCTTAAGAATGATTTGACTGTAATTCTGAGATTCACAGTGGAAGAAGTCATAAATAAATTTCTTGACAGTACCAAATAATGCTAAATTTGAGTGTCAGGTTTAAAATATATATTTCTATATTTCCATTTTATGCATTTTTTTAGATTTCTGAAGTCTATTCCTTCTTATGATTTTGTATACATATGGAAAAAGACAAAAGTCTTGAGTACTTATGTTTACTTCAGTATTACTTATTCTGTCACCTGCCTTTTTGTTGAGGTATTAATCAGTTGATCAAATATTTCCCACTTACATAATATGTGTCAGACCTGGGACATATTCTAAATGTGAAGAACTGAAAATATATCAGTGAACAACATAATGAGTTGGTGGTTAATAATAACTAACTATGCTAACGTATGCTTGATTGCACTTGTGACAAAAACTACAAAGGGAAGAAAAAGAGCTCTGAGAGCATAGACCTACCTGGTCTGCAGAGTCAAAGATGGATATTTGGTAAAGTTACATTTCAACTGACAACTAAGCAGATTTAAGAGGTTTGTGATGTATTTCTAGGGAGTGGCAAGGAGGCATTTAAAGGTTCGGAAGCCAAAAGTAGCTTGAAAGGACAGCTTGAAAGGCTGTGAGTTAATAGGAGTAGGAAATGTCTCCAGAGACATTAATACAAGTCAAATAGGTATACAATTGTAAGTTTTACTTACAATTAAAACTGTTGTTTATGTGTCATTAATGGGTTAGAGATATTTGACATTAAAATAAATCATGCAAAGACATTTGTCAGGCAAATCTAATGTAATGTTTCCTTTCTTCAGTGTTAGATACAGATACTTTGGTATAATCACAAGGTCTTTGGAAAAATTACAAATAATGGATATGTCGAATAACAACTGAAATGTTATTTAGACCAGACCTATAGAGTTATATAGTTAATCATAATAATGGCTCAGCACAAATGATATTTTTATTTTATTGAAATATAGTCAAATTTAACATTTACTTTTATCAAAAGGTTTAGCCTCAATCTTAACTTTAGCTTTCTAATATAGACTTACATGGCTTAAAAAAAAAACAGATACAAGTTAAAATAAATGAAAATGGATATTAAATGACAAATAAATGTTTCACTTAGAAGTAGTTCCAGTAGAAGGAATTCCAAATTTAAGGGGCTCCTGGGTGGCTTAGTTGGTTAAGCGTCCGACTTTCGCTTAGGTCATGATCTCGCGGTTCGTGGGTTCGAGCCCTGCGTCGGGCTCTGTGCTGACTGCCAGCCCAGAGCCTGGAGCGTGTTTCAGAGTCTGTGACTCCCTCCCTCTCTGACCCTCCCCTGCTCACGCTGTCTCTCTCTCTCTCTCTTAGAAATAAATAATTAAAAATATATTTTAAAAAAATGTAAAACAAAAAAGGAATTCCAAATTTATGAATTGTGTATAATGGGAAAGCAGACAAAAGTAGGTGGAAAAAAAAAAAAAAGATTTGTTGCTTTACCTTCAGTTATTTGGATCTCCCTTTTGTAAGCTACCTATCTGCAGCAGTGATTTATGCTAATCACCTTAATTTGGTTCTATAGTGACAGATTCACAAAGGATCAAGTGGTTCCCAAATGAATATTGTACAAAAGTATCTGCTATCTATGGGAAAGAAAACTCGAAGCATTAGGGAGCCCCAGAGCCATAAGAAGGTGGGCAAAGCCATTAAAAATGACCGATATCACCTTTCTCCTATTTTTCTCTTGTGACAGAATATTCACATGAGAGTATATTTGCTCATTGAATTTTTCAGAAAATAAAAGAGCAGAAAAATGAAAAGCAAGTCACTTCTTGCCAAGGAATGTCTATAATGCCAGTGGAGAAGTCTCAGTAGTTGAGAGAAACATAAGAAAAATGGAATGAATAAAATACAGGGCAGACAGAGGTCTAAAGAAAAGTAAATGAGGTGTGAAAAACAAGAGAATATGAAATATAGAAACAAAGGAAAATAAAATTCTTATTTAAAATTTAGATAATAATGAATTTTCATTTACTCATAAATCATCAAGTTATTCTGATTACTCATATTACAATGTTGTAATTTTATAGCTAGTGTAGTTTTTTAACTGACTTTGTGGAATCCAAGGCCACCGATTTTTTTCTAACATAAAAGGTACACTATATAAAGCAAATGCAGTTTTTTCTATTTGAACACACTATATTACTTAAATCTGTGAAAAGAGATTATATCTTCTGGACTACTCAAAACCCTTCCCTGGGAAGGGGATAAGTCACTGAAATGCAGGCCAACTTAATACCCAAACCCAGCCAAGCACAGTCAAGACTCAAATCCAGCCTGGTGAGTACAGTGCAATAGGTGTTTCTGAGAGTTAGCTTCATTTCAGCTTAACCAGGGGAGATAATGGCCATATGAAAGAGTAGTCACATAAATGGATGTAGAAAGTAAGATCTAGTGTAGGGGAAAAATGATTGAGCTAGATATCAACTTAGGACAGTCTGGGATGAAAGAAGGTAACTGGGACAGACCCATGACTGAAAAATTAAGGCAGAATTTTCATTTCAGAGACCTAGGCTATCAAAGAAGTGTGTGAGTGTGGAGAGACGAAAAAATTCTCCGACTTTGTCCACAGAGCACAGGAAATCCAGATATGCTGACAGAAGAGGAGACTGGCAGTTCTGCTTTTTAAATAATATTTCAAGTGGGATTCCACGCAAAACTCCATTTCCACATCTAATCATATGTTACATGTGTGGTTGGAAGGACCTGAGGTTACTGGTAATTTGTTTGTTTGCTTCAGTCAGAAATAGGATTTTAGAAACTAGGATGGAGCAGATCAGGTAAGCAATGGAGATCTAGCTATTTGAAGACAGAAACTGGAACTCTGGAGGCCAGGACTTACAGTAATAAAAATAATAATATATACTGAGCTCTCATATCAGCCCCTGTGTGGATTAGTTTATATGAATTGTTTTTCTTAATTTTCATAAGCATGCTGTGGGGTATGTAGTATTATTGTTCTCACTCAAATCATAAGAAAAATAATAAATATCATGCTAAATATCACATAACTAGTAAGTGATGAAGACAATATACAAATTAACTTTATTAGACAATAGGGCTTATATCTCCATAACAGCTGAGAAGTTTTGAGGAAGACTGATTAGAAAACAACACAAAATAAACAAAAAATTATACCAAATTAATTAAATCATGATAGGCAAAATAAAAAAAAAATATTTGGACATAGATAAGTACATCCAAAGGAAACAAATAATTGACTACCGTTTTCCCTAAGGGATTGGGAAAGCTATAAAAGATTGTTCCATTTACTTTGGAGTTTTAGTATATCACAGCAGTTTTTCATGGCTAATATTGTTATCCCCATTCTGCTGATATGGAAACTGAGACTTGAAAATAAGATCTTTGTCAGAGGTCATGAATTTAGTAGGAGGTAGATGTAGTATTCAGACCAGTTTGTTTATTCTGTTTCTGACCCAATGTTTTGAATGACTGTACTATACAAAGTGTAGATACAAAAATAATGAGGCTCAATATCCAGAGAAAATACAGAGAAGAGATAATATCACTTTCAAAAACAAAGATATTTTTAGTGAAAAAGGAAAGAAATGTACTGAGAAAGAAAACTTATTTTCAACTATATATCTTTTTTCCTTGCCTGCCATTTCTCATGGCCTATTAAAAAACTAGTAAATTTGACATCTGTATTTCTGGTACATGGTTAATTTTACTTTAATACAATGAATGTGCAAATCATAACTTTGACTTTCCAAATGACATTGTGTGAATTTTATTTTCAATTATATTTTCAATTATGAACACAGTCCACCTCCTAAGGTTTCCAGTTAAGATAAAAGGATATATCACAGTTAGGAATAGTCAACTCATCAAGAGTCATGGTGTGAAGTGGGTTCTATGAATCCCTGCCAGATGGAATTATTTGTAATGATGAACAATCTCAATTTCTGTACAAGTAATTTAAAATTTATTCTCAGTCGTGAGTGAATTTTGTATCATATAACAAAAAATTAATTGTATCTTTTAATTTTTAAATGGAACACTTGAGATGGCATTTACTATCATTGGATGTATAACTGTGCCAAAATATTTAATCTAAAAAACCACAAATGTCTATTAGATGACAAAGCAATAAGGCTGAACCACTTGACTCACACAGAATACATGCAATGTCAGTCTCTATAAAAAGAAACTTTGTTTTCTAGATATCTAGTTATGTTTGATGGAGAAATGATTTATGGAGAATACACAAAACAAGGTCAGTTTAGCCTTTTCTGTTTTTTTTTCTACCCCTACATCTCATTATTGTATCAAAAATAATTGGGCTGAACTGCTTTTTAAGGTATTTTTATTGTCCAGTTACTTGCATTAGGTCAGGGAAGATACCAGATGATGGTAGTAGTTATCAAAAACAAAACAAAACAAAACAGAGTGGCCAGTAGAGTCTAAGGGAAGTAACATAAAAAGGAAAATAATTAGTACGTCAAGTAGATAGAGATATCAGAGGATATTATAAGAATAAATAGGAGAATGGGGCGCCTGGGTGGCTTAGTCGGTTAAGCGTCCGACTTTCGCTTAGGTCATGATCTCGCGGTTCGTGGGTTCGAGCCGCATCGGGCTCTGTGCTGACTGCCAGCTCAGAGCCTGGAGCCTGTTTCAGTCTGTGACTCCCTCTCTCTCTGACCCTCCCCTGCTCACGCTGCTCTCTTCTAGAAAAAAAAAAAAAAAAAGAATAAATAGGAGAAAAAGAAAAGCTGCACCTATAAGAAATTTCACGTGGATATGTCAGAAGATACAAATAATCACAACTCCATAAAAACTTTTTTTTCCCCTTTATTCATTTTTTTGACAAATAAGTGTATGCATGGGAGAAAATACCATATTACTGTTTATACAGATTATGCAAGAATTGGGTTTTTTAATTTGAACTTGATAGCATTGCCTTAATTATTTGCTTTGCTCTAAATAGGTTATTTGGATAAAAATTATTTTTTCTGGCATTTAACATTTCCTTTGGGAAATGGAAGAGTTCTTTCATTTCCTACATCTAACAAAACATAGGTCATAAAAATAAAAAAAGAGATTATTGACTAAGTGAATATATATGCATGGATTTAAAGAAATCATCGAATAAGTAGTTGGTCAAAGTTGATGTGAAGCTTAAGAAAAAGTCCAAAAAGAGAAGAGAAGGTACCCTTGTCCCTGGCACTCTGGCCAGTGTTCTCCTGTAATGCAAGGTCCTAGTCTATTGCACTCTTGCCAATTGGAGAGCTCTGAGGGGAGGCTCAAAGCTATTACAGCTATGGAAATGTTTCTTGTTCCAGCCATCTCCTTTTGCAGGGTACTTTTTAGTATCATTAAAATCAAGTTAAAAGAACTAAGTAAAATGAGGGGGGGGAGTGGGTAAAGGTACTTACAATCCTTTGAACATTCATGAATGCCATAAGATGTTGATCAGGGAAAATAAAAAATTCTATATTTACAGAAAAGATAATTTAAAAGGCATGGTAGACAATTAATGTTGCTATTACCTATTGGCATTCAGAAAAATTGCTGCATTTCAGATACCTAAGAGAAGAAAATACTGAATTTGATTCTAATCAGAAATTGCAAAAGAAAATCTGTTTATTTAAAAATTCATTTAAACCCAGAAAACAAACAATCCAGTGAAGAAATGGGAAGAAGATATGAACAGACACTTCTCCAAAGAGGACATCCAGATGGCCAACAGACACATGAAACGATGCTCAGCGTCCCTCCTCATCAGGGAAATACAAATGAAAGCCACACTGAGATACCACCTCACGCCAGTCAGAGTGGCTAAAATGAGCAAATCAGAGAACTCTAGATGCTGACAAGGATGTGGAGAAACGGGCACCCTCCTACACTGTTGGTGGGAATGTAAACTGGTACAGCCCCTCTGGAAGACAGTGTGGAGGTTCCTCAAAAAATTAATCAGAGAACTCCCCTATGACCCAGCAATAGCGCTGCTAGGAATTTACCCAAGGTATACAGGAGTGCTGATGCATAGGGGCACATGTACCCCAATGTTCATAGCAGCACTCTCAACAATAGCCAAAACATGGAAAGAGCCTAAGTGTCCATCAATGGACAAATGGATCAAGAAGATGTGGTTTATCTATACCATGGAATACTACATAGCAATGAGAAAGAATGAAATCTGGCCATGTGTAGCAACATGGATGGACCTTGAGGGTGTTATGCTGAGCGAAATAAGTCAGGCAGAGAAGGACAAATACCATAAGTTTGCACGTATAGGAGGATTAGGAGGAACTTAACAGAGGACCATGGGGGAGAAGAAGGGGAAAAATATTGGGGAGAGGGAGGGTGGCAAGCCACGAGAGACTCTTGAATGCCGAGAACAAATTGAGGGCCAATGGGGTGGGGGGAGTGGGAGGGGAGGTGATTGGCATGGAGGAGGGCACGTGTGGGGATGAGCACTGGGTGTTATATGGAAACCAACTTGACAATAAACTATTTTAAAAATAAATAATAATTCATTTTAGGGGTGCCTGAGTGTTTCAGTCGGTTAAGCATCTGACTTCAACTCATGTCGTGATCTCACAGTTTGTGAGTTCAAGCCCCAAACTGGGCTGTGTGCTGACAGCTCAGAGCCTCGAGGCTGTCTTCAGATTCTGTCTCCCTCTCTCTCTGCCCATCCCCCATTCAAGCTCTGTTTCCCCACCCTTCTCTCTCTCTCAAAAATAAATGAAAAAAATTTATTTTAGACCTTTCTTCTTTTCCTAAGTAGTTAATGCTGTAAATTTATCTACAAGCTCTGTTTTTAGTTACAGACCACAAATTTGATATGCTTAAAATTTTTTTATTTGATTCAAAGTATTTTCCAATTTCCTGTATACAGATATTTTAAATTTAGAAGTGTGTTGGATAATTTATGTAAACATTTGGAGAATTTCTTGTTGTCTTTCAACAGCTAATTAAATTTTCTTGGTCAGACACGTAATTTATGTAATTGTAATTCTTTAAAACTAGTGTACATTTCTTTATCACTACCTCATATTATCCCTTTAATGTTTGTGGTATTCATATGAGGTTCTTATACACTCTCTTCTTTTCTTGATCAGTTTTACCAGTGATTGCTTAATTTTATCAGTCTCTTCAAAGAATAAATTTTTGGCTATTAATTATTGATTGTTCCTTATTTTATTTTATTAATATTTCTACTGCTCTCTATATGATTTTCTTTTTCCTACTTCTTTATTTTTAATCCTCTCAGATTTTGAAGATTAGTTTAGATTTCCAACCCATCTTCATCTGAAGCTATACTTTTTCTCTAAGCATTTCTTTAATAACAACTTTTAGTAAGTCATATTTTATATTATTATTCAGCATACAAATTACCAATATCATGAATAAATGAATGAGTAAGGCTACCAATTGGATGCCACAATAATTAAATAAATAATGACAACTTTATGCAGATGTACTTGATAATTTAGATGAAACTGAAATTGGCCTTTAAAGATACAATTTCAGTCCACCAAAAGCAGATAACTTGATTACCCTCATATTTACTAATGAGATTCAATTTATAGTTAAAAAATGTTCCAACATAGAAAACCTTGGGGCCTAAAAGTCTCAGACATAAATTCTACAAAATGCTAGAAATAATTATTCTTGAAGTTTCAGGAAGTAGAAAAGGAGATAATATTTCTCTTATTTTATGAAGCCATAAATACCATGATAACAAAACCAAAAAATGACATTATGAGGAGAAATATAAAACCATTATGGAGGACTATTGTCATGGACATTGAGGCAAAAATCTTTTAAGAATATTAGCTAACTGAATCAGTGATATGTAAAAAGAATAAAATAGGACAATCAAATGGCAGTTATCCCAGGAATGCAGGTTTGTTTGACATTTGGAAATCAATCAAAGTAAATCATCATATTAACTGACAAAACATTTTGAAAAACAATTTGATCATCTTAATACTGAATACAACATTAGATAAAATTCAAACTCATTTATGATAAAAACCTCAGAAACTGGGAATAGAAACAAAATCCTTCACGTGCAGAGAACATCTACAAAAATGCATACTTAATGCGTTGTTTAACAGTGATGGCTGAAAGCTATCGCCTAAGATCAGGTAAGTGCAAGGATATCCAAACTCTGGTATCTATTCAACATTGTATTAGAAGTCTTAGTCAATGCAATAAACATTTGAAAGTATCAAAATACATATAGACTGGAAAAGAAGAAGCACAATGTTTTTGAGTTAGTACTTATTTTAAATTATAAATGGATCTCCCAGTAAGTTCTTCTTCGTATAACATATTAGAAGTCTTTGACACTAGGTTTTAGTTCAAATTAAGCACATATGTATTTCTTATTCTCTCTTCATCTCCCCCTTCTCTAGGACTTCATATTCTGATTATTTTCATGCTATTTATTAATTCCAATGTCTCCTTTAAGTCTTGTGTTCTACATCTGTCTCCTTTCTTATGCTGAACATTTGCATGCTCCTCAAAGCCCATTATACTCTCGATGGCTATCTAATAGTTTTATATTAATACTCTAACTTTTAATGACAGCTCCTGGAAATAGTACCAAATTGCAAAGAATTGAGTCTTGTAATGAGAGTTTTTGTTAACATGAAATATCTCTAGAGGAGATATTTGAAATCTCTGAGGTCTTTCAGGGTATTTTACTTTAAAATTAACTATACTTTCAGCTGGTACTTTTTAATTACTTGTTTAGTCATTGCCTTCTCCTGGGTAGAGGAAGGCTTCTTCTAGACTGAAATATGTCATGAGGTAAATGAAGAAAGAGAGTTTATTTAAAGAATAATATCCTTATGATGAATCTGGTTTTCTACATTAACATCCTACACTTACTTAGCTCTTGTATATACAGGTGTTTGTCCTACATAGAAAAACTATATTAGCTATCTAACATTAAATTAAAAAATCAATTTATTGATTGCATATTGCCTGTTAGGTATAAGCACTGGTACAAATAAATTTGCTTTCCCCACTCATCCTTTTTAAAAAAAGCTGTATCTCACATTATCTCTCTTATACTTAGAAATATTATATACATAGACATTGAATATTCATAAAGTAGAATGCTCTCCTTTTATCATGCTTATTTAAGCCAGATTTTATTGATATCTGTGTCAGAGGATTCAGTGGACTTGAAAAAATAAAGCAGTACTGATTCTAATTAAACTCCTCACAGTTTTCTAATAAAAATATTTATTTTAATAATAGTAGTAGCAGCATGATAGCAACAACAGCTACCATGTATGCGGCATTTATTGTATGACTGTGTTAAGTGTTTTTTGTTCTGTAAATTTTTCTAGTCTTTATTCTTTTTTCTTTACTGTTTATTTATTTTTGAGACAGAGAGAAAGAGAGAGAGAGAGAGAGATTGAGAGAGAGAGAGCTTGAGCTGGGAAGGGGCAGAGAGAGAGGAGACAGACAGAATTTGAAAGCTCCAGGCTCTGAGCTGTCTGCACAAACTCCAACATGGGGCTGGAACCCATGAACTGTGAGATTATGACCTGAGCTGCAGTCAGACGCTTAACCAACTGAGCCACCCAGCCACCCCATGACTGTGTTAACTGCTCACAATTACATTCACAACGATCCTATGAGATTGGTAAATTATTATCCTCATGTTTAAATACAGGCATAAGGGGACAAGGTACTTTTCCCAAGTTCACATAGCTACTATGATCCATGTCTGTCAGCCTGAATTCAAAATCATTCTAACAGGAAGTTTATTTACTTGTCATTACTTCCATTCCAATACAGGACGTTAAATTGAGGGTTTCAGAAAGAAGATGGTGGGGAAACCGTGCATAATGGTTTCATCTCCTGCTGTGGCTCAGAAGGGTCCAAGAGATGGAAATGCATGCTTATAAATCTAATTAGTAGCAAAGCTCTATGGAAAGACACATCTGTTCCTAAGTTAGATAAACACTGTTAATGTTTTTAAAGTGTCCAAACTCTTGTAAAATCCATAACAGGGGTGTAATCAACTTGCATAAATGACTGAAATTTAGTGTGTAAAAAAAGGCAGATTAGGATTTAGAAATATTCTGAATATCTTAATCTAACATACTGTCCCAGGAAATGAAGTTTCAGTACTTATGTGCTCATAAGCTTAAGCAATTCATATAAAGCAGTTAAATATTCCAGTTCACAAGGGTCCTTATCACTGGCATAGTCACAGTTGATAAGAGAAGGAAAGACCTTAGAGTTCATCTCACTTAACAGAAAGGAACCTGACAGATTAAGCAATTTATATAAGTCTTACAAGTAAGCTGTTGGCCCAGCATTAGAAACTGAGAATGTATGACAATGACTGCTGTCTTGCTTACTATTTGCAGACAGCATGTTTGCTGCAGCAGAAATTGGCTTACACCCAGCTTCCATCCCTCTCCCTTCACTGGCAGCCATTATTCTTGCACATTTTCATTTGAGAAGGCTCCATATCATCACTGATAAGAAATAATTGTCACCCTCAGCAAAAAACGCAAGGGAGTGCACAGGGTTGATATTCTCATCCTCAAAATAATTTTTCCCCAAATCAGGGTTAAGTCACATTGATTCACAGGCATGAGCTTCAATCTGATATTGCCATTGATTGCCCTGCACTTGCCTGTGCTTTAGTAAAGGATTTCAATTTCCAGGATCTGTGAGCCACTTTTCACAAGTTGAAAATTTGCTCCAGTTGGTGAAATAAAAATGACAACAAGAACTTTCCTCATTTCAATCCCTGATGTGACTCTGAACCCACTACTGTGCTTTCTTAAATAGCCAACTGCATCATCTCATTTGAATTGGGGCAGCTAGTCTTCCTGACATAGTCTCACTTCATCCTTTAAATTGAAAGCATTGCTGCTCTCCACCGTATTCTTGCCCTTCTAATCTGTCATGCCATTTTTTAAATGTATTTTTATTTTACTCAAGTATAAGCATGATTTAAAGAAAAGATGAATATATTAAATATTCCCATAGGACAAGCTATTACTTATTCAGTAAACAGCGAATGTGTGGAAATAAGACATTCAGAGGTTAAAATTCTAAAATGTACTTATAAATCATAGTTGTTTATACCTTATTTTCTGGTTAAAGAATCTAGTTGCTATTGTGATGCGTAAGTTAAAAAAAGGTAAACATTATTTCTAGTACTCTCAATCTGTTAGCCAAACATTTATTTAGTCTCTATGTAAGCAAGATAATTAGTTAACTTATTTTATAGTTCCATCTCAAATTTCTTTGTGATAGAGTTGAAAGATTTAGTAAATAAAACTATAGGGTTACCTAGTTAAATATGAATTTCAGGTAAGCAACAAATACTTTTAGTATGACTCTGTCCTAAGTATTGCATAGGACAGATACACACTAAAACTATTTGTTGTTATTTATCTGAAATTAAGTTGAAGTAGGAGATCCATACTTTCTTTCTGGCAATCTTAGACCCAAGGCAATTAATGAATTTGCCATAGATGTGGTAATCCTTCACTCTGTAGTGGATTGCATCATCATAATCTTTTACAATAATAAATTTTGTAAGTTAATGCTTAAGGATGAATTAACTTGAATTGAAAACACAGTTTTTTGTGACTTTTGGTCAATCTTACTTAACTCTTATATGTATATTTTTGGGTACGTTATGCAATAACTGTAACAGATTTAATCTGATTGAGTGAATTAATTGCATTATCCATCTTTTAAATTTAATTTTTTAGTTTTATTCATTCATTCATTCATTCATTCATTTTGAGAGACAGGGAGAGACAGGGAGAGAGAGAGAGAGAATACGCACAAGCAGGGGAGGGGCAGAGAGAAGGACAGACAGAATCCAAAGCAGAGTCTGCACCATCAGCACAGAGCCCAATGTGGGGCTGGAACTCACAAACTGTGAGATCATGACCTGAGCTAAAATCAAGAGTTGGACACTTAACTGACTGAGCCAGCCTGGCGCCCTGCATTACCCATCTTTAAAAGGAACCAGGAAGTGGTATTATTATCCTCTAAATTGCAAACTATCTGATTCTTTGATTTCTGTTTTTGTTGTTGTTCTGGGTACTTTTTAAATAAATGGATGTTTGATATTTTTGGGCTTTAATATAGGTTCTTGATTACTTAGGAAGACCACCTAACTAAATTTCTAACAAAGATAAAAGGCCTACCAGCAGTATTCTTTCTAACTCGAGAGGGTAGCATCACTTTGAAACTATGCAGAGAATACTATTAAAAAAAGGTCTTGCAATTTGCAGTTGCTAGGCTACCATATAGAAAAGAAGTGTGAATGACACCTGACTGTGCATGTAGGAGAGAATTAGAGCAATCAAATAGTTTATAAGACAGCAAGAAAAAGGCTTTAATGTGCAAGCACAAGATTGCCATTAATAATTATTTTTATGAATTAAGAAGGCAGAGATGACCCTGAAAGCTAGAGTTTTACAATTTCATTGGCCAGAAGTGATTTAAGAAATTTGCAAATTAATATTGATTTGAGATAAGATTAAGTATAACATGAAACAATTAAACATTGTTCTGCTTTGATTTATCTTCTGAAATAGTATAACAATCTGCAAAAACTTTTATTAGACCCAAACTGCAATACAGTTTAAGTGCAGCAAGCTAAAGGGAAGATTTAGTAGAGAACAAAATGAATCTTCGATGGAAAAAAATTACAGAGTGGGGACTAGTCCAAGGATAATCTCTTAGCCTAACTTTCTGCTATATTTGTTTTTTGTTTGTTTATTTTTTTGATAATCTGTTTCTCTGTTCCAATTCCTCCTAATGTTTTATTGCTACCTTTATAAGGTTACATTGAACACTATTTCCCTAGATATTTGTCTGCCATTCTGATAAATCTGGTTAATTCTCCTCAACAATCCATAGCTCAAGTTTTTTCAATTACCTATCTTAGCAGAACTTGTCTTTAAAACAATTCTAAATATAGAGATATTGATTGGAATATATTCTTCCTCACCTTTTGGTTTATCTAAAACACAGTTACTGTTCAAAATTCAGACATTATGCTATTCTCACAGAATTATAGTATCTATAGAAGCTATCCCAAAGGATCCAGCCGGCCACTGGAATTTCTGTTTTTGAGTTTCTCTCAAATATAGCTAGCAAGTAAAACGAAGGTCATATATGTATAATAAATACATAATCCATTAGTGTTTTTCAAAAAAGTAGTCTTTTTTGTAATCCTATAAGAATAAAAGGAGCCTTATTGCTGTTAATAGCCTTTTAGTTATTGGTTAATTCTCCTCAACAATCCATAGCTAAATGTTTGCATCCCTCTCAAATTCGTATGTTGAAGTCTTAATCCTCAGTGTGCCTATATTTAGCAATAGGACCTGCAAGGAAGTGATGATGGTTAAATGAGCTCTTAAAATGGGGCCCTAATCCATTAAGGTTAATACTCTTACAAAAAGAGGAAGAAACACCAGGACTCCCTCCATCATGTTGAGAACACAGTGAGAAGGCCATGGTCTGCAAGCCAAGAAGACAGTTCTTGCCATAGCTGACTATGTTGGCACCTTGATCTTGGCCTTTGCAGCCTCCAGAACTGGAGAAATGAATTTATGTTGTTTAAGCTCCTTATCTATGCTATTTGTTAGGAAATCCAAGCTGATGAAAACATTTATTTTCACATTTTTAAATAAATAGTTTAATAAATATTTTCCTAGAGATTTTCCAAAATATGCCCTGAGTTGCTATTACGGTATAATTATCACAGTGCACCACAAACACGTTGATCATCATCCTCCAATCCCCTTATTCTTCCTATTCCTTCCCTTACAAATATACTTATTATGTTATTATATGCTTGACATATAATTGAAGTGTAATTTCTTGAGAATTAAGCACTTTGTCCCAAGAAACTTCAGCTATAGAGTTACTTGATTCACTTTAATCACATGCCATTTAGAATAGGAATAGTTGTAAATGTTTTAACAAAACCAACTTGGTAGAGTATTCATATAATTCTGAACAAGGTCTGTTGCTGATAAAAACAAAAAACAAACAAACAAAAACTTGAAACACACAAAATTCAGTGATTTCCTAAGGTTTGTGCATAGAAAAACTTTAACGGGCAAAATGGAGTAAAGACATGTCACAATATGCAGCAAAAAAATGAAGTCCAGTAATTGCCCTAGAAGAGGAGATCTTAAGCACAGTATAAATCTTTTATTTCCCAAAGAATCTACTCCAGAACCTCTCACAGAGTGGGTGGCCAATTTAATTCTTACTCAGTTGAACTAAATGGATCCATATGCCAATTGTGGATTGAGTCAGTATTGCATTATGGAAAAATGAGGTTCCCAGAGATATTTCTGCTGCAAGACAACCTGAGGTATCTGCTACTGTTGTTTCCACAACAAGCTAGGTCTTTGCCATTGAGGTGATCCCTTAACTCAGAAAGCATCAAGATTAGAACTTGGGAGAGAAGACTTTGTTGTTATCCTCTACACACCTAACAAAAAATGATCTGTATTCACTGTTGAACATGGCTAATGTATGCTTTATTTAAGGATTGTGACCTCTTTCAGTTGTAGAGAGATCAGCCCCATGAATGACCTTGTGCTGTTACATTTAGAAGTTTTTTTTATTGAGTATACCTCTTCATTTAGCAAAAAAAAAGGAAAACAGCCCCGTGATTGGGGACCTTTGTGGGAGGTCACTGAATTGCTTGTTGAAACATGTTACCACTGATAATTACAGTGCTTATATTGGTTCATGTGTAAACAAGCCCAAGTACATCTACAAGGACCCAACAAGGTTATGTAAAATCATATATTCAATTTCAGACTGGCACCAATGCATACAGATGTTTCAAACAGTGCTGACTCATCAATTAGAACAGAGAAAAGTAGTGAGCAGCAGCAGCATGTCTGGAACCAGATTCATAGCCTGAATCCATCACCTATGAGCTCTGCACTAGTAGGTAATTTCTTAACCTTTTTTGTGTCTCAATTTCCATATGGATAAAACAGGGATAGTCATAGTACCTACCTCAGAGGATTGTGATGAGTTCACAGGAGTTAAAATTTATAAATTACTTAGAATTGAGTCAGAATCATAACAAGCAGTTTTGAAGTGTTTGTTTGATGTTTGAAGTATTTTCCCAACATAAATTAACTGTATTCGCCCAATTTTAAGTTCAATTAAATTCTATGAAATTATTACAAATGTATGATTGCATGTTTTGTTATAAATAGCCATTCTAAGGAAAAAATAAGTAAAATGTGTTTTCAGGTAAATTCATAATAATGATTATTATATCCCACTGAATGTAATTAAATTAGATATCATAAAACTTCTTACAAAAGTAAAAATATATCCATGATATTATATAAGGTAGGATACTACTATAATGGAACTAATAATTCTACTAGTCTAAAAATATTCTTGATCTTATGAAGTTCCCTGGGAGGAGTATCTAATACAGAAGTCTAATACAATATGTATTATGCATAAGATAATTGATATCATTTATCTTTTCTCCACTACAGAAGCTGAACTGGTTTTATTACACAGGAAACCTTAAAAAACCTTAACGAATGTTTCAGTAACAGTATTTTTGTGAACTAATATGAATACAAAAGCAAGGAATATTTTAAATTAATGTTTTTTAAACTCAGTTTCTAAATTGATAAATTATGAAATCATTTTTTAAGTTTTTATAAGGTCTCATTACTTTTAATATATAATACAATTAATATATCCAGTATTTAGATATCAAATGTCATTTTATATCATATTTATTTCATATTTTTTAAAGATTATTTTACTTTGAGAGACTGAGAGAGAGAGATTGAGAGAATGAGCAGGGGAAGGGCAGAGAGAAAGAGAGGATCCCAAGCAGGTTGACGTAGGGCTCAGTCTCATGAACCATGAGATCATTACCTCAACTGAAACCAAGAGCTGAATGAGCCACCCAGGCACCTCTTGCCTCATATTTTAAATAAAAAATAAAATATTATAGACCTAGTTAAAGCATCTGTCTTATCTCACTCTTTCTTCTCTGCTTGAACTATTATCCTGAAGTTGTTTATTCTCTCTATGCATGATTATATTTTTCACTACCTATTTATGTCCCCTAAAATATATAGCACTATTCTGTGTGTTTATAAAATTTACATAATTGCTATCATTTTGTAAATATTTGTTTGCAATTTGCTATTTTCACTCAGCATTATGTTTTTGAGATCAGCCTTCTTGATACTTACAGATGTAATTTATTCTTATTAATCGTTTTATGGAATACTACCATGTGAATATACCAGAGTTTATTTATTCCTTTATTGAAAGACATTTAAATTTTTCCAAGTTTTTGCCATTACAAACAATACTGCAATAGAAGAACTGCACTTGTCTCCTGTATACATGTATCAGAGGGTCAGAATTGCTGGAGTAGGGGCACCTGGGTGGCTTAATCGGTGGAGCGTCCGACTTTCGCTTAGGTCATGATCTCGCGGTTCGTGGGTTTGGGCCCCGCGTCGGGCTCTGTGCTGGCTGCCAGCTCAGAGCCTGGAGCCTGTTTCAGAGTCTGTGACTCCCTCTCTCTCTGACCCTCCCCTGCTCACACTGTCTCTCTCTCTCCTAGAAATAAATAAAACATTAAAAAAAATTAAAAAAAAAAAAAAAGAATTGCTGGAGTAAACAGGGTGCACATTGAACCCTTCTAAATATTGCTTTTCTAGGTGGTTATTCCAATTTTACTTCTATGAACAGTACATAAGGGATTCCATTCCCTTACATTCTTACTTAGAACTAATATTAATGGACTTTACATGTTTTCCAGTTTGAAGGATGTGAAATGGGAACTTGCTGGTTAGGTTTTATTCATCCTTACTATTGCACTTGAGTATACATATATATATTTCATATATTTATTAGCCATCATGGTTCTGCTTCCATGACTTTCTTGTATATTCTTTATCCATGTTTCACTGAGTTCACTGTCTTTACTCATTAAACAGTGGGAGTTTTTTGTTTGATTTTTAATGAATTAATTTAAATAAATTCTGTACAAGAATCTATTGCAAAACATTCTCCCTGAGTTTTTACAAATTTTAATTTTTAATATATTTTTATACCATTTTAAAAAAAATCAAGTTAGTTAACATACAGTGTAGTCTTAGCTTCGGGAGCAGAACTCAGTGATTCATCTCTTACATATGACACCCAGTGCTCATCCTGAAAAGTGCCCTCCTTAATGCCCATCACCCATTTAGCACATCCCTCCTTCCTGCCAGCAACTCTCTGTTGGATCTCTGTATTTAAGAGATTCATGATTTGCCTCCCTCTGTTATTATCTTATTTTGCCTTTCCTTACCCTGTGTTCATCTGTTGAATTTCTCAAATTTCAAATATGCACAAAAACAGACACGTAAATCAACTGAATTGAATACAGAATGCAGCAATGGACCCAAAAATATATGGCCAATTAATCTTTAACAAAGAAGGAAAGAGTATCCAATGGAAAAAAAGACAGCCTTTTTAGCAAATGGTGCTGGGAGAACTGGACAGTGACATTCCGAAGAGTGAAATTAGACCACTTTCTTACATTATACACAAAAATAAATTCAAAATGGATGAAAGACCTAAATGTTAAGAAAAGAAACCATCAAAATCCTATAGGAGAAAACAGACAGCAACCTCTTTGACCTAACTTTTAATATTTTGAAATAAATCAAAACTTTCTTTTCTTATTTATACACTTAATCCTTGGTTAAGATATCCTTCTTTAGAAAGGGTCAGGCTGGGGCGCCTGGGTGGCTCAGTCAGTTACGCGTCCGACTTTGGCTCAGGTCATGATATCACGGTTCGTGGATCGGAGCCCCATGTCAGGCTCTGTGCTGACAGCTAGCCTGGAGCTTGCTTCAAATTTTGTATCTCCCTCTCTCTTTGACCCTCCCCTGCTTATATTCTCTCTCTTTCTCAGAAATAAATAAATAAACAAACAAATAAATAAACATAAAAATTAAAAAAAAAAGAAAGGGTCAGATATACATTGCGCTCTATATTATAGTAAGTTGATAAAGTTTTGCTGTTTGCACTTTTATCTTTAATCCATCTGGACACTTTTAAGAATGAGATGGGGAATCTATTTTCTTTGATCCAGGTGAAAGCCACTTTTACTAGTACAATTATCAAAGAGTGAATTCTTTCTTAATTTTTAATGTCATCCATGTCATATCACACTAAGTGTTTACTCCACAAGAAAATGACATCATTTTGCTGGTCAAGTTCATTCCTGATCTGTTAGAATATATAGTCTGCATGGTACTGATATTTTGGTTTCACTGAAATGTGCTTAGTGATCTAGTACAGTACATGACAATGTGATTAAACTATTATATTTTTGTTTTAAGTTACATGTATTCCCTAACTATTTGGTGCATTTTATATATGCTCATTAGATTAAACATCCAAGCTGATCTTTAGTATGCTTTCTTCTCTATACTAGATGTAGATTTAGAAACACTGTTACATTATTTATCACTTTTATTTGTTTTGCCCTTAATTTTTATACTCTAAATTTTATTAAAGTTTATTTCATATTACACTTAATACCTTTCATACTAAATTCAAAATTCAAAGGATATTTCTTGCTTTACCTAAATGTAACTTTGCAGTGACCATGGAAATCATGAAGGTGCAGAATGTGAAGTGTTGTTAGTAGTATCATTAAAATTCCTTGAAAATCTCTGAATAAAAGGTACTCAATTTTGTGTGTACAACATGAGACTAGACCTTAATTCCACATTGAGATACACCTTACCCCAGTCAGAGTGGTTAAAATCAACAACTCAGGAAATAACAGTTGCTGGTGAGGATGTGGAGAAACGAGAACTCTCTTGCACTGTTGGTGGTAATGCAAACTGAGCAGCTGCTCTGGAAAACAGTGCGGAGATTTCTCAAAAAGTTAAAATTAGAACTTTCCTACAGCCCAACAATAGCACTACTAGGAATTTATCCAAGGGATACAGGAATGCTGACTCATAGGGGCACATGTACCCCAATGTTTATAGCAGCACTTTCAATAATAGCCAAATTATGGAAAGAAACTAAATGTTCATCAATTGATGAATGGATAAAGAGGATGTGGTTTATATATACAATGGAATACTAATTGGCAATGAGAAAGAATGAAATCATGCCATTTGTTGCAACATGATGGAACTGGAGAGTATTATGCTAAGTGAAACAAGTCAGTCAGAGAAAGACAGCTATCATATGTTTTCATTCATATGTGGAACTTGAGAAACTTAACAGAAGACCATGGGGGAAGGGAAGGGGAATAAACAGTTACAAAGAGAGTGAGGCGAACCATAAGAGACTCTAAATACAGAGAACAAACTTGAGGTTCAATGAGGGGATTGGGGAAAGGGGTAATGGATGATGGGCACTTGTTGAGATGAGTACTGGGTGTTGTATGTAAATGATGAATCATGGGAATCTACTCCCAAAACAGAGAGCACACTGTATACACTGTATGTTATCCCAACTTGACAATAAATTATGTTAAAAACAAAAACAAAGCAACAAAAGGGCTGTGATTCACTGTGTGAGGAGAAAAGCCAAGTATACACATACGTAAAAATATATTAACCAAAATACTGGATAATCACCTAAGTATGGATCAATCAAAATATTGTTGATGAAGGATGTTAAAATCAAAGTAGGTCTTAGATGAAGAGAAGAATTTTGACAGGCAGAAGACACTAGAGAATATCTTTCTGAGCTGTCATCATCAAGACAGTATGGTACTGGCACAAAAACAGACACATAGACCAAAGGAAGAGAATTGAGAACTCAGAATTGGACCCCAAAATATACAGCCAACTAATCTTTGACAAAGCCAGAAAGAGTATCCAATGGAAAAAAGGAAGCCTCTTTAACAGATGGTGCTGGGAAAACTGGACAGCAGAAGAATGAAACTGGATCTCACACCATACACAAAAATAAACTCAAAATGGATAAAGGACCTGAACGTGAGACAGAAAACCATCAAAACCCTAGAGGAGAAAACAGGAAGCAACCTCCTTGACCTCCACTGCAGCAATTTCTTACTTGACACATCCCAAAAGCAAAAGAATCAAGAGCAAAAATAAACTATTGGGACCTCATCAAGATTAAAAGCTTCTGCAAGGCAAAGGAGACAATCCATAAATCTAATAGACAACCGATGGAATGGGAAAAGATAATTGCAAATGACATATCAGATAAAAGGCTAGTATCCAAAATCTATAAGGAACTCACCAAACTCCACACCCAAAAAACAAACAATCCAGTGAAAAAATGGGCAGAAGACATAAGCAGATACTTCTCCAAAGAGGACATCCAGATGGCCAACAGACACATGAAATGATGCTCAGCGTCCCTCCTCATCAGGGAAATACAAATCAAAACCACACTGAGATACCACCTCTTGCCAGTCAGAGTGGCTAAAATGAACAAATCAGGAGACTTTAGATGCTGGCGAGGATGTGGAGAAACGGGCACCCTCCTACACTGTTAGTGGCAATGTAAACTGGTGCAGCCCCTCTGGAAAACAGTGTGGAGGTTCCTCAAAAAATGAACCATAGAACTCCCCTATAACCCAGCAATAGCGCTGCTAGGAATTTACCCAAGGTATACAGGAGTGCTGATGCATAGGGGCACATGTACCCCAATGTTCATAGCAGCACTCTCAACAATAGCCAAAACATGGAAAGAGCCTAAGTGTCCATCAATGGACAAATGGATCAAGAAGATGTGGTTTATCTATGCCATGGAATAAGTCAGGCAGAGAAGGACAAATATCATATGTTTGCATGTATAGGAGGATTAGGAGGAACTTAACGGGGGACCATGGAGGAAAAGAAGGGGGGAAATAGTGGGGGAGAGGGAGATAGGCAAACCATGAGAGACTCTTGAATGCTGAGAACAAACTGAGGGCTGATGGGTGTGGGGGATGGAAGGGGGGAGGTGGGCATATAGGAGGGCGCTTGTGGAGATGAGCACTGGGTGTTATATGGAAACCAACTTGACAATAAACTATTTGTAGAAATAAATAAATAAGTAAATAAATAAAAAAGAGAATATCTTTCTCAAAGAACCTGGCATGTAAAACTTGGGAAGGAAAATAAGTTTGGAAAATATTTTGCTGAAAAATGAAACCACTGTTTTGTGTTGATTAGAGAGTTTCTTTCTATATGTACTAAAGATTTGGATAAACATTTTGATAAGGCAACTTATATACAGCCTTGCAGTTAAAGTATTTGATCTTATTGTAGTGGAAAAAGCAATGATTACTGAACAGTTAGATGATAAACAGTATTATATTATCTTCAAAAATATTTACTGGAAAGCTGTGTATGTCTGAGAAAGGAAGAAATGTTACAAGTTTCAACTTTACTTGATAAACATTTTGTATTGATTGTCCTCTGTTTGATACTCTTCTAAGGATTATCCACAAATTAACTCATTAAGCATTAAATTCACATAGGATCCCGTAAGATAATATTATTCTACCAATATTTTTAGATAAGGATGTACACACTGTAAGGTTAAGAGATTCATACATGAACTCTGGTGAACTGTGTGTTCTCCTACAGTACCCATCAACAACCTATGGATAGATGAATAATATTTAGCCTTCATTTTCTTCACTTTATTTATTTATTAAAAAAATTAGTGTTTATTTTCAAGGAGAGAGAGACAGAGCACAAGCAGGGGAGGGACAGAGAGAGAGGGAGACACAAAATCTGAAACAGGCTTTGGGCTCTGAGTTTTCAGCACAGAGCCCAATGAAGGGCTCGAACTCATGAGCTGGTGAGATCATGACCGAAGCTGAAGTTGGACCGATTGAGCAATCCAGGCTCCCCTCATTTTAAAGCCAATGAAATGCAGAGATATAATTGTAGGCTGTGAGTTCTAAAGTAGTGGCTTTTAGTATTAAACTAGCTTAAAAGTTTGCAGGCAACAGAGCCAAAATTATCTTATTAGTAGTAATATTAATTTCTCATGTAAAAAAGGAGCAGATAATGGTGCTGATATTTTATTTATCTATAAATAAATAGTTGCAGTGTTCCTCAAATTTCAATGATATGAATACTGGATTCATGTTTTTTTTCTATTGATGCTTTCTACCAGCATTAACATGCACCTGATATTTGTCTACTTATCAACTTATATTTTAAACCTAAAAGAATATTGAAATAAAAAATACTTTGTATCATTAAAAACAATGGAAAATTAGAATCCTTTGCCCTCAGACTATTTTAACCATTGTTTGCTTATCCAAACTATACAGTCTCCCTGTTCTTACCTCACAGGTCAGCTCCCTCCACCCCATCACAGGCCTTCAGTAGTCCC
Source organism: Proteles cristata cristata (assembly GCA_017311185.1). Taxonomy (NCBI): domain Eukaryota; kingdom Metazoa; phylum Chordata; class Mammalia; order Carnivora; family Hyaenidae; genus Proteles; species Proteles cristata. The sequence goes on along the minus strand of JAESUZ010000400.1, from coordinate 431,922 downwards.
CAGCCAGCTCAGCTCTCATGCCTGGCATGCTAGGGAGTCAGGCATCAAAGTGGTGAACATGAAATACTTCAAACTGACACCTGTCAGTGGTACTCAGAGCCTCCTGAGTACAGAGTACCTCGAGAGAACTGTATTCAGAAGAAAGGGAGTGAGGTGCAGGTTTGACACATCTAGGAAATACTCATTTGGCATAGATGGAAGACATTGGCAGTTGTAAAAAGAACCAAAGACAGAATGGAGTTAGGGGGCATTATCCTGGATAACTGTAAATTGTTATTTTGGGGTCATCATGAGGTTAATACAGCAAATGAAAAAAAATTGACATGGGTTGGGATGCCAATCAATTCAATTTTTAAATCATTTTTATTGAGATATAATAGTGTATAATAAATAAAATTTAACTATCTTAAACGTTTCTTCATGTCAACTTACAGTCAATTTCCCTTAACTTCTAGCAACAGGTAAGTATTGATCTATATCGTGTCACTATAGATTAGATTTATAATTTCTACAATTTATTTTTTATTTTTAATGTGTATTTATTTTTGAGAGAGAGAGAGAGAAAGAGAGAGAGCATGCATGAGTGGGGCAGTGGCAGACAGAGGGAGAGACACATACAGAATCTGAAGCAGGCTCCAGGCTCCGAGCTCTTGAGCACAGAGCCTGACGTGGGGCTTGAACTCACTACTGTGAGATGACCTGAGCTGAAGTCAGACATTTAACTAACTGAGCCACCTAGGTGCCCCTATAATTTCTAGAATTTCTTATGGGGTGCCTGGGTGGCCCTATCTGTTAAACGTTCAACTCTTGAATTCAGCTCAGGTTATTGATCTCATGGTTTTTGAGTTCAAGCCTCATGTTGGGCTCTCACACTGACAGTATAGAGGCTGCTTATTATTCTTTCTGTGTGTGTCTCTCACTCCCTCTCTCTGCCACTCCCCTGTGTACTCTCTCTCTTTCTCTGAAAATAAATAAACTTCATTAAAAAAGAATTTTTTATAAAGGGAATCATTCAGTATGCACTATTTGTATCTCTTTTCTCTTAATGTACGTATTTGATATTCAGACATATATTTCAGTTATCAATTGAGTATACCTTCTTTATGACTTAGTAAAATTCTCTTGTGTGTATATACTAAAATTTGTTTGTGCATTTATCTATTGGTGGATATTAGAGTTGTTTCCAGCTGTTGTATTATAACTAAGGCTGTTTTGTATATACATATATAAAGCTTTGTGTGGACATCATTGTGATCCTCGGTAAATATTTAGAATAGTAACTGCAAAGTCATTTAATTAGTATATATTCAAATTTGTAATAATATTCTAGAAGTTTCCTAAAGCGGTTACAGCATATTGTATTCCCATCAGCAGGACATTAGAGTTGTAGTGCTCCTCATCTATCAATGCTTGATTCTATTAGTATTTTTATTTTTTGCCAAAAAATTAAGTTTTGAAATAGATGCTTTTGAAAAATGCATAAAAGAAAATTAGATATTTAACTCTGAAACTTGAGGGAGAGGTCATCTGGATCATAAATTTAGAAATGACAAATATATGAACAATTATTAAAATAATGAGAACAGATGAAATGATTCATATCATGCATATAGAATAGATACTCCTGGAGAACAGAAATAGTTCATTTAATAGAAGATTAGGAGTTTTACAGGCAGACAAAGAAAATACAAAGATGGCAAGGAGGAGATCCGGAAGCATATAGAAAGATCAAGTGCACAGAGAATTTAATAAGTGATTAACAGTTTCATATGCATCAGAGAGATCCAATAAAGGACCAAAATTTCCACCATTTAATTTGGCAATTAGGATGTTATTGTAACTTCAACAAAACTGTCCTTGAGTGACAGATCAGAGTGGGTAAGGTGTGATTGGGCAGAAATGAAGAGGTTGCAAATAAAAGTGACTGACTTTTCAGCATTTGGCTGAAAAGGGGGGGGAAAAAGACATTGTCATAGACAGTGAATCGAGATCCAGTCTGTATAACCCTTAGTACAATGTCTGGTATATAGAAAGAAACCAGTAACTGTAACGTTACTTGTTTTAAGTGAGGGAGTAGGAGAAGAGTATGATATTTGTCTTTCAAGATTGCACCAGACGTCAAAAACCAAGCTGCCTGTAGACATTGCAGAGTCTGTGACACTCAGAGCAGTTCCTCTTAACACATTCCATAATCCACAAATTTTATGAAGGTAAATGTAGCTTAATAGTGACATCAACATTCATAAAAGAGAAAATGAGGGTAGGAGCCCATAAATTTTCATATATGCACATAATAATCTAGAAACATCTTTTTGGTGACTATATGGAAGACCCATGAATTAACAGTACATAAGCCTCAAGAATGTTTTTTCTCTTTGGTTTATAAAATATATTTTAATTTTATTTTTTTTATTTTTTTAAATTTATTTATTTTGAGAGAGAGAGAGCACAAGCAAAGGAGAAGAGGGAGAAGCAGAGAGAGAGGGGGAGAGAGGATCCTAAGCAGGCTATGTGCTATCAGTGCAGAACCTCACAAGGGGCTCAAATCTACAAACCATGAGATCATGACCTGAGCCAAAACCAAGAGTCCATGCTTACCAAACTGAGGTACCCAGGTCCCCCTAAAGTTTGTTTTGAGAAACTGGTAGTAGAACCCTCTCTTTCTCCACACATGATGACTCCTTGAATATGAGTTTTTTTCCTGTTCAGACTCAAATAACAAGTTTGCAGTTTAAATAATTCATCAGATCTCACATATGATGATGGATACAATTGTTATTAGCCTGCTAAAAAGATTGCCTTATATTGAAAGAAAAACATGCAAACTTTCTTGGTTATTTTACAAATATTACTATTTTTGTTAATATGGTAGAAAGCTAGAGAATAAAAACCATGAGGTTTAAAGGCCTCAAAAGAATAGAACTCAAAGACCTTTTCAAAAGTATTTTACTAACATCATATTATTTAAATGTTAACCTTAGACATGTAAAATCTATCTATTTCTTTTTAAGATTTTAGAGCTTACAAGGGTCCAATTTGCTAATGCTGGTTATCTAGATTTGGAACACTATATATGTGGGGAATTACTATCATTACCAATTAATTACTCTTCAGATATAAAGAATAAGGCACTTATTTCTGAAACCAGTTCAGAAATTTCAAAAAATATTTTAAAGGTTTAAACAAAGAGCTATGATGATAGAATAAATCTCATAAAAGTGAAAAATTATGGATTGTTAAAAATTTACCTTGTATTGTTATAAAAATATCTACATAGTAATGAATCTGAACAGAATATTAATACACGTTTCTAAAACATAGCTTACTGGGGCTGATAGAAATTCTATATGTAGAAAGAGGAGCTTGAGAATATTTTAACGCTAATATCTAAAGAAAATAAAACATATACACAAATACATTAGTAATCAAAGAAAAATAATGTGAGACTGAATGTATAAACTATTTAATCAGGATACTTTTTTTGTATTTTTCTTTGATAGCAACGTATCATAAGTACAAGACTCATATCATCAGCATACTCCTAAAAAGATTGGCTTATTTAGAACAGCATGAACAAAAACTTTAAATAATTGACAGTGATAAAGATAATGATGACTATTAAAATAAGCTACATTAAATTGCTCCTTTGTGACAGGCACTAAGCTAAGTTATTCATAAGCTTTTACCCCATTTGCTCCTCATATCAATATGATCAGGTTCATTGTGGTAGCTAAATTATGTAGTCTTTCTTCCATTTTAATCGAACTCATAAAAGTTTGCTGGAAACATCATTGCCCAAAATAAGAACAGCATTTCCTACCTTCATTAATAGCTAAGGTATGACCAAGTGACAGGATTTTGAACAATGTGATGCAAATAGTAGCATGTGAATCTTTCTTATACAACAGCCAGCATGAGCCTTTGCCCTACTTCTTTATTTTTTCCCTCTCTCTCCCGTACACAGTATATTGATGATGACTTAATTTGGAGAACTCCTCTTAGTCCATAAAGTGTTCCTGTGAGTGGAAGCCAGTGTAATACAAGAGCAAGAAAATGAATATGAGAGCACTTTATAGATCCCACATGTCATAGGTGCCCTAAAGTACTGATTTGCTAACATTTATATTAGAGAGAGATAACATTCTATGTTTTCTAGGCAATTGTTTTTTGGGTCTTTATCATAAACCTGATTCATAGATAGATAGATAGGTATGTGCACAAATTAGTATATCTTATATCTCATATTAGTATTACATTTCAGAATATGTATAATATATACACATATATTATTCCAATTTTATTAATGAGGAAACTAAGATTCAAATTAGATAACTTCAAGGTTGCAAAATTATTAAATGATAGCGTTTATCAGATGCATAAGAATCACTATTATGGATGTTTGGGGGACCTCTCACCTCCTTTTTCCCTTTGGGTTCCAATCTATATGGGAAACATAAGGATTAATATGAAAATGAGATCCAAAGTACTCTCTTTATTAATGACTACCTAATTTCCCTTTTTTTTTTTTTAATAGTTTATTGTCAAGTTGGTTTCCATATAACACCCAATGTCAGAGGCCGACTCCGACAGGTCCAGGGGTCCCTGAAGGATGGACGGTGTCGTCGAGAGAGTGAGAGAACCCCCAGATCCTTTCTGATCACCAGGCAGGTGTCTCCGTCCTGTCGGTTTTGGTGTCTTTATTTATAGGTCAAAAGTTAACATGGCATCAGAAAATGGAATTTTTACAATGGATAGCTCTTTGTGATAAGATGTTTTTGTAAAATGTACAGAGACAGGTTTTACAGAAATCTTCTTGCAGAACTGCCCCAATTATAGTGAGGTTGAGTAACTAAGAAAATGACAGGGTGTTCACATTTTAATAACAGTCAGATTAAGTAATAGGTTTGTAGATACTCTTATCCATCCTCATCACAGCTGTAAGGGAAGGTGTTTGTGGAATGTAGGCCTTAGGGAAGGGGCTGCTATACACCATCAGTTAGCAAAGGTGTATGTACTAACTTATCTTCTGTCCTTCTCTCCAGGTTAGGCTGTTTGTCTCCAGGCAAGACTTGATTTTCCAGTTATATTCTTTACAGCACCGGAGAGTCAACCATACCTTTAAAGAGTTTAGTTTATGTCCAATACGTAGAATAGCCTCTTCGAGTGCATTTACCTTTGTGTCTACGTTTATGATTTCTAGAATAGCTAGAGCATGAAAGACATTTTTGGTTAGTTGATTGAGCTGTATGAACATCTTGGACTAACGCAATGGTAGAAATGGAATTGTACATATAAAGACCAATCTTTTATGACTAGGGGTCATTAGCTTGTCCATAGCTCAAGGGAAAGTATGGAGGGAAACAGGACCTTCTGGAGACACGATGTCTGTTCCCATAATCAAAAGAAGAAGTTCCCACAGTAAGTTCCTTCACATGGTGCAATCATCATACCAGGGCCGGAATAAGGGGACAAGTCACTCCCGATATTGATCAACAACAAGGTACCTTCCTTCCTTCCTTCCTCCCTTCCTCCCTACCTCCCTCCCTCCCTTCTTTCTTTCTTTTTCTTTCTTTTTAATGGGTGAATAGAAAATCATGTTTTCAATTATTACAATTACAGAAAACATATATATTAAATGTAATTTCCTTATTGGAAAATTATATACCAGTGAGAATCATTACTCCTAATATCAAGAAATCAATGCAAAACAGAAGATCTCAACTCTTGCCTTAAATGTGCCCACATCTAGAATTGCTTTGAATTCTCTCAGCTATTCTCTTTTCCTAGTTTATTTTCAATTTTTGCATCATTATTTTTTTAAATTTTTAATGTTTATTTATTTTTGAAAGAGAGACAGAGCATGAGCAGAGAAGAGCAGAGAGAGGGAGATATAGATTTGAAGCAGGCTTCAGGCTCTGAAGCACAGCACAGAGTCTGACACAGGGCTCGAACTCACAAGCTGTGAGATCATGACCTAAGCCAAAGTCGGATGCTCAACTGACAGTCAACCAGGCACTCCTGCATGATTATTCCTATGCAATATTGGCAGCTTGAATCTTGGACAAAAGGCCTATAGGCAAGAAACCAGTGCACTACTGTGTGTAAACATATACGGCTTTATTTTACTAATAAAGCAGTAGGAAATGTGCTGTGATTGGTAGAACATGTACTTTTATATATGTTGTAAAAGATAGTTAACATAGTGAGATGATTTGGCAAATCCACAAAGCTAGTTAATTACAAACTCATGTGTAAACATATATCTTTTGACATCTTCTCTAGTTTTCTTTCATTTAGACGGAATTGCTAAAACTTTACTGCTAGGTGAGCCTTTCTTCTAATCTCGAGTTTCCTAGGGAGAAGGTCCAGGCTAAAAGCTCTTCCACTACTAATTTACTCTTTCCCTGATGGTAAATTTCTAATAAGGAACTGATGTTGATTGGCTCAACCACTTCTATCCTTCTTATTTTCAGATCTGTTGACTCACAGGAAGAGCAAAGCCTGGTCAACACTCCACTATATGGTAAGAAGAATAGGACCAGTTGTCATAGTATGGGAGATTCCTGCAATTGTTCAACTTCTCTGGTGACCAAAAAGCATCTCTGTATGATTAAAAGCCTCACTGACCATACAATTAAAATCACATTCTCTAATAAATTTTATCCTTAAGTCTAACATTTCAGTCTCCATCTACTGTTACCCTGATTCTTATTTATTTTTGACTTTGAGAGAAAGATAAGATTTTATTGCCTGCCTCACCAATGAAAACACAATAAATACTTAAAGACATCTCAAAAGTTTCATTTTCAATGTGTGTAGCTGTTGGTTATAAATAAGTAAATTAAAATGTGCTATTGCTGGGGCGCCTGAGTGGCTCAATCTGTTAAGCATCCAACTTCAGCTCAGGTCATGATCTTGTGGTCTATGGGTTCGAGCCCCACATCAGGCTCTGTGCTGACAGCTCAGAGCCTAGAGCCTGCCTCAGATCCTGTGTCTCCCTCTCTCTCTGCCCCTTCCCTGCTCATGCTCTGTTTCTGTCTCTCAAAAATAAACACTGGAAAAAATAAATAAAATGTGCTATTGCTAAATAGTGAAAATATTTTAAATTCTCCAGAAAAAATAATTGGGAAAAATGTATTATCAAGTCAGGGGAATAATGAAATGAATCAAAGATAAACTTTGTTTGGGGATACAGCTACATAATTCATACATATTAAATAAACAGAATGTTAGCAACATTAGAAGAGTCATAGAGGTAGTAGACTTTATCTAAATCTAATGTAAAATTATGAGTTCATTTTGTGCTAAAAAAAGTTACCAAATTTATTAAAAACAGTATCCTTTTGTCCTCCTGCTGAAAATCTGCATTTTACTACCAAAAATTATAGTCATGATGTATATATTTCAATGCCATTAGGAGGAAACATTTAATGCCAACTGTGAAATTGCTTCTTAGTAATGTGACTGTGCTGAAGTGCCCCACATACCACTTAGGTTCAAGTTGAATTCACACAATGGGTCCTATCCTTATGAGAACGGCAAATAGAATACACTGTGGCACAACTTATTTTAGAAATACACTATTATTTAAGTTATACAGAGAATCCTGGGGCTTATGGAATATTTGACTTCAGATAAGAAAATAGCCATTACTCTTCCTTCCTCTTAATCTCCATCTGCAGAACAAAGAGAAGACAGAGTCTCTAAGTCTTGATTTAATTTATCTACTTACACTTTGAAGGATACAGAGTAAAGTTAAATTACTGAAAATATATCATTTCATTGCACTGTTTACATAACTTTGTGAATAGTTTAAATTCTTTAGAACATAATTTAACTCAATGAATATATGAAGAGAAAACAATAAAAGGGAAAAATTCACGTTGGTGATGAACTTAGGAGCAGCATATATGCATTGTACATCGTGGATAACTGCACCCAAATAAAATATATCTCTAAATGAATGGGGGCATATAGTATCAAGCAGGGCCCCAATACAAAAACGTTAATATTGTATGTGTACGTTCATACATTGTACATTTTTGCTTTGCTTTATATGTGCGTGTTTTCATTTCCTGTATGTTAGGAAACAATTCTCTATTGGTTTCTTGTTTTTCTGTGTGTTTTGGAACCAGAGGCACTAAGGGTCATTGTCCCAGAACATCTCTTCAAAAATGTGTAGTTAATACTTTTGGGAGATAGAAACACTGTCTCTTTCCAAGAGCACAGGGTAGTAACATTTACTGCCTATTATAAAATGATAAAGTTTCCTAAACTCAGGATTCTTTCCCTGTAGTACAACTCACTGAATATGCTGGTATGCTTCTGGGTCTCTATACATTATGCTGGTGGGACATAGGGGTGAGGGAAACTGAATCAAATATGCTAAAGTTCAAAAGTGTAATGTGCTGTGAATAATACAATGCTTTGTCTCTGACATTGGAGTTTCCTGTCTTCTGGCATCATCTATGAAACTGACATATTATTTTTCATCTTGAAAGTAGGATTAAACCTTAGAACCTTCTGAGCTCTTGACAGCTTAGGTGATAAGAATAAATAGGAAGGCGACAGAGACATGGCTTTGAAGTACAGTAATTCCACAGGATGATCTGATGTAAGTCCATAGCAAGAAGTAAAGGGCATTTTCACCAAATTTTATGGTCGGTTGGAAAGTAAAAAGTCCTCCACTTTATTATGTGATAATGGGAAAGAAATGGGGAGAGAGATGCAGGGCAAGTAGTAAGAACTGATTTGAAGACAGCCAAGCAGTGCTCTGACTGTTGCTATCTCTCTTTTGGACAGGAAAATTTCCTTGCCAACCTGAGCTGGCAGGAGTTTCCGCCATGTTTCAAATAACAGTTGTATAGATGTGAGGCCACGCTCAGCATGAAAGGAAGAAAATTCATTACTGCTACAGCTAATAACAAGATGGACCTTTAGAACTCCAGCAGGTTTCCTTGAGAAGTAAGAAGGTGGAGAGAATATTATTTAATTAAGAAGAATGGCAACATATGAGGCATCGTATACACTCAACTTCTTCTGTAATTTATTTTGAGGAAGATAGGAACTCAAACTTTTACAAATATGTTGGAGCCTTGGGTCACCTGGGTGGCTTAGTCTCTGGATTAAGAGCATGGGACTCTTGATTTCTGCTCAGGTCATGAAATCCTGTTCCTGAGTTCCAGCACCATATTGGGGGAGAGACTGGTATCCTATAATTATCACCTGGTGTCCTATAGTTTTAGTCTCTACCAATGCCCAGTAAAAACCCAAAGTATGTTTGTCAAAAGGAAAACTGATATTTTCCAAAGAGAAGTGTCTTTGCTCTAAAACTGTAGGGCTTCCACTTTCCTATTAGAGTGTATTATAATCTCAATTATCAATTATCGAAATGTCTGAGTGACAGAACTATAAAGTTGGAAATATATATCTGTTCCTTTGCCCTGTATCTGTTTAAAGTCAAAAGACTCTGTTATCAGTCAGTATAAACTCAGAGAAGTACAATCAACTGTGAGAAATACATCAAGGATTGTACTACTTTCTAAATGGTAGAGGGTACCATTTCTCATAACCATCATTTGAAATTATATCTTGATATACTCTGAACTATTAGAATGCATAATTATTATTGAGATGACAGATAAATGTGGGCTTTATCTCACATATTCTAAAAAGCATACATCTCACAAGGTATATAGAAATTTCTTTCTCTCAGGCCAATGTAAATGATACCATTAATGTTGAAAATTAACAATCAGTTGTGAAGATGGTGATATGGTCAATTTAATTGTGATACAGAACCAGATAATTTATATATCCCAGGAGGCAAGATAGTCAATATCAACTACAGTTGTTGTCAGATTAAAACCATGTCATTTTTGCTCATCATGAGAGAAAATTAAAAAAAAAAAATATTTACTACACGAATCTATGTACAGCAGATATCAGAATATCCATTTACTTCAGTAAAGGGATCACATTTCAAAGAGTCCCAACAAAGGGAATATTATTCATCTGTATATTTTCTTTTTTTTAAATTTTTAAATGTTTTTTATTTATTTCTGAGAGAGACAGTATGAGCAGGGAGGGGTCAGAGAGAGAGGGAGACACAGAATCTGAAACAGGTTCCAGGCTCTGAGCTGGCTGTCAGCACAGAGCCCAACATGGGGCTCGAACCCATGAACTGTGAAATTATGACCTGAGTTGAAGTCAGACGCTTAACTGACTGAGCTACCTAGGTGCCCCTATACATTTTATTTCTGATAAAAATATATAATTAAACATTTCTGTGAGAAGAGTAAAGATTCCTGTGCTTTGCTCATGTCTGTTCTAACACAATCTGTGATTTTACACTTGAGGAACAAAAGTTTCCAGGAGCGTCCCTCTTGGTCCCTTCTATGATTAGAGTTCTCAACCTGCAAGATTTTGTCAGATATTCTGGGACATTATTTTAACCATACACTTAGGAACCAGGAGCCATACCTACTATGTTATTCATAGGTGATCGGGGTCAGATTTTGAGTTATGTTCTTTTGCCATGCCCATTTCTTCAGTGATATTGTGTAACCTTAAATTTTGATATCCAGGCAAACCAATATGTGTTTTTATGTGTTGTTATAGGTAAACACTATAATTTCAAGTGTTTTGTTTGAATTGGTCAGTTATCCTAATCAGAAAATTAGAATGATGGCAGAGAGGGAGGTTACTGGAATTATTTATACAGCTGATGGCAAAAGGAATTGAATATTTTCTGTTTTCATACTGGATATTTCTATGATGGTCCTAAATGTATTTCCAATTATCAGATATTCCATCCTATTAAAAAATAATCGGAGGGCAAGATGGCGGAGAAGTAAGGAGCTCCGTTCTTGCACTCGCACCCATACATCACACAGAAAAGATCTGAAGCCATTGGAAACCTTACAAAACCTGAGAGATTGGGAGAAAAAGGACGCAGAATCCACTGAGAGAGCCTTCTAACGTGAGTGTGAACCGGGGAAGATAAAATCGGGCCGGGATCGGAGACTCCAGGGTGGGAGGCGATCCCCCTCTACCCTCTACGGGGAGTGAGAGGGGAAAAGGAGAGAGTCCGAAACAGAAAAACCTCCGCTCGGGGGGGAAAAACCCGCTCGGTGCATAGAAAGACCGTACTTGCCAAATACCTGCACACCAGGTCCCCTCGCGCCAACTGGTCCTGGGGGGGGGGGGGCTGAGCACACAAACTGCTTCTTTGTGCCGCTCCTGGAGGTTGGATTTCAGAGCAGCGGTGCGCCTGCCGCCATTGTAGCTCCAGGGCGGCTGGGGCCCCTGAAAGAGCCATGCTGACACCAGGCGCCCGCGCTCCTGGCTGGCTAGAACTCGAGAGGGAAGGCAAAGAGCTCAAGACTGGGAAATTTGCCTGTGAGTTTGGGTTTCGGGTGACAAGCCACAGAGGGACCCGGTTTTCCTCACTCCAGTGGGCTCGGGCAACGCGCACCCGGCAGGCAAGCCCTGCGCATGCGCGCCAGCCCGACCCAGAGAAGGAAGCAGTGATTCTGACTCTGCCCCCAGAGCTCGGCAGGGGGCCTGGAATTGACCGAGGGGTTTACCTGGGAAGCTGTGCCCAAGACAATTTCAGCGGGGCGCGCGGACTGGGATTTGGAGATTGGAACTGACCTGGGTTGAAGAGTACAACCAACTTCGGCTGCGGCCCCGGTACGGGGAGTTGACACGCCCAAAAAAGCGAGTTGCAGCGCGAGGTTCAAGAAGGGACTGGAGCACCCTCACTCTTCTCCCCAAAACCGCCAAGGCAGAACCCCCGCCTGAGGCATTTTATCATGCCACGCCCATCCCTGCCTGAGAGGTGCCCTCCTCATTTTTTTTTTCTCTTTCTTTTTTCCTTTTTTTTCCTTTTTTTGTTTTCTTCCTTTTTTTTCTTTTTTCTTTTTTTTTGCCCTCTTTTCTTTCTTTTTTTCTTCTTCTTTCTCTTTTCTTGCTTTTTTCCCCAAAACACTGACCTGATTAACTCTGGTCCCCAGCTTGCTTAAACAATCACAATAAGTCCATTCTGTAAATGTAAATTCTACACCTACCGACATTTTCAACTATTTCTCTCAGGAGTAATTAGACTATATAGTTTCTCTGGATAATTCCAGCATCCTTCTCTCACCTATCCAACCATATTCTACCCTTTACCTCTTTGAAAAAAGCTTCTTATCCCTTCTGCCTGTTCATTCTATTTCCAAATCTGCCTCATCTCGCCCTGCCTTCTCTCTCTATGCTCTTCAACCAGCACTGCATACACACGGCTATTTAACTGTAGCTGGGAAATCCAGGTATATGCTTTAAACAATTCTTTGTCCATCGGTTTTCTTCTTTTTTCCTTTTCTTTTCCCCTTTTTGACCCTTTTCTGTATTTTATACTCCCTACTACTCGCCCTCCCTCCTCCGTCTTTTCTCTTAACTTTTTCGTTTTCCCTCTCGCTTTGCATGTTAGTTGAATTAGCCTGTGCGTTTGTGTGCTTCTGCTCCCTGTGTGTTTGTCTGTCTGTTTTCTTTTCCAGGGCTACCTCAAGAAACAAGCTAGAGTGCACAAGGTGGAGAGTCCCAAATATCACTACGAATAGGAAAATAAAATAACTAAGGTCCCAACAAGAGAGACCGAGGGATACCATTCAAAAAACAATCTCTGAAAGGATAGGCCCTGGAAAGTCAAAGAGTCTTCTTGGATATAGCAGCGCTCATAGAAACAGAGAGCATAACAGGTCTAACCAACAAGAGCCGGAAAGCTAACTAAAATGACGAAATGACAGAGCTCTCCTCCAAAGAAACTCCAAGAAGAAATCACAGCTAATGAACTGCTCAAAACTGATATCAGCAGCATAACTGAACAAGACTTTAGAATAATAATGGTAAAATTAATAGCAGGGCTTGAAATAAACATAGGGGACATCAAAGAAACTATGACTACAGACAGAATGGAAAATAAAAATAGGCATGAAGAATTAAAAACTGCGATAAATGAGATCCATAATAAATTAGAGGCCTCCAATGCACGGATTGAAGAGGCAGAAAGGAGAATAAGTGATTTAGAAGACACCATTCTAGGAAAACAAGAAGCTGACAAAAAAAGAGACAAACTGATCCAGGAACAGGAAAGAAGAATTCGAGAGCTCAGTGATACAGTCAAACGCAACAATATCCGTATCATAGGAATCCCAGAAGAGGAAGAGAGAGGGAAAGGTGCTGAAGGAGTCCTGGAACAAATTATAGCAGAGAACTTCCCCGACCTGGGGAAGGAAGTCAATGTGGAAATACAAGAGGCTCAGAGGACTCCTCTCAGACGTAACTTGAATCGATCTTCTGCACGACATATCATCGTAAAAATGGCAAAATACAAGGACAAAGAGAGAATTTTGAAAGCAGCTAGGGAGAAAAGGGCCCTCACATACAAAGGGAAACCCATCAGAGTGGTGACAGACCTATCTACTGAAATGTGGCAGGCCAGAAAGGAATGGCAGGAGATCTTCAATGTGATGAAACAGTAAAAATATGCAGCCAAGAATCCTCTATCCAGCAAGCCTGTCATTCAAAATAGAAGGAGAGATAAAAACCTTTCCAAACAAACAGAAATTGAAAGAATTTGTCACCACGAAGCCAGCCCTACAAGAAATCCTGAGGGGGATGCTCTGAAGGAAAGGTTGCAAGGAACAAAGATTCCAGAGACACCACCACAAACATGAACCCTACAAAAGATACAAAGACTCTAAACCCACATATTTCAATAATAACACTGAATGTAAATGGGCTGAATGCTCCAATCAAAAGACATAGGGTAGCAGAATGGATTAAAAAACAAAATCCATCTATATGCTGTCTACAAGAAACTCATTTTAGACGGGAAGATACCTTCAGATTAAAAGTAAGGGGATGGAGAAATATATATCATGCTACTGGAAATCAAAAGAAAGCCGGAGTAGCAATACTTATATCAGACAAAGTGGACTTTAAATTAAAGACAATCACACGAGATGAAGAAGGAGACTACATAAAAATTACACGGTCCATCCATCAGGAAGAACTAACAATCATAAATGTCTACGCACCGAATATGGGAGCACCTAAATATCTAAAACAATTAACCACAAACAGAAACAAGCTTATAGATAAGAATGTTCTAATAGCAGGGGACTTTAATACTCCGCTTACAGCAATCGATAGGTCAGCCAGACAGAAAATCACTAAAGAAATAATGGACTTGAAAGATACATTGAACCAGATGGACCTGACGGATATATTTAGAGCTTTACATCCTGAGGCCAGGGAATTTACTTTCTTCTCAAGTGCGCATGGCACATTCTCCAAGATAGATCACATACTGGGACATAAAGCAGCCCTCAATAAATATAAAAGAATAGAGATCATACCATGCACACTGTCAGATCACAATGCTTTGAAACTTGAAATCCATTACAGGAAGAAGTCTGGAAAACTTCCAAAAACATGGAGGTTAAAGAACACCCTTCTAAAGAATGAATGGGCCAATCAGGCAATTAGAGATGAAATTAAAAAATATATGGAAACAAATGAAAATGAAAACACAACAATTCAAAATCTATGGGATGCGGCAAAGGCAGTGTTAAGAGGAAACTACATTGCTCTCCAGGCCTATTTCAAGAGATTAGAAAAAGTGCAAGTCCAAAATCTAACAGCTCACCTAAAGGAACTAGAGGCAGAGCAACAAGAATGCCCTAAACCCAGTAGAAGAAGAGAAATAGTAAAAATTAGAGCAGAAATAAACAACATAAAGACCAAAGAAACAATTGAACAGATCCATGAAACCAAGAGTTGGTTTTTTGAAAAAGTAAAGAAAATTGACAAACCTCTAGCCAGACTTATCCAAAAGAAAAGAGAGAGCACCCAAATAGACAAAATTATGAATGAAAATGGACTTATTACAACCAACCCCTCAGAAATACAAGCAATTATCAGGGAATACTATGAAAAATTATATGCCAACAAATTGGACAACTTAGAAGAAATGGACACATTCCTAAACGCACACTCACTACCAAAATTCACACGGGAAGAAATAGAAAACCTGAACAGACCCATAACGAGTGAAGAAATTGAATCAGTGATCAAAAATCCCCCAACAAATAGGAGCCCTGGACCTGATGGCTTCCCTGGGGAATTCTACCAGACATTTAAAACAGAATTAATCCCAATTCTTCTCAAGCTATTCCAAAAAATAGAAAGCGAAGGAAAACTCCCGGACTCATTTTATGAAGCCAGCATCAATACTCTGATTCCCAAGGCAGACAGAGATCCAGCAAAAAAAGAGAACTACAGGCCAATATCCTTGATGAATACGGATGCAAAAATTCTCAACAAGATCCTTGCAAATCGAATCCAGCAGCATATAAAAAGAATCATCCACCAAGATCAAGTGGGATTCATTTCTGGGTTACAGGGCTGGTTCAGCATTCGCAAATCAATCAATGTGATCCATCATATCAATAAAAGAAAAGATAAAAACCATATGATCTTGTCAATAGATGCAGAAAAAGCATTTGACAAAATACAGCATCCCTTCTTAATAAAGACTCTCAAGAAAGTTGGGATTGAAGGAACCTACTTAAACATCATCAAAGCCATCTATGAGAAGCCTTCAGCGAACATCATCCTCAACGGGGAAAAACTCAGAGCTTTCCCCCTGAGATCAGGAACACGACAGGGATGCCCACTCTCACCATTGTTGTCTAACATAGTGCTGGAAGTCCTAGCATCAGCCATCAAACAAAAGGAAATCAAAGGCATCAGAATTGGCAAAGAGGAAGTCAAACTTTCACTCCTCGCAGATGACATGATACTCTACATCGAAAACCCGAAAGACTCCACCAGAAGCCTATTAGAACTGATCCAAGAATTCAGCCAAGTTGCACGGTACAAAATCAGCATACAGAAATCGATTGCATTTTTATACACCAACAATGAAGCAACAGAAAGAGAAATCAAGAAACTGATCCCATTCACAATTGGACAAAAAACCATAAAATACCTCGGAATAAACCTAACCAAGGATACAAGAGATCTGTATGAGGAAAACTATAGAAAACTTATGAAGGAAATTGAAGAAGACACAAAGAAATGGAAAAACATTCCATGCTCATGGATAGGAAGAATAAAGATAGTTAAGACGTCATTACTACCTAAGGCACTCTACACATTCAATGCAATTCCAATCAAAATTGCACGAGCATACTTCTCAAAACTAGAACAAACTATCCAAAAATTTGTATGGAACCACAAAAGACCCCGAATAGCCAAAGTAATCCTGAAAAATAAAACCAAAACGGGAGGGATCACCATCCCAGACTTTAGCCTCTACTACAAAGCTGTCATCATCAAGACAGTATGGTATTGGCACAAAAACAGACACATAGACCAATGGAACAGAATTGAGAACTCAGGATGGACCCAAAAGTATACAGCCAACTAATCTTTGACAAAGCAGGAAAGAATATCCAATGGAAAAAGACAGCCTTTTTAACAGATGGTGTTGGGAGAACTGGACAGCAACATGCAGAGAATGAAACTAGATCATTTTCTCACACCATGCACAAAAATAAACTCAAAATGGATAAAGGACCTGAACATGAGACAGGAAACTATCAACACCCTAGAGGAGAAAGCAGGAAACAACCTCCTTGACCTCCACTGCAGCAACTTCTTACTTGACACGTCCCCAAAAGCAAGGGAATCAAGAGCAAAAATAAACTGTTGGGACCTCATCAAGATTAAAAGCTTCTGCACAGCAAAGGAAACAACCCAGAAAATTAACAGGCAACCAACGGAATGGGAAAGGATAGTCGCAAATGACATATCAGATAAAGGGTTGATATCCAGAATCTACAAGGAACTCACCAAACTACATGCCCGAAAAACAAACAACCCAGTAAAGAAATGGGCAGAAGATGTGAACAGACACTTCTCCAAACAGGACATCCAGATGGCCAACGAACACATGAAACGATGCTCAGCATCGCTTCTCATCAGGGAAATACAAATCAAAACCACACTGAGATACCACCCCACGCCAGTCAGAGTGGCTAAAATGAGCCAATCAGAGAACTCTAGATGCTGGCGAGGATGTGGAGAAACGGGCACCCTCCTACACTGTTGGTGGGAATGTAAACTGGTACAGCCCCTCTGGAAAACAGTGTGGAGGTTCCTAAGGAAACTAACAATAGAACTCCCCTATGACCCAGCAATAGCACTGCTAGGAATTTACCCAAGTGATACAGAAATGCTGAGGCATAGGAGCACATGTACCCCAATGTTCATAGCAGCACTCTCCACAATAGCTAAAATGTGGAAAGAGCCTAAGTGTCCATCAACAGATGAATGGATCAAGAAGATGTGGTTTATCTATACCATGGAATACTACATGGCAATGAGAAACAATGAAATCTGGCCATGTGTAGCAACATGGATGGACCTTGAGGGTGTTATGCTGAGCGAAGTAAGTCAGGCAGAGAAGGACAAATATCATATGTGTGCACGTATAGGAGGATTAGGAGGAACTTAACGGAGGACCAAGGGGGAGAAGAAGGGTGGAAATGGTGGGGGAAAGGGAAAGAGGCAAACCATGAGAGACTCTTGAATGCTGACAAAAACTGAGGACTTATGGATGTAGGGGGGAGGAGGGATGGGCATGGAGGAGGACACTTGTGGGGATGAGCACTGGGTGTTATGTGGAAACTAATTTGACAATAAACTATTTGTAAAAAAATAAAATAAAATAAAAAATAAAATTAATTGGAAAAAAAAACAAAAAATGAATAAACTTTTTTAAAAAGTTAAAAAAAATAATATACTTTGTATTAAAAAGAAATAAACAGAATTTAGTTCCCATTATAATTGCAGCTTTAGAGTTTTATTATTTGAATTCATGATTTTCTTCATACTCTGACATTGTTAAAACATTCTGTCATATATCATAATCTGCTATTTACCCATCACTTTCACTGTCTTTTCAATATACAGAAACAGTTAGGTTTAGATTGTCTTAAGGGCAACAATCTTCTCTTATTAACATCATAAATTTTTGCTACTATCTTATGTAATACCTTAAGAAATTAAGTGTTTTTGTTGTTCTAGAATAGCAAAAGTAGGAAGTGTCCTGATGTATTTAACTCAAAGTACAACCTATATGGTTACTTACAATATTTTCTGAGCAATTAATATTTTCAGGTATTTCACTAATCCCTTCCACATCTCTTCTTATTTTTCCTCATAATCCTGTGCTAAATGATAGTACTAAGTTCCTAAATAAGAATATTTATACTAAAATACTATTATAATCAATATTTTACATATAAGAAATTCTAGACATAGAAAAATTATGAATAATGTTTGTATTGTACATTTAGTATTAAAGTTGGTATTTTAACCTTAGGCATTCTGCATCTGGAGTCCATTCATTTAAAAAATCATAAGATAACTCTAGATACGATACTAAAGCTTAGATTTAAAAAGAGAGCATAAATAAAACTAAATATCAAACTATAACTACGCATGCACAGATTCTAAAAAAAACTAGCAAAAATACAATCAAATGTCATATCACAGAGCACCTGGGTGGCTCAGTAAATTGAGCATCTGACTCTTGATGTCAGTTCAGGTCATGGTCTCACGGTTCGTGAGGCTAATTGAGATCGAGTCCCATGTTGCGCTCTGCACTGACAGCACGAGTCTGCTTCGCATTGTCTCTCTCCCTCTCTCTCTGCCCCTTCCCTACTCATGCTATTTTGTTACCTCTCAAAAATAGGTAAACATTTTTTCAACTGCCATATTATTATTTTTATTATAATACTCCATTGCAATACTTAACTATCATTTCATATTTAAACTTACAACTAGAATTTAAGCAATAAATATACATATGCCAATAAACATAAAAAAATAAATTTGATTAAATTGTTAGTAAAAATTGATTCATAGCTGTAAAACTCCAACTTCTATTCAACTACCCAATCATCTTTGACTATATTTATGATTTCAGCAATTTTAAAAAACTCTTCACGATATTTAAATATGGTTTATTCATAGGCTTCTTTATTACAAGGTCTTTGAAGGAGCACCTTGATCTGCCATTGCTACCAGTATTTTCCATAATAAACTATGAAGAACTCAATTTATTCTTCACATCTCATAAGATGCTTCATGAAAATGGCCTATGCCACTATGTCTTCAGCCTTTCTCTTGTTAAAAGCTAAAATATTTTCCTCTATGGTCTATTCCTCTGTCCTTCTAGAGAAGAGAAGCATTCTTTGTTCTCTCTCCCCTTTTTCCCTTGTAACTTTTAGATTTATCGCCCTCCCTTTCCTTTTCCAACAAGTACATCATCCCTTTTAGCCATAAGCAGTCATCATCTTCTATAAAATCACATAGAAGAATCTTTCATTTCACAGATCTTGATGTGTGAAAACAATTTGGGGTATTAACTGTATTCCTTTGTGAACACAATAGATCTTTTTCCTAAATGGTAAATTTTACTGATATATATGAAACTAATGTATCTTATCAACTAATATTAGATGATGGAATCCCTGTTATGCAGGTAGTTTTACCTGGCCATGTGATTTTGAATGGAACATTCTTTTGTCATGACACTAAGAGGCAACTAGTTCTCTGTATATGTCATATTGAAGCCAGACATATAGAAAGACAAAAAATTGAGAACCTTTGCATATAATCTACAAATAGATCTATAATAATGTACTATATATGTACTATATACTTTATGTAAAATATGCTATATAATGAATTAATATATATCAAATATGTATTTTAGAGATTATCTGATAGACAATTTTACGTTTGTAAGGATAAATGCATTTTCAAGGATGCAGTGGAAAGTAATATAAAGCTGAAACTTCAAGTTAGACAACCAATTTATTGGGATTTCCAGTTTACTGGCATTTTCAATTCATCATCATCTTTATCCATTCATTAGTCGACGGACATTTGGGCTCTGTACATAGTTTGGCTATTGTTTATAATGCTAAAATAAACATTGGGGTACATGTACCCCTTCAAATCAAAAGGTTCCTGTTTCTCTGCATCCTTGCCAATACCTGTTGTTTCTTGTGTTGTTGATTTTAGCCATTCTGGCAGGTGTGAGGTGGTATCTCATCATGGTTTCGATTTATATTTCCCTGATGATGAGTGTGATGTTAGTCGGCCAACAGAAAGAATGAAATCATGCCATTTGCAATGACATGGATGGTGCGAGAATGTACTTTCCTAAGTGAAGTAAGTCAATCAGAGAAAGACAAAAAACATATGATTTCACCCCTATATAGAATTCAGGAAGCAAAAAGGATGAGTACATGGGAGTGGGGGATGGAAAGAATAAATGGAAACAAATCACAAGAGATTCTTAATGATAGAGAACAAATTGAGGGTTCATGGAAGGACGTGGGTGGGAGACGGTCTAGATGGGTGATGGGTATTAAAAAGGACACTTGTGATGAGCACTGCGTGTTGTATGTAAGCGATGAATCACTGAATTTTACTCTTGAAACCAATATTACACTGTATGTTAACTAAAATCTAAATTAAAAAAATGCTTTTAAAATCTGTCTTAAATTTCTTGCTTATTCTATAGATCCACTGAGAATCTGGAATCGATGAACTACATAGTTATTTCTAGTTTAAAAGCTCAGTGGTGACTTTACTAAGACACCACATGTTATTTGCATTTTTGAGGGAGAAAATTCATTAAACAAGATGTCCAAAAAGTCCTACAGATGACTCTGTTGGGTACTTTTTTCATAGTGTAGTGATTTTTCTTGCCCCTGTAGTTAGAAAAAACGTAAAATGCAACTTTTCTAATATAATATAAAAATAATTGGTATGAACCTTACACATAGTTGATGGCATATTTCATAAATAACACTATACGGGGTTGGTATATTAATTGTTAACATGGTCTGTTTGCTAGGAAACCAACATAAGTTGAAGAGACACACTAAATTCAAACTTGGTAAGATCTACATATAATTGTTACTATCTATATTTTTATACATTTATTTCAACTTGGTAATGACAGCAAAAAAAATCCACCTTAATATGCATATATCCTCTTTGCTACCCTGCTACCCTTATCTATTATCTATCTGTCTCTCTTCCTATTTATCATTTATTGATAATCCTACTTCTAGAATGTCAAAGGTGAAAAAGGGACTGGATACAGGATAAAGGTTACTTCTCAAGCAGAGTCCCAGAAAATGCAGAGATAACATCAAGATCATAGGTACTGAAGTTTTGGGGGTGGGGGGAAGTATGTGACTTTTAAAGGCAAATGGAAGACTAAATGTACAAATTTTGATTTTTTCCCCCAGTGGAGGATAACTGATAGTCGTGGTTATATTTGTGAAGTGAACTTGCTGAGACTAGGGTTGGAGGAATGAGTAGAGAGGCAATGGTTTGAAACTACAAAACATGAGATGTTGATATATCAGTTAATATGAATTGATTTTAGTGTAACCAATAAAATATTTTTAATTTGTGTGAGTATCTGACATAGTGTATCAAACTGGGGAACTAAAATTTCATTCCCACATCCCTCCAACACAATTTTTAACCTGAGTGAAAAACAATGAGATTGAGTTGAACAAGCCCTCAATTCAAACTTAAGTTACTTAAAGTACTAGAATATCTCGGAAGCACTGAGAGTAAAGAACAACAGCAAAAAAATTTTTTAAAAATCTTGAATAACAAAATGTAAACAAAAATTAAATTTCATGAGCTTGCGAATGTTGGATAACACCATCCTCTTAGACTACTTGTCATGTATAATTTCTCTCCAGTAACAATGTCTTTGGACATGAACTTATATGATTAAGAAATTGCTGATAGCATTTAAATTATAAATGAACAAAGCCATGTTGAAAGACTTGAAGATAGCATACAGGACATGCAGTTACTTTACTTATAATAAAAAGTGCTATTTGAGCAGAGTAAAGAATGATTGAGAGCTCAATAGGACCCTTGCCATGCCATGAACTCCATGAGTAAAAGATGGCCTTTCTTATGAACAAGTGTATCCCTGCCCACAGGGTCAGGCACATAGTGGATTTCAATAAATATTGACCTAATGAATTAAGAAATGCTATTTTTCCCCAAGTATTTTTCTTAGCTATTATTTTATAAGGTTTAATACTATTCATTAATTAACTGCATTCTGTTATGAAGAAAATAAACTTGCTCATTGATTTTGAAAACTTTCAGCAAAGGGACCCTTTGAAGAATATCTTCAAAGATATAAGGAACATCTTAATTCACTGATTCCTGTTTTTTGTTAGTAAGTACAGCCATCTGGGAAATGACATTTTGGGGCATGTTGCTCTTGAACAGGTACATGTGTGGAATATAGTTCTGGGACTCAGTAAATGAGGCAACATAGACTGGAGACTGCTTTGGGATTTCATTGCGGGAAGCCATATAAATAGCAGCATTTCAAGGAGTAACAAAATAAACATGGTGGTGTCCATCAATTTACTATATCTGCTGCCACACCATGTGGTTGCAGAATGGTTACCTGCAGTTAGAAAATGTCTTAGCTCCAAAACAATTGAAGATTTTTCCTGGTTTAATTGAAAAGCCCAGAAAAGTTTGCGCTATGTAGAGGGAAGGGAGTCTTCACATCATTACCTTAAAGACAATAATTCATTCATTATTAATTCTTTGCTAGAGCTAATAAACATTACACATTATTAAAACTTTGCTATTAGGATTTAGAGGACATGCACAAAATTGTAAAAATGACAAAAATAGTTGGGATACTATATAACAGTATTTGTGTCACTTACTACATTTTAATGAGAGCATTTTTTTTTAGTGTCATTTCATTGTTAACTCATTTGTATTCATTGTAATAACACTAATCATAATGGATTCATTTGGAATTAATGTGGATGTCACACATACTTTCATAAGAATTTTAGAGCAATTCAATGTTAATTTAATGTTCTATTCAAATAAAGTATAATTGTTTTAAGTCATGTAATAATGCCACTGTGTGGAGCTATAAAAATTATAAAAGTATAGATTTTCTTCAGAGAGATGTCATAATCTCAGAAGTGGCATTTCCTAGCTTCCATATGCAGCCTAATGGCTATGATCATGGGCTACTAATAGCTCTCTCAATGATGTGTTGGGTCCTCCACTGGGCTACAGGTCAGCTACCAAGCAGTAGCAATTATGTCAGACTAAGTATACAGCCTCAGATTGAGCTGTTATTTGTGTAGTCTTCTGACTTTAGCTGATAAACATGATTTGTAATAATTCATTTGCTACTATCAATTATAGTAGTTCAAATGAGCAACATCCTCAACACTTTGTTCAAGTGAAAGAAACAGGCAAATATAGAAACGAGCACTGTTTTGAAGTGAAACTAATACTTTTCATTCACTGACTTATCTGTTCATTGTTGAGTGAACAGCAATGTTTAGAAGAAGAGCTATTTATTTAGAGGACAAGATAATAAGGTTAGTTAGTAAAAATAAAGTGGCTTAAATTAATAAATTTAGGAACTAGCATAAAGATTTAGAAGAACAGAGAGACAGAAAAAGTGAGCAGATAAGAATCTAATTTATGTACAGAACATTTTGTTACTCTATCAGCTGTGTGAATCAGGTACCTAGAAAGATGCTAGAGTTGGGAGCGAGTTCGTTAACTTTCCCTAAAGGCTAAATAACAAATGAGCCATTACCAGTTGTTTAGGTGCCAGAGTCCTCACCTTATACTGTTATTACGGTGATAAAAATCACATGCAAATGAAGAAAACAGTGTTTAGAGGCAGTGTTGCCTCTCTAGGCTATGTAGTGTCAATAACCCTAATGGGAATTAGCAAAGCTTTGTGCAACAGAGGATAAAATATAAAACTAGGCACTCAAGAGTTTCTGGAGGTGCGATGAATCCTATTGCCTCTCCCAATGTTTTATTCACACCCAGTACCAATAAATCAGTAATTTGCATATTCATATGGTCTCACATATTTTTTCTAGCACCAGTGCAATATGAGAATTTGAATTTTAAATATGGCAATTCAGTGATAAAGCATGCTTATAAGAATGTGGTATAATAGTGTAAAAATTGACAACTGATATAGGTCTACAACACTCGCAAAATTTAAAATGGAACTCAATTTATAATATTGCTAAATTCCATAAATAAGGTTAATGATACTCATAATCCAACACTTTTTTCTCTAACTTTTCCATTAACAATTTCCAGTGTTAGAATATAGGATATCTGAAGGCACAGAGCGTAAAACATTTGTCAAAATACAGACAACAAAATCAAAAATTCTAAAATTCATATAAATCTTGTCGTCTTTACTATACATATCCATATTAATTTTGAAACAGTATCTGGGGAAAATCCTGTTGGTTTCTCTTGGGGAAAATTCTACTAAATATAATTTCTTGCTGAAAATTCAACTCCCATAGTTGGAATGATATGGCAAATTTTAAGGGTCTTAATCATTACTAATCCGTTTCTTTTCCTACCTTGAAATAGTTAGAAAATGCCTTTTTTTCATGAAGAGATGTGATCTCATATTCTTATTATTACTAAATTGTGCTACTTCAAATTTTACCCAAAGTAATTGTAATGGTGTTTTTTAACAAAAAGAATTAAAACGATTCTCAATTTTTTTCACTCAATATTGTAAATGTCATGAAAACATTAATAACTTTGAATTGAAGTAGTGATAAGTAATTAAAAATATTTGCTAAATGAACATTATTATAAATTATTTTTTATATTATGAAAAGAAACAATAAATTCTTCCCTTATCATGCTTGGAATTATAATGAAATATTTTCATTTCTTCATAAAAAAATCTCAACCTTAAGCTTGAAAATATTATCCATAAATACCATTTCCATGCCCAGCAAAAATAACCTACAACTGAATTGGAATGGAAGCTTTTGAAGTTACATTCTGTTGACTACCAAATTTGTATTTTAAAAATTAATATTTAAATGACAAATCCCCATTTACTACATTTACAGAATGATCAATACAAGGTTAGCAATGCAGATCCTTTGGAATGATGCAGGAGCTAACAGTGCTTTGATGTACTTATTGCTTGGATTTTATATTTTATTTTAAGTAGGCTTCCAATAGGTATTGGATTGATTTTTAAAGATGATTGACAAGGGTGCCTATGTGACTCAGTTGGTTAGGTGTCTGACTCTTGGTTTTGGCTCAGGCCATGATCTCATGATTAGTGAGTTTGAGCCGTGAGTCAGGCTTCTCACTATGTATGAAGCCTGCTTGGGATTCTCTCTCTTTCTCTCCCTCTCTCTCTCTCTCAGCTCCCTCCCCCACTCATGCATGTGCCCTGTCTCTCTAAAAATAAAATAAAATAAATAAAATAAAATAAAATAAATTTAAAAAGTTTAAAAAAATGTGATTGTTCAAAATTTTTTTCCTGAATGTGCACTTCTGGGAGATGGAGTAAACATATTTTTTTTTTATTTTTCTCATTAAGTACAATTAAGTCCTTAGATATTATATATAAAACAAACATAAGACTCTGAAAGGTAAAGAGTAGACAAACTGTCAAGGAATGGCAACGTGGTGAGTTCTCTTAGTTTTCTTTTTCCCTTATTTATCCTTACATGGAGCAGAAGAAGCTGAGAAAAGAAACACCAACAGTGTTGATAAAATTACTCCAACAAAATCTTGATCTCTCTAGAAACAACCCAGACTTCAAAGGGTGGGCGGTTATATAAGCTGAAGAAGAACTATACCAGGGATTGCAACTCAGCAGTAAAAATGAACAAACTACTATACAGCATAGGGAATATAGTTGGTAATATAGTAATAATGTTATATGTTGACAGATGGTGACTATACTTATTATAGTGAGCACTGAGGAATGTTCAGAATTGTCCAAACAGTATGTTGTACACCTAAAATTAATATAACATTGAGGCGCTTGGGTGGCTTAGTCAGTTAAGTGTCCGAATTTCACTTGGGTCATGATCTCGCGGTTGGTGGGTTCCAGCCCCGCATTGGGCTCTGTGATGACTGCCAGCTCAGAGCCTGGAGCCTGTTTCACAGTCTGTGTCTCCCTCTCTCTCTGACCCTCCCCTGCTCAAGCTGTCTCTCTCTCTCCTAGAAATAAATAAAACATTAAAAAAAGAAATCAAATTAATATAACATTGTATTTCAACTATACTTCAATAAATAAAAACTAATAAAAATAATACGGTATTTCACTGGATTTGAAAAAAAAGGAACAAACTTCCAATACACGAAAAAATTTGGATAGTCCTCCAGAGATTAATGTTGAGTGAAAAATCCAGTCCAAAAGGGTTACTTATTGTTTGATTCTGTTTCTATAACACTCATTTTTTTAAAAAAATGTTTTTAATGTTTATTTTGATTTTTAATAGAGAGAGAAGGTTGGGAAGGTTCAGAGAGAGAGGGAGACACAAATTCTGAAGCAGGTTCTAGGCTCTGAGCTGTCAACACAGAGCCTGTTATGGGGCTTGAACTTACAAACTGTGAGATGATGATGTGAGCTGAAGTCAGACGCTTACCCAACTGAGCCACCCATGTGCGCTGATACTGAAACTCTCTTAATGTATTTCATAATTTTTATTTCTTCATGCTTATATTTCAAGCTTTCTATTTTTAGTGACCAAATTCCTAGAAACAATATATATTAATTGAAGTAGTGTTATTTTTTAAAAGGAGAAAAAACAGTTACCACTAAAATCAACACTAATATTACTGCAATGTGGAATGGAAACTGGAATTCTACAGCTGAAATTTACATTTAGATCTAAAATAATCATAATAGATTGTTGATTTTATGAAAATAGAGCATGTGTGTGTGCATGTGTGTGTGAGAGAGAGACAGAGACGAGACAGAGAGACAGAGACAGAGGAAGAGGAAAGAGAGAAAAGGAGGGAAAAGGCTCACATGGTTTTATATGATGTCATCGAGTCCTTGTACAAACCAACCAACAAACAAACAAAAAAGAAGTTCCTAAGAGTGAATTGTGATTTGGGCATGCTTACTATCATCAGACAAGCTAGGCATTCCAGTTTGTTGCTTTGACTAGACTAGGACTTTCTATACAGGCTCTGGCATTAGCACCCTTACATCAGCAATAACGCACTTGTTCACTAGCATTAAATTGCAACATAACGCCATCAGAGACCCACATTACAGAAAAATACTAACTTCTTAAGCACTATGCCCCATAAGTATTACTGATAAAATATTTTCTCTGGCAACCAAGGACATACTGATGGATAACTATGCATTAATATTGTTTGATGAAATCTTATGACAGCATAAAATTTGAACTTTCCTCCTTGAAAGGCTAAGTAATATTGATGCTCCAGAGTAAGATAATCCATGTTTATCTTTTGGTTTTGATTATCTCCTGACTCAGAAACTGGTAGCTCACTAAAGCACATGTAAGTCTGTATAAGAACGTGGGAAATGTTGGGGCACCTAGGTGGCTCAGTCGGTTAAGTGTTCAACTTCAGCTCAGGTCATGATCTCCTGCCCTGAGCTGGGCTGACAGCTTAGAGCCTGGAGCCTGCTTTAAAGTCTGTGTCTTCCTTTCTCTCTGCCCTTTTCCCACTAATGCTCTCTCTCAAAATAAATAAAAAATTTAAAAGAAAGAACATGGGAACTGTTTTGAGTTCCACTGCTGGTGGTGGTGATGAATTTAGCTTGATTCCTTCTGTACTGATTTACCTGGGTAATTTTTATAATGAATACATGCATTTACAATAACTATGCAACTAGAATAAACCTGGCTTAAACCATAGATGATTATGATTCATATTATTAAGTTTATATGTGATTAAACCACACTGATGACACAAAGACAGACTGGCTTCTTTTTCATGGCTTAAATGATACCACCTACATGGCTGCATAACTAGGTGGTCCTTAAGGAAAAGGCAAACTAATGACCAGTATCACCACATGTATCTAAGGATTTTGTGCTCTACATCAACCTACACAAAGATGATCTATGAAGAAGCGTGAAATCCAGATTTCTCCCTACTCTCCCAACAATGAACTCCACAACATGAGCCTTAAAGGAAGCAGCACTTCATCTAATTGTCTTCTCAGAGAGCTCATCTTTTTTCTAACTGGCACAAAGGTTTATTCTGTGCTATTCTGTGCCCTAGTGATAACCAATGGAACTATTTAACAAATACTTACTGGATTTCAATATCATATCATTAGCCTGGTGGCATACACTGAGTATGAAAATAAAGGACACATGATCTGAGAATGTCATCAAATAATTCATAATTTAATCTAAATGGTAATATGTACAAACACATAACTATATTATCAATGTATACAAAAAAGAGGAAAAATCTGACATACCTTGGGCTCTTAGAAAGTAAATATTTTGATAGCATGCATCTTCTGGTATACACAATTATTCTTTATTTTCCTCCTTTCTAATATGATTTTTTAAACTTTTTTGCTATATTTTTATTCAGTTTCATACAATGAAAAATGATATTATTATGGCTATAAGGGCTAACAATTATAAAATGGTAACTTATTTAGAAAATATTTAGAAAATTCTTAATAATAGAATATAGAAATTATTGGATATTCATTATTCTATCTGATCCTCACAATATCTTGCAAAAATGCACGTGTGATGGTTAATTTTCTGTATCAACTTGATTGACTAGTCACAGGATGTCCAAATATTTACTTAAACATTATTTATTGGGGTGTCTGTGAGTATGCTACTGGATGAAGCTAGCATTTGAATTGGTGGAATTATTAAAGCAGATTGACCTACCCAGTGTGTGGGGGCATCACCTAATCCACTGAAGCCTAAAGAGAACAAAAATGTGGAGGAAGGGAGAATCCACTTCCTCTGCCTATCTGTGGGCTGGGCTATTCGTCTCCTTCTGAACTCAGACTAGAAGTTATATCATCAGTCTCCCCTATTCTCTGGCCTTTGGACCTGGATTAGAATTACACCATCAGTTCTTCTGGTTCTCAGGCCTTCAGACTGAGAGTAGAAATATACCACTGATTTTCCTAAGTCTTCAGTTTATAGATAGCAGATTGTGTGACCTCTGAGCCTTCATCAATGTGTGAGCCAAATCCTCATTAAAAACTTCTTTCAAATATATATTTTATATAACATACATTTATCAAGATATTATGTTTAAATTATATAAATATATTTATAATTTATATAATACATATCTATAATATATTAATATATATTTCCTATTGATTCTAATTCTCTGGGGAACCCTAATACATACTGTAGATATTGTCAGAGAATTCACTTATATGGATAATTATTCTTCTTAAAATTGGCTGATATAAGTAAGCAGTACAAAAATATCAGTTCTCTTTTATTTTTTTAATGTTTTATTTATTTCTGAGAGAGAGAGAGAGAGAAAGAGGCAGCGTGGGCAGGGGAGGGTCAAAGAGAAAGGGAGATACAGAATCTGAAAACAGGCTCCAGACTCTGAGCTGTCAGCACAGAACCCGACATGGGACTCAAACCCACCAACTGTGAGATCATGACCTGAGCCAAAGTCAGACGCTTAACTGACTGAGCCACTAGGCACCCCCAATTCTCTTTTAATATTCAAAAAGCTTAAAAATGTAAGCCCAATAGAATCTATATGATGTTTCCCCACATAAATATATTATTGATAGCCATGAATGACTAATCTAGAAATATAATGTGTTAAGATTTTTTCTTTTAGAAAAACTTTTGGCAAAAACTATTAATTACCCATCTTTGGTTTTTTTATTTTTTTTAGTGTTTAATTATTATTTTGAAAGAGAGAGACAGAGTACAAGCAGGGCAGAGGCAGAGAGAGAGGGAGACACAGAATCTGAAGTAGGCTCCAGGTTCTGAGCTGTCAGCACAGAACCCTACGGGAGGCTCAAACCCACAGACCGCTAGATCATGACGTGAGCTGAAGTCACTTAACCAGCTGAGCCACCCAGATACCCCTAATTAGCTATATCTGATTGGCAAGTTTCTTTTTTCTCTGGATAACTTAACACTTTTCTGCAGAGTTTAAATGGCATAATTCATAACTGTAAAGAGATGTTGGAAATGAAACTACAGAATAATTGTGATACATGTTGAAAATTACCAACATTGTTAACTTTTACTCCTTAAACTGATATCTAGTCCCAGGCTGATTTATGTTTATGTACAATAAAAGCAGTCTGTTTATAGTCACTAATAAAACCATTTTTAGTAGCTTTTGGGCTCTCATGGAATAGACCACTGGTACTTGAAAAATAAAAATCCTGTGTAGGTAGCCTATATAATAGACACAATGGGAATTTCATTCAAAAGGGTGGCCAGGAGAACAGCTGACAAGCTTTTCTCAACATCTCCACTTTCAAAATAGCTTTCTATGCCCTTGTTCACATTTTAAATGGAATTTCTGCTCAGATTCATCTCTGAAAGAGACAAATACTTACTGCGCCATTAGTGTATACTGTTCTTGTAATAGAGAGCCAAAGGCCAACAGTACTATTTTCAACATTTTTGCCTCCACACAAATCATTATTAAATACAAGCTTCGCTGATAAATGCCTCGCCACACATTGAAAATACATACTTCCATTTTTTTAAGTATGCTGATTAAACCGGGCTGAATTATAAAATTACTGTAACACAAGTCTTTAAAGGTTCAAAACAATTCAAGAAAACAAAACACAATGAGTTAGAAAGAAACGTTTGCTCTTCTACTTTTAAGGAATTGAATAAAGTTAATTTTCCTTGCAGTGTTAAGAGTGTCAGAAATAGGGACAGGAGAGGAAATCCACATTCTTACTGAAAATATATATGTATATTCAGCATGTATGTATATTCAATATGTGTATGTGTATGTATATATTATAATACATACTTCAATGACCAGAAGCCAAATTCTCTTTGCAAAACACCAATGCCCATATTTGAAACAATTATTCAACACAAAGACTATCCAGAAAGGAATAAGCTCGTTTGGTTTACAGCAATAAGAATTAAGATTATGGTCATAGACAATTTTTATCTTCACAGAGTCCAAATGAAAATTAAATTAAATTACTGCTTCTTTGGTGTATACTCAATACCTAAATGACATTTGAGCACCTGACTATCCAAGTGGAAACTCAAAAAGTCGCAATGTTAGCCAACTACTGCTTTATTAACTTCTGACTCCTAAGAATCAATACATTGGTCTACCACTGACCCATGGTACGCAATATTACAGGTAATAGTCAAAGAAAATAAAATGCAACACCTCCATGTCATGGTCCTATCACAATCACGTCAAAGGCAAGTGCGTAATCATTTCAAATATGTCCCATAAGACCTTAATGCACATTCTCACCACTATGCTGAGTTGGTATTAGTGCTGTTTCAAAAGACATTTGTCATATTAGCGAGTCTCTTATGAGACACTTACTTCCTAAATAACTGCAATCCCTTTGTCCTGCATCATTAATTTTCCTGGCGAGGTTAGCAATAAACTCTAAAAGCAGATTAAAGAAGATGTCATCTTCCAAATGTAAAATTTTAAATGAGATAAAAGCACACAAAATAAATGTTCTTCCTCCTTTACCCCCTCTCAAAATTTTGATTACTTATTAAAGTAATCAAAGTTTAATTATTTGTCTCAAAGCCAAAACATATAAAGTATTTACCTTATACATAGCTTACTCGGCCCCGAATGTAACTATGCGTAGCTGAGCCTCCAAAAGATGGAAAGGACCATTTTATCTAATTCTATGAAAGATGCTACCTAGAATTGTGAAACGTACAGCTTGGGGAGCCTTAGGAAGTGGTCCTATAGTTTATAATTCCATTTAAAAGGCATTACAAAGCTGAAGATGGTCAATGTACAAGCAAACAGGTAAATACTATCAAAAAGCTTGCAAATCTATATAGCTAGATGATGAGAAAAGCACCCAAAGTTGCTTGATTTGGCTGACTCTAAAATCATTATTCGTACTAAATTGTGTTCTCTTTCACAAATTCTTCAGTCAGGACTAATAAAATGAAAAATTGAGCAAGTGGCTAAAGGACCATAAACATTTTAAGACAGAGTAGTGTGATTCCTCCTTATTCATTAAATTGTTTATGGGACAAACCAGTGGGAGATGCTTGAAAGCTAGTTTGAAGCCAGATGACAAAGGACACTGGATTTCTGGGCAATATGTCTGCATTTGGCTTTTAAATGTCTTTTTCCCTACCCACATATGTATAAAAATTATTTATTTTAATTTAAATATACCACTATTGACCCTGGCTGAGGCGTCCTAAGTCAGAATCTCTGCTAGCTGATTTACAAATTATGGAGGAAAAATAGTAAAGATTCCCTGGACAGACAATCCTTGAAGAGAAGAGACTAAAATCAGAGACAGGTCAGTAATCACCCATAAATTCACATAAGCCTTGACCACAGTTTGCCTATGATAATATAACAGAGATTTTAGAGTTTTCACTCACGCATATTATATTCGCTTTCGACCTCCAAAGGTGATAATGATAGGGAAGTTGCAACCAAATATACAGAATTTATTGTAGGATTGAACAATCTTTCTGAATCAATTCTGGTGAACCATTCTGAACCACAGAGAAGAATATTTTCTTCCTTGAGCAAATATACTGTGCTAATCAGCCCCTTTCCTGTTTGCTCACATCTGGAACATTTCTCTTCTTTATTTCTGTTGTAATTTTTAGCTCACTCACATTCACTCATTGTTTTTATTAAGCAGCTGGTCTATGTTATAGATAGTGAGTACAAATGCAAACAAAATATAATTCCACCTTCTAAAAGTTTATAGACTAGTAGAATAAAATGCTATTTTTAAATCAATAGTGTAATTAATGCTAGGATAGAAATTTGGACAAAATATCATGAAAAGTCTGAGGAGGGAGTGATAAATTTTACTAGCTTGGCCACAAAAAGCATTATAGGAGATATATGCTGGAGCTGACAATGAAATTTGAGAGGTAGCTTTATATGAAAACAGGGATGCAGGTATACTCTTGTCTAATAGAATATTTGATTCAGAGGTTATGAATATGTGTCTAAGACTAGGATATGACTCCAAATGGGCATGGAAGCGGTGAGCAATATATACACCAAAGCCTATATTTAGAGGGACAGGTGCACATACTAGTTGATGAATTGTATATTGGATCAAGGATCCAATGCTTAATCCTGTAATCATTGGGGAGTAAATATATGATTAATGATGAGATTTTGTTTGGGAGAGAACCAGTTAGGACACATGAAATACTCCAAAAGATAGATAGCAAACATGCACTCCCAGCAGCAGTGATGACACTGAGAGATATTCTTTCTAAAATCCTCATTCTCTGAGGTCATCATTCAGTTTACAATATTTGCCTTTGATTATAAGAGACATCTTATACAACTTATATTACAAATTTCATTGTATTTATTTTTCATTAGTCTCACTTTAATTTCAGGGAATAAAATTTGCCCACTTTCTCTACTGGGCATTTTTTTTTTCTATTTTGCCATCATATTTTACCTTTTCAGTAAGTATATCAAAAAATGTCAATATTATTTTATTATTTTTGATTATTTAAATCAAATGCACTGTCCTCAAAGTCAAAGTGTCTTTTTTTTTTTTTTTTAACTTCACCCAACGTCAGCATACAAATAGGATCAGCAGGTAAGAACAAAGAGTTGTGGTGGCAGTCTGGCTATTATGCCCTATGACTGGCATTATCAGGACCCTTCCAACCTACTGGAACTTGGACACAGAACCAAGATCAATGAAGTATGTCTTCACTGGGCTCTAACGTGTAGCAAATAAATGACATTAAGGACATCTTTGAATTTCTTTAAAGGATTCGATTAGACTTTTATTTCATTTTCATACTCATCAGAACTAAACAGCTACATCTGATCATGATTTCACCTAAAAAGTAAACATTAAATATTTGTTGAATGCATTCTAGTAAGTTAGTTACTTTTGAAAATTCCCCATAAAGAGAAATTGCAAAGGAACGTTGATATTTCAGGGCAGAAATCACATCCCCTTGGGAGATATACTTTGTCTTCTGTGGAGGTTAATAGTGGTCACTAACTTGCTATCTGTTGATGAGTCTTTTCTTTTTCATTTATTGTTGAGTAGTTGTTTCATTTTATAGCTAATTTTGCATAATTGCATTAACAGCTACAGTTTTGAAACTGAATCAATTTATAAGTAACAGATAAAACTCTCAATTCTCCTTAAGGCTAATAAAAGGAATTTTACTGTGACATAAAGTTATTTAATAAACTAATAAATGTGGGAAAGAGGGAAATGCACAAGAACCTTATTTCTTGAAAACTCTTTGTTGCATACATTTATCTTGTATAATTACTACTTGGTGTAATTAATATTATCCTGCATACATTTACCTTTTCAGCATAGAGAAGCTATTATTCTCTTACTAGGATGTTTTTCTGCCTATGGCAGTCAATTAAAGGAAGATTTAAGGAAAAACACATATAGAGACAAAGTACTTTGCAATGTGATTCTTTGCATTCATGTGCAGTTTGAAACGATTCACAAGTATTCTTGTATTAGGCTCCCATTTGATGATGGTGGAACACAGATACTAGATACATTTTTGAAGGGGAAACTCTGCACTGTACAAAAGTGAGCGTTTATCAAAAATTGAATACCCCTAAAACCTTTATTCTGAACCTACTAAAACAGAATATTTTTTTCAGAGGCTGGATTATACTGTACTCTGATTAATGTGAAACATTTAATAAGGGTCTGAAAGATTCCATTAACTTTTGGTTACTGTATTACTGGAAAGATTATTTTCTTTTACCATTCTGTAAATTTTTGCCCTTTTCTTTCTTTCTTTCTTTCTTTTTCTTTCTTTCTTTCTTTCTTTCTTTCTTTCTTTCTTTCTTTCTTTCTTTCTCTTTTTCTTTTCTTTTCTTTTCTTTTCTTTTCTTTTCTTTTCTTTCTTTTCTCTCTCTCTTTCTTTCTTGAAGTTTGTTTATTTATTTTGAGAGAGAGATACAGCTTGTGAGCTGGGGAGGGGCAGAGAGAGTAGGAGAGAGAAAATCCCAAGTGGGCATCATGATGCTGGGCTTGATTCTAATGAACCTTGAGATCATGACATGAGCTGAACCAAGAATCAGACACTTAACGGGCTGAGCCTACTCTGTACTTTCTTATACAGCAGACTCCAGATCAAAATCTTTCTCTTATTTTAGAAAAACAAGGGCCAAAAAAAAGCATCAGATTCAAAGAAATGCTTTCTGGAAGAAATTTATTTTTATTTAGTTCTTTAGATAACATGATCAAAAATTTTATGTCATATGGGTTTCTTATTTAAGTGTATGTATTAAGGCCTTAAGGAAAAGTAAGACCAGATGTCTCTGTTCCACCCTTTGCTTTCAAACATATTGAAAATTTCTGTTATTGCTATTTATAGACTATTGTGTTCAGCTTGTTAGCGGGTGATCTCCTCAGCAGTTTTTCAAGCTACAAATACTTTATCTCAGATTTGGGTGGGTAGTAATTTAATTAAAGAATTCGATTATTAACTTACTATGTCACATTATTTGAGGTTGTTTTATTGGACAGAACTTAGAAATTTATTTGATAGGAAAATCACTTCCATAAAATTTTCAATGAATCAAATTCACAACTTTGCTGCATATATTTGGTTATGGACCATATTGATTTGAGATGTGTAATGAGTAATGATGCAAATAATCCTCTTGATAATTTTTAATCTACACAAAGAAATACTTGGTGCCTTGTAAAAAGGTTCCACCTCCTCTAATACTTAAATCCTCATCTTAAATGTAGATCATTAATGAATTTGTGGAAACAAAATAGATATCCCATAGCCTCTCATTCCATCATTATTATGTACTCAGTTGTTCTACATACTATATACTCAGTATCCTGCTCCTAATTTCCATTCAATAAAAGATGCTATAGGGTCTCTGGATTTATAGGTCTTTGTAGTTAACTTCTGCTAAATTTCATGTTTGGGGCCCTAATATGATGCCATCTGCAGGTTGCTTTCATTTCAGAAAGATAGTGAACACAGAGGCAAAACAGATCTCATTATTTCCTTTACTCCAGATATTTTTCTAAGTCACATAAGAAGACTACAGAAATATCAAGTGACAGATATGTTTATTTTCATCCACTAATTTCTGTATACTTCAGCATTTCCTGGATGATATGGTTATGAAATGAATCATCACATTCTCCCTTCCATTCCTTTCCTCAAACTTTGAATTGAACAGTTAAATAATATATATGTTTAAAAATTGCATCTTAACTTTAATACATGTCTCTTCTTACTTAAAAGACAAACATGGGGTGCCTGGGTGGCTTAGTCGGTTAAGCGTCCGACTTTCGCTTAGGTCATGATCTTGCGGTTCGTGGGTTCGAGCCCCGCGTTGGGCTCTGTGCTGACTGCCAGCTCAGAGCCTGGAGCCTGTTTCAGTCTGTGACTCCCTCTCTCTCTGACCCTCCCCTGCTCACGCTGTCTCTCTCTCTCTCCTAGAAATAAATAAAACATTAAAAAAAATTAAAAAAAAAAAAAGACAAACAAGCAAGTCAAACTAGATTACAGTCTTGGTTCAGGAATATATGCATACTCATTTAATTAGAACAGAAAGCAATATGGTCAAGGCAGGATACATTTACATTTTGACCATGTGCTAAAGAAAGTAAAAATAGAGCATTTTAAATGATACAGGTTTTGAATGACACTCTATTCCTTAAACGCTGAGGTGATTAGATTGAAAAACTTCTAAGTAGAGACTTACTACAACTACTATTCAAGAGAAAATCCTCAAATCCACCTTTTCTCTTTGAAAATAACTATTCTAGTTCTAATGCCCAGAATAGGAGTGTCAGCCTTTTCCAAGCACCTCCTTATGTTTATTGATTTCTTTGCCACAGATGGAATACACATATGAAAGACATGGGAACATTATGCCATTTGGAGTTCATAAAACATCAAAGAACTTTTAAACAATGAATCATTTTTTTCTTGAATTTTGATATCTATCTTTATTTCAAAGTAAATTGGATCTATATATTTCTCCTTCTATGCTTTAGCTATCAAATATTATTTGACAAAGTTTAGCTGATCCACACAAGTTTTCTGAGTATTCTTATATCTCAAAAATTTTATTTGAATAAGAAAATTGTTATTCCCATGGCTAGATGACCTATAAGCCAGAAATTGTTATAGAAGATAAATTTACATCCCACAGGTTACAGCTCATTTTAACTAAATAAAATACATTTCCAATAAGATGAGTTTCTCTAGTGAAAGCAGAAGTAAGTCACTGCTGGCCATACTCACCTTTTAGTTCACAAGGTTCTTACCCTTACATTCAAGAATAATTATAATACTTACACAAGCAAAAGGATTAAAAACTGTTTTTAGAACAAGAAACAATTTTTTTTTTTTGAGGTTTGTGAATGGGTCTTTATTATTTATTTATTTATATTTCTTCTTTTTTTTTTTTACAAATAGTTTATTGTCAAATTAGTTTCCATATAACACCCAGTGCTCATCCCCACAAGTACCCTCCTCCATGCCCCCCTCCCCCCCACATCCATCAGTCCTCAGTTTTTTTCTCAGCATTCAAGAGTCTCTCATGGTTTGCCTCTCTCCCTTTCCCCCACCATTTTCCCCTCCTCCTCCCCCATGGTCCTCTGTTAAGTTCCTCCTAATCCTCCTATACGTGCAGACACGTGATATTTGTCCTTCTCTGCCTGACTTATTTCGCTCAGCATAACACCCTCAAGGTCCATCCATGTTGCTACACATGGCCAGTTTTCATTGTTTCTCATTGCCATGTAGTATTCCATGGTATAGATAGACCACATCTTCTTGATTCATTCATCCGTTGATGGACACTTAGGCTCTTTCCATGTTTTAGCTATTGTGGAGAGTGCTGCTATGAACATTGGGGTAGATATGCTCCTATGCATCAGCATTTCTGTATCCCTTGGGTAAATTCCTAGCAGTGCTATTGCTGGGTCATAGGGAGTTCTACTGTTATTTTCCTGAGGAACCTCCACACTGTTTTCCAGAGGGGCTGCACCAGTTTGCATACCCACCAACAGTGTAGGAGGGTGCCCGTGAGAAACAATTACTAAACCTAGGTTTGCTAATTGAGCTCCTATTCTTTCATAAGTAGAGGTGTGTCTTTCAATTTAGGCATAATATCTAGGAGTCATGCAATCAAGATGGTGACATAGGTAATTACTGACTTCAGTCCCCCTCACAAGAAGACCAACTAGCAACTATCCATAGACAAGGCATCAACTGTGAAGATCCTAAAGCAGGGGAATGAGGTTGAAACGCCTACCTGGAGCAGATAATAAGAACGACTGCATTAGAAGAATAAGAGGGGTGACTATATTCTAATCACATCACTCTTCCTACTGGCTGACATAGTACCACACATTAGAGGAGCCCCAATGGAATGCAGTTTCTCCATGGGGAAAAAGAGAGGCCAAGGTAGACACCCAGCTCCCTCAACATGATGGGTCATTGTCCAGGAGGCTGCTTAGGTCTGGCCTCAGGGGAAATCTGCAAGTTTTGAACCAAAGATTATATTGTGATACAGAAAGGGAATGGACCTTATAACAACCAACACTCACATCCTGGAAGACTAAGTTCCTATTAGAACCAGTACCCAAGTAAAAATCCCAAATAGTAGGATTTTGCTCATCTATAGAGGAAAGATGGTAGTCATCTCTGACCAGAGTAATTGGTGTACAGTTAGTCTGATCTGAGATCCCAAATGGTGAGCCTTACCAATCTTGGAGACTGTTTAATTGCCCCACCCAGGCTGGGAAACTGAGTCATAGTCCTGCCTATAGACAAACGTAAACCTCAGCACTGTACAACCAGGAAACTTAATCAAGGCACTCAGGATGCTGTGTAGCCCATCTTATAGCCCTGCTTCCAGTGACACATGAGGAGAAAGTCAAGCCAATGGTTCTGCAGAAAAAAGCAAGTGGCCCCTCTGGCCAGGGAACTCAGTGTACAATTCTGCCTGATTGGGGGTCACCAAACAATAAGCCATACTGGCTACAGAGCCTGTTCTGCCATCCCATCTAGGCAGTGATGCTAATTCATAGCCTTGTTTACTGCTGAGTATAGTTCCTAGTACCATCTAACTAGAAAATATGAACAGAGAATGCAGGTAACTGTAAAGCCCATCCCAATTAACAATCAGGTAAGTAAAATTAAAGTCATGAGAATTCTAAAGAAAGAACTAAAATTGTCTTTAACTGTAGAATTCATGTTTTTATATACAGAAAACCCTAATTACTCCACCCAAAACTGGTAGATCTAATCAATGAATTCAATGGATGGGTGGATACAAAATCAGCAGTGAATTATTTGAAAAAGAAATAGAGCAATCCTATTTACAAGAGCATTAAAAACAATACTTAGAATTACATTTAACCAAGGAGGTGAAAGATTTCTACACTGAAAACTATAAGACTTTGATGGAAGAAATTAAAATAAACACACAAAAATGGAAATATATCCCATGGTCACAGACAGAGGGAATTAATATGGTTAAAATATTCATACTATTCAAAATCATTTACAGATTCAATGCAATTTCTATCAAGAATGATGGATTTTTTGTTAGAAATAGAAAAATAATTATAAAATTTGTATGGAACCACAAAGGATCCCTAATAACCAAAGCAATCCTAAGAAAGAAGAATAAAGCTGGAAGCATCACATTTCCTGATTTCAAATTATATTACAAAGCCATGGTAATCAATACAGTATGGCACTGGCATAAAAACAGACACATATGCAAATGGAACAGAATTGAAAGCCCAAAAAATAAGCCCATGCACATATAGTGAACAAATATTGCAAAAGAGTACCAAGAATACTCAATGAGTAACATATAGTCTCTTAAAAATGGTGCTTGGAAAGAGGATATTCACATGCAAAAGAATGTAACTAGATCCTTATCTTACACACCTCATAAAAATTAACTCTTTTGAAAGGCTTAAATATAATGCTTGAAACCTCAAAGCTTCTGAAAACAACACAACACAACACAAAACAAAGTAAAGCAAAACAAAAGTGAAAATTTCTTGACATGGGTTCTGGCAATTATTTTTTGGATATAATACCTAAAGCACAAACAACAAAAACAAAACTACATAAGTGGGACTACATCAAACTAAAAAGTGTCTGCAAAGCAAAATAAATTATCCATAAAATGAAAAGGTAACCAGGGCACCTGGGTTACTCAGTCTGTTAAGCATCTGACTCTTAGTTTGGGCTCAGGCATGATCTCACTGTTCCCAAGATCAATCCTGGCATCAGGCTGTGCACTGACAATGCGAAACCTGCTTGGGATTCTCTATCTCCTTTTCTCTGCCTGTCTCTCTTTGTCAAAATAAATAAATAAGCTTAAAAAAATGAAAAAGTAACCTACATAATGGGGGAAATATTTGCAAACCACACATCTGATAAGAGGTTAATATCCAAAATATATAAGGAACTCATATAACTTAATAGAAAAAACAACAACAAATAATCCAATTAAAAATAGGCAAATGCCCTGAATAGGCATTATGCAGGGAAAGTTTTCAAGTGGCCAACAGGTACATGAAAAGGTGCTCAAAATCACTAATTATCAGGGGGAAATGCAAATGAAAACTATAATATCACCTTACACCTGTAGAAGGTCTAGAATCTTTTTGTAGTACAAATTGAGACAAATAACAACTGATGAGTCTATTCATATCCTAGGGCAGAGCTGTTGTAACAAAGTACCACAAACTGAATCACTTAAAACAGAAAATTAGTACCTCACAGTTCTTGCAGTCTCTCATGGCTCTACGGGAACAATCCTTCCTTGGCTTTTCCTCACTTCTGGCTCTACTTGGAAATTCTTATTTTTTTTTTTCTTGGTTTAGGGATGCAGCTCTCAAATCTCTGCCTTAGTCTTTCCTCTGCATGTCTGGCTCTGTGTTCCAATTTTCTCTTCTTGTAAGGACATGCTAATGACCTCAAATTAAATCTGTAAAAACCATAATTCTAAATAAGGTCACATTCACAATACCAGAAGTTAGGACCTCAACATATCATTTATGGAGACAAAATTCAACCCAAAATACTGTGTATCTGCCTTCTGCTGCAATTCAAAAACACAGGAGGGTGCCTTCCTGTTCTAACACTTTAGTTTTATGCACATCATGTATGTATGGTTTTACAGAAAGGAAATGCCAGATGTACATTGAAGGAAAAGAGACAACAAATTAGTTTTTGAGAATAATTTATTCACAAGGGGGATTTGAAGAGATCATTTGGTACTTTATAAATAAGGATAATTATGTCCCTGATAGGTTATGTGACTTGCTTTCAAAGTGCCTCCACAGATAAACAATACCTTCTGAATACAGCATGACTACTCTATTTATAGATGCTGTGAGACCGAGTTACACTCCGGCAGCAATTGTACTGTAGTTACTGCTCACTTGTCTAGTGTTGCTTTGTTGTCTAGAGTTGCTTGATCTCTTACAACATAGCATCTAATTTTCAGCATTTAAAAGTGGGCTTGAAGCAAAACAAGATTGAGAAGCACTACTCTAAAATTTTCTGCAACAATAGGAGCACCTGGGTGGCTCAATCAGTTAAGCATCTGACTTCTGCTCGGGTCATGATCTCAGTTTCTGAGTTCGAGTCCCACATGGGGCTCAGTGCTGACAGCTCAGAACCTGGAGACTGCTTCAGATTCTGTGTTTCCCCTTCTCTCTCTGCCCCTTCCCCATTCTTTTTTTTTTTTTTTAATGTTTTATTTATTTCTAGGAGAGATAGAGAGAGAGAGAGAGAGAGAGAGAGACAGCATGAGCAGGAGAGGGTCAGAGAGAGGGAGTCACAGACTGAAACAGGCTCCAGGCTCTGAGCTGGCAGGCAGCACAGAGCCCGACGGGGCTCGAACCCACGAACCGCGAGATCATGACCCAAGCGAAAGTCGGACGCTTAACCGACTAAGCCACCCAGGAGCCCCTGCCCCTTCCCCATTCTTGCTTGCTCTCTTTCTCTCTCTCCCCCCCCCCCAAAAAATGCTATTTTTTTTAAATTTCTGCAACAATGAAGTGATCCTTATCTTTGTCAATGTTTGCTTACCAGCTGTGGAATGACAGTTTTTATTTTAAGTTAATATTTGTAAACCTGATTATGTTTTAAAGGTTCTATATAAAAGGAAAACAATGAATATGGAAACACTTCATGTATGGGCAAATTTTTTGCTTAACATGTCATCAATAATTAAAAACTTGAAGAAAAATTAATATAATTCT
Organism: Proteles cristata cristata; assembly: GCA_017311185.1. Taxonomy (NCBI): domain Eukaryota; kingdom Metazoa; phylum Chordata; class Mammalia; order Carnivora; family Hyaenidae; genus Proteles; species Proteles cristata. Next base: position 389,507 of record JAESUZ010000400.1, on the reverse strand, counting down.
GGTATCATAAAAGGAAAACACACTACATATTATATTGCAGTGTGACTTACACTTTTTCTCAAAAATAGATGGAATGTTTGACACTTCGCACAGATTATAAATCAAGACACTTAAGGAGGCTTGGTGTCTACATTAACTATACTTAACGTAGCCCAACATGCAATGGTCTAAAAAGAATTGGAAGCCAGGTTTAGGTCTTTTGAATTAGAAGAATGCTGGAGCATTTCTTGAAAATGTGGCAAATTACTAAGCTTTTTAGTGGTTATTATTTTTCATGAATTGTAAAAGTTGTATGAAGCACGGTTAAAAACAACTAGAAATATCACTTCTGATGTTAAAAAAAATAAAGGACTAATAGAACTCCAAATTCTGAAAACATACAAATACAGAAATTCAATATGAATTTTGAAAATACATTAAGAGAAGGGTGACCGAGCGGTTCAGTCAGCTGAGCATCCAACTCTTGATTTCAGCTCAGGTTATGATCTCACGGTTTGTGTGATCGAGTTCCGTGTTGGGTTCTGCGTTGACAGTGCAGAGCCTGCTTGGGATTTCTCTCTCCCTCTCTCTGCCCCTCTCCTGTTCACACACACACACACACACACACACACACACACACACACTCACTCTCTCTCAAAATAAATAAATAATATATATATATATAAAGAGAAATCAGAAATTTATTCAAGAGGGACATCAATAAGTATAACAAATCCATTGATAAATTTACCCACTTTATTTTTATAGGACACAGTGGCAGATGAATTAAATATTCAGAACTATTTTGGTAAGCCTTCATTGATGGTTTTGAATTTGAGGGAAAAACTCCATAAAGTAGCTAAGCTATTGTTCCTTTGAACAATGAAAGGAAGAGCAACTGCCAAGATTTGAAGAGGGCAGTCATGTCTGGAAAAAAGAAAGAAAGGCAAGGCATGCCACTTGGAGAGTAAGAAAAAGCTAGGAGGTTTAATTATTACTATTCTTATTTAATTCTAATGAGATGTAATTTATATAAATAAAATATATCTATGTAAGTCTTTGTTTTATTAGTCTTGAAAAAATATATAGTTGTGTAACTACCACAAAATAAGAATATTAATCATTTCCCTCAGTTACAAAAAAATCCTTACTATTTCCAGTCAATCTCCCCTTCCCAGAAAATCACTGATTTACCTGTCTATAAAGATTAGATTTGTCATTTCTATGGTTTGCTATAAATATAATCAAATATTTTTCTATTTCTGACTTCATCTACTTGGTGTCATGCTTTTGCTCAATGTAATGTTTTTGGGATCCATCCACACAGCTGTATTATCAATACATTTTTGAAAAAACAATTGACTGGTGTTCCATTATGTGAATATATCACAACTTGTTTATATATTCACTTTCTGATGGATGCTTGAGTTGTTTCTAGTGTGCATCTGTAATAAATAAAGCTTCTTCTATAAGCACTCAAATACAATGTTTTCCTTAAGTATATGTGTTTATTTCTCTTGAGTATTACACAGGAATGGGAATTGCTGAGTCATGTGCCAACTACTTAACATTATAAGAAAATGTCTAATAGCTTCCCAAAGTAGTTGTATTATTTAAAAATTTTTACTTCTATAGTACTGCAAAAGAGCTCCACTTGCTCCATATCTTTAGAAGTATTGTCAATCATTTAATATAGCTATTTTTGGGAACAGTGAGTACTACTTGAATAAATAACACATTATAAACCTGAGTGTCGTTTTGTGCACTTGTTTGACATTCTAATAACTTGGTTGTTTTTTTAATTGGATTTTCCAATTTTTTTATTGGATTTATTGGCTTATTAATGAGTTGTAACAGTTTTTGATATAGCAGTCCTCCACATATATATGCATGTGAATATTTTCTTCTGGCTTATATCATGTATTTTTTAAGCATATGTTTTGAGGACTTAAATATTAAATTTTTCATTTTATCAATTTTACCATATTTATCAGTTTTTCTTTTATTGTTCATACTTTTGTGTCCTATTTCAGAACTAAGAAACAACCAATGAAAAAAGAAAAAGAAATAAACTTTGCTTATTTAAAGATTGTGAAACTTTCTATTTTTTCACAGAAATTTTAAAATTTTAGCTCTTAAATTTATGTCTATGATCCATTTCAGCTTTTATTCTTGTATTTAGTATATATGTATGCATTTGTATATATACAACACATACATGCACATGTATACCATACTTAGATATATGCTTAGTATATACATATGCACTCAGATATATATGTATTAACCAATGTATACACACATCTATAATTGTTTCTGTATTATCCATCTAAATATACATTAAGCTAGAGTTCATACTGATATCTCTGAGAGTAATTCATTACCACAGTGTTCATTCTAGCTGTCTTTCATTGCTTATCTTTAACTTCCCTCCTCAAGAATGAGAAACCCAGGAAACCTGGTTGTCACCATCTTAACACCCATATACTTATTTGTTCAACATTAGTAAACATGTAAACAGCTCTATAGATTTTAACCAGCTCTTAAGAAACATATTAACAAATGTAATATGTGTGCCTTATTTTAATGAATTTACATAAACAGTAAAAGAAACATATATTAAATTAATTCTATTAATATTAATATATAATATAGTAATTAATATGTTATGTTAATATATAATATTAAATATATATCAAATATATATGAGAAAATCTGATCACTGATGAGATATTTCATGCTAATGAAGTATTATTGTATTTTTCTCTATGTTGTAATAATGATATGGTGATTATATTTTTAAAATGAGGCCTTCTTTGTTACATTACAGAGAGTGTCTATGAGTAGATAATTGTTAGTTCATTATATTATTCTTTCATCTTTGTATGCATTTTTCTACAATAAAAGGTAAAATTATATATGATACTCATACAAATATAACACATGTATGGGTCTGTATACAACATATAGACAGATATATTTCATATATTTACATATCGGGAGAAAGAAATTATAGCAGTTGGACAGTAATCCATTTACTCCCATTAGGAAGCACTCCCAAGGAAGCAAAAAAAAGATGGGTGAGCCAGGATAGTCTTCATGTCAATCAGATATCTGGGAAAACGTATTAATCGCACTTGCTCTGAGAAAGAGTTAATACCTACAGAATGTCTCTAGCAATATATAGTTGGCTAAATGTAGGCAGAACAACTGTCTTAGTTTATCCCAAGTCGTTTTGGTTTTAACACCAAAAGTCCAGTCACCGTATATTTCTCATTGGGATTTTAAAATTTACAGTTTGGCAGGATGGGTACAGAGGTTTGAGGGGAAGGTACAAAACACCATTTCCTATTGCAATACAATAGCAAAAAATAAATAAATAAATAAATGGGGGCTCAGAGAAGTAGTTTTAGCATCAAATGGTTAAGACATAGACCAATCAGACACTGCACAGTCATGATTGCTGTTTCACGCCATAACAGCTGTTGTTGACAATCACCACAATCGGTGGTTTCCAATAATAGATCCCATCCATTGTGGCATCACTCTAAGCAATGTGACTAAGTACACAACTTAAGTGAATTGCTACCATGAGAGTTAATAGTCCTCTGAATTTGCCTATAATTAAATGTTATGTTATCAAGATAGTACTAGTTCATTCACGCTTAATATTGTGACCAGGTTTCATAAGAATTCAGGTCATGAAAATGAGAAATATTAAACTATCAATGCTGGCATGACAGAGACATCACCACACATGAAGGCTAAATAACTGTTACTTTTATTAAAGGTCACAGGCTACTGGGTTAGGAAGGTATAACCAAGATACATTGTACTGCACAATATGCAGAAAGAAATTTGAGATTTGGCATGGTATAGAAGCATATATGGAATTACACATGAATAACGAATCTCACAGGTCTAGGATAATACAGGCATCTATTTCTAAACCAAGCCAAGGATTTTGTCTCCCAAACAGACATTCATGCTCAATTACAACATGAGCTGAATTAATTGGGATGTACCACACATTATCCTGGTGTTTCCTTGATTGCTCTATAAATCTGACAAAAGTAACATTTCCTGATTCTAGTTTCGGTGGTTGAAACTAGAAAACAAAGGGAAAATTTTGATGAGAGAGGTGTTGGCTCCTTCCAACTTGAAGCTGATTATGTCAGAGTTTATTAATGATTATACCTTCTACAGTATATCAGGTGGTGTGCTGGAACACAGCAGCAACAGAACTTGCCCCAGCTCTTATGTATGTTGGTTCAAAAAATGTATTTCATATCATCTATTCATATGAAGATATTAAGAACACTACAGAAAACATAAAGATTTTTGATATTGTGACCAAATACAAACTAGACATTGCCAATCAATCTGCATGTTCAGTAGACAGTGAAAATATAAATTTTGGAAAATTGTATTCAACTATAGAATTCTTAATAAAAAAATAAAAAGATCATATATACTAAATATCCTCCAAAGTTTACAGTCTAAGCTGCAAAAAAACGTATAGTTTGTGTACCTCTGATATTGACAATGTCATGCTAAACATTTTTGGTTTCCTCAAACCTTACATACTCATTTATTGAGATTTTTTATATTATATAAACCTAAGGAGAAAAGTTCCTAGACTCGTGGTTGCAAGATTGCTAGCATGTGGCTGGACATAGAGAACATGTTACAATAATGGCTTGATATGAAATCCCATTTTCAAAGTGTGGGTCAAGAAGAATTTTCTTCTCTAATCTGGAAACACACTGAAAAGAGAGTAGAGAAAAAGGATTTCTGCACAACACACATTTATGTATTTATTTCTTCAAAACTATTTGATGATCTTTAAAGTGGTCATCACAAGCATAGAAAAGATGAATTGATTACACCTGAGTGTATGATGTTAGAGTAGGTCACAGCAAAACTCATCCACTAAAGAAAAAAGAAACTCATTCATTTCTTGGAAAATAAGACTGTTTCAGAACACACACACATATTACTAGAAAAGAAAGGGCAGCCAAGTTAAACAGAATTTCCTCAACCTCTTTATTAAAATTGTAACTTACTGTAATACAACTTCATTTTCAGGAGTTCAAATTACCTATCTGCCTCAAAACAAATTTCACTGAGAAACAGAGGTTTAGCTTAGGAAAATATTCAATATGCTTTGTAGTGTGTGAATATAATGGGCATTTTAAACAGGAATAACCTATTATGAATAGACACAAAGAACATGATTAACAAATGGCTGTTCTACCAAAACAAGCCAGTAGATAACAATGTAGATAGATATTTTCAGAGATGGAAGGTGATTCCTGCAAGCCTAACCTGCTGTTGCTGCTAAGTAAAATCCTAAGTATTCCATTCTCAAATGACTTTGTTGAGTATTTAGTTTGAAATCATCACATTGGACTGATATCAGGAATCAGTGTACTGTTGGGTTGATAGGAGCAGAGCTGTAAGTCAAAATGAATTTTACGTCTGAGTGAATTCAGGTTTACTATTATATAAAAGTGTCTTAAATGTTTCAGGTAGTTTAGAGATTTATTATTAGAAAAGGAAACAGAACAACAAAAGTAGCTTACTGTATCATAGGAGAGAAAGAAATATGTCATTGTCATTTGATGTTAAATATAGTTACTATTTGTTTAATTGGTCCTATAGTATTTACATTCTTTTTTTTCTTTTTAATAGCATTTACTTGTTTTAGGGGAGTTTTAGTTTCATAGCAAAACTGAGAAAAGGACACAGAGAATTCCCATAAATCCCTTGCCCCACACATGCCTAGCCTCTCCCACTGCTAATATCCCCCACTGGAGGGGTATATTTGTTACCAGTGATGAATCTACTTTGACACATCATTATCAACCATAGTCCACTAGTTTACGTTAGGGTTCACTCTTGATGTTGTATATTCTTTGGGTTTGGAAGAATGCCTCCTGGCATGCATTCACCATTATAGAATACAGAATTATTTTAGTGCCTTAATAATCCATACTCCACCTGTATTTCCTCCTTGCACCCTAATAGCTGGCAACCACTGGTATTTCCTCCAACTCTACATTCTTATTATTATCATTACTATCCTTTAGTTTCTTATTTTAAAAGTTTGTTAGAGGAGTTTTAGATTTACATAAAAAACTCAAAGGAAAACAGAAACTTCCCATAAACTCCTTCCCCTGACAAATGCACGCCCACCACCATTTATCAACATGTCCCACCACAGTGGTACATTTTTTTTTTTTTATCATGTCTGAGTCCATCCTGACATGTCATAATCATCAAACTCCAAACTCCACAGTTTACCATAAAGTTCACTGTTGGTGTTATATATCTTGTGGGTTTGGACAAATATACAATGGCAGTTATCTATCATTACAATATCATACAGAGTATTTTCTCCCAATTCCCTAAAAATGTTCTGTACTCCATCTATTCATCTCTTTGCACCAACTCCTGGAAACCACTTATTTTTTACTGCCTCCATAGTTTTGCCTTTTCTAGAATGCCAAATAGTTAGAATCATACAGCAGACAGCCTTTCACATTGGCTTATTTCACTTCGTAGTATGGATTTAAGTTTTGTTCATGTCTTTTCATGGCTTGCCAGCTCATATCTTCTTACATCTAAATAGCCCACTCTCAGCCTGTATCACAGTCTATTTATCCATTCACCTAGTGAGGGATATCTTGATTGCTTCCAAGTTTTAGCAATTAGGAATAAAACAGCTATAAACATCCTCGGGCAGGTTTTGTGTGGGCATATTTTGAACTCCTTTGGCTACACACCAGGGAGTGCAACTGCTAGATCATATTATAAGAGTATGTTTAATTTTGTAAGAAACTGCTAAACTGTTTTTCCACAGATGCTGTATCTTTTTGCATTTCTACTAGCAATGCATGGAAGATTCTGTTGCTCCACATCTTGACCTGTATTTGGTGTCTTCAGTGTTCCACACACTGGATGTTTTTTTTTTTTTTTCAATTTTTAATGTTTATTTATTTTTGAGAGAGAGAGAGAGAGACAGAGACAGAGACAGAGCAGAAGCAGGGGTGGGGCAGAGAGAGAGAGGCAGACACAGAATTCAAAGTAGGCTCCAGGACCTGAGCTATCAGCACAGAGCCTGACACCAGGCTTGAACCCATGAATCATGGGATCATGATCTAAGCTGAAGCCAGACACTCAACCGACTAAGCCACCCAGGTGACCCTAATCAACTTTTTAAAGATCCACTGGATGGTGCTCTCTCTCTCAAAAATAAGGAGACATTAAGAAATTAAAAAATAAATAAATAGCTGATTACTTTAGCTAAAAAACACATACTTAATAGTAAAACCAACTAGGATCTATGAATTTGTGAGTCAGAGCTCCCTGGTGAACAATGAGTAGCCTCTAAAGTCTCGAGCATAAAGCAGATATATTTCACAACTGTAATTCTTCCTGCTATGTGAGGAATGCCTGTATATCTAACAACTGTAATTTTTTCTGCTATGTGAGGTATGCCTGTATACCTCACATTTCTCCTGTGCCACTAGAGTTCAAAACATGTCTTGTGCAGGAAGGAAGGACTTGGGGAGCTTCCCCCCTGTTGCGTCTATTTCTCTATTTCATTTGATTGTCTACATGCTTGGAATCATTAGAAAATAGTAAATATGCAGAAGAACTCTTATTCCTATGGGCTTTACAATGCAATCTTGTGTGTTAACTCAATTATTATAAATTATACCTAAAATGTATTGTTATGTATAAATTATATATGGAAATTGTACATAGTCACATATTTATATATATATATATATAATGTAAACATTATATTAAAATCTAATTTATGACTTTTTTCTTACATAGCATACTGAAATTTTCTCTCCACCAAATAAAAGGTGACACAGGGATTATTTAGAATCTTATCAACAATATCTTGAACAGTTATAACAACCATATGGTTAGTATATGGCACTCAGGGGCAGTAACTGATAAGCAGTGATATGAAGCTGTAGATAAAAGAAAGCATATTTGATTACTGGAAAATTTTTCAGGTACCTTTGCAGTGTGAAACAAATATCTGTGTGAGATAATGGCAGGTAAGACAATGTGAAAATACTTTATGAAAGTTCTCTCAAATTTATACTTTATCTCTCACTGAACAAAGGTGTAATTGGAAACACACTCAGTTTTGAGACTAGAAGCACAATAAAAATTAAAACCAATGAATATTACTTTTCCCAGTATAGTATAAATTCAACACAATGGCTTTTGCATCAAAGTGGTATCAATTATAAATCTGCCATCCTGAACTTTGTCTGCTTAATGAACTAACCCGTTAGCCCGAATGACCCTTAAATGTGAGATGGAAATAATACTACTACTTATTGTACAAATTTGGTGTGATCATTAAATCACAGAATGAAATAACTTAGAACAGAGGCTAAAACATAGTAATAAGTTTCGGCATTATTTGTTTTGTTGATTAGATGTGAGCAGCATGAAAATCCTTAAATTTGTAAAACTATAAAAGCCAGTGTGTGACTCATGACCCCAGTGACTATTGTGATCATGGAGATATGCGGGGATTGAATTCTCTCTCACCAAGTTTCTGGGTGACCAAGCTGAGCAAAGTTCTCTGATAGCTAGCACTGGACATGTAACATGAGACAGAAATCAAGCTTTACACTGTCAAATCACTGAGATGCAGTGGTGGTTTGTTACTATAGCATTGCCTAGGTTAAATTGGTTCATAGGAAGTGAAATGTTATTTGAAGAATGCTAGGACTGAAGTCTATAGGAGCGATTATGGTACAGTTTGGAGAAATTCTAATTGGATACTGCTGCAAAAAGAGGTTGACTAAAAAATGTTTCACAAAAAAATAGAAAAATAAAATTTTGTGTGCAGGGTATTAAGAAGAGTCAAAGAAAATACTAAACTATTATTTTAAAGCAGTCAGTAAGAAATGAAGAAGTGATTAAAGAAAAAAGTAGTGATTAGGTAGAATATTTAGGTGGAAGATAATTTATATTTAGAACATAAGTTCCTAGCTTTATTAAGGAATTAAGAGATTAAAAGAAACACACAAAAAAGAATTCCTCCAGGACAGCACTTAGAAGATGCCCAGATTTAGAGTGCTTAACTCTCAAAAGACAAAAGGCTTTATTGGAGGAAGTAGTAAGTCAAATAGTAAGTTATTGTCCTACATAGTTATGATTATATCTTAAGCATTTTTTAGGTTTGATTATTTTGAGAGAGAGTGAGAGTGAGTGCATAAGCAGGGGAGGGGCAGATAGAGGGAGACAGAGAATCCCAGGCAGGCTCTGGGCTGTCAGCAAGGAGCCAGATGTGGGGCTTAATCTCACAAACCTCAAGATCATGACCTCAACTGAATCAAGAGTCAGACACTTAACTGACTGAGCCACGCAGGTGCTCCAGTTACATTTTAATTTCTTGGTTATTAATTAAATTTTAAATGAATTAGTTAATTATATATAAAGATCAAATTCAGCATTTGGGGTCATATGTGGCACTTAGTAAAATAAGTACAAAATTTTATATGACATATAAAGAAAAGTAAATTTTATTATTATTTTATTTTTAAATATCTATTATCCTATGATTGCTTCTCCTAAGTGAAATCATGAACATGTAATTTTCATTGAAGATACATTTATATTAGTAATTTTGGTGTTAATAAATACCTATAGTGATAGAAAGTTCATATTGCTCTTATTTTTCAATGTGCATCAATAATCACTTTTTTTAATAAATAAAACTGGGAAAGGATTATATTCTAGTCCTTTAGTATAACTGACTACTAATGATGGCACAGAATGGAAATGGAAAATATCCATTATCTTTTCTTAAAGAATCTATAACAAACTAGGAAAGATAAATAAATAGCATACTTATACCAATATTAACAGATGTACAAATCACTTAGGAAATAGAACAATGATTAATAGTAGTTAAATGCAAAAGGAAAAGTATATAAATAAATGAGCAGAGTTACTTAGATAAAGCTGAGAAATTTTCTCAGAAAAGGATTTTTGTTGAATCAGAAGTCTTGTTGTTAATTGTATTTTATATATACACACACACAGAGTAAGAGAGAGAGAAAGAAAGGGTGGGGTACCAGGAGACTCTGGAGGGCATGCACATAATATCACTGCATCTGTAAGAGAAGGAATCCAATCTGTCTTCTCTTTCTAGTACTTCTTAACAATTACAGACAATACTTTTTTTCCACATTATATTGAATTTTTGTTCTCTTGCTAGGCTCTAAATTGGAGGTTGTGGGCTGTTCATAAAAGCTGCATACTGCTTGAGCTAAAGCAATTGATAAAGCCGACTGGAGAGATCTCTTTGACTACCACAGACAAAGCAGGTCTAGTGTGGAACTGTTTCAAAATGAGAAACCAACTGAAACCAAATACTTGGATGACAAACATGTAGAGAATTTGAAATGAGCCATTAAGGTACTGTAGCAGATTTTGAATTCATGGGCTAATTATTATTACATTACTTATTTTCCTGTCATTTTCCCAAATAGAAATAATCTACTGAGAAGGGAACTGATATTCTATATCATGGCTGCTATGGCAATCAAAGTAATTTTACCTGATTAGAGGCTCCTGCATGGCTCAGTTGGTTGAGCATCTGACTCTTGATTTCGGCTCAAGTCATGATCCCAGGGTCATGGGATGAAGCCCCATATCAGGCTCTGTGCTGAGTGTGGAGCTGGCTTGGGATTCTTTCTCTCTCCGTCTTTCTCTTCCCTGCTTTCACTCTCTCTCTTTTTAAAATGATTTAAGAAAGTATTTTACCTGCTTAAATAGTCTGAATTTGGAATGGGGAAAGACAGAACATTCCTTTAAATTTTTTCATTTAATACAGAGAGAAGAGGCTTAGTAGAAAATAGAATAGCAAGTGTAACAACAAAAACAGCAATCTTATATAAGTCTGTAATCTTTTTCAATATGTTATTTTATAACAGCACTGGCATTTTCAGTATGCTGCATTTGCTGAGCTGTAATTTAAGTCTCAAAAGGAAAAAAATACTTTGCAAATTTAAATGCATTTATTCAGTGACCACTCTACCTACCACAAAAATAGCTGTTTCATTTCACCCCAGGTTGTTACAAATTAAAATGCAAAATCATTTTAAAAGATAGTTAAAAGAGACAAAACACTAAAAGTAATAGTTTCTACATTGAGAAATTAAGTAGGCAAAACAGCCATTTGAGAATTAGGTACTCTGACCATGGCTCTAGGATAGAAATCCGTGTATATCTTCATTACGTGTAAACTATGTTACATTTTGTGCATTCAATGGATTAGGCTTTTTAACTTCAGATGAAGCTTTCTGCTTGATTAAGCTCCTGAGACATAGATAAAATGGAATGGCAAATAAAAAGCTAATTATGCACTATATTGTAGAGACGGAAAGAATACATATTTCACAAAAATGTTAGTTACAATCTATGTTATGTTATGGAAGCCAAATAGATGACAACTGTTTTATTATTTTTGCTTGTTCATCTGTCCAACCATTCATGGGGATGGGAAATATACTCGGGTCTCATAAATGTCTAAATTAGGTGAGGTAGGAAAGGAACACAGTGGTGAAAGTAGATATGGTCTCACTATAGTTTTAAGGATCTTAGGTAGTTTAGAAAGATGCTATAGGAAGCCACTTAGACCTAGGGTAATTTGATACAACAAGCATCTGCGATTCTGTTCAGAGATGGTCAGGATGGCTGAGAGGGACATGAGATTGCTAGATTTTATCTTGGTCTCTACTATGTCCCTAGCACTGACCCCCTCTCCCTAAGAAAAAGCATATGTAATCTACCAGAAAGATACATATTCATCTATTTGTTACTACTGTGAGAAAAACTTGTAACTTCTTGAATGTTATTTTGTTTTATTAAAATTTAATAAACACACAGAGCATAAAAAGCATCTGCTGGGTAATTAGTAAAACATCCCTGGGAGAGCAGAGAGAGCAACAAAGTGGAGGTAGAAGAAACAAGACTAGAAATTCAGAGGTGATACTAGAGAGCCTAAATTTCTCTCCCTGCTAAATTTATTCTTAAGCAAAATAACTACATAAATTTAAACATTGGGTAGCCATATTGTGCTACTATGTGAGTTTGCAGCTGAAAAAGACGCATAAAAGCCTTGTGGACATTCAACCCCACTGGTTCTCTGATGAAGAACTATGCTTATAGATTTAACATATATGTAGGTTATAAAAAAATAATGTTTATTCATTTGGGAGAGACAGAGACAGAGCACAAGTGGGGGAGCGACACAGAGAGAAAGGGAGACACAGGATCTCAAGCAGGTTCCCAAGCAGGCTCCAGGCTCCAGCTGTCAGCACAGAGCCCAGGTAGGGCTCAAACTCAGCAACTGTGAGATCACTCCCAGAGCCGAAGTCAAACACTTAACAGACAAAGCCACCCAGGCGCCCCTAAATAGGTTCATTTTAAAGTTTAATACCTTGAAGAAAAATTTTTAAAGATTCTTTATTCTTTCCAAATTGTTACTGTCTTTTGGGGCTCCACATCACATGCTTAGGTCTTTCAGGTTTTCATATTTAAAAAAAATATCTTTTTTATTGCTTTCTAAATAATCTTGTAGCAGGATTCTCACAGTGAGTCATGGCACCGAGGAGGATTTTCTTTCCAGGAAGCAACTTAGTTCCTTCCGGCAATGCTCAGTTGCATTCATACCCAAAGAACTGAGCCCTGAACACCTCATGGTGTACTTTTTTAGACATTTTCTATTTCTTTGTCTCTCACATATGGTAACACACAAACATGCAGTCTGATTAAGTGGTCTCAAGTTACAAGGCTGCAAAAGATATTATCATGTGTGGTATACATATAGCCAGGTTGCCTTGAAGGTTTTGTTTTTTTGCTTTGCTTTTTTTTTTTTCTCTCCTTGGACCCTACCACAATCTTAATTTCACTTCTTCCTCACTTTATATACAAAGTTTATCTGGAAACATATTTATTAATCTCACAAATTATATTAACTCTGGCCACATTTGTGTTTGCATTTGATCAGAGAATATATCTAGTTTCTGGAATATTTAGTTATTTTTCGTTCTACTTGCCAGTATACAATTGATCTTGTGTTTTTTTTCCATCACATAAATACAAATAAATAACAGAGAATGTTAGGTACTGTCCAATGATCTAATATTCAGAATTTTTTGTGTTATATCAGTCTTTTTAATGTTTACTTACTATTTTTGAGAGACAGAGACAGAAACAGAGACAGAGAGAGAGAGAGACAGAGCTTAAGCAGAAGAGGGGCAGAGAGAGAGGGAGAGACAGAATCCTAAGCAGGCTCCAAGCTCCAAGATGTCAGGACAGAGCCTGATGCTGGCTTGAACTTGCAAATCGTGAGATCATGAACTGAGTTGAAGTCAGATGCCTAACAAACTGAACCACCCAGGTGCCCCTCAGTCTGCTTCTTAAATGAGAGAGAGATTTGACTTTCCCTCTATAAGTACATGATTAACAAGTTATTGTATCTCTATTAATTTTTATCTTACATATTTTCACTGCTTTTTTTTTGCAGAATGTGCCTTTTGTTATTTTATAATGTCACCTATTACATAGCTTCACAATTTTAACATTAAATTAAAACTTAACACACTATAAATATTACAATTTGTGTTTTATTTTCTTGCCTTTGCTTGACAAATTTTTAATTTCCTACTTTATATTCAAATTTTATTGATTCCTACAAACTGAATCTAGTTTTGTTTTTATGCCTTTATTTTTCATTTAATAAGCTATTAATATTCTTGCTTCATTTTCCAGACTTTAGCATTGCTGTAAGAACTCAGATGACAGTCTCATATTTCTTTACCTTGGAATCTTTTTTAATCTTGTCACATTGTATGGTTTTTTCTTTAGCCTTAGAATTTAGGCATTCTAAAAGAATATGTCCAGGCATTTTCTACATTCAAACTCAATAAACTTCTAATAGATAAAATCACCTCTCTTCCAGCTATTAAAAAATATCTTCTGTTATTCATTTCATCAACACTGTTTGTCTCCTCTAGAACTTCTATTTTTATATGCAGAGCCAACTGGATATATGTTACAGGTCTCTTTTCTGGTTTAGCATTTTTATCCCCTATCATTGTTTGTGTTATGAAAGAATTCTTATTCTTGATTTTTGTCATCCAAATACACGTAAAAACAATGCAACATTAACTGAAATTTCATTTGATGTTCATGGTTTTGAGATCTAAAAATATATAAATTGCAATTTAATGGCAATACACACTTTCAAGCATTTTAAAAGATAAGAAAAATCTAAACCACATATTATGGTCTTTGAAAAAGTATTTATAGAAGATGGTTGTGCTTTTTAAAAATGTTATTGTAGGGGCGCCTGGGTGGCTTAGTCGGTTAAGCGTCCGACTTTCGCTTAGGTCATGATCTCGCGGTTGTGGGTTCGAGCCCCGCGTCGGGCTCTGTGCTGACTGCCAGCTCAGAGCCTGGAGCCTGTTTCAGTCTGTGACTCCCTCTCTCTCTGACCCTCCCCTGCTCGCGCTGTCTCTCTCTCTCCTAGAAAAAAATAAAACATTAAAAGAATTTAAAAAAATAAAAATAAAAATGTTATTGTAGTACATAAATACACAGACATGTAAAAATGTTGCTAAGGTAGATGTCCAAGAGATTACTGCCTATGTTTTCTTTAAGTAGATTTATGTTAAGTCTCACATTTAGGCCTTTAATTCATTTGGAGTTATTTTTTGTATGGTTTAAGAAAGTGGTCTAGTTTTGTTCTTTTGCATGTAGTTGCCCAGTTTTCCCAGTACCATTTATTGAGGAAACTTTCCTTTCCTATTATTTTTTTTTGCATCCTTTGTTACAGACTAATTGACCATTTTAGCATGGATTTATTTCTGGGCTCTTTATCCTGTTCCATTGATCTATGTCTATATTTGTGCCAGTACCATACTACTCTGGCTGCTATATCTTTGGGCTATATCTTAAATATCTTAAATCTGCTATATCTTAAATCTGGTGTTTTGATACCTTCAGTTTTGTTCCTTTTTAAGATTGCTATTTGGAGTATTTTATGGTTCAACAAAAATTTTAAGATTATTTATTCTAGTTAATTTATTATAATTAATTTTGTTTCATATCTTGATAATATCTCTGAATCTGTTTTGGAATCTTATGTGTGCTACTGGCCTAAAAAATCCAGAAGGAAATATTTAACCCTGATTTTGACCACATGATGCTGATGAAGCTTGAACCAAGTTTATCTCCACTTTTTTAGTCAGTATTGTAAACCCTCTGGTTCATTAGGTCCCCAGGAAAAAGGTCCACTAAAACTTCTTTAGTTCAGTTTATGTGAGATTTCTCATCCCACAGTAATAGCAAGGGGTGGGGGAATATTTTAGCATTTTCACTGACTTAAGGCATAGTATGGTCTCCTCTTACATTTATGTATGTTTTCTCTTGTTGCTTGATTCATAAACTGAATATATTTCTTTTTGCTAAATGTATTTATTTAACTTCACATTAGTTAACATATAGTGTATTATTGGTTCTAGGAAGAGAACCTGGCGATTCATTACTTACATAAACACCCAGTGCTCATCCCAACAAGTGCCCTCCTTAATGCCCATCACTCCTTTAGCCAATCTCTCCACCCAATACACCTCTAGCAACCCTCAGTTTGTCTTCTGTATATAGGAGTCTCTTATGGTTAGTTTCCCTCACTCTCTGTTTTTACCTTATTTTTCCTTTGCTTCCCCTATGTGCATCTGTAGTGTTTTTAAAATTCTACATATGAGTGAAATTACATATTTGCCTTTCTCTGACTAACTTATTTCACTTACCATAATAGACTCTAGTTCCATCCACGTTGTTGTAAATAATAAGAATTTGGTCTCTTTGCCAAATAGTATCCCATTGTGTGTGTGTGTGTGTGTGTGTGTGTGTGTGTGTGTGTGTGTGCGTGTGTTCCTTATCTGTTCATCAGTTGATGGAAATTTGTGCTCTTTCCATAACTGACAATTCTTGATAGAAATCTTATAAACATTGGGGCACATGTGCTCTTTTGAATCAGCATTTTTGTATCCTTTGAATACCTAGAAGTGAAATTCCTGGGTCACGGGGTAATTCTATTTTTAACTTCTTGAAGAAACTCCATACTGTTTTCCACAGTGGCTGCACCAGTTTGCATTCCCACCAACAATGTATTCCCTTTCTCTGCATCCTTGCCAATATCTGTTATTAATTTATTGCCATCCTGACAGGTGTAAGGTGCTACCTAATCATGGTTTTGATTTGTATTTCCCTGATGTTGAATGATGTTAAGCATCTTTTCCAGTGTCTGCTATCCATTTGATATCTTCTTTGGAAAGGTCTCTAGTCATGTCTTCCACCAATGTCTTTACTGGATTATTTTTTTTTTTGGGGGGGGGTGTCCAAGTTCTTTATAGATTTGGGATACTAACCCTTTATCCAATATGTCATTGCAGATATCTTCTCCCATTCTGTCAGCTGGTTTTTAGTTTTGTTGATTGTTTCCTCTGCTGTGCAGAAAGTTTTTATCTTGATGAGGTCCCAACAGTTCATTTTTGTTTTTATTTCCTTTGCCTCCAGAGACACATCTAGTAAGAAGTTGTTGCAGCCAAGGTCAAAGAGGCGCTGTCTGTGTTCTCCTCTAGAATTTTAATGGTTTCCTATCTCACATTAAAGTCTTTCACCCATTTTGAATTTATTTATTTATTTTTTGTATGGTATACGACAGTGGCCCAGGTTCATTCGTCTGCAATGTCATCGTCTCCTTTTTCCAGCACTATGTGTTTGCAATGTCATCGTCTCCTTTTTCCAGCACTATGTGTTAAAGAGATTTATTTTCCATTGGATACTCTTTCCTGCTTTGTTGAATATTAGTTGGCCATACATTTGTGTTTGCATTTCCAGGTTTCCTATTCTGTTACATTGATCTAAGTGTTGTTATTGTGCAGTATCATTCTCTCTTGATGACTACACCTTTGGAATATGGCTTGAAGTTCAGAATTGTGATGCCTCCAGGTTTGGTGTTCTTTTTCAACATTTCTTTGGCTCTTTGGGGTCTTTTCTGGTTCCATACAAATTTTAAGACTGTTTGTCCTAGCTCTGTGAAGAATGCTCGTGTTATTTTGATAGGGATTGCACTGAATGTGTAGATTGCTTTGGGTATTACCAACATTTTAATGATATTCTTTCTTCCATAAGCATGGAATGTTTTTCCATTTCTTTGCGTCTTCTTCAATTTCTTCTATAAGCTTTCTATAATTTCCAATATACAGAATTTTTTTTTATCTCTTAGGTTAGGTTTATTCCGAGTTACCTTATGGTTTTTGGTGTAACTGTAAATGGGACTGTTTCCTTGATTTCTCATTCTGCTGCTTCATTATTGGTGTATAGAAATGCAGCTGATTTCTCTACTATTGATTACTCAACCTGATGTACTTCTCTTTCTCCTTCTCCATTTCCTTCACTTTCTTTTTCTTTTGAATTGATACTCTCTACCTTATGAAAAAGTTGGAAGTGTATGTATACAATTTTGCTATATTGGATTTTCCTCATAACAGAAATAAGTTATCAGAGTAGCTATGATGAGAAGAGTACTGGATTATATATTGCAAAGGGAATTTGCTCCCCTTTCTTCTAAACTTTAGTTCAAATTAAAAAAAAAAAGAAAGAAAGAATTTCTACTGAAATAACTAAATCTTATAATATAATGCTGTAATCTTTTAAAGAACAAAATAATAAAATTTCATAAGATGGCTGTTAAGTGGAGTCTAACCTTTCTACTAAAACAAACAAAAGACATGTTGATTACCACAAATAAAATGGAATAAAAAATCTTAGCTCTAGATGTTGTTTAATTCCAAAGAAAAATATGAACTGAAACACTAGATTCTCATTCTGTATTGCTATTTTTCAGTTTCTAATATTTTTAAAGGCAAAAATTCTAAAACTGCAATAGTTTCCTCCTTGTTGTTGTTTCTGCTGTTATTTTGTTTACTGTCTTTATTTGACTGGTGTGACAGTCCTTATTAACCCTCAGATTCTTGAGAGTTTTACTTGAGCTCCATTTTACTTAGAGTATACTCTGTGGATGCTATTTATCCTTTTGTACCTAAGTACCCTTGCAGAGAAGATGAAAGGATCACTTTCCCATAAAATTCCATGGTGAGGTAAAAGGTTCTATAAAAGTACATTTCAAGAGAATCCTAATAAGATGTTTAAAATATAGCCTACTTTTTCTCCTCTGCACGATATACCTATAACATCTTGTTATGACTATCCTATATTTTTGAGAAAATTTTATTTTATTCTTGAAGAGACATGTAATATGAATTGTTTTATAAATGTAATTTACAAGTTGTAACCAGAACTTCAAGTATTACAACATGTCACATTTTATTCCTGACTTTTAAAATAATTTAATTTGATACTTTGAAGGAGAAATAACAGCTTTAAAAATTCAATAAGTTTTAGTTCAAGATGGTGGTCTGGAAATTATACTTAAGGTTGTTTCCTCCCTAAAATACCACAGAAATTACAGTAAATGGTCATAAAATAGAATGGAAATAAATTCAGAAAAACTCTGAGACTATTATTAATTTACCTTGCCTTTGTCAGGCTGCTAAAACAAAACTACCATTGACTGAGAGGCTTATAAAAAATAAACATTTATTTCTCATAGTTACGGAGGCTGAGAAGCCCACAGCACAAGAGATTCATTCTGTTGAGGGCCCTCTGCATTGACTGTCATTATTTCCATTATAACTTCACATGATGGAAGGGACAGACAAAGGATTTCTCCTTATCTGTTTTATAAGGACGCTAATACCATTTATAAGGGCCCATCCCTCATGACCTAATCACCTCCCCAAAGGCCTCACTTCCTAACAGTACCATCTTGAGGATTAGGTTTCAACATGTTATTCAGGTAGGAAGACACAATCCTTCATACCAAACCACACCTGAACAAGGTTTTAAAAACATATCTCTACATAATATAAAGTAGATGAGACTGTAGAAACAAATAAATCAAACTAGAGAAAATCACATAACAATATAGGCACAGGAAAATCTCCAACAAGAGTAAAACCCATTCTGCTCAGTAAACACAAGTAAATTTAGAGTTACAAGGTACCGAAGATTGTATCCTATGATCTGGCTGGTGAAATATGGTTTTCCCCTTAAAAATAAAGTGATTTTTTTTTTCAAAAAGGTGAAGATCTATTAGGGAATAGGAAAGGCTCTAACTATAAAGGTCAGTAGTTCAGAATAAATCTTGTCTTACTTTGGCTTTGGAAGAGGTGATGGCCTATTGCAACCTTTCCATTTATGTGCTTAAGTAAAAGCTTATCTGAAATATGTAAGAGGGGCTTCAGTGTAGGTCTAACCTTCCAAGGAGAAGACTATTGGGGAAATAGACCAGACGTACAAATACAATCCTTTTCATTAATCATCCTGACCTCAATTCATCAATAGAAATGGAAATTCAATATTTACTGTAATGAAAAATAAAACAAGGTAAAAGGTGTAAGATGAACAAATAGAACATAGTGGAAAAAAGAGAAATTTTGAAAACATAATCAAACCTTTAAAATTCCTATCAAAATTTTTAGATTAGAGAAGACAGCATATCCTTAAAGCCAGATTGCACAAAAGTATGGAAATCAGAATTTTTTTATTTTAAAAAATTTTAATGTTTATTTATTTTTGAGAGAGATAGAATGCAAGTGGGGGAGGGGTAGAAAGAGAGGGAGACACAGAATCCAAAGCAGGCTCGAGGCTCTGAACTGTAGGTACAGAGCCCGATGCAGGGCTCAAACAAACGAACACCAAAGTATGACCTGAGTTGAAGCCAGATACTTAATTGACTTAGCCACCAGGCACCCCAGAAATATTTTATTAAGATACCTGGCTTCTACTCTGTGATATAGATAACTAAAAGGCTGTCTCATCCTTATAAAGTAAGAGAGAGAGATTAACTTTCAGATTCATGATTTTTTTCAAACCAATTAGAGAGCTGAGGATGCAGAACAGAGAACTGACCTAAAATCTAAGGAAAGACAGGTACTTGCTGGGAGAGAGGAGGTGAGATCACACATTTATCTAGGGAAGATATACAAGACATCTGTAAGAATAATTCAACCAAAAGAGTTGATGAATTGATTTTGGTCAAGTGTAGTATTGGCAGTATAAAGCCCTTGAAAGATAACAGAATTTGAAAATATTCTTTTGTATTCAGCTAAATGAATGAAGTTAGATATCAAATACTACATATTGTATGATTCTATTAACATATAACATTCTAGAAAAGGCAAAACTAGAAGGATGTAAAATCAATTTGTGGTATGCATTGGGATTTGAGAAGGAGAGGTTGATATGAAGACATTATATTTGGAATGATGGACCTGTTCTGCCCAAAAGTGCAGTGGTGAATATACAACTCTTCGACTTTATCAAAACCCATAGAACCATCCACCAGAAACAGTGATTTTTTAATATATATCTATAAATATTTAAAAATCAGGATGGTAAGATAGATGAAGTGTGACAAAATAACTAAACTATAACTGAGTCACATAACCATATTGATGGGAATGAAGAAAACAGAAGCTGTTCTAAATAACTGTGCAAACCAGTGTTTTGCCTGGATATTGTGGGGGTAAATATATATAAAGAAATGTATCCAATAATCTATTCTGGTTGATAACTGTGGCTCTTCCTTCGATAGGGCTTAGCAAATTTTAAAGTATCATAGGGTAACATTGAGAAAATTTTCCTGAACCACGAGCAAAAATTACTAGATACAAAATATAAATCCAAGTAGAGTCAATTATCAGAATTAATAAAAACAGAAAATAATAAAGGAAATATTAGGTACAAATATTAAGAACTCAAATAATATGAGCCGATTATATTAAATGTGTTTAATATAAACATGTTATATTTTTATAACATGTTTATAAAATGTTGAAATCCCTTTTCCTAAACATAGGCAACAGATGTTCAAATAACATGGGCAAAGAAAAGACTGCATAAGCTTTAACAAATAAAAACACACAAACAATAATAGCAAAAATAGGCAATGCCTGATATCTCTTGAAGGGAGTGCACAGAAGGAGTTAAGATGGCAAGGTTCGGGAGACCCTGGGTTTGCCTGATCACTTGAACACATTTATAACAACATCAAATCTTTTTGGACGCCTACGAAATCGATTTGAGGACAAAGAGAATAATCTGCATAATTAGAGGGAGAGACGTGGCAGGTAGGAGGTGTGGAGACAGGAAGCGGGTGAGAGAAAAGCCGCGGTGCTGTGGAGCGGAAGGAGAAAGGCTGAGAGAAGGAGAGAGACAGAGAGGAGTCCAACTGGGTTCACACAAGAAAAAAACTCCCCTAAAACCACTGACTGGGAAACCGAGAGGAACTTACTATAGCAGTTTTTTTTGCCACCAGTAGAGCTCCAACTCCGAGGTTTTCGAGGTCTGTGCCGTTGCACCGAGTTGAGCGAGGCGGGCGGGAGGGCTGCTGGGAGAAGGAGGGCGGAGCCCGGGGAGCGGACCGGGTGGGGCGGGGATGCCTCGTGTGAGAGGAAGTTCCCTTCTGGGAGTGTTTTTGGATGAAGAGCTATTTCAACAGCAGGGGACAGGCTCCTGCAGAGGGCAGATAACCCGGTCGCAGCTGTTTCTCTGCTTCAGCGTAAACTCCAGGCCCCTGCGCATATACGCAGCTGCGTTTCTGGGACAGAACCGCGCCAGGCACTGTGCGGCAAGGCGACCTTCCGGAGGAGGGGAGCGGTCTGTGCCTTGTAAGGTCAGTTAAAATTCGTAGTTTTGAATGCCAGTCGCGCAGCAGAGGTAAAACACAGGATAGCTGTGGCGCCAGGTGTGTCGTCGGCGCAGGCATGCGGTTTGAGGGAAGGGTTCCCAGGGACCTGGGACACAGGAGGGGAGATTGTTCACTCTTCCGTGAGGGCCTCCTGAACAGCCTTGGTGGGCATGACCTCCCCTTCCTGGAGGATGAGAGACCCGGGTGACACCATCTTCCCGCCACCCTGTACCGCCCACCAGTACTGTAGATCTTCAGTCAGCATAGAGGTGCCCCCAGTGGAGGCTGGCGCCGCTTATACCAAACCTCACCACATTGTGCCCTGCAGGGGCATCTTTCCTACGGCAGGTTTGACAGTGAGCCAGCATAGCAAGCCTCTCTCCCGGAGGACCCACACTCCCTCCTCCCTTGCCCCCCCTCCCACGCAGCAAGTCACAGAGTGCTCCAAAGCATCAGCTTTAGTTCTGGTGGAAACAGAGCCAGATCTTTTTTTTGTTTGTTTGTTTTAATCTCTTTCCCTTTTCCTTCCTTCCTTCCTTCCTTCCTTCCTTCCTTCCTTCCTTCCTTTCTTCCTTCCTCCCCCCCTTCCTCCCTCCTCCCTCCCCCTCCCTCCCTCCCTTCCTCTCCCTCTCTCTCTTCTCTTTCTTTCTTCTTTCTTTCTTTCTTTCTTCTTTCTTTCTTTCTTTCTTTCTTTCTTGGTTTCTTTCTTTCTTGGTTTCTTTCTTTCTTGGTTTCTTTCTTTCTTGGTTTCTTTCTTTCTTGGTTTCTTTCCCTTTTTGGAATCAGGCATTTTGTTCAATTGTTTGTTAGCTTTAATCTTTTTTTGGATGAGGCCTCTTTTTTCTTTCTTTGTCTTCGAAATCAAGCTTATAGTTTTTTTGTTTTGTCTCTTTGCTTGTGTTTTTTCTTTTCCTTTTCTCCTTTTTGCTGGGCTAGGCTTTTTTTTTTAATTTATTATTATAATTTTTAATCAGGCTTATTTTAACAACCAAATGAAAGCACACCTAATTAGAGGTCCAAACACTTCTTACTGCAAGCAAGGAGGAGCTCTATAGAGGACTGATTTGTGGGAAAGGCAGACCAAACACAACGGTGGAATGCATGCAGCCTATACCAGAAACACTTCCTGAAGTACCAGGCCCTACACAGTGTATGACTCCTTCTTAAAATAGCATTACTCTCAGGAGCAGGAAACATAAGCTTTCATAAGCAAAAGTCAGAAACCCTAGAAAAATGACAATACAGAGACATACTCCCCATAAGAAAGAAAGATTAAGAAGAAATTACAGCCAGGGAGTGCTCACAGATAGAAGCAATATATCTGATCAAGAATTTAGAACACTAGTCATAAAAGTACTGGTTACACTTGGTGGGGGGGCAGGGGCAGAGGAAGCATAGAGAACACCAGAGAAACTCTTGTTGAAGAGATAAAAGACCTAAAAACTAGTCAGGTTGAAATAAAAAATGCTACAACTGAGATGCAAAACTGACTGGTATAATTGCAATGAGGATGGAATAAGCAAAGGAATGAATAGGTGATAGAGAAGATAAGATTATGTAAAATAAAGAAACTGAAAAGAAGAGATAAAGAAAAAGATGATAAATACAGACTTAGGGAAATCAGTGATTCCATAAAGTGCAATAATATCTGTAACAGTAGAGGAGGGAAAAGGGGCAGACAGTTTATTTCAACAAATTATGGCTGAGAACCTCCCTAATCTGGGGAAGGAAACAGGCATTCAAGTCTAGGAGGCACAGAGCACTCCCCTCAAAAACAAAAACAAAAACAAAAACAGGTCAGCACCTAGACATATCATAGTGAAACTTGCAAAATACAAAGAAAAAGAGGATTCTGAAAGTAGCTAAAGACAAAAGGTTCTTAACCTACAAGGGTAGACATCTAAGGTTAGCAGCATACCTATCTGCAAAAACTTGGCACTCCAGAAAGGAATAACATGATATATTCAACATGATAAACAGGAAAAAAATATGCAGCCAATTATACTTCATCCAGCACAGCTACCATTCAAAATAGGAAAGATAAGTTTCCTAGACAAAGAAAAACTAAAGGAGTTTTTGAACATTAAGCCAATTCTGCACGAAATATTAAAGGTGACCTACTGAGCAGGAAAAAGAGACTAAAAGCAACAAACACTGTAAAGAACAGAGATAATCTACAGAAACAGTGACTTTACAGGTAATACAATGGCACTAAATTCATATCAGTCAATAATTACTCTGAATGTCAATGGACTAAATGCTCCAATCAAAAGACATACTGTGTCAGAATGGATTTAAAACAGGTCCCATTGCTATGTTGCTTACAAGAAACTCATTTTAGATGCAAAAACACATCCAGATTGAAAGTCAGGAGGTGGAGAACTATTTATCATGCTAAAAGGCATTAAAAGAAAGATGGAGTGGCAATACTTAAATCAGACATACCAGACAAATTTAAACCAAAGACTGTAATAAGAGATGAAGAAGGGCACTATATTATAACAAAGGGGACTTTAGAACAAAAAGTTCCAATTGTAAATATTTATGCCCCAACTTAAATAACAAATATATAAATCAATTAATAAACTTAAAGACAATCATTGATAATAACACAACCATAGTAAGGAATTTTAACACCTTTCTTACAACAATGAACAGATCATCTAAGTAGAATATCAACAAGGAAACAATGGCTTTAATGATATGCTGGAACAGAGGGTCTTAATATCTGTTAATATTCAGAGTGTTTTACCCTAAAGTAGTAGAATGCACATTCTTTTCAGGTGCACATAAAACATTCTCCAGAATAGATCACATACTATTTGGCATATAATTCTTCTTTTTAGTGGAGTTTTTGATGGGTTTTGGGAAAAAGGTAATTCTAGCCTCATAGAATGAGTTTGGCAGTTTTCATTTCTATTTTTTGGAAGAGTTGCAGAAAAACAGGCACAAATCAGGTCTAAACAGTACAAAAAGTTTGAGATCATACCATGAATATTTTCAGACCACAGTGCGATGAAACGAAGTCAACCACAAGAAAAAAAATGGAAAAACTATCAATACATAGAGATTAAAGAACAACCTACTAAAGAATGAATGGGTTAGCCAGGAAATGAAAGAAGTAATAAAAAAATACATGAAAACAAATGAAAATTAAAACATGAAAGTCCAAAACCTTTGGGATGCAGTAAGGTAGTCATAATAAGTATATAGCAATCCAGGCATTCTTCAGGATGGAAGAAGTCTCAAATATACAACCTAACTTTACACCCAAAAGAGCTGGTAAAAAGAACAGCAAATAGAGCCCCAAAATAGTGGAATAAGGGAAATAATAAAGATTAGGATAGAAATAAATTATATAGAATAATAATAAAAAAAACCCCAAAACACCAAAACAGTAGAATAGATCAATGAAGTTAGATGCTAATTTTTTAAAGAATTAAAAAAAAAGTGATAACTCCCTAGCCAGACATATCAAAAAGAAAAGAGAAAGGACTGAAATAAATAAAATCACAAATACAAGACGAAGGATCACAACCAACACAGGAGGAGTACAAACACTTATAAGAGAATATTTTAAAAAATTATATGACAAAAAAATTGAGCAATGTACAATAATTGAATAAATTCCTAGAAACATGTAAACTACCAAAAATGAGACAGGAAGAAATAGAAAATTTGAACAGACCGTAACCAGCAAAGAAATTGAATCAGTAATAAAATAAACTCCCAACAAACAAGAGTCCAGAACCAGATGGCTTCCCAAGGGAAGTGTACCAAACATTTAAAGAAGAATTAATACCTGTTTTTCTGCAACTGTTCCAAAAAATAGAAATGAAAACTGCCAAACTCATTCTGTGAGGCTAGCATTACCTTTTTCCCAAAACCCATCAAAAACTCCACTGAAAAGAAGAATTATATGCCAAAAACCCTCGTGAACATGGATGCAAAAATTCTCAGTAAGATATTATCAAGTAGAATCTAAGAGTACACTAAAAGAATTATTTACTATGGTCAAGTGAGATTTATTCCTGGTACTACTATCAAATGGGATTTATTCCTGTGCTGCAGAGGTGGTTCAATATCTGCAAATCAATCAATGTAATGCACCACGTTAATTAACAACAACCAAAAAAAAAGGATAACAACCAGATGATCATCTCAATAGATGCAGAGAAAGCATTTGACAAAATGTAGTATTCTTTCTCGATTAAGAACTATTAAGAAAGTAATGACAGAGCGAACATATCTCAATGTCATAAGTGCCATATACAAAAGACCCACAGCTAATATCATCCTCAATAGGGAAAAACTGAGAGCCTTTCCCCTAAAGTCAGGAACACAACAGGGATATCTACTCTCACCACTGTTGTTCAACAGAGTACTGGAAGTCCTAACCTCAGCATCAGACAACAAAAAAGAAATAAAAGGTATCCAAATTGGCAAGGAAGAAGTCAAACGTTCACTCATCGTTGAAAAATTTGGTTGCATTTCTATACCCTGATAATAAAGCGGCACAAAGAGAAATCCAGGAATTGATTCCCTTTACAACTGGAAGAAAGAAAAAAAAAATGCCATAATATAACTAGGAATAAGCCTAATCAAAGAGGTAAAAGATCTGTATGCTGAAAACAATAGAAAGCTTTTGAAAGAAATTGAAGAAGACACAAATAATGGAGAAACATTCCGTGCTGATGGGTTGGAAGAACAAATATTATTAATGTGCCTATGCTGCCCAAAGCAATGTTTGGCACTGCAATGCTTATCAAAGTACCTCCAACATTTTTCACAGAACTAGAAGAAGCAATCCTAAAATTTGTATGTAACCAGAAAAACCCCAAATAGCCAAAATCATGTTGAAAAAGAAAGGCAAAGAGGGAGGCATCACAATTCCAGACTTCAAGCTGCATTACAAAGCTGTAATCATCAGGACAGTATGTATGGTACTGGCACAAAAACAGAGTCATAGATCAATGGAACAGAATAGAGAATCCAGAAGTGGATCGACATGTATACGGCCAACTAATCTCTGACAAAGCAGGAAAGAATATTCAATGGAAAAAACAAAGTCTCTTCAACAAATGGTGTTGGGACAGCGGCATGCTGAAAATGAAACTGGACCACTTTCTTATACCATACACACACAAAAAAATTCAAAATTCAAAATGGATGAAAGACCTAACTATGAGACAGGAAGTCATCCAAATCCTAGAGGAGAACACAGGCAACGCCGTTTTAAACTCAGCCATAGCATATTCTTGCTAGATATAACTCCCGAGGCAAGGGAAACAAAAGCAAAAATGAACTATTGGTACCTGATCAAGATTAAAAGCTACTGCACAGTGAAGGAAACAATAAACAACAACAACAAGAAACTAAAAGCCAGTCCACAGAATGGTAGAAGATGTTTGCAAATGCTATTTCAGATAAAAGACTATTAACCCAAATTTATATTAAACTCAAAACCCCCAAAATAAAGAATCCAGTTAAGAAATGGGCAGAAGACACGAAGAAATTTTTCCAAGAAGACATTCAGATGGCTAACAGACACATTAAAAGATGTTCAACATCACTCATCATCAGAGAAATACAAATCAAAACCACAATGAGACGCCCCTTACACCTGTCAGAATGACTAAGTTTAACAAAATAGGAAACTACAGGTATTGAACAGAATGCAGAAAAGGAGGAACCCTCTTATACTATTGATGGGAATGCAAACTGGTGCATCCATTCTGGAAAACAGTATGAAGGTTCCTCAAAAAAGTTAAAAATAGAACTACCCCATGATTCAGCAATTGTGTTACTAGTTATTTATACAAAGGATACAAAAATACTGAATCAAAGGGGCACATGCATGCAGAACAGAATGCAGAAAAGGAGGAACCCTCTTATACTATTGATGGGAATGCAAACTGGTGCATCCATTCTGGAAAACAGTATGAAGGTTCCTCAAAAAAGTTAAAAATAGAACTACCCCATGATTCAGCAATTGTATTACTAGTTATTTATACAAAGGATACAAAAATACTGAATCAAAGGGGCACATGCATCCCAGTGTTTATAGCAGCACTAGAAACAGTAGCTAAATTACAAAAGAAATACTATGCTGAAACAGTGAATAATAAGGGCAAGTGTCTAGACAGGTGGAAATGATATTTAATTTGAACCATGAACAGTGGCAATTTTGAATATATTCTGTAACAAAGCCTTGTTAGTCTTCAGAGTGACAGTTATTCTATAACATTAAAAGTATTTCCTGAGTTATTTTGCTATTGAGATTTTCTATCTAAAATAATTTAATTTGTAATGTTGATAGGCAATGATGTGAATTTTATTATTTCACCAGTAACATAAATGAAAAGTTACACGTCAAATTTGTTGATCTTTTGATTACCTAAAATTGAATATATTTTCCAATTGCAGAAATTAAGTAGTTAAAATTCAGCATGAAGTAAAGAAAACCTGAGAAAAATCAATAACATCACATATTTTTTTATCATTCTTGTGGACTTCAACAAGAAAAATCTTCATGACCTAATTTTTATAAAGTTGAATAGACATATGATTTTTAAAGGTAAATTTGTTCATGCCATTGTGTAATATACTTCATTTTCATCTCTTCTCAATTCTCTAATGGAGGCCTGAAGACAAATGGCACAGAACAGAACAAAGGCAAGATACAAACAAAAGTTTGATGGGGATATTTTGTTTTCAAATATTCCTTTGTGAGTAGTTCTATAGAAGCAAATGGCAAACTATTCTCCAAAAGAACTGGGGGTTTTATGAGGAAAATACGTTACAATGATTCAAATTATTGTTCTGCCTAGATCTAAAAAGAAATTTACATCTGTGATGAATAAGAGAGCATGGTATATATTATCAGATTCACTTTTTTGTTTATTCAATTAATGATTAATGGCAACCTACTAGATAACTGGATCCTGTACTAAATACTGCCTATATCATTATTGGCCAGAACTCTGATAGAGTCTATATCTTAGTATGGAGGAACACAAAATAAACAGTTAAATAAATAAATGATTTGATTATAGGTAAGAGACAAACACAGGATGATATATTTCATAAATATTATGAAGAAAAGAAATATAGTGCTGAAACAGTGAATAATAAGGGGAAGCATCTAGACTAGTGGAGATGATATTTAATTTGAATCATTAACAATGGCAGCAAGCTAGTCCTGTAGGAAATGAGGGGATTCGGGTGAATTCTGGACAGAGGGAAACACATGCAAAAGCTCTGCAGTAGGAAATCAGTTGGCATTTTTTTGTGTGGTAAAGGAGGTCGAAGGCAAGAAAATAAAAGTTTTGTATATTTAAAGAAAATATATGAACGGTTGTAGACCGTCTCTGTGTGTGTTTGCATTATAAACACTGAGAGCGGTTATAACTAGAGTGTTTCTAGTAAGATTTTCCTGACTTTGAAATTCCCTGTGAATTTTTTCTTAGTTTGAATGTATCCAGCCACATCACCAGTTCTCCTTATCCTCTCTCTTTTTTAAAGCTTTTATTAAAGTTTATTTATTTGTTTTGAGACAGAGACAGCACAAGTGGGGGAGGGGCAGAAAGAGAGAGAGAGAGAGAGAGAGAGAGAGATTGAAAATCCCAAGCAGGCTTCAGGCTGCCAGCATGGGGCCTTACGTGGGGCTTGAAACCTCAAGCTGGGAGAGCATGACCTGGGCCAAAACCAAGAGTTGCAGGCCCATTGGACTGAGCCACCAAGGCTCCCCTCCAATCCTCCCTTAATCATGGAATATATCTGATTCTTGTAACTGCTGCTATTTTATAACAATAGGAATATAAGGAACCTTTCATTTTAATCAAGCATCTTTTAAAATCATTCTACATGTTACTGTCGGGACATAGGTATGTTATTGAGAGTGACATGGAAAAGGAAAGAAGCCTCAGGACTTTTCACAGCAACAGTAAAGAATTACAGGGCAGTGAAACGAAAGTAATGCCTGACAAAGTTTTATTAAAGTACACTCCAAGGAAGGAGCAGGGCAGTCAAGAGAGATGAAGGCCACAGAAATGGCAGAGTGTGAGCTTATAGTAATTTTTTGGTTTACATCATAATTAACCAACTATGCATGTCTTTTCCCAAGATATGTTCAAAATACCTACATGGGGTAAGACCTTGCGATATTTTTTCTATTCTAGAGACATAGGTCAAATAAGACAAGTGGCTGCTTTCTGCACCAGTGTAACACAAAACAAACTTAACTCTTCCTCTGCTGCAACCTGCCTGGATATTGTATGACAGACTGGCTGCTAGATGGTGGACTGGGGTGACCCCCGAGCGGCTCTTGGTTGGGGCTCTCAGTCAGGACATCTAAGGTCTGTCTTTCTGTCAGTCACACCTAGCTTCCTGTCCAACAGGTGCATTTATAGGATAATTAGTTGGTGCCTATACCATTGGCCTTTGAACAACATAGATTTGATTGAACTTCCTGGGTCCACAATATGTAATGTTTTTTCAATAAATGTGGTCCAGTAAGTACTATAAATGTATTTTCTCTTACAATATCCTCAATGTTTTCTTTTCTCTAGCATACTGTATTATAATACAGTAAGTAATTAAACTCAAATCATAAATGGCAGTATTTATTCTCTGGCTGTGGTAATTTTAATGATTTGGCTCAGGTCATAAGCATCAGTTTTCATTGCTGCCTTAATTGTTTCCTTGCTGATGTGAAGGAGGTTCATGTTTACTCACAATATTTCAAAAAGTGAGAAATTAATTTCATAGTCTTGCAAAGCAAAATTTGGTGTGCTGGTACTAGGAAAAATAATAGACTGAGAGCATGGAGAGGAAACAATAAATTTGCATAGTTCCTAGAAAATAGGGATATTTATTTTACAGACATGGATTTTTGAAATATTTAGACATTATTGACAATATCCCTTGGAAACATGTAACATTTGCAGAAGTCTAGACATATATATCTATGAATTGTCACTTGACCTATATTTTTTATTATTGTTTTTCAAGCTTTGGGTAGTATATGTGTTGAGTAACCCATATTTGACATTAGTTATTATTTTTTATAGATTCCAATTCTTGTGGAGCTCCTATGAATGAGTATTTTTCAGAAGGTCCATTTTTATTAAACCTAGATTACACAATTTTGAATGCAGACTAAACAGAGACTATTGAAGGTCAAATTTTCCTTCTGATCCTCTAGAACCGGAAATGGTAGCTATGTTTTGTAATCAAAATCAGAAACTAATTTCTAACTGAAATCTGCCATTCCTCTTTATAATCTAAACACATTTCCAGTTTGAAAGATGGATAGTTTCATACCTCCCATCAGGCAGAGAAGGACAGATATCATATGTTTGCACGTATAGGAGGATTAGGAGGAACTTGACGGAGGAACAAGGGGGAGAAGAAGGGCGGAAATGGTGGGGGAAAGGGAGAGAGGCAAACCATGAGCGACTCTTGAATGCTGACAAAAACTGAGGACTGATGGATGTGGGGGGGAGGGGGAGGTGGGCATGGAGGAGGACACTTATGGGGATGAGCACTGAGTGTTATGTGGAAACTAACTTGACAATAAACTATTTGTAAAAAAAAAAACAAAGAAAAAAGATGGAAACGTATTATGATAGAAGCTGAGAATAGGAGTTATGTTAAAATCTACATTTTAAAAATAATGCTTCAATTAGAGAAACAGAGAACTATAGAATGGAAGAGTTCTCTCAATGCCACAAAATTAGTTACATTAACTGGGAAAAGATTCAATCCAGAGATTTTGACGTCCCATCATGCTTATTTCCAGACTCTAATTCTTGCCCAACACAAAATTTGGTTGTTTTTTTATAGGTCATCAAGTCTTGTCATATTAAAATGTATATGTATTCGCAAAGTAATTTTTCCCTAAAATGGTTTCAAGAAACTTTAATAACCTAGTATAAAATTATTTAATGGTAACCATAGTTAATATCCTTTTTCATCACTGAAATGATGTTTAGGATTGCAGGAACATGTTTTAAGGCTAGATAAGAATTTACAGTGGGGTAACTGAGAAATAAAAACATGTCCCAGTCGTCAATTCCAACTTCTAAAGCACTTATGTATGTCATAAGAGCCTCAATTTGTAGTGACCTCACAAAGAAAGCTGGTTAATAAGGAGTCAGCTAGTCCTTTAGAAAGTGTATTTACTCAAGTGCACTTCACTTCCTTGTATTTGTGTGGAAAATAGATTGTAACACTACACTTAAATATCTATTGGTTACTACAGAGTGAGCTGAACCAGGAAAGATTAAAAACTTGCTATGAAGCACATTGAAACACTCTGGTGCATAATATAAAATATACTGGGAACTCATAACTGCAGATGAAACCATTTGGCCTATTGCAGTTGGATTTGGAGTGTATTTTTAGAAGAAAAAAGCACCTGTAAGCATATACAGTAGATGCAGCACATTAAAGTGTAAAAGACTTTTGTGATGATGTTATCAACATAAAATGGAAGAAGGTCCTGAGAGACCAATAAAATGTGAGTACAGTATGTAGGTGGAGGTGTTAACATGGAAGGAAAGGTGGCTCAAATCTTCCATTAAGTTTAGAAAAAGTTATGGTAATAGTAAAAGTTATGGTAATAGTGCTCACGTAAGAATCTGTTTTGATAAGATCATTGGCTGCCCAGGAATTTATCACACATGCCAACCTTGTATTTATCACTGTAAGAGTAGGAAGTGGACTCAGTGTTATAAAAAAGGCTCTGGAGTCAATACAGTCCTCTGAAAACCATGATCATTTTAAGGGTATTGAATAAAAACAATTAGAGTACAAACAGTAAAGAATTGATAAGTGCCAGAGATATTTTGAAGAAAATTTGATGTACATGCTGACCAATGCAATATAGAAAATATACTAGTTTTAAATTGATCCTCTTTAAAAATCCTGAATATATTTTAGTCATCATAAAGTTGTTATTTACTACTGATTTTTTAGTCATCATAAAGTTGTTCTTTATCACTATGAGTGTTTTTCTCTTTTTACCAGTGAATCAATCCATTCTTGATTTTGTCTTTCCTAACACATCTATGATCATCTCACCGTTAATCTGCCTCTATAGCCTACACTTGCCATGTTCCCAGCCTAAAACCACCCACTGTGTAAGTTCAGCTTTCTGCTTTCTGCCAAGTTTCTGCCCCAGCACTTGATCCCTAATTAAGGAAAGTACACAAACATTTATTTAGTTATTTATTTTTAAATTTTTATTTTTATTAAATGATCTCTACACCCAATGTGGGTCTTCAGCTCATGACCCTGAGATCAAGAGTCAAGTGCACTACTGACTGAGCTAGCCAGCCACTGCAAAAACACACAAGTGTTTAAGTAAGCAGCAACAGGGGCACCTGGGTGGCTCAGTAGGTTAAGTGGCCAACTTCGGCTTAGGTCATGATCTCACGGTTTGAAAGTTCAAACCCCACGTCAGTCAGGTTTTGTGCTGACAGCTCAGAGCATGGAGCCTGCTTTGGATTCTGTGTCTCCCTCTGTCTCTGCTACTCACTCACTTGTGCCCTCTCTCTCTCTCTCTCTCTCTCTCTCAAAATTAAGTAAACATTAAAAATTTAAAAAAAATAAGCAGCAACAGTTATTTCCAGTTTCAGTTGTCATTCACTACTACTTCCCAATCCTTCTTAGGGGTTTTCTGCAATTTTTCATTCATCCAATTTTTCAAATCACATCAAGCATACTTTGAACAGTCTCCTTTGTTTCTTCATATACTCTGTGTCTCATTCTGTCTTTCCCACACCCTTACCCTCTAACAAGTTGTGACCATTTTCCAGGAATTCCCTCTGTTTTCTTTCTCAGATCAAATATTCTACACCCACACTTCTGTTTTTCTCATTTTTGTTAGTGTAGTTTGTTGAAAACATAACTCTGTATGCGAAGGAGTCATGATTTTCCTATTTCTCAGTGACTTACTACTATCACTAATCATTGATTTCTGCTAAGCACAATATAATTTTGCTCTGTCTCTATTATGGATATTATACATACTATTGCATAGAGATAGATTTTTTTCAATTATTCTTTATTTAAGTGTATGTATTTATTTTGAGAGAGACAGACTGAGTGGGGGAGGGGTAGAGAGAGGGGAAAAAAAAAAGAATCCTAAGCAGGATGGTGCTGTGAGTGCACAGCCTGATGTGGGGGGCTTGAATCCACAAAACTGTGAGATCATGACCTGAGCTGAAACCGAGTCAGATGCGTACTGACTGAGCCACTCAGACACCCCAGGGTTTTTGTTTTTTTTTTTTCATTTTTACTTTTACTAGCTTAGTTTTCACTTCTCTATGTTGCCTTTGCATGCCATTCTTATGATACTCACTTTGTTTTTCTCTTTCCCTCCCCCCTGTTGAAAATTTTCCTCCATAGTTTAACTCATCCATGTTCATGATTTCCACCAACAATTAAGTCCTAATGGTAATCACATTTTATAGGTATGCCAAATTTCTCTTCAGATTTTGAGAAAATTATAGCCAATTGTTCACTAGATATCACTTGCCACCAGTTTAACAATCTCATATTGAACACAAAATATCTAGCCTTCTATTCTTAGCTTAACAGCTAACATGCTCTCTTACTGAATAACATCATTCTCTACTAAGTTGCTCATGTGCAGAGCAATGTATTTGAATTTCCTTTTGTTTTACCTGCTGTCACACCCAGTTTATGTTTGTGTTTTGTTGATATCACAAACTAAATGTTTTCCAATTTCTTCTGTCTGTTCTCTTTCTGACTCAGATCATCCCTACCCCCTTTCCCCTCTTTCTCTCTGTCTCTAGATTACTCTAACAGCTTCTTACCTAATCTCTAGGACTTTGATCTTTCTTCTGTTTGTATTTATATATTTTAACTGTTTAGTCTTATTTTTCTTTCTTTAAAAACTTGGGCATATTTTGTTGTTGTTGTTTAGATCTTTAGTAACTCTTCATATTCTTCAGAATTGAGGTCACATCCCAGAGTTGAAATACCTCATTCCCCCCTCATCCCCTCTCCTACTTTCAGCCTCATTTCATGCCTCTCATACCTACAAATAGTCATGCAAAAAAAAGAAAAAAAGAAAAAAATCACTGCTTTTTGAGCCTCTTATTTCTTAAATACCCTATTCCAATTCTATTTTCCAGAACCATCATTTCTACTCTTTCACTGTTTTGTTCTTACTTTCTCAAAACCTCTTTCAAAAAAAAAGAGAGATTTTTTAAATTAGATGTCTTTCTTCTGGTTTTGAATTTTATATTTCTAGAACATCTCAGTGCTATATAACAAGGTTACTATTAAAAACTGATTTTATTTTCTGTATTCCACACTTGTCTGAACTCAGAAACCACACCTTAGTTAACTTTCATTCCTAGAGCTTGGTATATTTATGGTACATTATTTGTACCCAGTAAGATTTAATCAAAAGAAGGAAGGTCAGAAAAGACTTAGGTAAATAAATTTTTAAAAAAGGTAGAAACATTTAAAAGATAAACCAAAAAAACTGAGTTTGAAAGCTTGAAAACTATAACCGGGTCAGAACAGCCTCCATAAACCCTCAATTGCAAAAGGAAAGACTGAAGAATAACAAAAAAGAGATTTTGTAGTTATCGATCCTACTGTGTATTTTTAATTCAAATTTCTTAAGAGAAAAAGCAATGAAAATTAGTGGTTCTCATAAAGCATAAAATAATGAATCCTATGGATCTTAATTTTTTTTTTTACATTTATTTATTTTTGAGAAACAAAGTGAGACAGAGCATGGGTGAGGGAGGGGCAGAGAGAGAAGGAGACACAGAATCCGAAGTAGGCTCCAGGCTCTGAGCAAGAGATCATAATGCGGGCCTCAAACCCACAAACTGACCTGAGCCAAAGTCGGACACTTAACCGACTGAGCTACCCAGGCACCCCAATTCCTATGGATCTTAGTACCAGTAAACAAAGGTCTAAAATTATTATCTACCATTAGTCCTTTCATGTTAATTTACACAATTCTTACCTATCTATTTTGTTGTTTGGAATTACCTATTTCAAATGAGTCACAGCTTCTTATTTGTTTCATTAAAAAATTATTATATCAGAAATTGTTCACATTCAAACTGCTGATAAGAGATTGAAAATAAAAGTAATTACTGTAGTGAATCAATTCACCAAAGGCTAATTTGACTATTGTCTCGAGATTAACAGCTTCCAGGATATACTTTTCAAAACTTAAATTACTAAAATTAGTCTTTATTTATATAGTATTTTCTATGTAATCTTTTTTCATATAGTTTCTTATTTTTTCAGACTATTCCATTTCATGCTATAAAATATAACTGGATAGGAACTCGTAGGTAATATTTGGAAGACATTTTTAAGACCATCTATTTATTTTTTTTTTAAATATTTTTATTTATTTCTAGGAGAGAGAGAGAGATAGAGACAGCGTGAGCAGGGGAGGGTCAGAGAGAGAGGGAGACACAGACTCTGAAATAGGCTCCAGGCTCTGAGCTGGCAGTCAGCACAGAGCCCGACCCGGGGCTCGAACCCACAAACGGCGAGATCATGACCTAAGCGAAAGTCGGACGCTTAACCAACTAAGCCACCCAGGCACCCCAAGACCATCTATTTATTTTGTAAACATAAATAGAATATATAATATATAATAGAACTGTGCAAGGTCCGAAAGTGATTTAGTCCAAACTACTTTTTATCTCATTCATTCATTTCTTAAAATCAACATTTATCAAATTTCAGATTTTATTTTTAGCATGAGATTCAACAGAATAAAAAACAAATTAAAAACAAATAAACAAATAAAAATAAACCCAAAGTAGTTTCTGCCTTCATGGAACTGTACAATTTAGTGTCTATACAAATTAATTTCCTTATACAATGTTAAGAAAATACATTCTAAAATAGGAGTATCTGACTGTATGCAGATGAAAGTGGAAAGTTTATTCACTACTTAAATTCATTATTGTGTTCCTTTGATAAAAACTTGTAGAGATCCTCAATCCTATTGTGTATCATTTCTGTCACGTGCCCTTATTTTCAGTGTTTAGGAGACATAAAGGATAAACACATTCCTATTTTACATGATAGTCCTTTATTTTTAAATTTTTTAATAAAGTTTATTTATTTTTTGAGAGAGAGAGCAAAGCAGGGGAGGAGCAGAGAGAGAGGGAGAGAGAATTTCAAGCAGGATTCTCACTGCCAGTGCAGAGACTGATGTGAGGCTCAAATTTATGAACCTTGAGATCATGACCTAAGCCTAAATTAAGAGTCTGACTCTTAACCAACTGTGTCCTCCAGATACACCAAAATGTTTGTTTGTTTGTTTGTTTAGAGAAAGAGAGATTGCGCACACATGTGCCTCTGCTCACAAGCAGGAGGACGGACAGAGAGAAGGAGAGACAGAGAATCCCACACAGGCTCTGGGCTGTCAGCTCAGAGCCTGACCTGGGGCTGAGGAACCATGAGATCGTGACCTGAGCTGAAATCAAGAGTCAGCCGATTAACAGACTGAGCCATGCAGCCACCCCACATGATATTTGAAGACATAACCAGTATTACTCCCTGTAGGATAAGATTTTAGTTCACTTTAACTATTAGTCAAAATAATAAAATAATAAAGTTAAATAGTGAGATTTTCATCAGCACTACTCTAATTGAAATGCAGAGCTTATATATGTATTTCTCTAATACCATGTCATTCATTTTATGTAGCATGCCAGTCTGGCAAAAGTATTTTGAATCATGGTTGTGTAAGTTGTCAAATTAGTTAAAGTTTTGGGTGCCTGGGTGGCTCAGTTAAGCATCCAACTTTAGCTCAGGTCATGATCTCATGGTTTGTGGGTTGAAGTCTCGTGTCAGGCTCTGTGCTGGAGGGTTCTGTGTCTACCTTCACCTGCTCTCAAAAATAAATAACATTAAAAATTTAAAAAATAAGTAAACATTAAAAAATTAGTTATAATTTTGTTCTGCATTTCAAAAAATTCAAAGTTTGAATAGCTGTCTTTTTTGTTTTAAGATATTACTCTAGATGATAAAAGGCATAGTTCTATAGATTATTCCTTACTTCTTTGTCTCATAGAATCATATACCTCCTTTGACTTTATTCAGATGCCACTATTTCAGCCTCTTTTTTATTTTGCATTTTTATTTTATATTTTACTTTGCACCTTTTAGCTTACTACATGGGGACATCTGAGAAAAAAGTGTATATATATAATATATATACATACATACACACATACATATATACACACATATATATGTAAATATACCTAAATAATAACTTTAGTTTTATTTTTTCTTTAAAGCCTTATTTCATATATAATGACAAAAGAGTATTTGGCCTATCTTATGTCTAATTACCACAAATTACAAATTATTGAGATACTAAGTGACTGTAATTTTAATGGATTTCCATATCAGCTTTCATGTTATTTCTTTTTTTTATTTTCTATTTCTTCTTCCTTTTGAAAGCTTAAATTTTGGAAGTAATTATATTACATTCCTTTACTATTGGCACCAGACCCAAAACTAAACCACAGCATTAATAGGAATATCTCAAATTATTAACAGTGCCAATTCTTGAAATTCCTAGTAAATAACCATATGTTATTGATACTATCTAACTCATTAGGTGGTTTTCTGGCTAACAAATAGATTCTTTTGTTTCTTCCTGGATGGAAAATAATATCAGGCTGCAAATTTAATGACTACTATTTTTTTTAAAAGGACTTCTTTCCATTAAAATGAATATCATACAAATTTCTTGTATTTCTGCTGCTTCTAAAGGAGGAAGTAGTGTCTAATGTAATACTCATTGCCAAGTGCATGCTTATTCCCATGTCCTTGACCCTGCCTGTGGTGCAGCTGTTTGCTTTCAGAGATTGTGGATGCACCTGTCCTTCCTATGTGTTCAGACTATGACTCATTTTGAGACAAGATGAACACACATAGTTTCATCTTTTTCTGTGCTATAGATGAAGTCCTTTGTGTGGCAAACAATTGACTAATCTTTCCATGAATGTTCAATAAGGCAAGATAACACTTCTACGTATCTGCAGAGACCTATTCATATTTTATTTTGCACAAAGAATTGAAATATCCATATTCTCATTGTGTCATGCTCTTGTATTTAGAGTATTATTATATTTGTATGAATATGGTTTCAATTATTAGCATATCATTAAAATATTTGGGGTCAAAATTTCATTGAGATTATGGTAAATCACTAGAAAAAGATTTGTAAAGGTTGATATTTGTAAATCGAGTGACATGTTCACACAGGAGGAAAATGTGAGTGGTAAAATATTACTTAAAAAGAACTTTAATCTGATTGCAATTCACTATCTCTTTGGAAATTTTTTTCCAATTTTCAGTAGAAATATGTCGTAAAGTATAAATGGACCTTTTCTATGTAGAAGGTTCATAAATGACACTAAAGATGCTCGAGACTGATAGTGCTAATCACATTAGTACCTGGGAAGGAAATAGTGAGTTGTGCCATGATGGGGTGTGTCACTCTGTGAACACACCGTTGAAAGAAGCAAAGGACAATACTGAAGTACAAATGATTTTGTTCTAATGGGAAAAATGCACTGATGAAATAGGAAAGAAAGACACGAGAGTTTCCTTTTTTCTGCTAAAAAATGTAGATAAAAATGTAGATATAATTTTTTTTTGGTTTTCTAAAAATCAGAAAGGAAAATTGACTTTATAAATTATGGAAGGGTGATAAAGATCACTAAGATTTGCTAGCATGTCCAAAATAAAGATATGCAAATTGACAATGTGTGAAAAAGAGTACATGATTTGGCATTAATATGGACTCTGTGTAATTTAATTTTTGAAATAAGTTAGTGAAAATTGAATGATAAGTTATTAAGTTTCATAGGTTATTAAGTTCTTCCGAAAATGCTTTTTTACTACACTATTGTTGCAACTTCATTTATGAACTTAGTAATGAGCATATTGGTTGTTGTCACTGAACCAGGAGAGTGAACAAAAAATAATATTAATGCATACCCTTATCCCTTCTTCAATTTCTTATTTTCTAAATCTACCATTTTAAAATCTTCTTACTATGAGTCCAGGCTAGTTCTCCGAGCCTATCCATTGAAAAGTTCTGCCTATTGTGAAAGGATTTTCAAATCCCAACAAGTGTTATTCATCTTAGTGTCAGACATGCAGAGTTAAGCCCCAAAAAGAAGCAACAAAAGAATACCACTCTCCTTGGGATACTGGGTAAATAAGTTTGACTGTATATTTTAGTACCACAATCACCAGGAGTGGTAGAAAATAATCACATACTATTTCCCCTAAGAATGAGGTTATTAGCACATTGTGGCTCCTTCGAAGTTTACTTTTGTTCTCCTATATAAATGTTTTATACACTGCTCTCCTATAACTTAAAATAAAAAATGTATTTAAAGTTACCAAAAGATTTGATTTCCTTTTTGGAATTATTTTTTCAGAGAGTAATAAAGCAAAGTCAATTACATTGCAACTTAATAAAATATTAGGCACTAATAAAAAATGGAAATAGGAAGGCATTAACATAAATCTGGCAGAATTCAATTTTCATTTTCACATTAAACATACTCAAATGCTTATTTCCCTTCCTACCTATTGCCTTAATGATGGGTGCTTTAAAACACCTACTCTAACATCCTAGAAATAAAACAAATGTAATATTTATTTTTTATTTCATTTAATGCTTTTGAGGAAATATTATTAATTGGAATAGTTAATGGAAAATTCATGGGAGTTGTATATTTCCAGAAAGTGCAATATTTTCAGCAGGTATTTGTCCATTTAAAAGAAAATAAAGAGTAATAGAAAGTAAGGAAAAAAGCAATTTTTACTCATTTTAAAGTACTGTTGGGGTGCCTGGGTGGCTCAGTCAGTTAAGTGTCTGACTCCTGCTCAGGTCATGATCCCATGGTTTGTGAATACAATCCCTACATCAGGCTCTGTGCTGACAGTTCAGAGCCTGGAGCTGCTTCAAATTCTGTGTCTCCCTCTTTCTCTGCATCTCCCCCGCTTGATCTGTCTCTCTTTCAAAAATAAATAAACATTAAAAATAAATTAAAGTACTGTTGACCCTTGAACAGCATGGATTTTAGCTTATACATGGATTTTTCTCTTTTTTTTTTATGGTACTGTGAATGTATTTTCCTTATGAATTATTATTATTAGTTTTTAATTAATTTATTTTTAAATTTATATCCAAGTTAACATATAGAGCAACAATGATTTCAAGAGTAGATTCCTTAGTGCCCCTTACCCATTTATTTCATACTCCTCCCACAACACCTCTAGCAACCCTCTGTTCTGTATTTTTTTGAGTCTCTTATGTTTTGTCCCCCTCCCTGTTTTTGTGAAGTGAAGTCATATGATATTTGTCTTTCTCTGACTAATTTCACTTAGCATAATAGCCTCTGATTCCATCCATGTTATTGTAAGTGGCAAGATTTCATTCTTTTCGATTTTCAAGTAATACTCCATTGTCACATTTTCTTTATCCATTCATCCGATCGATGGACATTTGTGCTCTTTCCATACTTTGGCTATTGTCAATAGTGCTATAAATACTTGGGTGCATGTGCCCCTTTGAAACAGTACACCTGTATTCCTTGGATAGATACCTAGTAGTGCAAATGCTGGGTCGTAGGATAGTTCTATTTCTAATTTTTTGAGGAAACTCCATAATGTTTTCTGGAGTGGCTGCACCAGTTTGCATTCCCACCAGCAGTGCAAAAGAGATCCTCTTTCTCTGCACCCTTCCCAACATCTTTTGTTGCCTATATTGTTATTGTTAGCCGTTCTGACAGGTGTAAGGCGGTATCTCATTGTGGTTTTGACTTGTATTTCAAGTGACATTGAGCATCTCTTCATGTATCAGTTGGCCCTCTAGATGACTTCTTCAGAGAAATGTCTATTCATGCCTTTTCCCATTTCTTCACTAGATTATTTGTTTTTTTTTTTGGTGTTGAGTTTGATAAGTTCTTTATAGATTTTGGGTATTAACTCTTTATCTGATAGGTCATTTGCATATATCTTCTCCTATTCCATCAGTTGCCTTTTAGTTTTGCTGATTGTTTCCTTTAGTGTAGAGAAGCTTTTTATTATGATGAGGTCCCAATGGTTCAGTTCTGCTAT
Organism: Proteles cristata cristata; assembly: GCA_017311185.1. NCBI lineage: Eukaryota > Metazoa > Chordata > Mammalia > Carnivora > Hyaenidae > Proteles > Proteles cristata. Next base: position 347,479 of record JAESUZ010000400.1, on the reverse strand, counting down.
TATTTCCCTTGCCTCCGGAGATATGTTGAGTAAGAAGCTGCTGCGGCTGAGGTTTCTACTCTAGGATTTTGACGGCTTCCTGTCTTACGTTTAGGTCTTTCATCCATTTTGAGTTTATTTTTGTGTATGGTGTAAGAAAGTGGTCCAAGTTCATTTTTCTGCATGTCGCTGTCCTCTTTTCCCAGTGCCATTTGCTGAAGAGACTGTCTATCCCATTGGATATTCTTTTTCTGCTTTATCAAAAAATAGTTGGCCATACGTTTGTGGGTTCTCTATTCTGTCCCATTGATCTGAATTTCTTTTCTTGTGCCAGTACCATACTGTCTTGATGATTATAGCTTTGTAATACAGCTTGAAGTCTGGGATTGTGGTACCTCCAGCTTAGGTTTTATTTTTCAAGATTGCTTTGGCTATTTGGGGTCTTTCCTGCTTCCATACATATTTTAGGATTGCTCGTCATGATTCTGTGAAGAATGGTGGTATTATTTTGATAGCAATTGTATTGCATATGTAGATTGCTTTGGATAGTATTGACATTTTAGCAGCATTAGTTCTTCCTATCCAGGAGCATGGATAATTTTTCCATTTTTGTGTGTGTCTTCTTCAATTCCTTTCATAAGCTTTCTATACTTTACAGTGAATAGATTTTTCACCTCTTTGGTAAGATTTATTCCTAGGTATTTTATGGGTTTTGGTGCAATTGTAAATGGGATCAATTCCTTGGTTTCTCTTTCTGTTGCTTCATTATTGGTGTATAGGAATCCATCTTATTTCTGTGCATCGATTTTATATCCTGTGACATTGCTGAATTCCTGGATCAGTTCTCTCAGTTTTTTATGGAATCTTTCAGGTTTTCTCTATAGAGTATCATGTCATTTGTGAAGAATGAAAGTGTGACTTCCTCCTAGTTGACTTCAATGGCTTTTATTCCTTTGTGTGGTCTGATTGCTGAAGCTAAGTCTTCCAATACTCTGTTCCATAACAGCAGTGAGAGTGGGCATCTCTGTCATGTTCCTGACCGTAGAGGTAAAGCTCTCAGTTTTCCCCATTGTGGATGATATTAGCAGTGGGTCTTTCATATATGGCTTTTATGATCTTTAGGTATGATCCTTCTCTCGCTACTTTCTTAAGGGTTTTTTATCAAGAAAGGATGCTATATTTTGTCAAATGCTTTTTCTGCATTTATTTAGAGGATCATGTTGTTCTTGTCCTTTCTTTTATTCATGTGATGTATCACAATGATTGTTTTGCAGATACTGAACCAGCCCCACATCCCAGGTATAAATCCCACTTGGTCATGATGAATGATTCTTTTAAAGTATCGTTGAATCGGCTTGACTAGTATCTTGTTGAGGATGTTTGCATCCATGTTCACCAGGGAAATTGGTCTATACTTCTCCTTTTCAGTGGGGTCTTTGTCTGGTTTTGAAATCAAGGTAATGCTAGCTTTATAGAAAGAGTTTAGAAGTTTTCCTTCCATTTCTATTTTTTGTAACAGCTTCAAGAGAATTGGTGTTAACTCTTTTTTAAATGTTTGGTAAAATTTCCCCGTAATGCCATCTATCCCTAGACTCTTGTTTTTTTGGGAGACTTTTGATTGTTAGTTCAATTTCTTTACTGGTTATGGATCTGATCAAATTTTCTATTTCTTCCTGTTTGAGTTTTGGTAGTTTATATGTTTCTAGGAATTTGTTCATTTCTTCCAGATTGCCCATTTTATTGGAATATAATTGCTCTTAATATTCTCTTATTATTATTTGTATTTCTGCAGTGTTGGTTGTGATCTCTCTCCCCTTTCATTCTTGATTTTATTTATTTGAGTTCTTTTTCTTTTTGGTCAGACTGGCTAGGGGGTTGTCAATTTTGTTAATTCTTTCAAAGAACTAGCTTTTGGTTTCATTGATCTCTTCTACTTTTTTTATAGCATTGGTTTCTGCTCTGATGTTTATTATTTCCTGTCTTATAGTGTTTTGGAGTTTAATTTGCTGCTCTTTTTCCAGCTCTTTAAGGTATAAGGTTAGGTTTTTTATCTGAGATCCTTCTTCCTTCTTTAGGAAGCCTGGATTGCTATATACTTTCCTCTTATGACCACCTTTACTGCATCTCAGAGGTTTGGGGCTGTGATGGTATCATTTTTAAGGGCTTCCATGTACTTTTTAATTTCCTCTTTAACTTCTTGGTTAGCCCATTCATTCTTTAGGAGGATGGTCATTAGTCTCCAAGCATTTGTTATCTTGCCACATTTTTTCTTGTGGTTGATTTCAAGTTTCATAATGTTGTGGTTTGAAAATATGCACAGCATGATCTTAGTCTTTTTGTACTTGGTGAGGACTGATTTGTGTCCCAGTATGTGATCTGTTCTGAAGAACATTCCATATGCACTGGAGAAGAATGTGTATTCTGCTGCTTTAGGATGAAATGTTCTGAATATAGCTGTTGAGTCCATCCAGTCCAGTGTGCCATTCAAAGCCATTGTTTTCTTGTTGATTTTTTGTTTAGATGATCTGTCCATTGCTGTAAATGGGGTGTTGAAGTCCCCTACTATAATGGCATTATCACCAATGAGTTTCTTTATGTTTGTGATTAATTGATTTACATATTTGGGTGCTCTCATATTTAGAGCATAAATGTTTACAATTGTTAGATCTTCTTGGTGAATAGACCCCTTAATTATGATATAATGCCCTTCTTCTCTTTTGTTACAGTCTTCATTTTAAAGTCTAGATTGTCTAATATAAGTATGGCTACCTGACTTTCTTTCGGTGACCATGAGCATGATAGGTGGTTATCCATCTCCTTACTTTCAATCTGAAGGTGTCTTTAGGTCTCTTGTAAACAGCATATAAATGAATCTTGTTTTCTTATCCATTCTGTTACCCTATGCCTTTTGATTGGATCATTTAGTCCATTGATGTTTAGAGTGACTACTGAAAGATATGAATTTTTTGCCATTATGTAGAGTTGAAGTTTCTGGTGGTGTTCTGTGTTCATTTCTAGTCTTTGTTCCTTTTGATCTTAAAATTTTTTTTCTGTCCTTTCTCCACTCAGAGAGTCCCCCCTAAATTTCTTGCCAGGCTGGTTTAATGGTGATGGACTCCTTTAAGTTTTGTTTGTCTGGGAAACTTTTTATCTCTCCTTCTATTTTGAATGATAGCCTTGCTGGATAAAGAATTCTTGGCTGCCTATTTTTCCAATTCGGCACATTGAATATACACTGCCACTCATTTCTGGCCTGCTAAGTTTCTCTGGATAGGTCTGCTGCAAACCTGATCTGTCTTCTCTTGTTGGTTAAGGACTTTTTTTCTCTTGTTGCTTTCATGATTCTTTCCTTGCCTGAGTATTTTGTAAATTTGTCTATGATATATCTTGTTGATGGTCAGTTTTTGTTGAATTTAATGGGAGTCCTCTGTGTTTCCTGGATTTGGATGTCTGTGTCTTTCTGTAGGTTAGTAAAGTTTTCCACTATGATTTGTTCACATAAACCTTCTACAGCTTTTTCTCTCTCTTCATCTTCTGGAATGCTTCTGATTATGATGTTCCTTTTCTATGAGTCACTGAGTTCTCTAATTCTTAAATCATGCTCTTTTGCCTTAGTCACCCACTCTGTTCCTGCTTCATTGTTCTCTATGTTGCTGATTTGCTGCTTTGCCTCCTCAATCCTTGACACTGTGGGATCAGTTCAAGCTCAGTTATAGCATTTTTTATTTCATCCTGACTAGCTTTTCCTTCTTTTATCTCCACAGAAAGGGATTCTGATCTATTTTCAACCCTAGCTAGTATTTTATTATTGTGATTCTAAATTCTGGTTAAAGACATCTTCCTTGTCTTTAATGTTATGTCCCTGGCTGTCATTTCTTCCTGTTCTTTCTTTTGGAGTGAATTCCTTCATTTCTTCATTTTGAAGGAAGGAAATGAATTAATAAGGTAAAAAAAAAATAAAATAAAGAACAACACAAAAAAAAAATCAAATAAAGGATGCTAGATCCGAGGTGTGTTTTGGTCTCATTGTTGAAAGGAGCTTGAGGAAAAGGGGAAAGATAAGAAAAAAAAAGAGAAGAATAAAAGGAAAAAGTTTGATAATTAGAAAAATGAATTCACTAAAATAGTATAAAAAGAAATGATGAAAGTTAAAAGAATTTTTAAAAATTACAAAGTAAAAAGACATACTAGAAAAACACTTAAAAATATTTTTAAGGAAAATGGAAAATAAAAATAAAATTTTCTTTCTGTATTCATAAATAAGAAAAGATTTTTAAAAATGAATAAATGGACCGGCAAACAGACTGAAATACAATTGAAATTACATCAGTTTCCCTTAAAAGTCAAATATGAATCACTTTATAGTCCATAAACTAAGCAGGTAGAGAGACTTGTGGTGTTCTTGAAGAGTAAGGTTGGCCCAGTTGGGCAGGGTTTAGTGTAACTGCTCGGTTCTCCACTAGATGGCGCTGCTTAGCTTAATGAGGTGGATGGCTGTCGCCTGTGTAGTGTTCATGCTCATGCACAGGAGGGGTGAAAATGGCCTCACCCAGCTACCTAGTCTCTAGTATCGGAACTCTGAACTTTCCCCAGCCAGCAATTAAGCACCCTTCCTTTGTCTCTGGCTGCTGTCTACTCCCCAGTTTTACACTGTCGATGACCAAGCCATCAGGCTGCCTGGCTGCACCTCCCTCCTGAATTTTATCTCAAATGTGGCTTTGTTTTCTGCAGCCTCACTCCTGAGAAACTGTGGCTTTGACCAGTTCTGACTCTCTGGGAAAGGATCTGACCAAGCAATGGCTGGTTCTGGCCTCACTCAGGAACGTTCGCAGGAACATGCTGCTGTGAATGCTCAGAGACTGCGGCTGGGGGATAGCCTACTGCAGAAAAGTTCACGGGATTGTGTAGCAGCAGCATTTCAGGATTATGAAAATCACAACACACATCAGCCACCTGGCTTCATCCTTAACATCCTTGTTCTAGCACCAGTGGATGTAGCTGTTCTCCAGGGTCCGCTGGGAAATTTGCCTGTGGGGAGGCCACACAGCCTCTATCAAATGTCCTTCCAGCAGGGGAGCCTCCCCTGGGGCCTTGGAGCCCTCAAGTCTTGCTCTCTGCTCCTGGGGATTCACCCTTCCCACCAGACGACTGTCAGGTATTGAGCTTCAGAGTGGAATTTAAACCCTCTTCTTTCTCCCTTTTTTGCTCATTCCCTTGTATACTCTTTCTTTTGTCTCCAGCTGTTTTTGGAGGGGGGAGGGATGATTTCCTGTACTCTCCCCCTGTTTCCATCCTCCCTCTGCAAGCAAAACAGTTTTCTGCCCTCCCAAGCTTCTCTCTCCACCAGTTCACCTCCCCCTGCTGCATACCTGCAGGGTTCTGTGGTTCAAGTTGTGCAGATTGTTGTGTTAATCCTCAAATCAGTTTTCTAGGTGCAATATGGTTAGTGTTGATCTGACTGCATTTCAGGGATGAGAAGACACAAAAAACTTACATGCTCTTTTGCCATCTTGACCCCTCCCTCTCCTTATAATTTTTAAATAACATTTTCTGTGCTTTCTTTATTGTAATAATAGAGTATACAATGCATATAACCACAAAATATGTGTCAGTTGAAGTCAGTAAGACTTTCAGCCAACAGTAGTAGGCTATCAGTAGATAAGTTTTGGGGAGTCAAAAGTTATATATTGGGGTGCCTGGCTGACTCAGTCATGATCTTATGCCTTCTAGTTCAGCCCTACATGAAGCTCTCTGCTCTCAGCCTGGAGCCCACTTTGGATCCTCTATTGCTTTCTCTCTCTTTCCCTCTCCTGCTCATTCTCTCAGTCTTTCTCTCTCTCTCTCTCTCGAAATAAATAAACTTAAAAAAATGTTATATGTGGATTTTAGGCTGTATGGATGGTCAGTGCCTTCTACCCCCATGTTGTTCAAGGGTCAACTATAGTTTCCAAATATTGATTATCTTTCCTTCAAAATGTCCCATAGATTTAATATTTTCTCATGTAATCTTACACTGAGATTAAATAGCAGCTTCTTAAAAAGACCCTTTTTCAAGCTATTTTCAATATTTTTATTTTTCTAACAATGGTTCTTTTATCTGTGCTAAGGATACTTAACATAAGATCTACTTTCAATATATATTTAATTATTGTTGACTATAGATACAATATAGTATTTTTGAAATTTCAGTCAAGCTTATAGATTTGGCATACTATTTTTATCATATAACTCTTGTTTTCAAGAACATCTATCTGAATTTCTCTTTTCTTCTTAGTTTTATGTTATGGATCCCCACACAGTGATTGTGTTCTCTTGATTCAACCTTACATTTTATTACTTGCTGGAACAAATCTGTTATTACAGGATCATGCATGTCTCTTCACAATATACATGTTGCTAATGTTTGTCTATGCACAGGCAAGTTTCCCAGTCTAGGTTAATTTTGTTCCCATCCTTCCTCCATGCCCAACACACACACATATTTAAATCACATATATTCTTTGAAGCTAGCTCAAATCTTAAGGTTTTATTAAATCTTTATTCTCTACTATAATATATGAAGATATGTTTTCTGAAATATAATTTGTGACAGATTTTAATACAATTCTATGTAGTATAACACTGTGTTGACTTACTCTGTGGTCTTCCTCCTTCCTTCCCTGCCTCCCTCATCCCTTTCTTCCTTTCTTCCTTCTTCCTTCTTTTTTGTACTTTTCCTCAAATATATTTTTAAGATTTTGATGATGTAAAGGGACATGATTTATGGTATTTCTTATGTGTTTTCTATTAAATAAGTAGCACAAAATCACAAGTTCTCATTAAAGAAAATGTGGCATTTATTTTTATCAGAAAACAGCAACATTTCTGATTAATTCTACATAATATAATCCTCTCTGAGGCTGTTTTTTGAACCTTAGTGTTTTAGGAAATTTAAATGATTAGGAGTTGAGAGAACTATATTTTATTTTATTTTTATTATTTTTTTATTAGCAGAAGTATACTTTAAAAATTGAAGGCATGTTATATCTTCTGATGTAGAAACTTCATTTTACCATTGGGACCAAAATATTTAATTTGGGGAGAAACAGAAACAAACTAGAAGTATTTGGATTGACCCTTCAGGCATATACACACACTTTTCTGAACCGAAGCTGTTTATATTCATGTGGTGATTTATTGTGTTTCTGAAGCATTAAACTACATACTATGGTAACATGCTAGCAGGACATATATTGCCAGGATAAGCTTTGCGTGTCTGCATATTATACCTCCCAGAGAGAAATATTTCTATTCAAGTATATTTTTTGAATGCTGCATTTTTCTGTGTGATTTTTTTAATTCTGATGAGATGTGCGAATGTATGCTTTCCTAAGTTTGGGCTTGTAAGGTCATGGGGATGCTACTGGAATGAATATCATAGCTGTAGGTACTTGTGCCCTATCAGAAATGGCTGCAAATTTTTTGACACTCCACCCATCAAGAATGGAAATTATTTTCTCCACCTTGTAACTGGTCTGGCCAAAGAATGTGATGAAAATCATATTATCATATTATGGCCCATTCAAGCCTTAAAGAGGACTACAAGCTTCTAAGCTGGTCTGTAGCATCCTTGAGTCACCATAGTAGTCTTACTACGCTGCTGAAGACTACATGGAGAGACCCTGACTTACATTGAGAAGGAGAAAGTTCTAACTGATATCAGCCTTTGCATTTTCCTGCTGGGATGCCGGGCACAAGAGTCAAATGATCTTACATTCTCTAGACAAGTATTGACGCTAAGCTTCATACGACACAGTGACCCCAGTGAAGACCTCACAGAACAGAGAAATTGGAAAGCTAAGCTCTAGTGTTTCACAAATCAGATTACATAATAAAATGTTTGTTTTTAAAGCAACTAAATTTTAAGTAGTTTGTTACACAGAAATAGATAACCAGAAAATTACCTAAGTCAGTAGAAATCCAGTTTTTTCAAGGCTGTTGACCCTAGAATAGCATAAAGTGGGGTGATGAACAGATAACACAGAAACAAAGCAGATGTGTTCCTGCTGCACACACGACACAATATAGTAAGCACCTGGAGGGGGCTGGTACTTGGAAATCACACTAGTAGAGACTTAAGCCTTTGTAAATTAGAATATCAATATAAATTTCTAGGTATTTGATTTCTAATTTTAGTGTATTGACATAATTTAGTTAATGAAAACTGAACATACCAGTTATCACTAAAGTAATCCAATATATTTGTATTAATTTTACACTTCTCTTGCTGTGAATCACATACAAACAGTGCTGGTATTTTTAAGCCCTCTTATTCTTAAAATTTTCAGAGATATACTAAAAAAATCCTTTTTTTTTCTTAATAATCTAGCTTGTGTGTACTAGAATAGTTTGAATTTCAAGGCTAGGTGAGGTGGGACTTTTGTTATACAAAAGTAATCACTCCAGTTATAAATATATGTAAAATATACATATATTTTTGCACTATCTATTATCTGTTTATTATATTTCAACTTATCTCTCCACCTATCTGTTATATTATCTTATTCTTCCTTATGCCAAGCATATATAGATATATACATATTTCATTTTTTCAGGTTATGAATTTTCTTAGACTTAATATTGCTGTTTGATAGTCTAAGTGCTTTTTCATACTATGCTTAAGGACACTGTTAAAGAAGTCTTTCTGTGTCGACATTTTCTGCTTTTCCTAACTGTTTTTAGGATGGATTCTCAGTGTAGAATAATTTCTCTTTCCTTATCATACATGTTTTGAAACTTCCTTCCATAACATAAAGTCAACATGTGGCCAGTTTTAAAGGACAGAAATTTCTAAATCCAGATTTGTTCCTACTTTTAATATAAGAGATAAAATTTATAATCCTTAGCTCAATAGGCAACATTTTGCAAAAAAAAAAAGGGGGGGCAGAAATTGCAGTTTCATTTTTATGTGCCTGAAACTACTATAAGCTTTTCTGCTTATGAATCTTGACTCATGACATTCATTATCATTGCCTAGAATACTCCATCTTTTATTTTATACATCTTCAGAGTACTTATTATATATTTGCAATTTGATTGACTTTTTCCAGTTCTCTTCAAGAGAAAGGGAAAATTATTTACCTGGCAAAGTGCAGAATTAACCAAAACTCCAATAGTACTTTTGTCTCAAACCGAGTGTCATAATAAAATTCTATTGTAAAGTTTGATTTTTGAGGAAAAATATAGTTATCATTTGCATATTATTGTTAACTACAATTTATTTTGCTTTTGTTCCCACATCAGTTTTGTAATTTGCTTAGTACACCTTCAAATGCTATAAACTCAGTCTTCTCTAAAGTTTGTAATCTAAGAACAGGCATAGTTTTCAAGGTGTAACTGTTAAACTATTAATAATATTAAAAATAGTTAAATTTAATGAATGACTAACCTATGTTGTGCTGTGGTAAATAATTTAGTTTGGTTATACTTTATAAACTTAAAACTAGCTGAATAAGGTAGGGACTATTTTTACTCTCATTTTCCAAATGAGGACTCTGAGGTTTAGGGACTTTGAATTTATTTATTATGATGGATGTGAAAAATTTGTCATTCTATCCTTAAAAAACATTCTGAAGAATGACAACTCTTCTTCCATGTCTTGTTAAGGTTGTTGCCTTTAATTTCTCATATACCAGTTTACATCTAACAGTTTTTGTAAAAGATCCCATAGTCAATTTAGTTGGTGAAACTCAAACACATTTAATTTTAGAATTTCTGTCCTAATCTTTTGGTTATTGCTAAGAACTCTATTGTATTACATTATATTCCTGGGGTATCAAAATCCATAGGACTCCTGTTAAGGAAGGAAGGAAAGAAGGAAGGAAGGAAGGAAGGAAGGAAGGAAGGAAGGAAGGAAAAAATGAAAGAAGGAAGGAAGAGAGGAAGGAGGGGGAAAGGAAGGATACATAAGGAAATACTATAGGGTACTGCACTTTTTTCTGCACTTTCCCTAAAGGACTTAAACCTTATTTGCAACATACTATATATCAACTAGCTAAAAATGATAAGTAAAAGAGAAGTTTGTTGAGAAATTCATCATGATTGTTGAGAAATTCAATTTTAGAGGTTTCAAAATATTAATAATAATCATAACATTTATTTTCTAAGTACGGTGTTAGCCACATTGCCATGTACTTTATATGAATTATCTGTTTAAATATAGTGGAAATGTATGAATTAGACAACCGTAATTATTTTCCACTTTATAGCAAAATAAACTGAATATTTGAAATATTAAGGCAAAATTTAAAGTCATACAGTCAGATAAAGTGAGAATTATTTTTAAAATACAGGCCTTTCTGATTCCAGAGCTGAGAATCTACTCATTAATTATGCTCTGTACTGAGTTATATAAATTTTATATTATGTCTTACTAATGAAATTCAAGTTATTGATTATTAAATATGTGATGTTAGACTTAATGCTTAAAAGCAGCACATCTATTAGACTAATGTTAAACTCTATGTTGTTCCTAATATTAAGCATATAAAATACTTGGTATTTCATTTCTTGAAAAGTCAGATACAAAAGGCAAATATCTAGCCTCATATTCTAATAATATTATAATAATGTTGAAGAGGAGACTTGCAAAATAGCATTTCAGTCATTCAATACACATCTACTGAACTTCTGCGATGTGCTAGATACAACTAAATGTTGTGAACAACCTAGAAAAAGCAGTGCCCTTATGGACCATACATCTAGCCCAGATTGTGTAGAAAATAATCAAGTAAATAACAGTGAAAAATACATGTGTTTCCATAGTGATAAATGTTATAAAGTAAATAAACATGATGCATGATTGAAAGTGAATGGGGAAACAAATGTATATTTTAGATGGGTTGACTTAGGGAGGCCCTTTCTGGAGAGGGGACATTTGATATAAAAGCTGAATTACCATAAGTCACGCCATGTCATATCTGGGAAATAAGTGCTTTGGATCTAAATTTGAGGAAAGTTTGACTTAGTAAAAAGACAGGGGAAGGTTGGTGTTTCTGACTCAAAGCAGTAAGAATGGATAGATAAGAGATGAGATTAGACAGGAAGGCAGGGGTTAAATCATACAGTATCTCTCGATCTTGGTAATACGTTTGAATATTATTTGAACAAGCCATTTGGAAGCCATAGGAATGCTTTCAGCTGGTGAGTGAAATTGTTTTTTAAGAGAGTAAAAGTGGAAACAGAGAAATCCAGAGAAGTCAGTGGGTAGTATTTAGTTACATAGCTTTGGTTAACATAGGAAGAAGATGGAGATAAATGTTAGGTTTAGGATATTTTCCAGAAGTATTGATTAGACAGTTTCTGATGTATCAGATTGGGTTTTGAATGGTAACAATTAATGAGTATAATCTTAGAAGTTAATATATAATGATATCTTATGCTGAATTGGGGAAGACTAAGGGAAAATAGGTTGGGTGGAGGTAGGGATTATAATTATTGTATCTGTTTTTATTTCATTGGCATGTAACATGATTATTACACATTCATGTGAGCAAAACAAGTAGGACATTACATATACAGATATAGATCAGAGGGAGGTATTTTCACTAACTATGTTTTTAGGAATAATAAGTAATATTGAAACACTGGGGTGAAGCTGTTGAGAGAACAAAAGAGCACTAGATTATAAGGCCTTCAATGATTTACCATTTGAAGGTCAAGCTGAGGAGAAAGAACCATGTAAAGGGATTGAAAAGAAGCAACCAGTGAAGTAGAATAAACATAAGAAAGCTGTAGTATGATAGAAGGTAAGATAAAAGTATATTCAAAAGTGTGTCCCTGTTGATGAGAGGTGAAGTACTACAGTTGTCTTTGCCAATAAGAAAGGTATTGGTCACTTGACAAGAGTATTTTGTCAGGTATAGATGAAGATAGAAATTTGACTAAAACAAAGTGAAAAAATTATAGGTTAGAAAATGAATAAAGTGAGTATAGACAGAATTTTTAAGAGTTCTGCTATAAAATTAAACAAATTAGGCTGTACCTGTAAGAAGAGATTGGATCATGGGTAGGTTTTTTTCCTAAACTAGTAGACTATACATCATAGATGATATGATCACTACTTTTCTTACTAGCATATGAGCTTCATGAAGGCAAGGACTAGATTTATCTTTTCCATGCTTATTGTTTTGTTCAATTTTCTATCTCCGTTGGCTAACCCAATTTTCTTCAACATAATATGCCAAACATAAAAATTTGTTGAATAACTGAATAAATAACTGATGAACTTACAATTATTCACTTGCTTAGAATACTTTTCTTCTATGTCAAATATTAGCAGAGGTTTTTTTTTTTTTAACATATGTTTGTTTTGTGTGTGTGTGTGTGTGTGTGTGTGTGTGTGTGTGTACTTTCTTCAGGATCTCAGACCAAAAAATTTGTAATATTTACAATTGTCCTTTCCATTACGGCTTGACAGACATTCTCCCCAACCAAAATATTCTAGGGGCCCCTAGGTGGCTCAGTTGGTTAAATGTCTGACTTCAGCTCAGGTCATGATCTCACGGTTCGTGGGTTCGAGCCCTGTGTCAGGCTCTGTGGTGACAGATAGCTTAGAGCCTGGAGCCTGCTTCATATTCTGTATCTCCTTCTCTCTCTGACCTTCCCCTGCTCACACTGTCTCTCTCTTTTTCTCTCTCTCAGAAATAAATTTTTTAAAAAGTTAAAAAACACAAAATATCCTTCAGTTTTGCTGATTCTGTCAATGAAATATTTCTGTAATAGCCATTACTTTTATTCTATTACATTCTCTAAATCATTAGTTTAGACTTTATCTATCTATATTTTAATACTTAACTAAAAGAACTGAAGTTACCATTGGTAGCCAAGCTTCACAATGATTCCCAATTATTTCACCCTCTTGGTAGTCAAACCACTGCATAGCTCTCTTCCTTAGAACTAGGATGATCTGCCTTACCAGTGCATTATTGTGGAAATGGCAGTGCTTTGTCCTCTCCTAAATTACTTTGGGAGAAAGCAGCTGTCATGCTGTGAGGATATCTAGTGGCCTTATAAAAAGTCAACAGGATAAGGAACAGGGGCCTCTTGTTCACAATAAGCTCTGACTTGCCTTGAAAGATCTTTTAGCACCAGTCAAGCTTAATGATGACTGGAGCCATAGGAGACATCTTCACTGCAACCTACTGAAAAGCACTGAGCCAGAAACATCCATCTAAGCCATTCTCAGATCTCTTACCCACAGGAGTTCTGCAAGAAAATATATGTTTTGTTTTAAACCATTAAATTTCAGAAAAATTACAGAAATAACGTACACCACCACCAATATCTTAATTTATTGATTTATCAGGATTACCTTTCTAAAACTCTGCTTATAACAGAAAATTACAATAATATACCTTTGATGAGAGAAGTATAGTGAAACTTTTTGTAGTACACCATAGCAGATACAGATATTTAGTAAATACTGAATGAATGAGAGAGGCTGGCAGGAATAAAGAAAGGGGAGAAAAAGTGTGATTGAAATTGGAGCTCAGTGTCAATGAAATGTATTAAATAATAGCCTGGACTCAGGATCTGAATCTCTTGGCTTGAAACCTGATTTGGTACTCAATCAGTATTGATGAATGAATACCATTCATAATCTCAGTATCTCTGTTTCATTACTATGAATACTATTTGATGCTATTTATTGAAAAAAATTGTCTTGCATGTAGTTCTTCATGAAATTTGCATCATAAAAACAAATCACTTAAGTTTACTAGTATGAGAAAATCATAAGTTATCAATTGATTAGAAAAATATGGAAGCTGTTTAATATCATCAGAGCAATGATATTTTCATATTTAAATGAACATCAGAAACAAAGTTTTGGGGTGATATGGTATAGGAAAACTCTTATTGTTTACCCTAAGCTGATTTTAATTTAATGCTGACTATAAAATTATACATGAGCAACAAACAGAGAAGCAGCACTGAGGGATCCAGGAAGCGTAATACATCCCGTCAGTTCTACCCTTTCTGCCTTGGCCCTCAGAGCTGGAAGAAAGAAACTAAGAGAGGTACAGGAGCCAAACATATGTCACAGTGGGGAAAGGTCTTCCTTTGCACTGTCATCTCTAGCATGTCAGAGCCTTTTCCTGTCTTCACTCAGCCCGATTTCATGTTAAGGCCTCTTTTCCCGACAAAAAAAAAAAAAACTCTTCTTGTCTGTTTAGAAACCTTATACTGGATGGAGATTAATTACCATTTCCAATAATTTGTCCTGAAAACCTCTGCCCTCTCAGCTGTAATTGGGAATCTTCTCCCTGATCTCCTAAGTATGGAAAGCCTTTTTTATTCATAGCCCAAATTCTACTACAGCAAAAGAGATCTTTTTGGCATCAATAATTATAGCATATTGCTCTTAAAAAGAGGTGCTATCAAAATAATATTTAGATGTTATATTTAAAACCTAAACATTTGGATTATATTAGTTGATTTCAGAGCCTACATACCTTTTATGACATTACCTTGAAGAAAAATTTGGTTTTGATTTTTTTAACATTTTTTTATTTACTTATTTATTTATTTGGAGAGACAGAAAGAGATGGGGGGGAGTAAAGAGAGAGAGAGAGAAAGAGAGAGAGAGAGAGAGAGAGAGAGACAGAATCCCAAGCAGACTTTGTGCTATCAGCTCCGAGCCCCATGCCGGGATCAGTCCCACAAGCTGTAAGATCCTGACCTGAGCTGAAACCAGTAACAACTGAATGAGCTAACCAGGTGCTTCCCTGATTTCTTAATTAACATCAGACTTGAAAACCTTTCCGGCACAATTCATTATTATCATTATTATTATTGAGACAGAGAGTGAAGAACATGATTTGGGGGAGGGGCAGAGGGAAAAGGAGAGCGAAGTATCCTAAGCAGGCTGCATGCTCAGAGGTGGGGCTCAGTCTCCCATCTCTGAGATCATAGCCTAAGCCAAAATTAAGAGTCAGAAGCTTAATAGTCTGGGCCATCCAGGGGCCTCAGCACAACTTATTTTTAATTGAGAGTGTTTTACAATATAACTGAAATATATTTTTCATCCAATTAAATATAAAATTAAAACTATGAAACATTAATTTTATATATTGGGGTAATTAACACAGTGCTTCACAGAACAGATATTCAGGTTTAAAACATTTTGAGGGGAGAGAATCCTGTGTATAATAAGATGACTAATTTATTAAAAATCATAAATATTGGGGTGCCTGGGTGGCTTAGTCGGTTAAGCGTCCGACTTTCGCTTCGGTCATGGTTTCGCGGTTTGTGGGTTCGAGCCCCGTGTCGGGCTTTGTGCTGACTGTCAGCTCAGAGCCTGGAGACTGTTTCAGAGTCTGTCACTCCCTCTCTCTCTGCCCCTCCCCTGCTCACGCTCTCTCTCTCTCTTCTAGAAATAAATAAAAATAAAAAAAACATTAAAAAATCATAAATATTATTCAGGTATATGATCCAATCTTTTTGTAGAAAAAAATGCCTTTCTTACATCTACTTAAACAGAGTTGGGGGCACCTGGATGGCTCAGTCAGTTAAGCATCTGACTTCGGCTAAGGTCATGATATCACAGTTTGTGAATTCGAGCCCCAAGTTGGGCTCTGTGCTGACAGCTCAGAGCCGGGAGCTTGCTTCGAATTCTGTGCCTACCCTTCTCTCTGCCCCTCCCATGCTCATGCTCTGTCTCTCTTTGTTTCTCAATAATAAATAAATGTTTAAAAAATTAAAAAAATAAACAGAATTGAGGTTTCAGTCACACTAGCATCCAAGTTTTGACTCAGTTACTTATAATATAAACTTGGAAACTTGGAAGAATTCACTAAAATATAAATTTATTAATACTTACACGGAAGAATTTTAACCTATCTCTAAAATGTTTGTAAGATATGTTGGAAGTGAGATTAAAAGACTTACCTTTCTAGAAATATTTTCTAAAATGAAATAAAAGGTATAGTGAGGTTTATTGTTGTTGATGGTGTTGTTTTATAAGCACTACTCTTTTGGTAGATTCTGTCCCATCAAAATGTGTTGGCTCATTTTATATATGTATTTCTGAATTACGACTGTTATAAATGATTCTAGTTGTCTTGTCGTTTTTAAGTGCAAACATAGTAAGAAAAAAATCTTTTACCTGACATGATGATATGATAGACTATTTCAGTTTCTTGCTTCTTTCTCCTTAGACACACTAAACAATAGAGATTAGCATATTTCCCTATGCCTGATGGATTCATGGCTTTCAATTTCCTTGAAAAACATCTGTAACATTTTGATGAGCTGACCAAGGAAGCTTGTCATTTCATTGATCCTCTGCAGATAGTCATGGGCAGCAGAATCAAAACCAGGTTTACAATTAATGAAGCAGAAGTATATTGTGAAGAAGAACCTGATGAATTCCTTCAGCAGCTGTCATGGGCAAACATTTATTTCATATCCAATTGATTAGTCTAGCCCTCATTCAGCTAGTTAAAGATTATATAGTGAGGTTGTGAGAGAGTATTTAAATTGCTGCTGTCTATAAACTTAAGAGAAATGGTGCCCCCCATATATTCCATTCTATTAAGCTAATCTCTACAAGTGAGAAGTCACCTTAATGTCATATCTAGTACTTTAAGCAGTTCCCCTCTTTTATCAGAAACAATGATGGTACATTATTCAATGCTTTTTTATTCACAGACTTTATATTCTCCAGGCAGTTTTCTTTACCAACTGGCTGTTTGTTCTGAGACAATATTTGAAAATTAATGTATTTTTTCAATCACTAACTGAACAGATTCTTGAATCAGATTGGTCCAATGATAATATCTGTACTTAGTTTACTTAATTTATTTCATCAAATGCAAAGGAATATATAACAAATATAAACTGAAAAATCTTCCAGGATTAAACTAACTTACTTAACAGAAACCTGTTGACCACTTTGTAAAAAAACAATGCAAATGATAGATTTGGTCATTTGTTCTATTATTCTTGTAGTATTGGGTGATATAAATTTATATATATATATATAAAATTTTTAAACAAGAAAACATAATTGAAAATAAAAATACTTCCAGACTTCTAGTTTCCAGTCAGACATGTAAGGAAATTGGAAGTCATTACTTCCATCTTCACAACAGGAAAAAGGTGCACAAATTGAAAATCAGCAAATTCTTAGATCCACGACAGAGTTATGGTAACAGGGCAATTTATTATCCCCAAACTTGAGAGACAGGAGCATACAAAGAATGCTAACTTCCTGGAACAGAATCTCCCAAACAGAAATCTCCATGGGAACATGACAAGCTAGGAAAACTATAATTGAGAAATTGCCAGAGGCTCAGGGTAGACAAGTTTGGGTGTTAAACACTCGAGGACACTCAGTCTTATAGAGCATTCCTCAAATTTTTGTGAATTTTACCTCTAGGAGTCCTACCAAATTCTCAGTAAAACCTGGAGAAAAAATTTCTTGTGCTTCTGGCAGAAGGATAGGGAAAAGTAGCCATTAAAAATATATATATTTATTTATTTTTGAGAGAGAGAGTGTGAGTGGGGCAGAGGCAGAGAGAGAGGGAGACAGAGGATCCAAAGCAGGCTCTGTGCTGTCTCACTGAGCCAGAAGTGGGGCTCAAACCCACAAACTATGAAATCATAACCTGAGCTAAAGTCAGATGCTTACTGACTGAGCCACCAAGGCGCCCCAGAAAAGTAGCCCCATTTTGAAATATGGTGGAGTACCCTGTTCTTCTTAATAAGATCTGCCCTCATGGAAAAACTGTTTTACTAAAGCCTAATCTGCTGGGGCATTATCAGAGACTGAGTGACCTGGGAAGGAGAAACAACCAGATCCAGCTTGTTCTAGCCTTCCATGTGGGATAAGGAAAATATCTGTTCTTCTGTCTTGTGGGGGAATAAACAAACAAACAAAACCTGAGAAGTGCTGATGACGTCGTATACAAACAGGCCTACACTTGGTCCTAACAGAATGTATAGAATTCTTTTTCTCCTCCTCCAATTTACTACGACATCAGTGGAGGTGCTGTATAATAACAGCAGAATACACCTGAAAGAACTGAACAACTCACAGCCTCCTTTAAGAAGTCTGTAGAGACTCTCAGAAACAACAGAAGGGGGAAAACCAAGGACACCAGAGGGAGTTTTTGTCTCTGACACTTATAGCTACAAAAACAGCAAACACAGCTTTACCCCGTAGCCAGATAAATATTAATCTCACACAAAGCCCTATCTACCTTAGTTCTTTTTACTGAATACATAGTCTAGCTTTCCACAAAAAAAACCTCTAAGTTTTGTACAAAAACACTCAATTTGAAGACAAAGACCAGAAAAACAAACCCAAACACACCATTTTAATAGACAAAGCAAGTATCAGAACCAGACACATATGGCAGAAATGTTGGGATTGTTGTACAGGGAATTTCAAACAACTATTATTAATATAGAAAGGGCCCTAAAGGAAAAAGTGGACAATATGGAAGAACAGATGGATAATGTAAGCAGAGAGATGAAAATTCTAATAAAGGATCAAAGAGATGCTTGAAATCAAAAGCACTGTAGCAGAAATTAAGTATGATTTTGATGGGCTCATCAATAGATTGGATACAGCCAAGGAAATTATCAATGAGCTTGAAACTTCTAAAAATGAAATGCAGGGCGCCTGGGTGGCTTAGTCGGTTAAGCGTCCGACTTTCGCTTAGGTCATGATCTCGTGGTTCGTGGGTTCGAGCCCCGCGTCGGGCTCTGTGCTGACTGCCAGCTCAGAGCCTGGAGCCTGTTTCAGTCTGTGACTCCCTCTCTCTCTGACCCTCCCCTGCTCATGCTGTCTCTCTCTCTCTCTCTCTCCTAGAAATAAATAAAACATTTTAAAAAAAATTAAAAATGAAATGCAAAAACAGAAAAAAAATAACTAAAAAGATGAAATATCCGACAACTGTGGAACAATCCCAAAAGGTGTAACATGCATAATAAGAACACCAGAAGGAGAGAGAAATGAAGAGAAGAAATATTTGAAGCAATAATGCATGAGAATTTTCCAAAATAAGCAATGGATACTGAACAATGGGCAAAAGTAGGTAAGTGCCCAAAAAATGGATAATTAGGCATATCATACTTAAAGTATAGAGTAGCAAAGACAAAGAGAACATCTTGAAAGACTAGAGAGAGGAGCCAGGTGGCCCAGTCAGTTAACCCCTCCTTTGGGTAAGCAGGAGCCCTGATTCACGTGAGCCCTCCCTCTCTCCCTCTCTCTCTGTCCCTCGTGAGACTCTCTTTGTCTCTGTCTCTCTCTTAAAAAAATTTCAAGAGGTGAAGGAATTTACAAAAGGGGAAATGTTAGTGTTAACTCAGTAACTTCTGCTTTAGAGCTTGAATCAGAAATAGCCCACAAAGCAAAAAAGAAAACAGCAAAACCAAACAACAAAACAATCAAAAAGCTGTAGCATGAGGTGGAGTTAGGGAGTGGTGGTCCCTGAACACATATTTGATATTAGAGAAATATTTAATATTTAGTAAATTTTCTTACCTCATAGTATTTATTCTTTTAATGATGCAATTATGAAATGATACTTTAATATAATTTCTTTTCTGAAATATAGCCAAATTTGCTGCAGCAACATTAATAGATCTGAAACAAATCCACACTGACAGACAAAAAATGTATTATATGTATCTATACACAGACACACATACGCATATATACACACATAAACATAGTGAAACTTCTCCATTGTGTAAATTTAAAATCTTATTTGATTCTGAAAAGAAAATGGTTCCTACTGTTTTAGAAGCTGTAAAAGCCTATTATTTCCTTTTTTTTAAAATCCTCTATTTCCTCTTGTTCCCTCTGTAAAGTTGTATGACATTTAGAACATCCTAACTGTGAGTTAAAATTAATTAGAATTTCAGAATGTCATTTTACTTCTTTTTTTTTTCTAAAATGTATTTATTTATGTTTGGGAGAGAGAAAGAGATCAAGGGAGAGGCACAGAAAGAGGAGAGTGGGACTCCCGAGCATGTTCTGCTCTATCGGCATGGTGCCTCATGCAGGGCTCAGTCTCACAAACCTTGAGATTGTGACATGAGCCAAAAACAAAGTAAACCAAAGAGTCTGTGACTTCATGGACTTGAGACACCCAGGTACCCCTAGAATGTCCATTTTACTTCTTGAAGGAAACAGAGGTATTTGATTTCTGGATTAGTTCTATAAACTCCATATACATCTCCTGCTTGTTGGAATATACTGGCATTGTCAAGTCCACTATTTGAGAGACAGCACAGAGAAGTGAGAAAAGCTTAGAGTTTGAAATCAGATAAAACCAAGCTTGAGTTCTGTCTGTAATGTTTGTAGTTGAATTCCCAATTGGGCAGTTTACTAAAATTATCAGCCTCTGTTCTTGTCATCAATTGTCCTTTAAATTCAATGATAAAAAGAGATGATATATTCAAATTACTTAGAACAATTTCTGGTACATAGTCGACTCCATGACTTTAGTATATACGTTATTCCATGAGAAATCAGTTTGATAGGGAACAAAAAAAGATCTTTTGAAAGATGCCTTACTTGTCTTTTGTGTCTAATATCTGCTTTCCATTATTCCCATGAGTAAGTGTTTTTAAGAAAACAATGAATAGAGAAGTCATTTGATTTTCAGTATTTATTTGTGGAATCGATTTGGTAATAATAAAAATTTACCCGGCCTATCTTTTCTCTGTTCAAGTCTCTATGTGAATCTCTTAAACAGTCTTGTTTATCCTCCTATTTTTTACCTCTTTCTCTCCTATCAGTTTTTATGACCTGCTTGCTATTTTGTTTTTGTCATTCAGATGTTTTAGAGATAGGCTATTCTAAACAAGTTTTAAGACATTCACGATATCACATGACTTTCAGAAATTTCACTTGGTTTTCTAATTATTCTAACTAGGTGTTAAAATCAGTTAACTTTTCCTCAAACACAAATAGTAGAGAAATAGATTGGATCCAATGAGACAGATTGGCACATAATCTCCTTACCTAATGCGTTTGACAAAACAAACTCAATTATATGTGTGTAAATCCAACGGTCACACACAAGCCTTACATATGGATAAATATGCAGGGCACCTGTAGAAAAAGCAACAGGATTTTCATTAGAGTGCAATGAAAAATAAAGCTAAGAAAACAATAGCTGTTT
Organism: Proteles cristata cristata; assembly: GCA_017311185.1. Taxonomy (NCBI): domain Eukaryota; kingdom Metazoa; phylum Chordata; class Mammalia; order Carnivora; family Hyaenidae; genus Proteles; species Proteles cristata. Next base: position 326,321 of record JAESUZ010000400.1, on the reverse strand, counting down.
ATAGTAGACTTTATGCCCATAAACAAGAATTTTAAATACATATAAAGAACACTTTTAACAATCTCTGCAAGTGTCCCTCATTGGGATTTTCTTCATAAGAAAATATGGTTCTTGTTATCAGAAAGACATCCAGTATATTGAAAAATTTAACCCAGTCCTTGTGGACATCATATGTGAGCCAGACTGCCTAGGGTCCACACCCTGGCTCTTTTTACTATTTGGGACCTTAGACTTATTACTGAATATCTCTGCATATATTAATTAGAAAAAAAATTAATATAAAGGATAAAGTAAATGTTCAGATATACTACCTGTTATTATTTAGGAGAAATATTTCTTCTTGCATGTTATATCAATTATTACACAAGCTAATTTTTAAATTACTTGTATATTTTCAGGGAGCCTGGGTGGCTCAGTCAGTTAAGCATATGAATCCAGCTCAGGTCATGATATCACGGTTCATAAGTTCAAGCCCTGCATTAGGCTCCTTACTGACAGCTCAGAGCCTGGAGCCTACTTTGGATTCTGTGTCTCCCTCTCTCTCTGCCTCTCCCCCGTCCACACACTCTTTCTCTCTCAAAAATTAAAAAAAAAAAAAACACACACATTAAAAAATGAATAAATAGGGGCGCCTGGGTGGCTTAGTCGGTTAAGCATCCGACTTTCGCTTAGGTCATGATCCCGTGGTTCATGGGTTCGAGCCCCATGTCGGGCTCTGTGCTGACTGCCAGCTCAGAGCCTGGAACCTGTTTCAGTCTGTAACTCCCTCTTTCTCTGACCCTCCCCTGCTCACGCTGTCTCTCTCTCTTCTCCTAGAAGAAAAAAAAAAAAAAGAATGAATAAATAAATAAATAAATTGGTTGTATATATTTCTTAACAAATAAGCATAAAATCAATTTGCTTTTATTTTTGGAATTAAATTTTAGTATAACATTTATTAATTTATATTTGCTGAGTGCCAAATATAATTTTGCCCTCTAAAACACTCTATGGATTTATATATTAAGGAAATCTTTTTCAACTTTTGAGGCAATAATAATGTTTTTTCTTTACAGAAAAATTTTTAAATTTTTATTATAAAAAATGGTTTTTTAGTGTTTATTTCTGAGACAGAGAAACACAGAGTGTGAGCAGTGGAGGGGAACAGAAAGAGAGGGAGACACAGAATTGGAAGCAGGCTTCAGGCTCTGAGCTGTCAGTACAGAGCTTGAAGTGGGGCTCAAATTCATTAACTGAGAGATCATGACCTGAGCCGAAGTTAGATGTTTAACTGACTGAGCCACCCAAGCACCTCTTAAATCTTTGTTTACATTTCAGATAGTTAACATTCAGTACAATATTGGTTTCAGGAGTAGAATTCAGTGATTCTTCACTTACAACACCCAGTACTCATCACAGCAAGTACCTTCCTTAATACCCATCACCCGTTTTACCCATCACCATATCCGCCTCCCCTCCAGCTATCCTCAGTTTTTTCTCAATCTTTAAGAATCTCCTATAGTTTGTTTTCCTGTCTCTTTTTTTTTCCTCCCCCTTACCATATGTTCATATGTTTTGTTTCTTAGATTCCACATATGAGTGAAATCATATGGTAGTAGTTTTTATCCAACTGAGTTATATCATTAAGCATAATACTCTCTAGTTCATCCATGTCGCTGCAAGCGAGAAGATGCCATTGCCATTCTTTTTGGTGGCTGGATAATATTCCAGTGTGTGTGTGTGTGTGTGTGTGTGTGTGTGTGTGTGTGTGTGTGTGTGTGTGTGTGTGTGTGTAACATCTTCTTTATCCATTCATCAGTTATTAGACATTTGGACTTTTTCTGTACATAATGTGGATATTGTCAGTAATGCTTCTATAAGACAGTGAGATGCATATGTCCCATTCAATCTGTATTTTTTGTATCCTTTGGGTAAATACCTAGTAGCATGATTGCTGATCTAGGGCAGTTCTAGTTTTAACTTTTTGAGGAATCTCCATACTGTTTTCCAAGATGTCTACACCAGTTTGCATTCCCCCCAGCAGTACAAAAGGATTCCCTTTTTCCAGATCCTCACCAACACCTGTTGTTTCTTGTGTTGTTAATTTTAGCCATTCTAATAGGTGTAAGTTTGTGTCTCATTGTGGTTTTGATCTGCGTTTCCCTGATGATGACTAATGTTGAACATCTTTTCATGTGTCTGTTAGCCATCTGGATATCTTCTTTGGAAAAGGGCCTATTCATATCTTCTGCCCATTTCTCCACTGGATTATTTCTTTTATGGGTGTTGAGTCTGATAAGTTCTTTATAGATTTTGGTTATAGATAAACTTAACCAAACAGGGAAAAGAACTGTACCTGGAAAACTGTAGAACATATATGAAGGAAGATGAAGAAGACATGAAGAAATAGAAAAACATTCCATGCTCATGGATTGGAAGAATAAATACTGTTAAAAAGTCTATACTAAAAGCAATCAGATATGTTATTTGCAAATATCTTCTCCTATTCCATAGGATGTATTTTAGTTCTCTTTATTGTTTTCTTTGATGTGCAGAAGCCTTTTTTGCCTTGATGAAATCCCACTAAGTGTATTTTTGCTTTTGTTTTCCTTGCCTCAGGAGACATGTCTAATAAGAAGGTGCTCTTGGTGCACCTGGTTGGCTCCATAGTTAGGCTTTCAACTTCTGCTCAGATCATGACCTCATGGTTCCGTGAATTCAAGCCCCATATCAGGCTCTATGCTGGCAGCTCAGAGCCTGGAATCAACTTTGGATTCTGTGTCCCCATCTCTCTCTACCCCTCCCCCACTTTCAGTCTGTCTCTATGTCTCTCTCTCTCTCTCAAAGATAGAAAGAAACATTTAAAAAAAGAAGAAGGAGAAGAAGGCTGAAGTCAAAGAGGTTGTTGGCTGTGTTGTCCTCTAGGATTTTGATGGTTTCCTGCCTCACATTTGGAGGAAATGGAAAACATCCATTTTGAATTTATTTTTGTGTCTGGTATAAGAAAGTTGTCCAGTTTCATTCTTGTGCATGTTGCTGTCCACTTTTACCAACACCATTTGAAGACACTGTCTTTTTTTCCACTGAATATCCTTTCCTACTTTGTTGAAGATTATTTGACGTTGTTGTTGTGGGTCCATTCTAGGTTTTCTATTCTGTTCCATTAATCTATGTTTTTGTGCCAGTACCATAGTGTTTTGATGGCTACAAATTTTGAATATAGCTTGAAGTCCAGAGTTGTGATGGTCCAGCTTTGCTTTTCTTTCTTAAGATTACTTTGACTCTTCAGGGATTTTGTGGTTCCAATCAAATTTTAGGATTTCTTGTTCTAGGTCTATGAAAAATGCTGGTGGTATTTTCATAGGGATTTCACTGAATGTGTAGATTACTTTGGGTAGTATAGACTGTTTAACAGTGTTTATTCTTCCAATCCATGAGTATGGAATATTTTTTTATTTCTTCATGTCTTCTGATTCATTCATAAATGTGCTATAGTTTTCCAAACACAGTTCTTTTACCTGTTTAGTTAACTTTATTCCTAGATATCTAATGGTTTTTGATGCAATTGTAAATGTGTTTGATTCCTTGATTTTACTTCCTGCTGCTTTATTATTGGTGTACAGGAATGCAACAGAGTTCTGTATGTTGATTTTATATCCTGCAACTTTGCTGAATTCATGTATTAGTTCTAGTAACTTTTTGGTGGACTTTTTCAGGTTTTCTACCATATCATCTGCCATGTCATCTGTGAAGAGTAAAAATTTGACTTCTTCTTTGTCAATATGTCTTTTATTTCTTTTTATTGTCTGACTTCTGAGGCGAAGACTTCCAGGACTATGTTAAATAATAATGGTGAGATTGGATATTCCTGTCTTGTTCCTGACTACAGAGGAAAACCTCTCAGTTTTTCTCCACTGAGCATGATATTAGCTGTGGGTCTTTTGTATATGGACTTTAATGATGTTGAGGTATGTTCCAATCATTCCTACTTTATTGAAGGTTTTTATCAAGAATGGTTGCTGTATTTTGTCAAACGTTTTTATACATCTAATGAGAAGGTCATATGGTTCTTATCCTTTCTTTGGTAATATGGTATATCACATTGATTGATCTGCGAATATTGAAACACTGCTGCAGCCCAGGAATAAATCCCACTTCCTGTGTTCAACAATTCTTTTAACGTATCGTTGGCCTTGATTTACTAGTACCTCGTTGAGAATTTTTGCATCCATATTCATCATGGGTTTTGGCCCGTGATTCTCCTTTTTAGTGGAACCTTGATCCAGTTTTGTAATCAAGGTAATGCTGGCCTTGTAGAAGAAGTTTGTAAGTTTTATTTCCATTTCTATTTTTGGACCTATTTGAGAAGAATAGGTATTCATTTTCCTTTACATGGCTGGTAGAATTCCCCTGGGGAGGCTTGTGGCTCTGGACTTTTGTTTGTTAGGAGATTTTTGATTATTGATTCAATATTTTGCTGGTTATGGGTTTGTTCTAATTTTCTACTTCTTCCTGTTTCAGGTTTTGTATTTTGTATATTTTTAGGAATTTATTCAATTCTTGTAGATTCTCCAATTTGTTGGCATATAATTTTTCAAAATATTGTTATATTTGTTCATATTTCTGTGGTGTTGGTTGTGATCTCTGCTCTTTCATTTATTATTTTGTTTATTTGCATCTTTTTATTTTTTCTTTTTGAGAAGTCTGGCTAGTGGTTTGTCAATTTTATTAATTCTTTCAAAGAACTAGCTTTTTTTTTGTTTATCTGTTCTACCATTTTTTTGTTTCTATATTGTTTATTTCTTTTTCTTTTTTTCCCTTCAGAATGGTTTTATTTTCTGTAGCGACATAGTCGTGGGCACAGAATCTCCTCCTCTTCTTTAACCTGCATGTATAGCCTTTTTTTTTTTTTTTTTTTTTTTACAAATAGTTTATTGTCAAGTTGGTTTCCATATAACACCCAGTGCTCATCTCCACAAGTACCCTCCTCCATTCCCATCTCCCCCCTCCCCCCCCACCCATCCTCCATCTTTATGTACTTGTTCCTCTCCTTTTGGTCTAGGTTGATGCTTCCTTTTTAGAGGAGACTAATTTCACTGGAAAGTAGAAAACCATTTTAACAAAGTGACTCCTATAGGAATTTTCATTTCATAAAAATGGCCATATTTATGCAGGTTCAAGGATGTCATCTGGAATATGTCTTCAAGGATGAGAGAACTCCTCAGTTAAACTATGCATTTTGTCAAAGACCCCCCCTCCCATCTGTTAAACTATAATAAAGTACAGTATTTGAAGTTTCCAGTTAATATTACCAGAAAAAGTATACTGGAAAACTGAATCTGTAAATTCTTTTTTTTTTTAATTTTTAAGTTTATTTATTTTGAAAGAAACAGCACAGGAGCAGTAAAGGGCAGAGAGAGGAAGAGAGAAAGAATATCAAGCAGGCTCCATGCTGTTAGCACAGAGCCTGATGCAGGGCTCAAATCCAAGAATTATGATCATGGCCTGAGCCAAAGTCATTAGCGGAATGCTTAGTGGATGAAGCTACCCAGTTGCTCCTACTATATATAAAATAGACTTTTTATAATTAAATATGAGTACTAATTTATATTTTAATTACTACATGTTATTTCAGTTACCAGGCAAATTTAGTATCCCCCAATAAATATCAGCTTCTTTAAATATGTTATTCTTTAATTTGCTTGCAATTAAAAAAAAAGATTCTTTCTCCATTCCAATTGATTATGACTGGTGAGAATGAACCATGCCTTTGAAAACTTTTATGTGGAAGGTAGTTATAGATATTTTTTATTATTTTAAGAAATGTTTGACTGTATTTAAAGATTTACATGAATTTAATTGTTGCAGTGGAAAATAGCTTTCATCTAAGTTAAAGATTCCATCCCCTAAGGATTTCATTTATTTTTATTGCTTTACCAAGAGTGGTAGCTTTACTATAGATTATTTGCTTTAATGGGAATGGATTTCATTTTCTTTTCTATCAGAAGAATTCTGTTAATTTTGAAAGAATTAGCAAAAGATGAGTGGGAAAAAATACTAACACATTCCCAATTATATAACTTTACATCTTTATTGTATTATTATGGGCTATTTTGTATAAAAATATTATTTAATAATAGCAAATTTTAATTATTCACATATGAAATATATTAAAATGCATTTCATGATAATTTATGGGGAAAATTTGACAATTCTAACATCTTCATTGTTTAAGATTTGTTTCTTTCTCACAGAGATTAAACTGTCCATTCTGAAGATGTGGTCCCAAAGGCAGAGAAGAAAAAAGATGTTTACTTACTGTACTCTTATTTGTCTTCAAACATAAATTTTTAACTTTTTAGTTTCCAAAACAACAAATGGTTATGAATCAAACCTTATAGTTATGTACAAATTAATGTAGAAATGGAGTTAAGAAGTAGAAAAACATCTTTTCTACTTCAGTTATCTAAATATTTATTTTAAAAATGTGTTTGTGTGTGTCTGTGTATGTGTATACTCAGTGTTACATGAGAAATGCCTTAACTTTATGTAACCTATGTGCCTGCCACAGGGAAATTGTTCCACTTACTTTATAAACATTATGTATGAGTATGTGTGTATTACTGCACTCATGCATGGAGAATAAAAAGAGATGGGAATTTCAACATCTACCATCTTATAGATATGAATATATAGCAGCCTACTCACATTATTTTTGTAATTTTGGTGTTTTATAAAAATACATTTGACCTTTTAGAATATTCTTTACTAATTTCCTTTATATCCTTCTGTATAAATATTAAACAAGAAAACTTTTTATCCCTCTTGAAATATATTCCTTTTTTGAAATAGATATTGTATTATCTTGGTAGATTGACTTTATATGTTTTGCTAAAGCTATATATCTTGGAAGTTTACATGTACTCTACCAATAACTTTGCTAATGACTTCCACATTTATGTTTTAGACTTAGATATGTTATGCTTGTTTTATTGAATAAGTATAAAGATACAATGCATACTATTCAGAATGTTTATGGGTACTCCATTTTGATAACACTTATTTAATTTTCTGGATTCTCAGATCCATTTAATAAAAGAGATTATCAGAGGAGTAAAGAAGCTTTTAATAATCTTATGCTGCAAACATTAAGATAATGAGAAACAGCTACTCAGATGAAAGCTTGACTTTAGAATAAAATGGGTCTATCAAATTTGTGTTTCCAGAATGAGACAGGAACTAGAACAGAGTATATTAATTGAAGCTCTCTGACTCCAAAATCTTTTTGTGCTGACAGCTCAGAGCCTGGAGTCTGGTTCAGATTCCGTGTCTCTCTCTCTTTGTCTCTCTCCTGCTTGCACTCTGTCTCTATCTCTGTCCCTCTTTCCCAAAAATAAACATTAAAAAAATAAATAAATAAAATTAAATATATTAAAATTCTGGTCTTTTAAAAAGCATTGTATGGCCACACACTAATAGATCCATAGACAAGAATCTGCTCATGACAAATGGGGAATTCTACAGAAATGGCAATAGAGGTGAAGAAAAAGACTAGATTTGGGAGATGTTTATGAAGAAGAAACGTTAGGACTTTGCTTGTAAAGGGCAGTGAAGAAAGGCAAGGGCTCCAAGTTGTGTGGCTTCATATTGAATAGTGATGCTATTTATTGAATTAGGAAAAGCAGGATAATAAAGAAGTTTAGAGGAAATCAACTTAGGATTTGTTGATTTGTATATGTTGATATGTATATGTCGAAATGTATATGTCAAGAATCCTATTTGATTATTTTGATAGAACTAGGTGATACTCAGAAATTTCTTGAAAATAATTAAAATGTTGTTTGTAAGTCAAACGAAAAGAGTGATAGATTAAAAAAGAAAAGGTTAACAACATTAGTGCCGTGACTGAGGTCTTCAGGAGAAATATGTCTTGCTTTGTGATCCACCAGAAACCAGAGCTTGAGACAAAAGCTTATAGGCAGGGAGTCTATCTGGGAGTTATTCCAGGAAGCACTGGAAGGGAGGCAGGGTAACTGAGGGAGAGAAGGAGAAAAAAGCAACAAATTGTGCATTATTGTGCACTGTTATGAACAATGGGGTTTGATTCAACAGAGACCCCTGAGAAGTGCCTTGCTGGTTTGTTTACTCCTTAAGAAGGAACAGAGCATTTCTTCCAAGGCAGCCATCTCCCGTTGGATGAGGATGCTCTGAATGCAATAACATCTACCCCCATACATCCTGACTATGCTTCATAAAAAAATGCTGAGGTTGATTCTGGGCTAGGACTACTGTGCTTTTTTAAGTTTTTTTTTTTTTTTTAATTTATTTTTTTAACATTGTGGTGCACGGGGGCTGGAAATGGCCTGTTTGGAAAGTGTAAGAAAAGGGAAAAGTACAGTTAAAAAGCCCCCATGCTCTGTGTCCAGGCATCTGCACATTTTTACTTGAAGCTGCCATTCCACCTACCCAGACATATGACCTAGCTACTACTTATCATTCCTCTAACATATTTCTCATAGGAATTAAATGGAATTCAGGGACATATCAACTTCCTTCTTCCTGTTCGATCCTGAGCTCTATTATCTATTTATTTAGAATGTATTATAAGAGAGAATAGTATGATCTTTTTTCTATTCATCACTGAATTATTTGAATTATTTGTCTACTTCATATTCATGGTCTGTGTCTTAATTATTGCTCCCCTCTGGGATCTGTTTATCTTATTTTAATTTTTTTCAATGTTTTTTATTTATTTTTGAGAGAGAGACAGAGACAGCGGTAGCAGGGGATGGTAAGAGAGAGAAGGAGACACAGAATCCAAAGACAGGCTCCAGGCTCTGAGCTAGCTATCAGCACAGAGCCCAACATGGGGCTCAAACCCACGAACTGTGAAATCATGACCTGAGCTAAAGTCGGACACTTAACTGACTGAGCCTGCCAGGCGCCCCTCTTATTTTAGATTCCTGCAAAGAGCTGTTATCAGTTGAACTTAAATTCTAATAAAGTCCTCATAGGTCACCAGTCCATTGGGGTTCATGTTTCTTTACTACAGAGCAAATTTACTTCCATGACCTATCCCCAGAAATTTACACGATGTGTATCACAATATTACTGTGAACCAAGTAATTCATTGGATGAAACCTATACTGTATCCTTTTTTGTTCTTGTCAAGAATATGAATGTTGAATTCAATTATTTCATAGGGAACAAATAACATTATGCTGCATTTAAAGGTACTGATACAAGTTAATGTCCCCCTAACTTCAGCAGCAATAAAAATGAGTGAGGATAGAAGCAGATTATATTTTTCTTTGATATGCTCAAGTAGATAGTTATTGTGTATCACAAGTGCTTACTCTCTTTTAGAGGATTGGAATCTTCAGTGTTAAGGCAGAATGAAATTAGAGTGAAAGGTGACTATTTTAATTCTAATTTTTCTCTTTGCTAGATATGTAACAACCACCCTAGGAAGCACAGGAACAACAAAAGAAAGTTGGAAGTAAAAAAGGTGAAGTGAGAGAAACAATTTCTTTTTTATTTGTTTACTTACCTCATCCCTAATTAATTACTTAGATAACATAAAATATGTTAGTAAAATTTCTCCTCCAGAGAAAGACAGATGAATCTTAAGATTTTAATCAAGTTGGGAGCCTTCCCTTAAATAACCAAGGGATCTACCCAAGAAATTATATAGCCTATTTAATTGGCAAAATAACCCACCTACTCCTAGTCTTCCCATTCTGTGTAGCTCAGTAAAGGAATAAGTACTGCATTTACTACATTATAATTAAGCCAATTCAATTGGGATATTTCCTTGCCCAATATGAGCTTCCTATAATATTTCCAAATATTGTCTAGTTTTGCCAGGGTGGCCTGCATCAATGCAATATGTGAAAAACAAACAAACAAAGAAGCCATAATCCTATCATTAACAATGGGGGGGATGTATTCTGGGAAGTGGTACAATGAGATAAAAATCTGTCCCCTATACCTTGAGTTCCTTCTGTCCTCTTATTTTTAATATAAATTAGGTCCATCTGATTGTTTAGGCTTATGCACTTTTCCAAAACAAACACACAAAGAAACAAACCCAGATTTTATACTAAACTAGTGATATATATGCCTGTGCTTCATGGTTTGTACCTACTTATCTCTTTATTGGTAAGTCATGATGAGACAGCTGACTTAGCTCTTTGCTAAAATACCTAGAGTTGGGAGGAAAGGACCTTCCAAAATTTCAGATTTGTCTCTCATTGGTAGGAATAAGTTCTTCATAACTTTACAGGTCCAAGGCTTATGAACAAAAAAAGAAAAAAAGAAAAGAAAACAAAAAACAACAAAAAAACCCTCCCCCCAAACCCACAAAAAACAACAAAAAAACCCTTTTGGTCTTTGTGGTTACTATTATTAAAGATTAGGGGGTGCTGTTTTCTGAAAGGTGGTGGAGTGATCATTACATCTATTTAGTTCAAGAAGAAAAATAAGTTTGTAAAACCTACATATTTATGTTCTTAAATGTCAAGAGTTCTATAAAATGCATTGAGAAAAAAAAATCACTTTCCCTTTCTTTATTTAAAGGATTTGCTGTGAAAACAACAGTATCATTTAATGTTTTTTGAGAACGTATATACTGAGGCTACTTTGGTTCCAGAAGGTTAATTTTATTTTTACAGATCCTTACTGTGGTTCAAAGTGACTCTGCAGTTGCATTCCTGTAGATTTATTTTCATGTATAAAATAAATGTGTCACATGGTATAGAAAATAAATTATATTTCATTTCAGGTTTATTATACAGAAAAACCTTTATCTTAAATCTAATGAGATAGACACAGACATAGGACTATATCTTCTTCCTACCATTGTCTTGGTAATTTAATTCCTTTTTGAATACAATGGTATATTTACTTTAAATGTTTACATAAAGCTTTCTTATAAAAAAAAGGATAGCCAATGTATTTCCTGTGAAAAACTCTCATAAATAATTATATTTTTTAGTAGTGAGATATTTAAACACTCTTATGCCTATAATGGTATTAATGATATCACCTAGCATTATAAAGTTGAAACTTAACTTTCCTTGTTAATAAAACTCAGTTTCTCAGTGAAATATAATGCAAATAAGGTAAATAAATCTATAATTAAGTGCACTTCGAACATTTGTGAGCTCTCTAGATATGCCAGTGAGTTAATTATGAGCCTGTGAGAAAAAAATAACAAAATATGCCATGATTTACATTTACATTCTATTCTCAGTCTGTCTGAACACTTTTCCCTAGAAAACCATTTAAAATTTTAGGAATCACCTTTAGTTAATCTCAGATGCATTCAATTAAATAATTTCACTCAATTGACAATAAAGACACTCAATGTCATTTATTAAACAATGGAATTGGGTAGTAAAAGTGGTTGTGTTTATTCATCTTTTCTCAAAGTCTTTGTTATAGAGTACCAATATCTAGATTGTTTAAAGTATGCTTGAAATTTGTTAAATGCTTCACTAATAATTTATGACTAGAGTGAAGAAAGAAAATTGAGCCAAATTATTTTTTGTGATTGCTTTTACCTTTATGATTGTAAGTATTCACAAAACTTTATAGCTGATGAGATTGGCAGTCAATGTCATTAGTTTCAAGTACTTAAAAGTTATTTACATTTTCCAGAGATGTCAAAAAATGATACCCAAACCTGACCAAGACATTATGAGTGAAGACAGTTACTAATATTTCTCATGGACTTAGATGGAAAAATCCTTACAAGCTCGGAACAAATTGAATATATCAGCATATAAAATGATACTTGCTGAAACAAGGTTTTATTCAAAGAACACAATGTTGCTTTAACATTTGAAAACTACTGAATGTAATTTATAGTGTAAGTGGGACAAACTAATCAAAAACATCATTTCAATAGAAGTAAATGAAATCTTTGACTAAAAAATAGCTCATTTATGATAAAAACTTTCAGCAAAGTTCTCTGGGGAAGAAATGCCTTCAACTTGATAAAGTGCATCTTTTGAAAAATAAATAAAACAAACAAAAACCTGTAAGATCATACTTAATGGTGAACAACTAAATGTGTCTCCGTCTCCTAATATCAAGACCAGGGCAAGGAAGACTTCTCTCAATACTCCTATTTAATATTACAGTGGACAAAAGGAATAAATGTCATTAAGATTTAAAAGGAGAGGAAAATTATCTTCATTTACAGATAATGTTGTAGTATACATAGAAAATACAAATGCATCTAATGCAACTATTAGTACTGTAGGATGAATGCTTTTCCATTTATTTAGGTCTTCTTCAATTTCTCTCATAAGCTTTCAATAGTTTGCATCATAGATTTTGTTACCTTTTTGTTAGATTTTTTGTAAGTATTTTATAGTTTTTAATGCAATTGTAAATTATATCAATTCCTTGATTTCTCTTTCTGCTGCTGCATTACTGGTGTATAGAAATGCAACTGATTTATTTATGTTTATATCCTGTGACTTTGCTGAATTCATGTTATCAGTTCTAGCAGTTTTTTGATGGAGTCTTTCAGATTTTTCACATAGAGTATCATGTCATTTGTAAAGAGTGAAAGTTTGACTTATTCCATTCTGATTTGGATGCCTTTTATTTATTTTTATTGTCTGATTGCTGAAGCTAGGACTTCCTGAAATCTTATGAAAGAAATTAAAGAAAATGGAAAGAAATGGAAAAACATTTCATGTTCATCAATTGGAAGAAGAAATATTGTTAAAATGTCAATACTACTCAAAACAATCCATACATTCAATGCAATCACCATCAAAATAACACCAACATTTTCACAGAGCTAGAACAAACAATCCTAAAATTGCATGGGACCAGAAAAGGCCCCAAGAGGCCAAAGCAATGTTGAAAAATAAAATCAAATGTGGAGACATCACAATTACAGACTTCAAGCTATATTACAAAGCTGTAATTATTAAGACAGCATGATATTGACACAAAACCAAATTCATATATCAGTGGAACAAAATAGAGAACCCAGAAATGGACCCATAGATGTATGGCCAACTAATCTCTGACAAAGCAGGTAAGAGTATCCAATGGAAAAAAGACAGCCTCTTTAGCAAATGGTGTTAGGAAAGGTGGACAATGACATGCAGAAGAATGAACCTGGACCACTTTCTTACACCACACACAAAAATAAAATCAGAATGGATGAAAGACCTAAAAACAAAAAAGGAAACCCATCAAAATCTTGGAAGAGAAAATAGGTAACAACGTCTTTGACCTCGGCGACAGCCATTTTTTTTTTTTTTTTTACTAGACATATCTCTGGAGGCAAGGAAACAAAAGTAAAAATTAACTATTGGGACCTCATCAAGATAAAAAGCATCTTCACAGTGAAGGAAACAGTCAAAAAAACTAAAAGGCAACCAACAAAAAGGGAGAAGATATTTGCAAATGACATCTTAGATAAAAGATTAGTATAAAGAGCTTATAAAACTCAACACCCCAAAAACAAATAATCCATTGAAGAAATTGAGAAAAGACATGAATAGACACTTTTCCATGGAAGACATCCAGATGGCTAACAGACATTGAAAGTATGCCCAATATCAGTCATCATCAGGGAAATACTAATCAAAAGTACAATGAGATACTATCTCAAACTTGTCAGAATGGCTAAAATGAACAACTCAGGAAACCAAAGATGTTGTCAAGGATGCAGAAAAAGGGGAACACTTTTGCATTGTTGGTGGTAATGAAAATTGGTGCAGACCCTCGAGAAGAGTATGGAGGCTCCTCAAAAAACAAAAATAAAGCTACCCTATTATTCAGCAAATGTACTATTATGGATTTATGTAAAGAATACAAAAATGCTGATTCAAAGGGGCACATGGACCCCAATGTTTATAGCACTCCTATCAATGATAACCTAATTTTGGAAAAACCACATATGTACATTGATTGATGAATGTACATATGAATATACATTGATTAATATATACACACAAACATACACAATTAAATATTACTTGAAAATCAAAAAGAATGAAATCTTGCCATTTGCAACAATGTGGTTGGAACTAGAATGTATTATGCTAAATGAAATAAGTCAGAGTAAGACAAATACCATAAGATTTCACTCATGTGGTATTTAAGAAACAAAACAGATGAATGGAAGGGAAGGGAAAGAAAAATATGATTAAAAAAGTGAGAGCAAAGCATAAAAGAATCTTAAATACAGAGAATAAGCTAAAGGTTGCTGAAGAGGTGTTGGGTGGGGGTATAGACTAAGTAGGTGATGGGCATTAAGGAGGGCACTTGTTGGGATTAGCAATGGGTATTATATGTAAACGATGAATCACTAAATTCTACTACTAAAAATCATAATTGTAGTATATGTGAACTAACTAGGATTTAAATAATATAAATAGAATGAATATCACACTAGACCTGCACTTAAAAAAAAAAAACTGTAAGAGGAATTAGCAAGTCTCTAAGATACAAGGTCCATGCTTAAAAACTAACTTTACTTAATATTAAAAAGAAATATTTGAGGAAAAAGTTAGACATGTCCTAATTATTAAAAACTAAGTTACATTAAAATATATCTTGTATTTTATCTCTTTAAAGAAGTAAAATCTTTCATAAAACAATGTAGTATATTTATGTCAAATTAATATCAATCACCTTCTTAAGATAACTAAAACACTATTGTCCATTAGGACAGACCTTAGTTTAAAGCTAGTTCATTGTAGTAAACAAACACCACTAATTTTCCATTAGCTTAAAATTGTCTCATGAATTTCAATTCAGTTTCAAAATGAATGACAATGTACAGCAGTGTGTGTATGTAAGTGAGATAAAATTCTCATGAGGACCAGAATCATCACTTTTGGTGAAGTTGCAGAATCCTCTATTTTGTTAATGATAAACAGAGATTACCCCAATAGTTAAATATAACCCTTCAATCTCAGTATATTTTATAAGATTATTGCACACAACAACCTCTTTGATCTTGGACATAGTAAGTTCTTACTAGATACATCTCTGGAAACAAGGGAAACAAAAGCAAAAATGAACTATTAGAACTTCATCAAGATAAAAAAAAAACAAAAAAACAAAAAACCTCTGTACAGCAAAGAAAACGATCAACAAAACTAAAAGGCAACCTACAGAATGGAAAAACGTATTTTCAAATTACATATCTGATATAGGGTTAGTATCCAACATCTATAAAGAACTTATCAAACATAATATACCCAAAATGAATAATATAGTTAAGAAATGGGTAGAAGACATTAACAGACATTTTTCCAAAGAAGGCATCCAGATGGCTAACAGACACATGAAAAGATGCTCAACATCATTCATCATCAGGGAAATATAAATCAGAACCATGATGAGATACCACCTCATACCTGTCAGGAGAGCTAAAATTAACAAGGCAGGAAACAACAGATGTTGGTGAGAATGTAAAGAAAGAGGAACGCTCTTGCACTGCTAGTGGGAATGCAAACTTGTGCAGCCATTTTGGAGAATAGTATGAGTTTCCTCAAAAAGTTAAAAATGGAACCCTGTGACCCAACACTTGAACTAACTAGGTATTTATCCAAAGATATAAAAATACTGATGTGAAGGTGTACATGCACCCTGATGTTTATAGCAGTGCTATCAACAATAGTCAAATTATGAAAAGAGCCTAAACGTCTATCTACTTCCGGATGAATGGATAAAGAAAAAGTGGTATACATATACAGTGGAATATTACTCAGCCATCAAAAAGAACCCAATCCTGCCATTTGCAAGGATGTGGATGGAACTAGACTGTATTATGCTAAGTGAAATAAGTCAGCCAGAGAAAGACAAATATCATATGATTTCACACATATGAGGAATTTAAGAAAAACAGATGAACATAGAGGAAGGGAATAAAAAGGAAACAAACTATGAGATGTAAGAGACTTTTAACTATAAAGAACAAACTATAGGTTTCTGGAGGGTAGGTGAGTGAGTTTGGGCTAAATGGGTGATGGGTATTAAGAAGGGCAGTTGTGATGAGCATTGGCTGTTTTATGTAAGTCATGAATCATTAAAGTCTACTCCTCAAACCAATATTACTCTATATGTTAAATAACTAGAATTTAAATAAAAACTTAAAAAAAGCAACTAAAAACAATATTGCCACACATATGGTCACATCTATTTAACTATAAAAGATGGTCTCCTCCTGTATATAAACTAATTACAATTAATTGTCTTACAAGCTAGGTGTTTTGAATTATTTTCCATTTGCACCTATGTATTTATTTAATATAACTTATTATCAAGTTAGCTAACATACAGTATATCCATGTACTCTTGGCTTTGGGAGTAGATTCCCATGATTCATCACTTACCTACAACACCCAGTGCTCATCCCAGCAAGTGCCCTCCTTAATTCCCATCACCGATTTTCCCTTCCTTCCCACCAATCCTCAGTTTATTCTCCATATTTAAGAGTCTCTTATGGTTCTCCTCCTTCTCTCTTTGAAACTATGTTTTTCCCCTTCCGTTCCCCTATGGTCTTCTGTTTTGGTTCATAATTTACACATAGTAAAAACATATGATATCTGTCTTTCTCTGACTGACTTACTTCACTTAGCATAATCACCTCCACTTCCATCCATGTTGTGCAAATGGCAGGATTTATTCTTTTTTATTGCCAACTAGTATTCCATTGTATACATATACCACATCTTTATCCATTTATCAGTTGATGGACATTTAGGCTCTTTCCATAATTTGGCTATTGTTGAAAGTGCTGCTATAAACATTGGTGTACAAGTGCCACTGTCTTTGGATAAATTCCTAGTAGTGCTATTTCTGGGCTTTTGGGTAATTCTATTTTTAATTTTTTGAGGAACTGCCACACTATCTTCCAGAGTAGCTGCACTACTCTGATCCACCACAAGCAGTGCAAGAGGGTTCCAATTTCTCCATATCCTTGCCAACATCTATTGTTTCTTGGGTTGTTAATTTTAGCCACTCTGACCAGTGTGAGGTGGTATCTCAGTATGGTTTTGATTTATATTTCTCTGATGATGTGAGGTGTTGAGCATCTTTTCATGTAAGAAATTGAAGAAGACACAAAGAAATGGAAAAACATTCCATGCTCATGGATTGGAAGAACAAATATTGTTAAAAGGTCAATACTATCCAAAGCACTCTACACATTCAATGCAATCCCAATCAAAATTGCCCTGGCAGTCTTCTCAGAGCCAGAAAGAACAGTCGTAAAATTTGTATGGAACCACAAAATCCCCCCAGAAAAGATCCCAAATAGCCAAAGAAACATTGAAAAAGAAAATAAAATCTGGAGGCATCACAATCCCGTTTGCCTCTACAAAAAGCTGTAATCATCAAAACAGTATGATATTGGCACAAAAATGGACACATAGACCAATGGAATAGAATAGAGAGCCCAGAATTGGATCACAAATGTATGGCCAATTAATCTTTGACAAAGCAGGAAAGATCATCCAATGGAAAAAAGACATTCTCTTTAGCAAATGGTGCTGGGAGAATTGGACAGCAACTTGCAGATAAATCAAACTGGAACCCTTTTTATACCATACACAAAAATAAACTCAAAATGGATGGAAGACCTAAATGTGAGATAGGAAACCATCAAAATCCTGGAGAAGGTAACAGGCGAAAACCTCTTTGACCTCAGCCACAACAACTTCTTACACCACACGTTTTGGAAAGCAAGCAAATAAAAACAAAAACAATTGGGACCTCATCAAGATAAAAATCTTCACAGTGAAGGAAGCAGTCAACAAAACTAAAAGGCAACTGACTGAATGGGAGAATATATTTGCAAATGATACATTGGATAAAGTTTAGTTTTCAAAATCTGTAAAGAACTTACCAAACTCAACACCCAAAAAAACAATCAAGTGAAGAAATGGGCAGAAGACATTAATAGACACTTTCCAAAGAAGACATCCAGAGGGCATTTTGAAATTTTTTACATGACCCTTTGACTTACAATATTAACATCAGCTCTTCCTGTCTCCTAACATGAACACCAGCCCTTTCTGGGTCTTTAGCTTGCTGGTCCACCCTAAAGGTTGGACATGGCAGCCTCTATAATCTTGTGAGTCAATTCCTTAAAATAAACCTCTTTCTAGGAATATGTTTTAATGATTTTATTTCTTTAGAGAATCCTGATTAAGACAAGTAGCAAGAAATTCCCTGAATCCTATCCCTCTCCTTATCTCAACCACAAAGATTAATGGCATGCAGAGAGATAAATGTGAGGAATTTCCAAATTATTATAACCATTATACAATACCCCACAAATTACAGAACTTCAGTAAAATGTTTCCCTTATGTAGTTGAGATGAATGCAGTGTTCAGACATGTAAAACTTAAGTGTCCTTAAACTGTTTCTGTACTTGACAGAATTCTGTTTTTTCATCTTTCAGTTTATAAACATCAAAACATTAATCATGACAACAGTTGAAATCCTGACTGGGGAAAAGTTCTGTTTATAAGGGTATTTTTATATGCAAACTATTTACTCACGAATGATCATCACTGGTTTATAAAGTCTTTCATGGAGATATTAAATATATATACATACCCTTTTCAGCCATCTCTAGTAATCACATACAATATACCAAAAGTTTGGTAACCTGTTTCACAGTTATACACATTGTTAAAAAAAAGAAGGAATGATTACTTTATTGTATATATTTTCTTACACGTTTTAGAAATGGTGAAATAATGTAAATAGTGTTCTTCAGGCATTTGTTATTCGAAGTAAAGATTTCATACATTTAGTCTTTATTTGTTAATGGAACAACAGATGAATAAGCAATCTGGTTGAAGGTTAGTACATGGTTTTGAGAAATGGATGAAGAAGGCAGGTTCCATTCTTCCCACAAATGGCATAATCAAAAGAAGTTCTGTTAAATGGACAATAATTTGTGATTAAATAATTAATTGAAGTCATATATACATATAAGTGCAGACTTTTTAATGTTTTGGAATGAAAGTACTTAAAAATCATCATGAGTGGAGAAATGTAAATTTTTAATATTTTAACTGTTTTAAAATTAAATTGGAAGATGATTTTAAATTATGCTTATTAAAATAATAAATGAGTACAATGATTTTCATTATTATTATGCTATTTAAGTTTCCAGGTGAATGTTTATTCACCTTTTTATAAGTAAAAAACACAATTATTTTTTAAAAGGAAGGATATTCCATTGTATATCTTTTTTAATCCTTTTTAAAAATGTTTTATTTATTTCTGAGAGAGAGAGAAAGAGAGAGAGAGTGTGAACAGGGGAGGGTCAGAGAGAGAGGGAGATACAGAATCTGAAACAGACTCCAGGCTCTGAGCTAGCTGTCAGCACAGAGCTGATTGAGGGGCTCGATCCACAAACTGCGAGATCATGACCTGAGCCAAAGCCCAACGCTTAACCGACTGAGCCACCCAGGCACCCCTTTTTGCACCCTTTCTGAAGTAACCTTGGAAAATTATTCACACACACACACACACACACACACACACACACACACACACATCAGTTCACAATTCTTTGAGTGAAGTCAGCCTTAGGTTTATTCATAGGTATTTAAACTAAATGCTTTAGCAAGTTCCTTAAAATTATGTTTGTGATTATATAACCTTTGTCGAAGTAGAAATAATTTTAAAATATTATAAATATTTTAAAATGTTATGAGGAGGCTTACACTGATTCTTTCCATTGGAAAAAAAAATGCAGAATCACCTTCAACATGTAAATATGTCAGATAATAGGTTTGGGCTCGAAACACACCATTAACCAAAAATAGTGTATGTGTAATACACACAATACTTCATGCGAGCATTATTATTTATTAATAATAAATAATATTTATTTCAAAAACCTAGTTTGTTGATGTAGAAACATATGCTATGATTTACTTGCCTGAGACTTAGAAATCTCAAGACAGGGAGAGAGGGACCAGGGGTGGAAGGGAAGAAGGGAGGGAGAAAGAAAGAAAATGCAAGAAAAATGGGAAAAAGAAGGAAGAGAGAGAGGAAGGAAAGAAGGAAGTGGGAAAGGAGATAAATAGTTAACTGATGCTCTTTGGATGTTAGATTCCTGATAAGTCTCAGTCTTGGTCTGAATCTTGCTCACTATGGTCTTTTGCAATCTTCTACTAGCTTTCAAACTATCTTGACGTTTTCTTCCACTCAGTGGTCTTCAGAATCAAGAGAATTTAATTTTTCAAATTCTAAGTAACTTTATTTTTATAATAATGTAATTAAAGATGATATTTAATATATATCCTGTTTTTAACTGAAAATTATTTAGCATATATAATCAACCATGCATCGTGTACATTTTATCTACCTGTGTTTCAGTTATTGTATTAGAAAATGAAATTTATTATTTAGTTACTTATTATTGTATTAGAAAATGAAACAATACTGATAAGAAATATGAGCCTTATCAATTATGTTTCCCAAATTTTTAAGTGATGTTTAAAGTTTTCAAACTGAATAATCCTAATGTACTAAAATGAACATTTTACATTTTATTGTGATAAAAACACTTAATATGAGATCTACCTTCTCAATAAATGTTTAAGTGTACAATACAGTATTGTTATCTATAGGCACAATGTAATTCAGCAGATCTCTAGAATTTATTCATCATGTATAACTGAAATTTCATATCCTTCTTTTTAGCAATCCCCCATAACACTCTTCCCCTAGCCCTGGCATGATTCTTATCTTTGCGTCTATGAGTTTATTTTAGATATTTTTATAAATTGAATTATATAGTATTTTTCTTCTGTGCCTGGCTTTGTTCATTTAACATAATGTTGCCAAGCTTTATCCAAGTTGTTGCAGATTGCAGGATTTCCTTCTATAAGGCTACATAATATTCCACTGTGTATATATATATATATATATATATATATATATATATATATATACCACATTTTAAAAATCTATTCATCAGTCAGTGGATATTTAGGTTGTTTCCATATCATGGCTATTGCAGATACTGCTAAAATACAGAAATCTATATGTCATTCCATGGATTTTTATATTTGAAACATTTGGATACACAACAGAAAGAGCACCCAAAAGCATGGTCTTGTCTCCTCTTAGTCAATTCCCTCTGCAATAAACAACTGTCATTACTTGGATTAGTCTGCTAATTATTCCTATAAATGGAATAATGAATAAGTACTCTCATATTTATTTTTTCTTTTCTTTAAAATCACTCAATTCATCCATATTTTTAAATGTAATTATAGGCTTATTCTTTTTTTCTTTATTAAATGAAGCTGTGATAAAGATTTTTGTTCACATATTTTTGCTACAAATCTGTCTTGAATAGTTTCACTGGATAGTGAATAGTTTCTACAGATAAAATGATATAAAATTATTTAATGGTAAAAAAATTTCAGAATGACTCTTTCAATTTATACCCCAGTAATCATGTATTTTGTGACAGTTTTCCTTAAGATATTTCCATGGTTTGAGGTTGTCTATTATGTTCAGTACTCATAAAACAAACTCATCAAAGTTTGTAACTATATCTTCCTTTCTTTTATACTTTTCTATTTCATCTTCAACAATATTTAGTACTGCTTAGTATTGAATTAGCACATTTTTTTTGAATGTCTAAGGAAATAAATAATAGAATACAGCATGATTTTTAAGGTTGAATGCCCCTTTAAACATGAGAGCTGAAATAAGAAGACTGGATATAACTAAGCTACATTAAAAAGGATGACTGAAGCATAGTCGTTATAGGCTTTATATGTTTTTATCATTTGTGACTCCATGTTTCTCTGTATAAGCAATATTATCTTGTGTGTTCAAATTGTTTCATTATTTTGGAGAAGTGATTAAAAATTCTGCTGAGCTGTGAAGCAGTGATCTGGGGATACAAAAAGCAAGAGATTAGAAAATATTACTGAGGGATTATAAATATCTAATAAAACTAAGCTGGTCTTTAATTACCTCTATGGGAGGTAATTTTACAGACTAAAATGACAGCATTAGAATAAACAAAAGACCACACTACACCAACATGTTCTTTTTAAGTATAATTATATCCTAAGGACAAATCCAAGTCATCTTTTTTTATTATGGCATGTCTGATTGTAATACATTGATTTCCTTCATTTCACTCGTTGATTTTCTAATTCATCTATGGTTGAATTAACTAGCATCATCTTGGAACCTAATGAATTATGAGACCATTTAATATATTAATAAGTTTGATTTAACCTTTTTTTGTTGATGTTTTTCTGTTTCATTTTTCCTGTATTTATAATTAGTTTAAAAGCTGATTCAATATTGTACAATTTTGGTAATTTAATTTTCAAGTGGTCAAAAATAAATGATCAAGTATATTATTATAAGATTACTCATTCATAATATATTCTCTGAACTGAATAATTTATGCAAGATGAGTATTAAGAATAGATGAGAATTAGGGTGCCTGGGGGACTCAGTTGGTTAAGTATCTGACTATTGATTTCAGGCTAGGTCATGATTTTACAGTGTGTGAATTCAAGCCCTGTGTCAGGCTCTGAATAGACAGCGTGGACCCTGCTTGCAAGTCTCTCTCCCCTCTTTTTCTCTGCTCCTCCCTTGCTCACACTTTCTCTCAAAAATAAATAAACTTTAAAAAAAATAATTGAGAAAAATTTAGAATACATAATTTACTGCAAGTTAAATTTAGGTCAATATCAATATTTAAGCTATGTGTTGATCATGGTTAACATATCATATTTCATATACACTAGTTAAATTATATATTTTATAGATAGAAATATATCTTGCATGTGACTTTAAGTTGGTAATAATTAATTTGCTTGTGTATTATTATCACTTATTTCCTTATGCACTTTTATTTTGTATGAGCTGAACTAAATTTAGATGTCAGTTTAGAGGGTGTTTAATCCAATATTTTTCTTCCTATATACTTATTATATTCCTTTTTACATGATAATTTTCCCTCAGATTAATATTTCCTTTAAGTATTTATTGATAGTTTTTAGCAAAGATAATTAAAGTATAGCAGTTAAGTTTCTTGTCCATTTGAAAAGTAAATTCTATTGGTAAATTCCTAGCAGTGCTCTTGCTAGATCATAGGGTAGTTCTGTTTTTAATTTCTTGAGGACTCTCCACACTGTTTTCCAGAGCATCTGCACCAGATGCATTCCCACTAACAATAGAAGAGGGTGCCCTTTCTCCACATCTTCACCTGATTAATAATGTCCTGATTTGTTCATTTTAGCCACTCTGACCAGCATGAAGTAGTATCTCAGTGTGGCTTTGATTTATGTTTCCCTGATGATGAATGATGTTGAGCCTCATTTCATGTATCTTTTGGCCATCTGGATGTCTTTGGAGAAGTGTCTATTCATGTCCTCTGCCCATTTCTTCACTGGATTATTTGATTTTGAGTGTGGAGTTTGGCAAGTCCTTTATAGATTTTGGATACTTGCCCTTTATCCAATATGTCATTTGCAACTATCTTTCCCCATTCTGTCAGGTGTCTTTTAGTTTTATTGATTGGTCCCTTTGCCATGCAGAAGTTTTTTTTATCTTGATGAGGTCCCAATAGTTCATTTTTGCTCTTGATTCCCTTGCCTTAGGTGATGTGCCAAGTAAGAAATTGCTGCAGCTGAGGTCAAAGAGGTTGTTTCCTGCTTTCTCCTCTAGGGTTTTGATGGTTTCCTTCCTCTCATTCAGGTCCTTCAACCATTTTGAGTTTATTTTTGTGTATGGTTTAAGAAAGTGGTCTGGTTTTATTTTTCTGCTTGCTGTCAATTCTCTCAGCATTATTTGTTAAGGAGACTGGCTTTAAAAGACTACTCTTTCCTGCTTTGTCAAAGATTTGTTGGCCATTTATTTGTGGGTCCAATTCTGGGTTTTCTATTCTATTCCATTAGTCTGTGTGTCTGTCTCTGTGCCAATACCATAGTGCCTTGATGATTACAGCTTTGTATGAGAGGCTAAAGTCTGGTTTGTGATGCCTACTACTTTGGTTTTCTTCTTCAACATCGATTTGGCTATATGGGGTCTTTTGTGGTTCCATACAAATTTTAGGATTGTTTGTTCTAGCTTTGAGAAGAGTGCTGGTGCAAGTTTGATTGGGATTGCATTGAATGTATAGATTGCTTTGAGTAGAACTGACTTTTAACAATATTCATTCTTCCAATCCACGAGCAAGGAATTTTTTCCATTTCTTTCTGTCTTCTTCAATTTCCTTCATAATTTTCTTTAGTTTTCAGCATACGGATCTTTTACATCTTGGGTTAATTTTATTCCTAGGCATTTTATGGTTCTTGGTGCAGTTGTACATGGCATCAATTTCTTCATTTCTCTGACTTTTTTAAAAATTTTGTTTTATTATTTTTTAAATATTTTATTCATTTTTGAGAGAGAGAGAGAGAGACACCATGAGCAGGGGAGCATCAGAGAGAGAGGGAGACACAGAATGTGAAGACAGCCTCCAGACTCTGAGCTAGCTGTCAGCACAGAGTCTGATGTGGGGCTCAAACCCACAAACCGTGAGATCATGATCTGAGCCAAAGTTGGACGCTTAACCGACTGAGCCACCCAGGTGCCCCGACTTCATTCCTTTTTCTTTCTTTCTTTTTTAAATAGTTTATTGTCAAGCTGGTGTCCATATAGCACCCAGTGCTCATCCCCTCAAGTTCCCTCTTCCATGCCCATCACCCCCCTTCCCCTCCCCCAGACCCCCATCAGCCCTCCATTTGTTCTTGGCATTCAAGAGTCTCTCATGGTTTGCCTCCCTCTCTCCCCCACTGTTTTTCCCCTTCCTCCCCGCCACAGTCCTAGGATAAGTTCCTCCTAATCCTCCTATACATGCAAACATATGGTATCTGTCCTTCTCTGCCTGACTTACTTCATTCAGCATAACACCCTCAAAGTTCATCCATGTTGCTACACATGGCCAGATTTCATTCTTTCTTTGCCATGTAGTATTCTATTGTATAGATAAACCACACCTTCATGATCCATTCGTCAATTGATGGACACGTGGGCTCTTTCCATGTTTTTGGCTATTGTTGAGAGTGCTGCTATGAACATTGGGGTAGTTTTGCTTCTATGCATCACCACTCCTATATCCCTTGGGTAAATTCCTAGCAGTGCTATTGCTGGGTCATAGGGGAATCATCTTGTTAATTTTTTTAGGAACCCACACTCTTTTCCAGAGGGGCTGCCCCAGTTTACATTCTCACAAACAGTGTAAGAGGATGCCCGTTTCTCCACATCCTCAGCAGCATCTAGAGTCCTCTGAATTCATTTCTCTTTCTGTTGCTTCCTTATTGGTGTATAAAAATGCTGCCAGCTTCTGGACATTGATTTTGACCCTGCTACTTTGCTGAATTTGTATATCTGTTCTAGGAGACTTTTGGTGGAGTCTGTGAGGTTTTTCATGTAGAGTAACATGTTGTCTTCAAAGAGTGAAAAGTTTAACTTCATCTTTGCCAATTTTGGTGCCTTTTATTTAATTTTGTTGTCTGATTGCTGATGCTAGGACTTTCAACACTATGTTAAACAACAGTGGTGAGAGTGGACATCTTTTTCATATTCCTATCTTAAGGGGAAAGCTGTCAGTTTTTCCCCATTGAGGATATTAGCTGTGGGCTTTTCATAGATAGATTTTATGGTGTTTAAGTAAGTTTCTTGTAACCTGACTTTCTCAAAGGTTTTTATTAAGAAAGCAGGCTGCATTTTATCAAATGTTTTTTTTCTGCATCTATTGACAGGATCATATTGTCTGTTCTTTTCTTTTATGAATGTGCTATATCATATTGATTGATTTAAGAATACCGAACCAGCCCTGCAGCCTAGGAATGAATCCCACTTGATCATGGTGAATAATTCTTTTTATATGCTGTTGAATTCAGTTTGCTAGTATCTTGTTGAGAAATTTTGAATCTGTATTCATTAAGGATATTGGCCTATAGTTTTTTTTTTTTTGTTTGTTTGTTTGTTTTTTTCTTGAGTCTCTGTCTGGTTTGGGAATCAAAGTAATGCTGGCTTCATGGAATGAGTCTGGAAGTTTTCCTTCTATTTGCTGATGCATAGGGGCACATGTACACCAATGCTTATAGCATCTATAGCCAAATTATGGAAAGAGCCTAAGTGTCCATCAACTGATGAATGGATAAAAAATATGTGGTTTATATATATAATGGGATACTATTTGGCAATGAGAAAGAATGAAATCTAGCCATTTGCAGCAACATGGATCTAATTGGAGGGTATTATGCCAAGTGAAGTAAATCAATCAGAGAAAGACAGATACCAGATGTTTTTACTCATATGTGGATCTTGAGAAAACAGAATACCATGGGGGAGGGGAGGGCAAAGAAAGGGAAAAAGTTACAAACAGAGAAGGAGGGAGGCAAACCATAAGAGACTATTGAATACAGAGAACAAAATGAGGGTTGATGGGGGGTAGGAGAGAGGAGAAAGTGGGTAGTGGGCATTGAGGAGGGCACTTGTTGGGATCAGCACCGGGTATTGTATGGAAGCCAATCTGACAATAAATTAAATTAAAAAGATTCAAATGAAAAAAAAAATTTAGATGAAAATCAAATTCTAGATACAATGGCAATGTAGGATGCTTCTAGCATAAAAATGAATACAAAATATATATTCCAGAGTACCCCAAATTCAAAATTTAGCCTTAGGATAGTCTTGAATATTCAAACATGGTGAATTAGTTTAAAAGAATGAAATGCCCTACCTCTATACCTAGAGCCAAACATTTGATAAGGTTGAAAGCATATAGCTCTACTTAACCTCTTGTGTTTTATAAGCATTTTGCTTTGGGGCTTCTATTCAAGAGTGGGGGAAAAAGTGTCTAGTCTAGGTAGATAAGATGCATTCTTAATGCATTTTTCCATTTGACTACAAGCAGAAATATTTTTATTTATATTTTTATTTTTTTTTAATGTTTTTTTTTTTTTTTTTTTATTTCTAGGAGAGAGAGACAGTGTGAGCAGGGGAGGTCAGAGAGAGAGGGAGTCACAGACTGAAACAGGCTCCAGGCTCTGAGCTGGCAGTCAGCACAGAGCTCGACGCGGGGCTCGAACCCACGAACCGCGAGATCATGACCCAAGCGAAAGTCGGACGCTTAACCGACTAAGCCACCCAGGCGCCCCAAGCAGAAATATTTTTAAAAATTAAATGAAAATAGTACCCAGAAGCTTATTCCATCAAGATTCTTCTCTCAACTTAAGAGGTTATGTGAGTTTGTGTTGTTGTATAGAAATTACTATTTTGCCTTTTGTGACACACTGAGAGAGAAAATCTGATAATTATTTGACAGAAAATAAAACTTAAAAAGAAAAATATTTATAAAGATACTTTATCTGTGATCAAAGTGCCATTTCTTTCAAGCCTGGTGAAACAAATCCTGAACTTTACTTAAATATATATTATATATTATACAATGTAATTGAATGTTATATAGTTTGATACAATCCTCTCCATTGCCTGAGAGTGATGATCAGCAATCATTTTCATTGTAAAATGATTGAAAATAATTTGGACAGACGAAGCCATTAGATTTTTCTAGGCAGTAAGATTAACACAGATGATCAGATGCAAATAAAAATGTTGCTTTTCCTTAATCTTGTTTTCAGATATACAATAGCAATTTTCTGACCAAATTTTGTAGCAAAAAGGAATTTTTTGTATCTGTGTGGGCAGATTTGGTCTGGTAAGATTTCATCCAGTCCCAGATCTCCGTTGCTTTGGGTTTTCTGATTAAAATTTGAATGAATGTCTAACCATTAGAATTAAAACAAAAAAACAAACAAAAAAATCAAAATAAACAAGCTATTTGATCCACTGGATTCTCATACTCTCTCATGCAAAACTAAAGGGAATTTTTATTTTATGTAATTCATATTTTTTTGAATGTCATTAAATCCACTCATAAAGAATCCTTGGTGCTGAGTAACAAGCTACTCATTTCAACGATGATACTTAATGTTGTCACATTTAGTGGTAAAAGTCTGCAGTTTTTAAACAACAACCAAGAAAATGCCTGTGTCATTACTTAGCTTTTCTTTTAAGAGTTATTATGATATAATGTAGGTTATTATATTTTTATCTAGGTGATTATATTTTTCTTGGGCCTTTTTTCCTTTCTAGACTTTCAAGGTGATCTTCCATTATTTGTGGTTTTCACTGTTTCTACAAAATGTTGATTGATGATGGTGATGATGATGATATCTGATTATAATGTGTTATTTTTGTTTCTAGCTTTTTAAAAGACATTTTGATCATCTGTGAATTTCAGCAGCTTTTAGTATGTTTTTGCTTTTTTCCTACCTGATCTTGAATCTGTCGGTAAATATCATTCATTAATTTTGGAAAATCCTCAGACATTATAGCTTTTCTTATAGTTTTTCTTTCCCTTATCTACTAATATGTTCCAGTTGTTTTTAATATGAAATATTATAGATTTTAGTTTTAAAACTTTCATTTGTTTCTTTATTTAAAGCTTCTATTTCTATTCTGAAATTCCCTATATTTTTTTATTCACTGTGTTATTTATTTATTTATTTTAATTTCTACCATTTCCTGGGTAATCCTGCATGTCATCTTTTACTTTCATGTTTTATTTTTCTTTGAATATGGTTCACATTTACCTGCTAGTTCACATCAGATAATATGTGGCATGATGTAATAGCAGAGAAGAAAATATTTTCTTTTGACAGGGCTTCACTCTTTTCTTCCAGATGTCTAGAGGCAGAATTTCTTCTACTTAATAAAATAAAGATTGAACTGAGCCAGAGCTGCAGTATAACTTTAGTGTCAATTCCTTACTGAGTTCCTATGTCATGGGTGAAATGAGGACTTCTTCTAGCAGGGCTTGGGATCACAGCACCCTAAGACTCCAAGACTTCTTTCAATTTTCCTTCTGTGAACCAGTGTACACACAATAGCAGAATTTCATAGGGGAGGCTAGATGGAATTTGAGAAACTAGTGTTTTGTCAAGGGCTCTGGCTCTAACAGAAGAAGTTCATCTTTTCCATGCCTCTACAAAGTCCCTCCTTATCATTCTTGCACCCTCTTTCCTTTGGTAAGT
Organism: Proteles cristata cristata; assembly: GCA_017311185.1. NCBI lineage: Eukaryota > Metazoa > Chordata > Mammalia > Carnivora > Hyaenidae > Proteles > Proteles cristata. Next base: position 297,206 of record JAESUZ010000400.1, on the reverse strand, counting down.
TTGTTTTTCTGTCCACTAGTGTCCTCAGGAATAAACGGAAGCTCTGCTCTGCTCTGCTCACTTAGAAGGAGCTCGATCCATTATGTCTGTAGGCTCTGTCTGTATTCAGCTCTTCAATTTTTTAAAGTTCTCATTACATAAATTACATGGTATTTTCTTATTGTAATGGTAGATCTCTGGTTGATATAACTGTCTGTCTTCATTCTTCCTGGAAACAGTTGAGGTTTGTGTTTTTCTTTCTAGAAGGTATGTATGCATGCATGTATGTATAAGGGTAGTATGACATAAGGATGGAAAAAAAAGATTTGGAAACCACATAATAGGGACTTTAAAATTTTGGTAAGGTTTCTAGTTCTCTAGGTGTTATTTAATAGACAACAAAAATAATCCAAATATTTTTAGGCAACTCTAGTATATACATACATTAAGAAAATATGATAAGACCAGATAGAGAAATAAATCAAAAGGTAATGAAAATGAGAAAGCTTTTCAAGACAATGATATGTACATATATATGTACACATATACATATATATGTACCTATATATATTCACCTTATTTATTTCTTGTAGGTAAACTCTAGGCTTGATTTAATCTAATCTATGTTCGACATTAACACATTTGTGCTCTCTAGCCTAGTTGCTCTATAGACAGTTTACAAATAGCTAAACATATAACTTATTTTGCATATAACTACATAACAGTAGAGAGGAGGCTTAGAGGATAGGAAAGAACAAAAACTACTCTTGATATATTTTTTTTATTTTGTTCTGCCTAAAAGGGATATATTTTCAGTTAGTTCCCAAGTATTAACAATTGAAGATAAATTATTTTATGGGTAATTCATATTTCTTGCTACTTCTTCTGGTTCAATATTTTTAGTGATTTGTTTATCAATATATGGGGAAAGTTTAGAAGCAACCAAAAATCCAAAATTAGTAACTTTCTTATAACTTCCCCAACCTCACATATTATCTTTTCTTCTATTTCAGAAACCTAATGTCTTGTTTTATGTTTTTGGTGAGTTTACACAATGAAAGAAGTATAGTCCTCAGAAAAAGGTTAATAACATCCACTGACACCAATTTGAATATTTAAATTTATGTATGGATTTTGGAATGTTTACATTTTGTACTTACCTGAAATAAGAGTTTGAAGTTATTGCTTTCTTTTAAAAGGAAATCACCAGACAATATAATGGTTAAGTTCTACGAACTATGCATGGGATTCATGGACTAGTGTGTAGATCAGGCCATTGTCCTCACACATTTTCTATGCAGTTGATATGAGGTTAAAATGAATCCCAAGGAACATCTATATATATAATTGTGAAAGTGCTGTACTTTTTGCTCATGGCAAAAAATTAGAAATCATTATTTTTCTTAAATATATGTGTGGAGCTATATATTTTGTAGCATTTCGCACTGATGTTCAAGAAATATATAATTTGGTTTTCAAAAGATTAGTGGGAAATGTACATTCAGCTCTTGGTATTTTCTTCATTTTGCCTATCACCTGAGGTAAAAGGAAGGTTGCATGCAGAGTTCTGAGAAAAGAAAAAAAAAAAAAAGCAAACTTTTAGGGCAAAGTCTATGGCATACAGATCTCACTGATACATCAGGGCTCATTTTCTAAGTTTGTGTGATACCTTAAAGAAGGGGTCTTTGTTCCTTTCAAATCAAACTTGAGTATAGCCATTTTTGAAACGCTTAAACCCCATTGTTCAGGGTTTCCTTTGTCTAGATGTGCCAGCCATCCATCTTGCTCTAAAGCTCATTCTCTATGTAAAAGACCCTTAAGTCTTGCCTTTAATTTTTTTAAAAGTGTTTTTATTAGTAAAGTTTTAAATATATGATGGAGTATAGTTTTTATTTACTCTTCTGTGTTTGGAATTTTTTTTATGCTTTGCCTAAAATATCTTTACACACCAACAAGTTGCAAAAATAGTCTCATATTTTCTTCTGAAAGCTTCAAATTACAGATTTTACATTTAAGTTTGTTATTATCCACAGATTAATTTTTTACATATAGAGTGAAGTCACTGGTCATTTATTCCATATGGAAACTCAGATTTCCTGTTTGCCATTGAATTTAATTCAGTCTTTCTAAAAAAAATACATTGACTCTATGTGTAGTTCTATTTCTGGATCCTATTCTTTTCCATTTATCTATTTGCTTGTTTTGTAGTCATATTATGCTGCCTTAATTTTTTTTTATTTTAAGAATAAGTTTTTAAACCACATAGTGTAAGCCCTCTATTTTTGTGCTTTAAAAGAAAGTTTCAGTTATTCTGGATTCTTAGCATTTCCTTATAATTTTACAGTAAATTTGATAATTTCATGGAAATACTTAGTTGGATTTTAACTGATATTAATTTGGATACATTTTGGAATAGATGACATTTTAATAATATTGTATCTTCCAATCTAGATCATTTCATTCTTTAAAATTCTCTCAGGAAGTTTCTGTAATTTTAATTATAGAGGTACAAATCTTTTGATTATTTTATTACTAGGTATATTATAAGTTTTGACACTACTGCAAATGTTATTTAAAAAATTTTAAGCTACATTTTCACTTATTACTTGTACATAAAAATACATCTGATTTTTGTACATGGCCCTTGTGCCTTGTGACCTTGATGAATTTGCTTACTTTCCCTTAGGATCTTTTTATGTATATGATTTTATTGTCTGCAAATTATGTAAGTTTTAATTCTTTTTGTGCCCTTGTTTATATTTTATTAACTTACTATGTCATATCTTGATACATATTATCTTTATTATATCATGATTATTTTTTTTCAGTATTGCCAAATATTTTAATGCTTCTCTTGGTATCTTCTATATGCATTTTCTCCTTACATCTAGTAATATAGTGAATTATAGTGATTGATTATTGGATTCTAAACCAACCTTCCTGGGATAAACTCTTCTTGATATTGAGTTTTGCTCTTTTTTTGTGCTAGATTCCATTTGCTAATATTTTTTAAATAGTTATACATACAACACTGTATTTTCTTATGATACTTTCCTCAGATGTTGGAACAGGTTTTCATAAAGCATTTTGTTGAGGTCCCTTCCTTCTCCAAATTTGGAATGGTCTCATATAAGATTACTGTTATATTTTATTGAAGGCTGATATAATTCTCCAGTAATGCCAAGTAAACCTGGAGTTTTATTTTGGAGAGAGTTTTAGTTGTAAATTCTTCATAATATTTTTTGTCTGTCTAATTGACTTTCTGTTATGTTAAATCTTACTACAACTCCTAGCTCCACTGTCTTCACCAATTCTTTCCTGGGTTGCCACCAATGACACTAAAATAAGTGCCGTTGTTTTTTTTTTTTTTGCATTTTGTTGTATAACACAAGCCAATATTATTTAACATGTGCTACCAAAGTCTATGCAGAGATATAGAGATATGTGTTTATTTGTATCTCAGAGCCCATATAGTTACTCACACATAGAGCATAATGAACCATCTTTACAAAATAGTTATTATTTTTTTAAATTTTTTAATGTTTTATTTATTTTTGAGAAATAAATAAATTTAGAGAAAGAGAGAGACAGAGTATGAGTGGGGGAGGAGCAGAGAGAGAAGGAGACAGAATCCACAAAGCAGGCTCCAGGCTCTAAGCTGTCAGCACAGAACCTGATGCTGAGCTCGAACCTCTGGACCATGAGATCATGTCCTGAGCCAAAGTCAGACACTTAACTGACTGAATTATTCTGGTGCCCCAATAGTGATTGTATTAAAAATATTTTTTGTTCATAGTGTAACCTGAAACTTAGAACAAGATGGCCAGGTACTTAGACTATAACTAAATTTGAATATTACAAATAAAAGAAAGCCTTTTTTCATTATCTATTCATTTTGTTTAGTTATCTATAATCAGACACTTGGCTTGCTATCATACCTTGGCTAGTATAAATAATGCAGCAATAGACATAAGGGTGAATAAATCTTTTCAAATTAGTGTTTTTGTTTTCTATGGGTAAATACCCAGTAGTGGAATTAGTGAATCATATGTAATTCCATTTTTAAGATTTTTGGGGGAGCCTCTGTACTGTTTTTCACAGTGGCTGTACCAGTTTACATTCCTACAAAGAGTGCACGTGGGTTCATTTTTCTCACATCCTAGTAAGCACTTGTTTCTTGTCTTTCTGATTTTAACCATTCTGACAGGTGTGAGATGATATATCATTGTGGTTTTCATTTGCATTTCCCTGATGATCAGTGATGTTGAGCATGTTTTGATGTGTCTGTTGGCCGTCCATAGATCTTCTTTGGGAGAATGTTTAGTTCCTCTGCCCATTTTAATCAAATTATTATTGTTGTTGTTTTTATTGTTTAAGTCCTCTGCCTATTTTAATTGGATGATGATGATGATGATGATGATGATGATTTGGTTTGTTATACAAGTTCTTTATATATTTTGAATATTAACCCCTATCTAGATATATCATTTGCAAATATCTTCTTTCATTCAGTAGATTGCCTTGTCATTTTGATGCTGTTTTTGATTGTTTTGTTTTGCTTCTTAAGATGGAAAAACTTTTTATTTTGGTGTAGTACCAATAGTATAACTTTGCCTTTGCTTTACTTATTCAGTTTTTATAAAACTTCAAAAGCAATATGGATAGCCTTACTTTTTTGACAAAAAAAGGCTTTCTAGTACATTATACCTACTGATTAGATCTAACTTTTCAGAAATATCCTCAAAAAAATTCTAATTCAAAGCCCCCTGTGTAACAAACAGTAAGAACATATCATTTTCTGTGGAATGTTTAGATCTATTAATCTATAGAGATTCATCACTTTATTTGTATTTTTTACTGTGTGAACAGAATGGTTTATCAAAAAGACATTTTCTTCTGAAAATGGAGATAAAATTTTTTTAGCAAGTCTACAGTCATCTGGCCATATGCCAGACTGTAAAATGGGACCAGCTGGAATATGCTAGGTTACCGTGAGGGTGAGTGTGATGAAAGTAGGGAAAATGGGGCAAAGCATATGAGTGTCTAGTACTTTCCTAAATAAGTATCTGATAGGGATTACATTGAATGTATAGATTGCTTTAGGTAGTGTAGATATTCTAGCAATATTAATTCTTCCAATCTATGAGCATGATGTATTTTTACATTTATATGTATCATCTTTTATTTCCTTCATCATTGTCTTATAGTTTTTAGACTACAGGTTTTTCACTTGCTTCATTAAATTTATACCTAGGTATTTTTGATTCAATTATAAAGAGAATTTCCTTCTTAGTTTCTCTTTATAATAGCTCATTGTTGTGTATAGAAACCCCAAATAGCTGAAGAAATCTTGAGAAAGAAAAATAAAGCTAGATGGATCATGCTCCCTGACTTCGAAGTGTACTACAAAGGTCTAGTAATGAAAACAGACACACAGATCAGTGGAATAGCCTAGAGATATAAACCCACACATATATGTGATTTAATCTATTATAAAAGAGGTAAGAATATGCAATGGAGAAAAGAGTCTCTTCAGCAAATAGTATTGGCAAAACTGGACAGTTACATGTAAAAGAATTAAACTGGATCACTATCTTACACTGTATTCAGACATCATTCACATTGGATTAAACAGTTGAATGTGAGACCTGAAACCATAAAGCTCCTAGAAGAAAACATGGGCAGAAAGCTCTGTGACATCAGTCTTAGCACTATTTTTCTGGACCAGTTTCCTCAGGCAAGAGCAACAAAAGCTAAAATAATCAAAGAGATTACACCATACTAAAATGCTTTTGCACAGCAAAAGAAACCATCTACAGAATAAAAAGCAACCCACTGAATGAGAGAAGATATTTTCAAATTATATATTTGATAAGGGGTTATACATTTGAAATACAGTAAAACCTTGAATTGCAAGTAACTTGTACTGCAAGTGTCCTACAAGATAAACATTTCTAATAAGTTTTTAACTTGATAAATGAGTGATGTCTTGCAATATGAGTAGTACGTGATGCTGAATGTCAGGTTATCACAGTTGAGCCACTGGTACTCTGGTCAACATCTGTGCAAGTGAATACAATGGTCCCTGTGCAGAAAAAGGCTGAAAAGAAAGGTGGTTAGAAGAAAGAGGTGACTACAGTGGAAGTTAAGTTGGAAATCATTGAGAAATACAAACAAGGTATTGGAAGATTTTATAAGACGTCTACATCTGAGGAGAAAAAGGCAGAGGAATCCCTTCAAATGAAATTAGGCAGATGTATAAAGTGCAGGAAACTGCAAAATTTTGTAGAAAAGCTGTACCCAAATAAGACTAACAGTGAAAATGAATCTGTTTAACGACAAATGCAATGTCACATTTCCGCAAAATCCTAGGAAGGAGGCAAAAGCAAGTGTCATCGGATGTTGTAGTTTTGTACACACACAAAAACCTTCCTGTGAGCCGATAAATTATACATATTTTGGTACATTTATATCTACTGATCAGATCTAACTCTTCAGAAACATCCTCAACAAAATTCTAATTCAAGGCCTCCTGTGTCACAAACAGTAAGAACATGTTATTTTCTGTGGAAAATAAAGATCTTTTATCACTACCTGTTAGTGATAGTGAAAGTCATCCTACACAATAATCTTCCTCTTTTTTCTCTCCCTCACACGAGCTATGAAAGTTTTCAAAGGTAGGTGCGGGTTAATTTGTTTATGTTTCTTTCTATTTTGTATTTTATTTATTGTTTTATATCATAATATTGTAATCATTTTTATGTAAATATTTTTGGGTTGTGGAACAAATCATCTGTGTTTCCATTATTTTTTATGGGGAAATTGATATACAAGTGCTTTGGATTATAAGCACGTTTCTTGAATGCATCATGTTTCCAAACCAAGGTTTTACTGTATATAAAGAATTTATATACATATAAATCTATATAGATATATAGATATATATCTATATAGATTTATAGATATATATTTATATATTACAATATAAGCAGAGGACTTAAATAGACAGTATTTTGCATAGAAGACATACAGAAGGCCAACAAGGCACACACTAAGATACTTGACATTAGTAATTATTAGGGAAATACAGATCAGAACCACAGTAAGATATCATCTCACACCTGTCAGATTGGCTATAATGAAAAATGATCCAATTAAGAAATAGGCAGAAGAAATGAATATATATTTTCCTTTTTTTAAAAAATATTTTTATTTATTTCCAGAAGAGAGAGAGAGCATGAGCAGGGGAGGGTCAGAGAGAGAGAGGGAGACACAGACTCCGAAACAGGCTCCAGGCTCTGAGCTGGCAGTCAGCACAGAGCCCGACGCGGGGCTCGAACCCACGAACCGCGAGATCATGACCTAAGCGGAAGTTGGACGCTTAACCGACCAAGCCACCCAGGTGCCCCTGAATATACATTTTCCAAAGAAGACATACAGATAGCTAATAGACATATGAAAAGATGCTCAACATCACTCATCATCAGGAGAATACAAATCAAAACCGTGATGATATCCCCCTCACACCTGTCAGAATGGCTAAAATTAACAACACAGGTAACAACATATGTTGGTGAGGATTCAGAAAAAGGGAACCTTTTTACACTGTTGGCGCAACCACTCTGGAAAACAGTACCCATACTTTCTCAAAAAGTTAAAAATAGAACTACCTTATGATCCAACAATTGCACTGCCAGGTATTTACGCAAAGGATACAAAAATACCATTTCAAATGGGCACATGCACCCTGATGTTCCTAACAGCAATATCAGCAATAGTCAAATTATGGAAAGAGTCCAAATGTCCACTGACTAATGAATGGATAAAGAAGATATAGTGTGTGTGTGTGTGTGTGTGTGTGTGTGTTTGTGTATATATACATACATATATATACTATAATATATAGAAGATATAGATACTATATAGAAGATAAAGTATATATACACATACTATAATGGAATATTATATATACATATATATACTATAATATAATAGAAGATAGATACTATGGAATATATACTGTATATATATATGTATACACACATTATAATGGAATATTATATATATATATATACTATAATATATATAGAAGATATAGATACTATATAGAAGATAAAGTATACACACACACACACACACACACATATATATATACTATAATATATATATATATAGAATATATAGATACTATATAGAAGATACAGTATATACATTATATACTCTAATGGGATATTATATATATAGGATATTACTCAGTCACCAAAAGGTATGAAATCTTGCCATTTGCAAAGATGTGGATGGAGCCAGAGTATATTACACTAAGTGAAATGAGTCAGAGACAAATATCACATGAGTTCATTCATATGTGGAATTTAAGAAACAAAACAGATGAACATGGAAAGTGAGGAAATAGAGGGAGACAAACCATAAGAGGCTCTTAACTATAGAATACAAACTGAGCATTGCTGGAGAGAAGGTGGTTGTGGGCTGGACTAACTGGGTGATGGACATTAAGGAGGGCACTGGGTATTATATATAAGTGATGAATCAGTGAATTTTACTCTTGAAAATCTTAACTAACTAGAATTTAAATTAAACTTTTTTTAAAAAAAGGAGAAAAGTATTATAATTGTTGGTGTAGATGAGGAAAGAATATAAACTCATCCAGCATGTATGGAAAATAGTATGGAGGATTCTCAAAACTTACAAATAAAATCTGCTTCTGAGTATTTATCTGAAAAAATGAAAACACTAATTTGAATAGATAAATGTACCTCTATCATCATTACAGCTATTTTTACAATAGTCAAGATATGGAAGCAACCTATGTAAGTGTCTATTCATAGATGAATGAATAAAGATGTGATGAACAATAGGATATTACTCAAATCTAAAGAGGAATGAAATCTTGTCATTTGAAACAACATGGATGGACCTTGAGGGTATTATAGCAAGTCAAATAAGTCATTTGAGAAAGACAAATACCATGTGATTTCATTTATATGTAGAATCTAGTAAACAAAACAAATGAGTAAGCAAAATAAAACAGAAACAGACACTAGATACAGGATGCAATCTGTAGATTATCAGAAAGGGAGGGGGTGAAATATGTGAAGGGGATTAAGAGATCCATACTTTCAATCATAAAGTAAATAATTCATGGGATGTAACATACAGCATGGTGAATAGTCTATAATATTTTAATTACTTTGTGTGGTAACAAATGATAACTAGTTTTATCATAGGGATCATTTGTAAGTGTTAAAAATCAGATAGCTATGATGTACTCCTGAACTGAATAGGATACTATATGTCAATTACATTTCAAAAAAATTAAGATAACTAAATAGGAAAAAAATTAACACAAAATTAGTATTTAGAAGAAATCAATGAATTTGATAAGCTTCTAAGTACCTATAAAAAAAAAAAAGGTGAGATGATACCAATTGCCAATAATATCTGTCTGTGGCCAAAGTGAGAGAGAGGTGATCCATTGTAAAGAGGTACAAGGAAACGTTTTAGGATGATACAACTAGTTGATTTCTTCAATGTGATTGATCCCACATGACTTAATATAGTTAACAAAAAGTTTCTAAAATACACATTTAAAATGAATCCATGTTTTTGTGTGCAGTTTAAACCTTAATAGTTTAAAGTGAAAGTTGTTTTAAAAATTTGCCATTTTTTAAACTATCATGTTTGTATGATTTTCTAAAATATTTCCATCCAAAGCTGATTCTACCACTGTTATTCCATTAATTCCAAACTTTTATATGAAATTCATTATAAAATAAAATAGCTCTCATTATAAAATAAAATAGCTGTCATTATTTATGATATGGTACTGAAGATGAAGAAAACTAAATATATTCATAATATGAGAATGATTTTTATCTTTTAAAAATTTATTTTTTTTTTAATCTTTGAGAGAGAAACCCATTGTGAGCAGAGGAGGGGCAGAGAGAGAGACAGAGAAAGAGAGAGAATCTGAAGCAAGCTCCAGGCTCTGAGCTATCAGCATAGAGCCCGATGCAGGGATGAACCAACGAAGAGTGAGATTATGACCTGAGCTAAAGTTGGATGCTTAACCGACTGAGCCACCCAGGCACCCTGAGAATTAGTTTTAAAATTAACATATGTGACACTTAAACATAATTTGAGGGACTAATCAACTATTTATTGAACATCTATTAAGGACCATATCCTCTATTAGAGAATTTCACAGACATTGCACAGTTTGATGATAATTGAGTTCAAATGTTTTCCTTTGAAATTACTTGTACTCTGCAGTCATAGACAACAAATGTTTATATTGCTGACTTGCTTATAATTTTAAGGATTGGAAAGATTTTAGATGTCCTAGCATAAAATATAAATAATATATTTAAAATATGTTAGTTAATAATAATTGGTTTGGTAACTATATCAATTGTTGTTCAGGAAAATATACAATGACAGAGTATATAATGTTGAAGATATATTTAGATAAATTATTAATTTAAAGACTGCTGTTAAGATTTCATTTTGTGCATCTTAATATAGTCAGTATACTACATATGCACATGTTAACAATTGTTTTCTCTATGATGGAAGATTGAAGAGACTTTTAGCACAGGTAAACAAAATATAACTATGATTTGCATTAATTTAGTCTAATAAATGATGGAGTTATAAGAAATTTACTACTATTATATGAGCTGAAGTCATTCTTAGATGCTAGAATTTGCCCATGTCTATTCTATCATCTTAAATTACATTGTAATTTTGAACTATAGTGCACAAAAATTAAAATTGCCTTTTCTATAGACATAGAATAGATTTATAAGTGATTCTTTCTACTATTTGTATTTTGAAGTAAATACTTTAAGTGTATGTTTACACACACTTCGAAAATTTACTCACTGGATGAAATGTAATGGGGCAATTGAAGACATCTTAATTCCAGCTGTCTGTGAAATTCCTGTATATAGTCAGTGCTTGATTTCTTCCCAGAGAATAAAAGGAGAGAAAGAGAATGCTTTACAAATGTTTTAGGAGACTACAGAAGAATTGAAAGCTAAAGAAAATTCATTGGATTATTGTGCCCCTTGTGTGAACAAATTTTTACATTTTGGTTCCTATAATACACATGAAATAATTTTATTTTTACAATGGCTATAAAAAAGGGAGACTTATGTAAAATCACTCTGTTATTTCTAGCTGTATATTTTAAATGTCTTTATACTATTCTTGTTGACCTTTCTCATCTCATAATATTCCCTGTCAAATAAATTCCCATGTATGCTCCTTTCTTTCTCCTGTTTTTTGTTCCATTTTGTTAGTAATCTTGATGAATTCTGATGCTGCAGTTCAATTAATACTTACATTCTAAAACAAACATCAATTTGGCCTCTCTTCACTTGTGTTTCAAAACATCTCATTGTTTTCTATGCATGGTTTTATCTGAAATATATGTAAAATAATACCTTGAAAGTAAAATACATATTATCACATGCAAATTGGAATAAATTCAAAATAAATGAATAATTACATAGCTGAGACTCAAGGAAGTTAAATTTATCACCTTTATTTTGTAGATTCTCTAGCTTTGTGTAATAAACTTTAACATCTCTAAAGATGCATTGCATTTCAAATACTGAGTACCTTACATAAATAATATATAAGTAACGATTTACTTACATGTTAAAGAAGCCTAAAGGATAATTGTATATACCTTCTCATAATCTTCATCATTTACCAGAATTTAACATCTTTTCAGCTACTCAGAAACATGGTGGACCACACCCAGCTGGGATCAGAGTCTTGGCTATAAATATGAATAGAAAGTTTTATTTCACCACAAGACTATATAGGTATATTTAGGCTTAGTTTCTTCAACCAGATTTATAAAGGCTTTTTTCTTTTACAGAATGGAGTAATGTGTGGGATGAAGCTGGAGAAAAGAGTGAAGGTATGTAGATCACCATAAATATTAGGTATGAAATTGCAAAGCGGGAGTATGGATTGGTAAAAAGGAGGGAAAAAATCAAGTGTACTGACAATTTGAGTATTTGGGGATGGAGAGTTAATGAGACAAGTTGCCAGTAAGACCAGAGAACATGCTGTTGTGAGATTATCTTTGGAATAAAGAGGTAGACAATGATTATGGAAAGTCTTTACATGACACTCTTTTTCCTTACTTTCTTACAAGAATTCACTATAAAGAAGTATATCCCTTTTAAATGTTTTATGGGATCATATTTGTGCTCATTTTGCAATGCAAAAGTTTTGATGATTTTAGCTATCAAAGTAAGCTAATTTTATTTGAGTTTATTTTCGGGTACTCTAGAGTAGTCATATCTTGGTATCACCTGGAGACCTTGTTAAGACAGATTTTCAGGACCTGTTCTCCAAGTTTCTAATTTTGCATGTCTGTGTACAGTCTGAAAATTTGCATTTTTAATGAGTTCTAACATGAAGCTGGTGATGATGGTCTAAGAAACATATGATGTTGTCTGATAGACCTTTTCACTGTGATGGGAATATTTTATGTAATCTGCACCATGTAATACGGTAGCTACTAGTCACATGTGGCTACTGTGCACTTAGGGATAGTGTGATTGATAAACTGATTTACTTTATTTTACTTAATTTAAGCCTACTTTTATAACCGCTATTCAATTCACAACTCAATTTATTAGTAATAGGAATACTAGGCAGAGGTGACAGATGAAGGCCATTTCACATCTTCCTTGGATGTTTACGTATTCCTGCATATGCGTTTGACCTTTTAGATTCATGTGAAAATCTTGGAGCTTTTCAAGAACCTTATGGACAACTTACTTTCATTATTTTTAAGCTTTGGTCAGTCTTTTATTACATCCAAATGCTATCACTGCTTCAAGCCACAAGAATGTTACACAATTTTCACTGTTTGTTACCTCCTTTCCTCTCCCCTCTTCCTTTCCCCTCTTCTCCCCTCCCCTTTTCTCTCCTCTCTTTTCCTTTCCATACCTTGAAGACAAAGCTGCCCTCACATAGCAAGAGTGAAATAAAGACAAACCTGAGAACGGAATTTTTCAGGGTACTGCCATGAGTCCAAATGGTGAGAATTTTCTGGGGAATGGTTTTTTTGGGAGCTCTAAAAATATTTTGCACCCTCAAGTGGCTGCTAGGATTCTGTTTTTTCCAGCTGCAATAGTTGGCCATAATCAGTCTTCAAGGCTACCATGGAACTGGGAAAGGTTGAAGGGAGCAAGGCAAGCTAAAACCCACAAAACATATGGATATTTTGTCATTTCTTCTTATATGAATGTTTCTAGGATTATTGTAGTCTGTGGTGAACCTCAGCAGTACTATAAAAGTTGATATAGACCATTTTTTTCCAGTGTTATCAATGGCTTTATGGAAAAACAGATTTTCATAGGTTCTTACTTTGCTTTTGCAGAAGTCCTACTGACTATTGTATTGGTCTCATTCACTTTGTTTCTGTTTTGAAATAATGATATATACATATACATATATATATGTATATATATACAAACTATATACATATATATACAAACTATATATATATATATACAATCTATATATATACATATATATCTGTATATATATAGTTATGGTGCACTGCATTGGCTTTTAAAAATGATCATTCAGTTTAGCATTTAAGATAAAAGTCACTTCATGGTGTATTATACTTTTAATATATTTCTAGATTGGACTTGCTAAATTTTGTTTAGAATTTTTCAACCTATATTCATACAGGTTACTGATCTGTTGTTCTGTTTTAATACTTTGGTCTGGTTTTTGTGTGGTAATGCTTGCCTCATGGAATGAGTTCGGGAAATATTATCCTTCTAGTTTTCTGTAAGAATTTGTATAAAATTGGCATAATTTGTTTGTGTGGGAGATTACCACAATTAATCCATTTGGCACTAACTTTCTTTGAAAAGGCTGTTACTACAAATCAAGTTTCTTAATGGATATAGGTCTATCCATGTTTTATATATTTTATTGAACACAATTTCTCATTTTCTATCTTAGGAATTTCTTTACCCATATGTTGTCAAATGTATTGTTATGAAATTGTTCATAATATTTTACTTTTATTTATTACTATTTTAATATCTGTAATAATGTTAGGTCATTTCTCATATAGGTGATTTATTTTTCTTTGTGATTAGTTTGACGAGAGGTTATTTATTTTGTTTCCTTTTATCAGTCTTCTAAAAGAACCAGCTTTTGGTTTCATTAATCTTTTTTCTATTTTTAAAATTTCAGTTCTCATTAGAATACTTATATTTTTTCTAAATTCTGCTTATTCTTGCTTTATTTTTTACTTTCTTTTCTAGTTTCTTGAGGTAAAACTGGTAATTGAAGTGAGAAGTTTTCCTGTTTAATATATATGTATATATATATGGCATAATATATATATGGCAAAAAAGATTATTTTTCCATGAAATGCTTTCATGTCACCCTATTTTGGCATGCTGTGCTTTTATTTTCCTTTGGTACCAAATATTTCATAATGTTACACTGCTCTCTTTTTTAATCCATTGGTTATTAGAAATCAGTTATTTAGGTCAAGTATTTGGGATTCCAGAAACTGTTGTATTATTAATTTCTCATTTAATTTCATATGGCTATATATAATAATTTATTTAACTTGCATCAGTTAAAATTCACTGTGCTTTATTGCCCAGATCTGACTAACGTGGTTCTGTGTACACTTGAAAATAATTTGCATTCTCTGATTTAAAAAAAAAGATCTATTTATATGCTGCCTAAAAGAGACTCATTTTAGACCTGAAGACACCTGCAGATTGAAAAGGAAGAGATGGAAAAACATTTATCATATTAATGGACATTAAAAGAAAGTCAGAGTAGCAATACTTATGTCAGACAAATTAGACTTTAAACCAAAGTCTCTAGCAAGAGATGAAGAAGGGCATTTTATTATAATAAAGGGGACAATCTAATAGGATATAACAATTGTAAATATTTATGCCCCCAATAGGAAAGCACCCAAATATATAAAACAATTGACAATAAACATAAAGGGACTCAATAATAATACCATTAATATGGGGTTATAACACCTCA
This sequence comes from Proteles cristata cristata, assembly GCA_017311185.1. Taxonomy (NCBI): domain Eukaryota; kingdom Metazoa; phylum Chordata; class Mammalia; order Carnivora; family Hyaenidae; genus Proteles; species Proteles cristata. The sequence continues at coordinate 282,143 of JAESUZ010000400.1, read as the reverse complement.
GTTACAGCTATGGACAGATTAACAAGCACAGAATCAACAAGAAACAATGGCTTTGACTGACACACTGGACCAGATGTGCTTAACAGACATATTCAGACATTTTATCCTAGAACAGTATAATACACATTCTTTTCAATAGCACATGAGATATTGTCCAGAATAGATCACATACCAGTCACAAAACAGGCCTTAAAGAGTACAAAAATTGAGATCTTACCATGCATATTTTATGACTACAACACTATGAAACTAAAAGTCAACACAGGAATAAAAAAAATTGGAAAGACCACAAATAATGTGGAGGTTAAACAACATGCTTCTAAAACAAATGAATAGGTCAAACGGAAAAAAAAAAAAAAGAAATAGAATAATACATGGAGACAAGTGAAAATAAAAACACAACAGTACAAAATTTTGGTGATGCAGCAAAAGCTGCATAATTCCCAAGGGGGTAGTATGTAGCAATTCCTGTCTACCTCAAAAGGTAAGAAAAATCTCAAATAAAGAACCAAGCTTTATACCTAAAAGAGCTAGAGAAACAACAACAGATGAAGTCTAAAGCTAACAGAGGAAGGAAAATAAACATTAGAGCAGAAATAAATAAGGGAATTAAATATATTAAGGGAAATTTACATAATTCATTCTGTGATGCTAGCATTACCCTGTTAACAAAACCAAGGACTCCAGTAGAAAAGAGACTACAGACTAATATTCCTGATGAACATGGATGCAAACTTCTAAGAAAATAATAGCAAACTGAATGTAACGGTACATTAAAAAAATCATTCACACAATCAATTGAGATTTATTCCTGGGCTGCAAGTGTGGCTTACTATTAACAAATTAACCAACATGATACACCACATTAATAAAAGAAAGGATAAGAACCATATGATCCTTTCAAAAGATGCAGGAAAAGCATTTGACAAAGTAGAATATCTATTCATGATAAAAACCTTTGTGCAAATTCCATTTATGACAAAAAATCTCAACAAAATAGGGTTAAAGGGAATATACCTCAACATAATGTTTCCAGAGACTTCATTTGAGATTAGAAAGAGAAGGCATGCAAAGAATGTTCTATATTAGGATAAATACCATTTCCTTTCTTTTTTAAATAAATCTATTTCTATATTCTCATCTTCTTGTACATAGATGGTTATATGGGCTGTGTGTTCCAGCAGAAAACTTTCAAAGTCAACTCTTTTTAAATTATCTCTGGATATGTCTAACAACTACCTTTAGATTACGTAGGCATTTATTATCCATTTCTTCAGCTGTGACAATAACCAAACTAAAGAGAAAACTGAAAAAATTTTACTTCACATTCTTATTAATGTGTTTATAATATGCCTGCACATTTGATTGATATTCCAGCTGAATGCAGAGTTATAAATTTTAAAAATGTTTTCAATTCTTTTTGCCAACTGTTTTACTTTTTTTCCTTCTAAACTTAAATTCTCTTCAAATCTTACTATATGTGAGGGACCATTATTTTGTCGTTAATTGTACAAATTACTTGTGTTCACTTTGGAAATTGTCCTTCAGTTTTGAGGAATTGTTCTTGAATACCTTATATATGCTCTTCTAGTATCTTTGCTTTAGAAATAATAGATCATTGAAGACTTAATATTGTTAATATGCCATTGCTATGGCTAGATAATAATATTGCTAGAAGCAATGTACATATGCACTGCAATCTCTAAGAAATTCCCAATAGCATATTTTTACAGAAATTAAAAAAAAAAATCTATCTTAAAATTCATACAGACTCTTGAGGTACTCCAAGTAGCCAAAACAGTCATGAAAAAGAACAGTAAAGTTGGAAATCTCACACTTCATGATTTAAAAAAAACTTTTGCTTTTTAAAAAAAATATTTATTTATTTTTAAGGGAGAGAGAGAGAGAAAGAATGAGCAGGGGAGGAGCAGAAAGAAGGAGACAGAATCTGAAGCAGGCTCCAGGCTCAGCAGTGTCAGCACAGAGCCCAGTGCAGGGCTTGAACTCACAAGCTGTGAGATCATGACCTTAGCCAAAGTCAGAGGCTTAACTGACTGAACCACTCAGGGACCTCTAAAAACTTTTTTCAAATCCTTAGCAATCAATACGGTATACTACTAGAAGATAGATAAATGTATAGATCAATGGAATAGATTATAGAGTTCAAAAATAAACCCATTATTTATAGTCAAATTTTATTCAACAAGGTGCAAGATAAGTCATTAGACAAAGGAGTGTTTTCAACAGTTGACATTGGAAAAACTAGGTATCCACATACAACAGAATAAAGTTGGACCTTTATCCTATATTGTATTCAAAATTCAAAATCAGAGAGGTACAACTATAAAAATATCAGAAGAAAACCTGGTGGAAAAGCTTCATGACAATAATTTGTTGATGATTTCTTGAATATGACTGCAAAAGAACAGACAGGAAAAGAAGAAAAAAAGCAGAAAAATTAGACCATATCAAAATTTAAAGCTTCTAGCATCAAAGGACTTGAACAACAGAGTAAAAGATAGTATTCTGAATGTGAAACATATTTATAAATCATATATTTGATAAAGCATTCATAATCAGAGTATATAAAGAACTGTAACTCTACAACAATAAAAAAAAGGCCCAATTAAAAAATGGGTAAAAGACTTGAGTAGATATTTTTCCATAGAAGATATAACAGATGGTCAGTAAGGACATGAAAAGATGTGCAGTGTCACTAATCATTAGAAAATTCAAGTCAAAAACAATGAGATACCATTTTATACCCATTAGGATTATTGCTATGAAAAAGAATAGCAAATGTTGGAAAGAATGAGGAGAAATTAGAAAACATAAACCTTTTAGTGGAGTGTGAAATGGAATAGTAACCATGGAAAATCATATGGTGGATCCTCAAAAAATAAAATATAGAATTACTATGAATCTAGCAATTTCACTTCTGAGTATTTGTACAAAAAATTGAAAGCTGAATTTCAAAGAGATGTTTTTAGAGCTATGTTTATATCAGTATTATTCATAGTAGTCAAAAGGTGGAAGAAATCTAAGTGTCCATCAATGGATGAATGGACAAACAAAATGTGGTATAATATAAAATGAAATATTATCTACACTCTTGTTAATTGTTTTAAGTGTGTATTTATTTTTTGAGAGAGATAGAGAAAGAGTATGAACAGGGTATGGGCAGAGAGAGACAGACAGAATCTAAAGCAGGCTCCAGGCTCTGAGATGTCACCACATAGCCCAACACAGGGCTTGGACTTGTGAATTGGGAGATCATGTCCTGAGCCAAATTTGGACACTCAACTGACTGTACCACCCAGGTGCTTATTTTTTTTTAACTCTTCTTTTTGTATATTTTTATTTTATTTTATTGTTTTGAGAGACTGAGAGTGTGTAGAGGAGGGAAAGAGGCAGACCAAAATTGAAAATAGAATGATGAAAAAGGGAGGAGATACTCAAATTTGTACAACTGAGAATGAAACAGGATGTATCCCAACTAATCTTACAGAGATGAAAAGGATTTTAAGAGAATACTACAAACAATTACATGCCTAAAAATTATAAAACTTAGATGAAATAGACAAATTATGAGAAAGACACTTAGGACCAAAACTGACTCAAAAGAAGTACAAAACCTGATTAGATGTATAATGAGTACAAACATTTAACATTTCAATAGATACATATAAGCATGTTGACAAATCCTTTGAGAAAAAAAAAACAGAACATAATGGGAATAGAAGAAATTTTCTCACATTGAAAAAGATGATCTGTGAAAAAACCTACAGCTTCAAATATGCAAACAAGTTTGAGAGTCTAGATAAATTAGACCAATTTCTTGAAACACACAGTTGTAAAAACTCACACAAGGAGAAATATGCAATATGAATAAGCTGTATATTAAGAAAACTGAACCAATAATAACCTTCTGAAACAGGAAGCACGAGGCCCAGATGGTTTCACCAGTGAATTCTACCAAACATTTAAGGGACAAATTATACAAAATCTCTGCAGTTTCTTTCAGAGGATAGAAGAGGGAATACTTCCTAACATATTCTATGAGGTTAGCACTACTTTAAATCCAAAGCATGAGAAAGACATTACAAGAAAATAAAGCACATATGCAGCAGTACTATTCAACAAATACATGAACATATATACATGTATATATGCAGTAATCCTCAACAAAATGTTAGCAAATTGAATCCAATATGTATAAAAAGAATTATATACCACAGCCAACTCTTACATAGAAGGCTGGCTCAGTATTTGAAAATCAGTTAATGTAGTCTATCATTACAACAGACTAAAAAAAGAAGAAAAAATCACGTGATTGTATCAATAGCAGCAGAAAAAGCATTTTACCAAAACCAATAACCATTTGTGATAAAAGTACTAAATAGAAATAGAGAGCAACTTCTTTAACTTGAAAGAAAATATACATAAAACTTATAGCTACCCTCATACTTGGTGAAAATTTGAAGCTTTCCCCCTAACATCAGGTCCAAGGCAAGAATGTCCTTTCTTATCACTTCTTTTCAACATCATGCTGGTAGTTGTAGTTGATCTAGTAAGAAAATAAAAGAAAATTAAAAGGTACATAAATTTCTAAAGAATAAAATAAAACTTTCTTTGTTCACAGATGATATGATATAAAATATCTGAAAGAACTTCCCAAACAATGGAACTAATGAACAATTATAGCACAGTTGCAGTTGCAAGGTCAATAAACATGTCTATTGCTTTCCTATATAACACTAATGAAGAAATACATTAGAAATAAAAACATAATACAATTTACATTAGCACCCCCAAATGAAATACTTAAGTATAAATCTAACTATATATATAATCTGTATCAGGAAAACTATAAACTCTGATGAATTAAATTTTAAAAAACCTGTATAAATGGAAAGATATTTCACTTTCGTGGAAAAGACTGAATATTTTCAAGATGGTAGTTCTTCCCAAATTGATCTGTAGATTCAGTGCAATCTCAGTCAAATTCCCAACAGTTTACTTTGTGGATATCAATAAACTAATTCTAAAGTTTACACGGGGAGGCAAAAGACCTGGAATGGCCAATAAAATAATGAAGGAGAAGAACAAAGTTGGAGGATTTACAGTTCTCAAACTTCAAGTTATAGTCAAGATAGTGCAGAATTGGTAACAGAAAAGACAAAGAGATCAGTGGAGCAGAATAGAGAGCCTAGGAATAGACCTATACAGATATAGTCATTTGACTTTTGACAAAAGAGCAGAGGCAACATAATGAAGCAGAAATAGTTTTTTTTGACAAAGGGTACTGCATATCCATATGAAAAATTAATGAATCTAGACACAGACCCTATATCTGTCACAGATGTTAACTCAAAGTGGAGTACACACTTAAGTGTAAAATGCAAAACTAGAAGTTAACATAGGAGAAAATTTAGATAATCTTGGACTTGGCAATGACTTTTAAGATACTACACCAAAGTCAAGATCCATGAAAGACATAATTGATAAGCTGGTCTTCATTAAAATAAAAAGAAAAGCTGCACTGAAAAAGTTAATGTCACTGAGAATTGACAATGTCAAGAGAATGAGAAGACAAGCCATAGACTAGTAGGAAATATTTGCAAAAGAAACATCTGATAATGGACTGTTATCCAAAATATACAAAAAATCTTACAAGTCAACAGTGAGAAAGCAAACAACCCAATTGAGAAATAGATCAAAGACCTTAAGGGACATATCACCAAAAATGATATACAGATGACAACTAAGCATAAGATAAGATGTTCCATGGCAAATGTCATCATGGAAATGCAAATTAAAGCAACAGTAACATATCACTATACAACTATTAGAATGCTTAAACTCAAACACAGATGACACCAATCCTGGCAAGAATGTAAGCAACAGGAACAATCATTCGTTGCTGGTGGGAATGCAACATGGTACCGCCACTATGTATAACAATTTTGTGGTCTCTTACAAAACTAAACCTACTCTTACCATACAATCTAAAAATTTCATTACTGATATTTGCCCAAAGGAGTTGAAAACTAAAAGCCTTCATACAAATTTAATAATGGCTTTATTTATAATAGTGAAAGTTAAAAGCAATCAATATGTCCTTCAGTAGATGAATAGATATACTATGGTATGTCCAGACAATGGGATATTATTCCATATTAAAAAGAAATGAAATGAGTTATAAAACCATAAAAAGGCATGGAGAACATTCAAATATGATATTACTAAGTAAAAGAAGCTAATATGAAGGGGGTACATGCTGTATTATTTTAACTATGTGATATTTTGGAAAAGGCAAAACTATGGAGACTGTAGAATAGTCAGTGGTTGTCAGGAGTTGGGGAAAAGGGATAAATACCTGGAGAGGATTTTTAGGGTGGTGAAAATACTCTATGATACTACAATAATATATATTTAATTATATATATATAATTTATGTTATATATACTTTTGTTAGTTCTATAATTTTTCTGTTTATATCTTAAGCCTGTTTTTTCTTTGCATTTTTTTGTAATGATTTGTAGGATTTCCTGTTATTTTTTGGATAGTGTTTTTTCTTGTATATCTTTCTTGTATATGTGTACTTCAAATATCATTCTATGTTTATGGTTTCTATTTCCTCATTTTCTTAATTATATCTACTGAGGAAGGTAATTTTTTAAATGCAACTGAATTAGTCGATCTTGCCCTTATTTCTTGCTTAAGAACTTTCTGATCTTGAAGTGTAATATACTTTTTAAGCAGTAAAGAGAGCGCAATAAGGCACACATTCACACCTTTTCCTTATCCCTTGATAGACAGTAATTAATGTGTGTTGGGCTTGGATGTAATCACTAGGCTCAACACAGTGCTTTCATTGATTTTCCAATAAGGCTTAAATCTATGAAGAAGAAACTTCTTTCTTTTTCTTCCAATGGTTAATTTAATTTTCTCCCCTACTGAACCAAATTATTTGTTTGCTAGCAGAGTCTTTATTTATCATCTCTTCATGTTTCCCATCTATTGCCAATGCAATCACAGCTCATAATAATTAACAGCTGTTTCTTAGTATTTCTAGTTATTACTGTTTCTTCCTAGTAACAATGTTTTAAAATTTAAAAAATAGTGTGTTCTTATTTTCTAGTAAAATCTTCCCTTATAATAAAATGTCATTCCTAAGAGATAAGCCTGAAAATTGAGACAAATTTATCTTAAGTAAACACACACACAGACACACACATATATATGCTCTTTAAATCAATATTAAGTATTTCAGAATATTTTATAACTTAAAACTTAAATATGGATATTTTATTTGTTACTATGTCTTTAATATTCACTCAGATTTCCAAAATTCCACTGTAGTAATAGGGTTTTTTTTGTTGTTGTTTTTTTTCTGTTATTCTCAGCTACTGGCTACCTTTGTTAACAATTACTCTTGTGTTTCCTTGTCTGCGTTAAGTTCTTTGTTGATTAATAATCTTTGTTAGCCTGACTTTCTGAGATGATGTTCAGGTCTTGACCTAGAAATAATAAACTACCTTAATGTTCTCACAGAAAATATAAACAATATTTTAATTATACATTAAGTGAAAACTACTTAGCCTGTAAGAGAGGGGAATCTTGAGAAAGTAAACAGAAGTACAGATCCATACCTTCTTAATTTCTTTTATATATAACTTCTTGAGGTCATGTAGCTTATCACTGATCAAAATAGGAATTTCTTTCCTAACTGCCTTTATGTTAGGAAAGAAATAAAACTCCTAATGGAATATAAGTGTAATTCTAAAAGAGGTTGAGTTTCATTCCTCAAATGCAACTGATTAATATCTATCATATATAATTCTGTTCATTTAAAGTCCATCTCTTTATGATTAGTGCTATATGTAACTGCATATATAGGACTCAATTACTGTAGTGAGTAAAGCTATTATGTTTTCTGAAGGTACTACAAAAGGTTTAAAACATCTTCCAGGTAGTTTTAATATTCATCATAGCATAAAAATACTTGGATCATGTGACAAAAATATGTACAGTGTGGGTGTATACCCTACTGTAGATTCAGAGTTATACAGCAAAAAGAAAAAAAATGTTCCATGTAAGATTATTTTGTAGCCTTAAAAGACACTGATGATAAATCTGGACATCATTTTTATGAAAAGAGAACAAAGATATATGATTATTTTTCTGGCCTCTGCTCCTTTATTTGCCATTCACTCAATATTTATTGAACGGCATAGGTTAAAGGCCAAGATAAATACGCATATATTCATGAGAGAAATTAGTATCCATTTGGAATGAGTCATATTGGATCAACAAAATGTCATTACTGACAGAATGTTAAATGGTCATTCAAAGGGTGGAACATAATGTATTAATGCAGTTTACTTTGCATCATCACCTATGCCATTGTTGACTGTAAGGATTATGGAAAGAGAGGAATTTATTATTCTTGGACTATTGGCTAAATCAGTTGATGGTGGATGATGTGCCATTAATGAGACAGAGAATGCTGTAAATGTAACAAAATTAGGTCATTGAATCCAGTTCTTAAAAATGTGTGTGTGTATAAATAAGACATTAAAGACTTATCACGTCTTCAAAGGAGAAGACTCTGAGGTGTGTACATACATTAGGAGAGTCATTTACATATGCATAATAGTTAGAGCCACACATTAAATTAGTTAGGAGAGAATAGTAGTAAAGAGACGTGGACTTGGGAGCACTCTAGCATTTTAACCTAAGAGGATGAGGACCCAGCCAAAGAAACTGAGCAAGTGTTTCCAGTGCAATCATAGGAGCCAGCACAGAAGCAGATCTCCAAAGGGAGAAATTATTCTCAGATTAAATTAGGAATGGAGAAGTGAAAATAGATTTTTGAAATTGTACATTTTGGAAGACATCAACAGGTGCAGTTTCATTGGAATAGTGCAGAGGTAAGCCAGATTTCTGTAGACTGAAGACTTAATAAGGGTGACAATAACAAATGAAGACAACTCTTAACAAAAAAGAGGAGTAGAGAAATATAAATGAGAATTTTTTAAGATGGAAAAAACTAACACATTTGTTGATAGATAAGAAAACATGAAGAAGAGGGATTGATAAAAACTAAGTAAAACCAAATTATATGTAAATTATTTATGTATAAATAATTAAGCATACAGAAAGGTACACATAACATGACCATACAGATAGATGAGTGGATTTTACCAACAGAATACAACTATGTAACCAAAATTTAGATCGATAGTTAGAATATTCAAGTATGCCAGAGGCACCTTCACGTTTTCATTTACTGAATCTGTTAATTGCTTTTACCTGGGTTACTTGGTGTTTTGATGTACAGTGGTGCAGTTTATTTTTTTATTATGCTCTATAGTAGTGAATCATGAATATAACATGATTTATATCTATTCAACTGTTGATATGACTTTGTTAGTATCCCTTTTTGCAGTTATTTTCAAAGGTACTGTCATGTACTAAAATATATAATTTCTAAAATTAAAAAAATGAATCATTTACAGTAGCACCAAATCATAAAGTGGTTAGAGACAAATATAGCAAAACATATGCAAATCTTCCAGAAAACTCTAAAGCATTGTTTAGAAAATTTGTAGGATATAAGGCTTAATATTATTAATATATCATTTTACCCCAAATTCACCTACATATTTAATGGAATACTATTAAATATTTTAGCACTTTTTCCAAGAACTTCACAAGATGATTTAAACATTTAATTTTTTAAGTTTATTTATTTTATTTATTCATTTTGAGAGAAAGAGAAAGAGAGACAGAGAGAGCATGCATATAAGCAGGGGAAGGACAGAGAGAGAGAGAGGGAGAGAGAGAATTCCAAGCAGGCTACATGCTGCCTGCACAGAGCCCAATACTGAGCTCGAACTCACTAACCATGAGATTATGATGTGAACCAAAATTAAGAGTTGACACTGAATCAACTGAGTCAACCAGGCACCCCTAAAATTATTTTAAAGGCAAAGCATCAACAATACTCCAAATAGCCTTGAATGAGAAGTTTTCTGAACTCAGAAATCTCAAGAGCAATCAAGTCCATAGTTGCATACCTATTTCCCCATCTCTTCCAGTACTTAACTCTTCTATTAAAGGCACACCCAGAACTATGTTTGTGAAAATTCACTTTGAATTTTCTTTGTGGTTACTTTCTTTCAGGATATGAGAAAATAGAGAGCACCATTGATTAGGTTGTGAGTTACAAATACTATAATAAAATAGAAGAAATACTTTTATGTTTGTCAGGAAGACTACACTACAGGGGTATTTTATTTCCTCTTTTTAGTTATGATTTTTTTCTTTCATTTGGGAATTTCTGTGTTTTAAGCGGTTGTCTGACCCCAGAGTAATGTCAGACATTAATATATGAGTGATGATTATATTCTACTTCTGATGAAGTCATCTTGGAGGAAATACAACAATGCATAAGACTTGATTCAAAAACAATAAGAGGACATAGTTCTTATTGTGTGTTGTGACTATGGTAATTAGTGAAATCCCTCCCCCCTAGAAAACACACTGACATTTGGGGTGCCTGGGTGGCTCAGTCAGTTAAGCGGCCGACTTCAGCTCTGGTCAGTCAAGATCTCGCGTTTCGTGAGTTTGAGCCCCACTTCAGGCTCTGTGCTGACAGGTCAGAGCCTGGAACCTGCCTAGGATTCTGTGTCTCCCTCTCTGTCTGACCTTCCCCCACTCATGCTCTGTTTCTGTCTGTCTCAATAATAAATAAAACATTAAAAAAAAATTTAAAAAAACACATTGACATTCAAAATGATCTCTTTGACTTTTTTTCTGTCACAACAAACACAAAGATGGTTTCTATGTATGACCAATGAGTGTACTAATGAAGGTTTTATAATCAATCAGATAAATACCAAAAGAGAATGCCTTGTTCATGTGAATTAATCATATCCTTCCACGATGGGGATGATTGAATGATGATACTATCCTTAGTACTGCTTTACTGCTTCTTTTCTTGTCTATTTTACATAATTTTCCAGTTGCTAATGTTGTACTGAGTTCAGTCGAACTATATAAGTAATTTAGAGAAAACTGGGACTTGCCATTCTTTTCATATCAGTAATTCCTCTGATTTAACAAAGGCCATATAAAACATTCAGTAATTAATGAAGTTTGGTTAGTATGCTCTGCAAAGAAAATTTGGGAGATTCGAGTGTTAGATAGGTAGCTGAAGCTAACATAATATAAAGATAAGTTTAAATATGTAGATTAAGGGGCGCCTGGGTGGCTTAGTCGGTTAAGCGTCCGACTTTCGCTTGGGTCGACTTTCGCTTGGGTAATGATCTCGCGGTTCGTGGGTTCGAGCCCCGCGTCGGGCTCTGTGCTGACTGCCAGCTCAGAGCCTGGAGCCTGTTTCAGTCTGTGACTCTCTCTCTCTGACCCTCCCCTGCTCGCACTGTCTCTCTCTCTCCTAGGAATAGATAAAAAAAAAAAAAAAACCATTAAATATGTAGATTAAATGAGTAAGTCTAAACTGAGCATTCTATTATTGGCCTCATTTTACAGACTGATTTGATCTTAGAAATATTTGCAGTTACCAAATTTGTAATACATAATGGATCAGCAAGAACACATTTGGCATTCCTTTATACTTATGTATAAGAGGTTTATATTTCATTAAAATTATGCATTATTATAAATCATAAGTTTTTATAAATTATTACCTCAATAATAATATGTAGTTCCTGATAAAAATTCTTAGTAAAGTTTTAAAATTAAACAGTTTGAAGTTATGAAAAATACTTCTCTATAAATAAACACAGGAGAAAATAAATTTCCCTTTTAGAATATTAACAAAGATATTGGAGGTAACAGGGAGTATTTTATCATTGTCATCAAGTAAGGAAAGGATTAATTGCTGTCATGTTCTCTCTATACTACCTTGTGGGGTACAAATTACATTTTTCTAACCTCAGAACTTTAATCAAAAACAACGAGATCTGAGCTGGTATTAATCTGCAGCTGCCAGTGGCTGCCTTTCCATAGCAAAAGAATGCAAGGTCAGCAATGTGAATTTCTGCAAAGAAGGGAACGTACTTATCAGAAGACTACACCTGGTAAAGCAAAAATGCAAGGACAGTGTGCAAATCAAGACTGTACTAAAAAAAAAAAAGGCACAGTGAAAGTCATTGCATCTTGCCTCAGTTGTTTAAGACTGAATCATAAAAGCTATATATTAAATACATATGCAGAGCCCTCTGGATCCATGTTTATCCAGAAAAGTTCCTGGAAACTTACTTGAAGTTCTGTTAACCCTAAACATATAATAAAAAGCACTATGAGCACTGGAATTTTAAAATAATTTTAAGTTACTAAGAAGTGAATGGTCATATAATGATGTATTAGATGAAACTTTGTTTAGTATTTAGCTAGTGTGCATTACCTCTTCTTTAATCCTCACGAATCCCTTCTCCTCAAAAATTTTCTTTATTCTTTTGATTGTTTGGTTTTAACAAACTTTCACCATTTCCCTGATTCTGGAGTCTGTAAAGCTCCATCCTGTACTCATTAGCTGGGACCCACATATACATCGTTTCTCTGCTTATCTCATGTCTGGGCCCTAACGTGTTGTGCTGTGGCTACTAGCTAGAACAAAAAGTCTCCAGTTCAGAGTAATCACATGGAGCCATGCCCACGGGTGAAGCCACATATTTTAAGTTCAATTTTTAAGGACAATTTAGTTTCTCCCTTTTCTCTCAGACATATAGATTCTAAACCTGATCATAATTTTTATTTTTAGTTTCTGTACAAGTTAAGAATTATTTTTTTGTTGATACTCTATATAAATTTTCTTTCCTCATTGACTCATGTGGTTCTTCAACATGATTTGTAATAAATCTTACTCTATTTCTCAGTAAAATACCATTATCTAATCACTCTTTAGTAAATTTTTTCTATGGACAATTAGCCTTTCATGGTTCACTTACACTAGTCTTGATGTTTCCAAATGTATTTAAGATGTAATCCCAGAAGATAACTTTCTCTAACACATACTTCCTATAAAGTACTACTGGATTTTAACTCTTCTTTGTGCATGATCATTGATGTTCATAGCAATAGAGATCTAAATCTCTGTGTAAACCTATTTTAAGAAAGCATAAAACAGAGTGAACCATATTATACTGATACCAGTTGTAATTTTCAAAGAAACTGCAAACTTGATTAGACTGAAAAAGCCAAACAGATCAATTTAATATTTTGCTAAATCAGTGAAATATGAAATGTAAAAACTGTGCACCTCACATATACTATAAGTGTACTGTTATGTATTTTCCAAATATTTCTTTTTTTTTTATTTTCGCTTCAATTCCCTGAATTAATAACATTTTTCTGTAAGATTTCCCCAGCAGTATATGGTTAACTACTACCATATAGTTTGTCAGATAATTATATGCCACTTCCTAAACTTTGAATTGCTATAGGGTAAAAGCATAATAGTTTTTCCTCTTTAACATAATTAACTTGTTTTAGATGTTTTAAAAAATAATTTATAATAGGTTGTGGCTTATCATTTATCTTTGTATAAATATATCATGTCAGATCCATAATTTTACGTTGATTATTTTAATATGTCCATTCATAATGACTTTGGAAATAAATCTGTAAGTCTGATAGAATAAAGAAGCTATTTATAGGACTTCTCAAATATGTGCATAACATATTCAACGGAATTATTTTATTCTTTTCATCTTTTTATCACCCATCTACCCATCCTACAATCATTTTGTTTAGAAGCAGGTATTATAACTTCACTGGTGAAAAATATGAGTAATAAAAGATAAATGGATAACATAACTTTAAACATAATTCCCTGAGTAGTATCTATTTGTCTGCTGCTTTAAGCCGGAACTATAAGATCATATTCCTTTTATAGTTAGGAAAATCTTATATAATTTAATGCCCATGTAAATTATGCCAAATATACTAAATCATGTAGTTATATATTGATAATATACATATCCATATAATAAAGTAACAAAGATATGAATAATAAAATACACATTAAAATTTCTAAAGTACAAGTCATGGGTTTGCATTTAAATATACCAGTTCAAAAATTATTTATTAAGATAGTTATCACCTTTTTAAAATCTAGAAAAAATAATTTAAAAGTAAGCAAAAGACTTAAAGAGACATTTATCCAAGTAAGATAAACATGTTTCCATCGTACACATAAAAAGATGATCATCATTAATTGTTGAGTGAATGCAAACAAAACCATAAGCTATCACTTCACTTACTCTAGAAAGGCAGTAATGGAAAAAAAAAAATTGGGAAATGAGTGTTAATAAAGATGTGGAGAAATTAAAAGCCTTGGACGTTGCTGATGAGAATGTACAAAGCTTAAGCTACTATGGAGAGAACAATTTGGTAAATCCTCAGAAATTAAATATAGATTATCATATTACCTAGCAATTCTAATTTCAGGTATATATCCAAAGTTATTAAAAACAGAAATTTAAACAGATATTTGTACACCATTGGTCATAGTATATTACTCACAATAGCCAAAGGTAGAAATAACCCAAATGTTCATTAACAGATGAATGGATAAACAGATTGTGGTACATACAGCCATAAAAAGGCTGAAGAACTAATGCATGCTACCATACAGATGAACGTTCAAAACATAATGCTAACAGAAATAAGCCAGAAATAAAAGGTCATAGCTTGAGTGATTTCATTGATATGAAATTTCCCAAAACTGAAAATCTGTAGAGACAGAAAGCAAATACATGGTTGTCTGGGCCTGGAGGCAGGGGAATGTAAAAGAACTACTTAATGGATATGGAGTTTTCTCATGCAGTGATGAAAATATTTTGGAATTAGGTAGGATCATGGTTGTACAGCATAATGAATGTGCAAAATGCCATTAATTGTTCCATTTAAAATTGTTAATTTTATTTTTGTAAATTCTAAATCAATGAAAATAAAATAACTAAGTGATATGATATATACATAACAAAAATTTAGGTAAGGTAGTTAGTTATATGACAAAATAAAGTCAAGCTAAGATCCCATCAGTATCTGTGTTTGATTGTTTCATTGATATATACATATTTTAATTATAAAATATTTTTTCTTTTCGTTGTTATTTTATATAATAGATATAAAACCAAAAATTTAATACTCTCATAAATTCAAAGATAAAGATGAGTGTACAGAGATAACTTTATAATAAGGAAAGTTGGCTACAATATACAACAAACTCTTCCTGTGCCCCTTAAGACATAAATGTGAATTGTCTCGCCAACAAATAAGCTCCCAAATTAATTATTGATAGAAATTCCCTTTAACGAATGGTTCTGGAGCTAGAAGATAACAACTTTCCAGTGTAGTAGTATCAGACTTTCTGTTAATGTTTTCCTGAACTTAGCAGAACACAGTGCCCCAGGCAAACCTTACTAAATGCACCCTTTCCCAGGCAGCTGGTGTATACCATTGAAGTTAAACTTGCACAGCAAAGCATAGCCAGCTTTTACCTTTTTACCTTCCTTCAAGACGACAATAGAGCATTAGAGCACTCGTGTAGAGGCAAGATTATTCAGTTTCAAGAGGCTGGCTCCAAGGCTGCAAATTCAGCTAGAATCCTAATCTCAGACTTGACATTAACAACTTTATTTTTGCATGGTAACTAAATAATGTTACAGACATATCTAAAGTCATCTGTACTTTGAACCATAATATCATGAAAAACTCAAGGGGATTTGTGATTCCAGTAATACCAGCTGAAAAACTATTATAGAGATTCGGTCATCTAATGGCCCATTTGTGGGATGCTAGTTAGGATTCTCTGACCCTTACTAAGAAATATTACCTATAAAATCATAAACTGAGGGGCAGCTGGGTGGCTCAGATGGTTGAGTGTCTGACTCTTGACTTCAGCTCAGGTCATGATCTCATGCTTTGTGATATGAAGCCCCCTATCGGGGCTGTGCTGTCAGTAGAGAGCCTGCTTGGGATTATCTCTCTCGTCTCTCTCTGCCCCTTCCTGGCACATGTGCAATCATGTTTCCCTCCTCTCTTCCCTCTCTAAACAAATAAACAAACAAACAAATAAGTAAACAAACATTTTTAAAAACTTTTTTGTTTATTTTTGAGAGAGAGAGAGAAAGGCACAGAATCTGAATCAGGCTCCAGGCTCTGAGCTGCCAGCACAGAGTCCAATGCGGGCTCAACTCACAAACTGAGCTGAGCCGAAGTTGGATGCCCAACTGATTGAGCCACCCAGGCGCCCCAAACAAACATTTTTTAAAAAGATAAACTGAATTTTCAGTTTTAGAGTCACACCTTTTTCAGTTAATTTCCCTCTCTTTGATTTATCAGTTGCACCTCAGTAACACTACAAAAAATAAGATTAATATTTTATTAATATAAATAATATAACACAGTAATATAAATAAATTTAATAAATCAATATCCTTTAAGACATCTGGAAACTGGCAGTGCTGGAATATACTTAATACCTGAAAAGGGGGAAGAAACAAATGAGAAAATATAAGAAGCAAACAAAGCAAACAAACAGTTTAGGGATAGAAATTTATCAAAGATGAAACTCATTGGGGCGCCTGGGTGGCTTAGTCGGTTAAGTGTCCAACTTTCGCTTGGGTCACGATCTCGCGGTTGGTGGGTTCGAGCCCCGCATCAGGCTCTGTGCTGACTGCCAGCTCAGAGCCTGGAGCCTGTTTCAGAGTTTGTGTCTCTCTGACCCTCCTGCTCACGCTGTCTCTCTCTAAAATAAATAAAACATTAAAAAAATTAAAAAAGATGAAACTCACTTTTTTCCCCTTTACATTGAAACAGTTAATAATTATTAGGATTTTATTTTATTATTTTTTAAATGTTATTAGTATTTTAAATGCAATATATGCTATGCTGGTATGCCACAGAGCTAGAACTAAATCATTTTCCACAAATTCAGAATTCTTCAAATACACACTTATTTTCACTCTTATAAAAAAATTTCAGTCTGAATCTCTAGTTTTTCTGAATACTGTATAGTATAATGAATATTCCCATAGTTGTCTTATTTACTTTGTACCTTTAAAGTACTTTTAGACAGATGTCATGGTGTTTCCTTTCCTTATCATTCTATTTTGCCTTCCCTTCTAGAAATGTTTTCTAGGTTTCTATTTATTTAAGTCTATCTTTTACAAATTTTCAAAATCTTAACTTTTTTGTTAATATAAGCATTACACTTTTCATGGTAAATATATTTTTAAGGATTTTATAGTTTCTCGTTATTACAAATGGATATCTTATTTTACAACATTAATTGGATATGCATGTACATATATACAGAGAGGTGCAGAGAGAGACAAAGAGAGTAGGTAAGCTTTCAAATTCTTTGTTAATATTATTGAAGTATACTAATTACTATATAGTGTTATATTAGTTCCAGTCATTTGGTGAGCAATTTTATCAGTTGTTTTTTTACCTTCTATCTTTTCTTTTATTGCCTTCTATAGAGAAATATTTTCTTTAAAGTTTATGATTCTCTTAAGGCTCTCTTCCATAACTCTAATTTTCCATTATTTAATAATTTTCATAAAGGGGCGCCTGGGTGGCTTAGTCGGTTAAGCGTCCGACTTTCGCTTAGGTCATGATCTCACGGTTGTGGGTTCGAGCCCCGCGTCGGGCTCTGTGCTGACTGCCGGCTCAGAGCCTGGAGCCTGTTTCAATCTGTGACTCCCTCTCTCTCTGGCCCTCCCCTGCTCACGCTGTCTCTCTCTCTCTCTCCTAGAAATAAATAAAACATTAAAAAATTTAAAAAATATTAATAATTTTCATAAAAAGATGTATGTGGCCAAGCATTTGAGACAAAACTTGGAATCTGGATTTCTCAGTTTTAAGTACTAAAATTCACTGAATGTATTTCCTCTTTAAAAAATATCAATATATGCACACATACAGATGCTATGAGAGTTAAAAGAAATATAGAGAAGAGAGCTTTATAAGTTACCAATGAATTTGAAGTATTGTTTAACCGAAACTGTGAACATCAACACATTCAGCTTTAAGATTTACCTAGTATCAAAGGTATAATAATAAAACCTATGAAATATTACCTCTGTATAATTTATATGCTATACTGGGATTGAAATTCATGATAGCGTTCAATGTGGAAAAAATTATTATACCCATTTTTTATTCCAAAGTTATAATGTACCCTTTGCAACTGTTGCAGTGAAGAGTTTTATCTTTTGCTTCTTTTAAATTATGGGAGGGCTGTACACAAACTAACTCTATGAAGAACCAATAGTTTGAAAATTGCATGGTTGAAAGATTTATTTTTATTTTTAATAACAGCATCTGAATCTAGAGTATATTTTTCAAATATATATATATGTATATATATTATATAATATATGTATGTATATATACATGCATATGTGTATAATATATATATTATATATACATATAGATATAACTTCCTCAGCGTAATGATGGAGAAAGTGCTGGGGATATTTCGTACCGAAGGGTGGTGAGAGATCAGAGGTTTGCTGGTGTTGTTAAACAGCAGAAACCACTGTTACCTGGCCTGCTCAGGGATGTTAGATACAACACACTCTGCAGTCATTCTCCCTCTCACCATAAGAATTCTGCATTTTATAAGGAGTTTATATTTGAAGTTAAAAAGAAAGTACAAAATATATATAGAAACGTGTAGAGTCATGTGCAAAGAATAGAAATGATAGTGATAGGAGGTTTTAAACAGTCTTGCCATGACATATATTTTCTGTATAGCCTAATATATTGGGTAAATGTTAAAAATGATAAAAAGGAAAGTGAGTGAATCTGTACTGAGAAATCCTGGCTGGGGTGCCTGGGTGGCTCAGTTGGTTAAGCTTCTGACTTCAGCTCAGACCATGTTCTTGCAGTTTGTGGGTTCAAACCCTGGATGGGGCTCTCTGCTGACAGCTTGAAGCCAGAGGCTGCTTCTGATTTTGTGTCCCCTCTCTCTCTGCCCCTCCCCCTCTCATGCTCTTCTCTGTCTCTCAAAAATAAATAAGCATTAAAAAAAAAATTAAGAAAAGAAAAAGAAAGAAATCCTGGCCAGAGTGTAAACAAGGTAAAAATAAAATTTGAATAATATATAGAGAATACTGTGATGTTATAAACATGAGATAAATAATCAAACCACTGCTTCCTATTCATGGTCAGGGAGCTTCATATCTTATGTTACTCTATGCTTTTTTGGCTTCCTCTAAACCTGTGTTTCTGAAAGGTTACCAGATGAAGGTAATGGTGGAATATTGCAGAGGACATAAAACATTAAAAAAAAAAAATACTCTACTCAGATTTTCTTATTAGCAGAGTAAAATTCTAGAAGCCAGATTTTGGCTTGCTGTCATAGTAGTAATCTGGAACTTTTATATGTTAAATCTCCACAAAATAGGCCTTGTTAAGTGAATAAATTTTAACAATTACTATTAAATACAAACACGTAGCTATATACACTTTGAATTCATCACTTTGTGGAAGAAGATAACTTGTCTCTTTGAATTATCAAATAATACTATAAGGTTCTATATTTCTTTTTTGTAAGTTTATTTGAGAGAGAGAGTACAAGTAGGGAGGACCAGAGAGAGAGAGAGAGAGAGAGAGAAAGAGAGAGAATCCCAAGCAGGCTCCACTCTGTCAGGCCAGAACCTGACACAGGGTTCAACATCATGAACTGTGAGATCATGACCTAAGCTGAAATCAAGGCACCAGTGCTTAACTGAGCCATCCAGATGCTCCCAAATCTCTATATTTCTAATAATAATTTCTATAATTTGCTTTAGTGTTTTTTATTTCAGATTTTTTAATGTTTTCAAATACTATTTGACATATATATTTTCTTGAATATATTTAATCTATTTATTCCTAAAAACATTTTAAAGGAAATATTCTATATAATAGAGAGTATTCAAACTTCTAATGAAGTAAATGATTAAGTCATGTTGATTATTCTCAGTAATAGAAAAGTTGTAAGATTTGAGGGAGAAAGAGAAATTATTCATATAATAGTTAAGATTAACATGGATAATCATTTACACTTTTCATAATGGACTCAATGATTTTCTATTATACAACATATCCTGTTACAGAAACTGGAAATAATATTTCATGTTCAGACCATACAAATTAAATTTTCAAAATTAAAAATCAATAATTCTTGCAGTCAGAAATGCAAATCAAAGTTTTGCATGTTTTCTGAAGTTCAATCATTGTTAACTGGCAATGCCACTTTGTTCATAAAACTATGATGTGGATATACTCCTAAAGAAAGAATAGTTATGAGGGACAGATCTAGGCTACGCTGTAAAGCAAACCATTGATCTCATATTGGGTTTTAGGGAAGAGTTTGTGGTGGTTGTATTGATTATAGAGGCTGAAGCATGTTGATGAAAGCTTTGGAAGCATGTTCCATATTTTTACGGGTTGACAGCAGCCTTAAAACTGTTAATTGGGGTGAATTTAATAACGTAATTACTATCTTTCATAGGGTAAGGCTGTTACTGATTGGCTGTACTTAGAAGTACGCACACTGAGGGGCGCCTGGGTGGCTTAGTCGGTTAAGCGTCCGACTTTCACTCAGGTCATGATCTCGCGGTTCGTGGGTTCGAGCCCCGCGTCGGGCTCTGTGCTGACTGCCAGCTCAGAGCCTGGAGCCTGTTTCGGTCTGTGACACCCTCTCTCTGTGACCCTCCCCTGCTCACGCTATCTCTCTCTCTGTCTCTCCTAGAAATAAATAAAACATTTAAAAAAAAAAAAGTACGCACACTGAGTTGTTGATTGATCAGAGAGTTTTAAAAACATTTCTCATGTTTAAATCTTACTCTGATTATAGAAATGAAATAGACTGATAAGACAGATTTAAAGTAATTTTTGAAGGTCATTTGGCAAGGTGGCTATAAAAAAAAATTAGTCTTTGTCTATGTGTGTGGGGATTGTGAAATACTTTCAGTCCCTATTTTGGTCCCCCTCTAACCTAATTTCAGGATAGAACAGTAAGTTTTATCAAGGCTTTCATCACTTTTGCCTTCTTTTATAAGATGAAATGTTATGTCAACATTTCACTTCCTGTTTTCACTTCCTGCATTGGCGAATATGACCTAATACTAATTTCTCTTTGATTCATTTGTTGAACCATCTGTAAGGACAGTGTCTGCTTCTAAATTTGAACATTAAAACTTGAATAGGAAACAAGTCCTGACTACTACAAAAGTCTACCTATGATAAGCAGCTTGTTTTTATTTTGAGCTTAGATTATTCTACCTCACATCTAGAATTAACCCAGCTCCAGCACACACTACATTACAACATTCATCTTGCCAGTACAAAACCTAAGGCTATTTAATTATCAAAAAAAATAAGCAATTTAGTTCTTTATAACCACAGCATGAGGTCTCCTCTGTACTATGTCAGCCAAAATAAAAGGTATACTTTTTGAGGACACTCTAAGTTATTCATTTTCTACAGATGAGACCACTGTCATCAGGTTTCTCGTTCTGTTTTTAATTACACTCCAAAGAAAACTTGTATCCTTTTATACTTCCTAGTAGAGAACAGCCCGCTGAAAATTTTGTAGGAGTCATATATCCAAAGTGGTCAAATTAATATGTCTGCATAACAATTAGTCTTAGTTATGATTTGAAAATTAACAATCTTATTCCTAAACATGACAAACAAACAAAGCACAAAAACCCAGTGTGTTTATACAATGTAATTAACTTTAGTGTATTTTTAGGCTATTTTCTCTAGATACTGCCAAAATAAAATATCAGTGATGTTATTTCCTCCAAGATATCCGTGTTCTCCCTTTGTGGAACAAAGACTTTTTCCAATGTTTTCATTGTTTACAGAGTATTATTTGGAACAGTGAAGGGACACTGGTTATACTCATCTTTAATGTCTATAGGGGCAATAACTGTGAGAGCTGAATTATAGGGTAAGCATTCTAATGGTCCCTCATAAAACCTAGATTTAGGCAAGTTATTAGTGGTAATAAGGCAAACCTGATAGGATAAGTCATAAATGTATAACCTTAAACAAGAGGAAAAAATATAACTAAAAACATAAAGAACAAGGTGTTTAATAAAAATGTGGTAATAAGTGATTCCAAGCATTTAGAATAATTATGTTCTGATAGTTTGAGGAAGAAACAGTCTACTCATGTTCATGCTGTCATATGCCTGTTCTGAAAATCTGATAGTCCAGGACAATAAGTATCTAAGAGATTCCTGACTTTTGTAACACATTTCTTTCCCTCTTCCTGGGATTACAATAACTCTTAATCTTAGGTCTAATGTCATTCTACATTTGGGTTTAAATTTAAGATATATAGCTCCAGGGGCACCTGGGTGGCTCAGGTGGTTAAGCATCAGACTCTTGGTTTCAGTTCAGGTCATGATCTCACTGTTTGTGAGTTCGAGCCAGCATCAGACTTTGCACTGACAGTATGGAGCTTGCTTCAGATTCTTCCTCTGTCTCAAAATAAATAAATAAACTTTAAAAAAAGGATATATAGTTCCACATTCTGATAAAACACTAAAAATAATGAGCATGTTTAAAATTTAGTAAAATATATTAAAAATTCACAAATTAAATAAATAGAGGAGAAGTAAGTAAAAGAAATAAAGGAGGGGTAATTACCACAATGTTTTACTTTGAACACAAAATCAACAATGAAACTCAAATGAATTTATGAAAACCAAGATTTATTTGTGTATTTATGAATCATCTGGACTACAAGGTCAATTTTTTTTTAAATTGTAAGTAATTTATACATGGAGTATATTTTTAATTCCTAAGTAATGTGGATTAGATTTTCTTACCACAAATAGGGTCCTTAAAATGTGTCCTATGAGAAAAATAAATGCTGTTTCCTTAGCAACAAAAATTATGTTCAGAAAACAGTTTAACATATAATAGCTTTTTTTCATTTCCTGTCATGCTTATCAAACTATAAGCTTGAAAAGTTAAATTAGGGACCTTAATTAGAAGTCACTTAAAATAAACTGAATTTTGTTATTCATACAAAATAACTATAGAAAAAAGGTAGCATACTTCTCTGATAGAATTGCTGACCGGCTCTTTGATAGAGGGTGCATTATTCTTTTTGAAAATTATGATGAACACTTATAGTAGTTTATGGCTGAACCATATAATATAAAGTTAACTTTTAAGATAGTATCTTAGAATTAAAAAGGACTAGAAGACCTTTCTTATGGGGGTCTAAAATTTTCTACTAATCCATAGGTTAATTGTGTCAAGAAATTTTCAACTATATAGTCTTTGTCCAGATTTGTATACTGTTATTTGGACCAGTGTACTAAATATTAAATTAGAAAGCATTTCAAATAATATATGAATTTACTATGAAGATAAAACTTTGCTAATTATACCTAAATATGCCTTGAAAATTTGTTTTTATACTGGAAGTATTTGTAAATGATACAAATGTAAAATTCTATCAGTGCTTATCAATAATGTTTCTTATATCTCTGGCTATATTTAATACATAATTCATTAGCACACTTATTTATTGCTTACCATTGGAAAGAATTGTCTTAGTAGTTATAAAACATTGGATTATGACATACTTTGTAATAAAGGATAATAAACAACAATTTTTTATCTTCCACAATTCAGAATTTAGTGAGAAATAAAATATAAGCCAGACAAGTGGAGGTCATATGTCATTCTATTACTGTTAAAGCTAATGAAAAGATATGTCTTTATATGAATTGTCAAGTAGTCTAATAATTGTGGTTGGAATTAGACACATGTATCCACCAATCACTTGCACAGATGAACAAATATAAGGTTCTCTCCAAGAGATGGAGCCCATCCCTCTCAGTTTATGCCTAAGAGTAGATAATACATTCTGCATAAAGACAGAGTGCACCTTTAGTAAGCAGGAACATCTGAAAATTATAATGTAAGGGGATTTAATATGATATGGTTAGTTTCTTCTCCTAAATTCATCTATCAGATATATCACTGCTCAGAAAAAGTGAAATTATCTTACAGCATAAAAGTTTTGCTTCTGGTGAGTGGAATGCAAATTCCTTCCCACTATGCAATCCAGGTGTGAGATATCTCTCCCCTAACATTCAGAATAAATAATTTAAATATTTTCCTATGGAGTGTACAAATCTATGTGAATAAGAATTTCCCACTGACCAAATGAACACATTTCAATATATAGGCACTGTTTTTCAAATGCATCCATATGTCATTGTGATTAATGAATATAAAACATCTTTAAATATATTACTAATCAAAGTTGTAGTCACTTTTAACTTTGTGTGCTTCCTCAATAAACAGATACTAAAAAATACACCTACCTCCTTCAAGGGTTCTTGCTACTTTATGGCATTAAAAAAGGGTTTGTCGGGGCGCCGGGGTGGCTTAGTCGGTTAAGCGTCCGACTTTCGCTTAGGTCATGATCTCGCGGTTCGTGGGTTCGAGCCCCGCGTCGGGCTCTGGGCTGACTGCCAGGTCAGAGCCTGGAGCCTGTTTCAGAGTCTGTGAGTCCCTCTCTCTCTGACCCTCCTCTGCTCACGCTGTCTCTCTCTCTCTCCTAGAAATAAAAAAAATAAATAAATAAAATAAAAAGGGTTTGTCATACAAAAAAAAATATTGGAACATAAAATAATTTGTTTCAACTTGTAACCATTTTAAAGTAATATATTACAAGGAAGGGAGTGATATATTTGGATAGCACTCAAAAAAAATTCTTCTGTTACATATTAGTTGTATAACTTTTGCATTATATACCACACTAGAGATTACACTCTCTCTTTTTTTCCTGAATACCATTCTTTGAGATAAACAATCTCGTTACCTTCATTCTATAGATAATACAACCCATATGCTTAGAACCTAAGTAACATCTATAAGCTTATATACCATATAAACACTAATGCCATTATAAAGTTAGAATTCTAATTATGAATGCATACTATTTATGAGCTATGTGATCTTTAATATTTATTTGAATATTTATTGCTTTTTTCCAAGTCAAATATGTCAATAGTGATTTGTTCAAATACTTTTTAAATATACCAGAACAAAATAATCTGCCCCCCTTCTTTTATTTCCTATCATTTTATCTCTAACAGGCATGGTACAAATTAGCATTTGTAAAGATGTAAATTTGC
Source organism: Proteles cristata cristata (assembly GCA_017311185.1). Lineage (NCBI taxonomy): Eukaryota > Metazoa > Chordata > Mammalia > Carnivora > Hyaenidae > Proteles > Proteles cristata. The sequence goes on along the minus strand of JAESUZ010000400.1, from coordinate 256,935 downwards.
ATTTTATTGGCATAATAGTATGTATCTATAGTCAGGAAAATATAGTTTAATAAATACATAATAGGGGAAAGTTGATAATAATAAGCAAAGTGAGTATATTTTACCACCATTAATAAGAATAGTCAGTACCCGGGGCGCCTGGGTGGCTTAGTGGGTTGAGCGTCCGACTTTTGCTTAGGTCATGATCTCGCGGTCCGTGGGTTCGAGCCCCGCGTCGGGCTCTCTGCTGACTGCCAGCTCAGAGCCTGGAGCCTCTTTCGGAGTCTGTATCTCCCTCTCTCTCTGACCCTCCCCTGCTCTCTTTCTGTCTCTCTCTCTCTCTCTCTCTCCTAGAAATAAATAAAAATATTTAAATAAAATAAAAAAGAACAGTCAGTACCCTATGCTCACTGCTTCAAAGAGTTGCATATATGAAAATGGATGAGAATAGTACCTCCAATCAAATATTTTAAGTCAAAAAATTTACAGGGGAAAGAAACTGTGCTCTAAATAATGAAAAGCTTGTGCACATAATGGTCTCAGCTGCCATCTGTACTGAAATTAGATTTGTACTTGATATAAGCAACAGTTTCTGGTCATGCATCTGCAAACTCATTTGCACAGCAAAATGTCTGTAGGTGCAAAAGTCATACTGAAGTCATATCCATGAACTTAGTTCCTATAAGGCACTCTATAAGGCATCCCTATAAGGGATAAAGGGAAAAATAACTTATTACTTGGTAAGAAAATTATTTCTTGAGAAGAAAATTATTATTTTCTGAGAAGAAAATCATTCTGAGAAGAAAATTATTATTTTCTGAGAAGAAAATCATTCTGAGAAGAAAATAATATTTCTACTAAAGAAAGCAAATTTTAAAATAAAGTAGAAAAAGTTTTCACTTACATATATTCCTCATTTACTAATGAAATAAAATTTTAAGATCAAGATTAGTATTTTTCCTCATGAAATAATTCTACTGATAAATTATAACGTTACTGAAACCTGGTAAGCAAAAAAAAAAAAAAAAATGGCAACTGTTCTGGATTCTCTAGTAAGATACAAGCATGTCAGAGGTGGAAAATCAACCCCCTAGAGACTGAGGCCTATCAAATTACTGGAGGTTTTTAATGTCCAATATCTAAGTGCATACAGAAATATCCCATGTAAGATAAAGGGCAAATCAAGGCACCCTACACTGTCTCCACTCAAAAAGTGTTTGGAAGGCCTCCACATATTTTGAATCAAGCACATGACTCAGTTGGGAATGCAACTCAGCTTATTTATTAGATGTCTTGGAAGGTTTAAAAGAGCAAAATATTTCAGGTTGTAGTATAAGATATCTTATCATTTAGACAATATACAACAAAAGATTCCATAGTTCTGGAATTATCGGTGAAGATAAGGATGCTCTAATTAATGTATTGCTCAATTAAAAAGGTAAGATCTATATCTGTAGATAGATAGATGATAGATACATATAGATGATGATGATAAATAGATAGGTAGATGATAGATAGGTAGATAGGTAGGTAGATAGATAGACAGACAGATACATACATACATACATACATACATACATACATAGAACATATAATTTATTTTCTGGATACCTTTGGAATTCTGGATGGTGAAAAATTTAATGTGTTCAACCGACTAGATACTAACTAGAATAACATAAAATTAGATTTAACAAAATAATTTGATTCAAAGTCCTATAATATTAGAACTGAAAATAATTAGAGATCCTAACTGAACCTTTCATTTTATAATTATAGAAACTTAGTAACAAAATTTTTATAATTTAAGCACAATAACATACTTGCAAAGTAACAACTCTGTCTTACTTCTTCCCCAACCTATAAACATTCTTTCCTCTGATGCCCAGCTCTCTGATGATAGACCATATGGTAAAATTCAAGCAACGAATAATGGTAAATTCATCTCACCTTTGCACTAAAAAGATTATTGTTTGAATGAAACAAAAGGGTGTGGCAATCTAAATTTAGAGAACAAAATATAAAATGCACAAATTGACTTCCCTGAATATATTTTACATATTAATAATACACAACAAAAATATTGATAACTTTGGCAAAATGTAAATATAAAGTTGAAGAAAATGGGAAGTAGAAAGCAGGAAAAGCAAGAATCAAGTGATACTGGCTATGAGGAAAATATTAAAAAATACAGAATTATAAGTTACGTAAATTTTCAAAAGTGACGTATACGTGCTGGCAGGGTAGATGTAAGATGGTATATGGAGTGAGATCTTCATATATTGTAGCAAAAATCAAATCCAGTATGTTGAGTCTCTGGCAATCCCTGACAGGAAAATTTCAGTGCAAAGCATAAAGAAGTCCCGTAAGTACTGAAAAGCCTGAATATGGTGCGTCAAATGTCTACAGGATCCTAGACACACATCATGAAATGGATATTGTCTAAATTACCATGCCATAAGGTGGGACTTACATTTGAACTCAGGCTGAGTAAGATATAAAGAATACATAAGTGGTCTAGATTCTCTTTGTCACTTGTCAATGACTTGTTACTTGTCGCTGACTGGACACCTCTCCTTAAGTTCACATTCATAGCTTTGTTGGGAGTGGTTATTATTGCCTAGACCAGTTGACAGAAGAGAAAAATATTAGTGTTTTGTTCAGAAATGAGTTGCATAAATATGTTAAAGCAGAAATTGAGGACTACTATAAACACAGGAATCGTCTTGAAAAACAGTGGTTAAAGAAAAGCCTCCTCGGGGTGGATCTTCAAGCAGTCTACCTAGTTATCAATTTTATGTGAAGAAAGACATGGCCTTATATAGAAATATAAATAGAACCATGGGGGAAGTACTAGTTGGAATTGGAATATGGATATATGGTGAAGAAGCATGTGAATTGACTCTTGAGAGTGGGTACAAAGTATATGAATCTGCCTCTCACATAAATACTCACCAGAAAGCATCCTTCACATAAAAGATACTAAGCAACCAAAAAAAGAGAATGGCTTGTTCTGTTGGATGTCAGCCATCTTTTTTCTGTCATGCCAGTGAGAGCACAATGGATCCACGGATAGAGTAATCTGGAGGCAGAATATAGTGTCTGTATGGGCTCAAGAGGCATGGCTGCCAGTCACCACAACTGATATATCTATTGCTACTGCTGACTGAATAGTCAGCAATAGATACTGAAGCTAGACCCTTAGTATGTTGCTAAAACTTGAGTAGACCAAGCTTGCCACTTTAGGCATGTTGACTAAAAGGGATCCTTTCTATCCTAGAGGGAAATCATCATGTCCTTATGGAGATTAATACGTACTCCAGATGCTATTATTAAGTGCCCTCAGGTCCCTAGCTACCACCATTACTAAGTTCTCACAGAGTATTTGATTTACCATTATTTCACCTTACCTGAGACCAAGGGACTCATTTTTTGACAATTGATGTGTAGCAATAGATAGATAATTCAAATATCTTCCGGCCAAATCACATAGCAAGTAACCTGGAAACTGCTAATCTGATTGAATGTTAGAATGATTTCTTTGATGCAGCTAATATTCCAGCTAGGGATAAACCCCTGTCAGTCTATGCTTCTATATATAGTATATACTTTCCAATAACAGCTACCAAATAATGTGTTCCCAAGAGGCAGAATATACATGTCCAGGGATCAATAGATGAAAATGGGAGTAGTCTCTCTCTCCATGACTCCCGATGACCTTCTTGGGAGTCTGTGCCTCCCATTTCTACAACTTCAGATTGAAGGATTAGAGGTCAAATGTTTCCCAGAGGGATGGAAAGCTGCTTTGAGACAACAAAGCTACCGTTTACTACACCTATAAGTGTCACATGAATCATTTAGGATTTCCATTCAGGCAAAGATATTAGGTACTACTATTGCAAAGGTAATTGATTCTGATTATCCTGAGTATATCCTATTGTTGTGATATAATAAGAACCCTGAGTCTAGACCACAAAGGATTCATTGGGACACCACTTGGTGATTCTCTCTCTTGTATTACTTGTAAATGTGCAATTGCAGCAACCACAGCCTAATAAGAAAAAAGAGCTTTACTAAAGCTCTGGAAGAAAGTAAGTCTTCAGAGAAACCAAGAGTTCAAATTTATTAGGAATGAAGTTGGTTGCTCTACTGGCCAAATACGTATACCAGCAGGAGTAATAACCCAGAAAAAGAAGTCTAGAATGGATGCTAGAGGAGGCAGATAAATGTTAGAGCCTTGAGTACTGAAACAATAGAGACTATAGCTTATTCCACTAATCCTTCTAGTTTGTTGTTTTATTTCTTCTTTTGAGTAGCTATAACACAATGCTACTTTATCAGTGACAGTGAAGAATGGAAATGAATGGATGCTGAACTATGCAACAGTAAATGCTACTGGTACTCTCTCTGCTTGTATCTACCTGCCACTCACATGTAAATTCTGACTTAAAGCTTCTGAGTATAAGAAACTCTTTCACATCTTTTTATGGATATGGGAATTTGCTCAGCCTACAAGCAAGGCAGAAGCCTGACTTTTTGGGGAATTCAGCCATTCAAAAATAGCTCTAAAGAAGCTATGAACTCAGGAGTTTGAGAAATACCTCAGCTCCCTTAATCTTTGACTGGGGAAACTCTGAGGTATATGCAAATTATTTTCCAGCGTGCCCTCGCATGATTGTCATCCACGACAGTAATTTGCTCAGTAAAACATCCTTTATTGGAGTTCTTCTTTCTTCTATCTCATTTCCCTACCTTCCTTCTTCCATAAACTCCCAGATAAATCCCTTACACTTAAATACTATCTCATTGTCTGTTTCTTAAGGAACAAAATTTAAGGCAGGATTCGTGCTCACTTCTTAAACAATATCAATATAAATCCAATTATATTTCAAGGTTCCTCTTGGAACCATTTTCATTCACACTATGTATTTTGCCTTAATGTGCTCAGCTGACAGTAATATTTCCACCTTTTGAATACCTGTGATATTAATTGTGGCACATAGTTTGACCTTGCATCAATAAATACCGTGAGTTATGCATTTTTTAAATTTAAAGTTTTTTCTTATTTATGCAGAATTGTACCCCTTTATAATGTTAATTACACATAGTCAGTGATAAAAAATTCTTGCTGAATTTTATCAAATCAACCAGTTGTTCTTGTGACTTTAGACAATAAGGATCTGTCCCTTGTGATTGCATCAGTATCAGGCCCTACATCTACTGTGTTGAGCAGTTATACAGTGGGTTTGTGAGTAGTTCCAGCACTGGTGGGATAATTGGTAGGAATATGTAGGAGTTAGATAATCTAGGTCCTTAGTACACGCTCATGTCATGAGGGTTAATACCTGACCTTACTCTTTGAAACCAAAGAATCAACATGATCATTATATAATCTCTGTATTTATATTCTGATCGAAAATAACAGTTTCCTATGGTTGTTCTTACAAACTGCCCCCAAATTGTGTTTTAACACAAAAGTATTATATGACACTTCTGAAGGTCCAAAATTCAAAATGTGTCCCACTGAACTAAAATCAAAGTATCAGCGAGGGTGAGTTTCTCCTGAGGGCACTATAACAAAAGTCATCCTCTTGGCTTTTCTATCTTCTAATAACCACCTGTATTTCTTAACTTATGGCTCCTTTCTCCATCTTCAATGGCAACACCTTCAAATCTCTTTCTGATTCAGATCTCCTCTCCTACCTTTCTCTTTCACTTCAAAGGACTCTTTTAATTATATTGTGCCCACCCAGATAAACCACTATAATCTCCCTATACTAAGGAATCTATCTCCAACCTTAATTTTCCCTTGCTATGTAGCAAAACATATTTATAGGTTCTGGGAATTAGGACATGGACATCTTTGAGGAATTATTATTCTGTTTACTAGAGCCTTCACTTTTTCATGGTGCTGGTGTTGTAGCAACTAAATGAAAACAGTAAAGCACTATTCTTTTATTATTAAAATAATTTTAATTATGTATATAAGTACCTACATCTGTTATCCTGTGGAATAAGAATCAATAATACACCCTTTGTTTTTTATAGACATACTGCAATAGCTTTTGCAACTGCAATTCTCTATCTTAATTGCATGAAACATTCACATTTACTATTCACACTGAATATTCTAGAGTATGTCTCTTCCCAATTCCATAAGTCAATATCTCTGTGCGTTAATCATGGGTGAAGGGCCAGCACTTTTATTCTGCACATCCAATGTCTTTATTTTCTTTCAAACTTTTTGATAATTTCTATAATATATTGTTAAAATGTATTTTTTACTCTAAACCCTATAGAAAACAGATTCGGAGGGAGGATAAAGTATGACACTTTATCCAAACTCGGAAGTATAGGGGCAACCCAGGCAAGGTACAGTACCTCACCAAGGTACAGTACCACCAAGGAAGTAAAATAAAGCCTAGAACATCTGACAAAGCTCACAATATTTGTGTACAACCACTGGCCTACTCAGTTTTATTGCTTTATTAAACTGAAAGCTAATCCAAATATCTTGTTTTTCTGAGTCTTAAAGCCAAGGGCTTCAGAAAAACTGTGAGGAAATAATCTCATCTGCCGATTAATTCATGTTTGCTGCAAAGCATGCTGTTTTATTCCCTGAAAAGAGTCCTTTACTCAATAGGTATATAGAGGAGGGAGCAAATTATCTTGGCAAAAATTTTACTCCACTTGAAAAATACTAACTGGGTGCTTGCTACATGATAAGCAGTTTGTAGCACAGAGATATTGCAGCAAAATAAAACGAAATAAAGGTCCTGCATTCATGAAGCATGAATGCTTGTGGAAAGTACAGGCAATAAAAAGCAAACAGTATTTTAAAATTTAAAGATTTATTATGATCAGTGACTTTATAGTTATAATGGGTGGATATTTTTCATTTTTAGTGGTGAGCAAAGTCATACTGAATTTGTAACTGAATTTGTAACTGTTTTGATTTCATGAGACATTAAAATAATGATGGCCAGAGGAATGGAAAAAGGTAAAGTAAGGGAGATAGAAATTATTAAGGTTGTAGAGAAGGAAGGAGTGGAGTATGTTCTTATAGAAAGTAAGGAAGCAAATCATGGGTAGCCTATAGAGAAGAGCAATCAGGGAAAAAATGAACACGTGAAAGTTTCTGATGGAAGTGGGATTGGGATGTTAAATGTCTAACAAGGAAGCCCCAGTGGCTCTAAGAACAGGGCAGGAGGCAGTGACATGAGATGAATGAGATATGTGATGTGACAGGTCATTTAGAGACATGGAAGTTGGAAAGATTTCATCTTTTATTCTGAGTAATATGGGAAGACTTGAAGGGTTGGATTACAGGAGGCCTAATAACTTATGTTTTAAAATTTCAAAGATGGCAAACCAAGAAACAGTCTTGTAACTCAGGGGGAAAAAATGATGGTTATGAGTGGGGAGGTGGTTGGGGGGATGGGTTAAATATGAGATGAGGATTAAGTAGTCCACTTGGTGTGATATGCACTGGATGATGTATGAACTGTTGAATCACTATGTTGTACACCTGAAACTAATATTACACTGCATGTTAACTAACCAGGATTTAAAGGAAAACTTTAAAAAGAGTTCTGTGGGGTGCCTGGGTGGCTCAGCTGGTTAAGTGCTCTTTGTCTCAGGTCTTGATCTCATGATTCATGAGTTCAAGCCCTGTATTGGGCTCTATGCTAACAGCTCTGTGTCTCCCTCTCTCTCTCTCCTCTCCCTGGCTTGCTCTCCCCCTCTCTATCAAGAAATATATAAACATTAAAAAAAATTTTTTTTAAAAAGCATTCAGTTTGAGACATTTTAACTTAGGGATATGTGTTAGGAACTAAAGCAGAGAAATAGAATTAGGCAGTTGGATATAAAGGTCTGGTGTTCAGGAAGAGGCTCAAAGTAGAGAAATAAGTCTAATCCAATACATAAAATCATGTTGAAAATGATAATAGATAGGAATAAAATGTCTGAAACACTGATAAAGTCACAGTGAGTCAAATGTAATGTTCATTAATATAAAAGTCAATTAAAAGATCTCGTCTAAGAAAGCTCACTGTTCTCAGTGTTATTGATAAAACACAATATCAGATATTAATGACTGAATGCCACTTGTAGAAAATGAAAGTATGTACAAACTAATAATATTAAGTAAGGAATCAGAAGAAATTAAAGATTTACAAAGACTGCTTATAAACTTTATTTTTTTATGTTTACCTGAAGACTATTTAACTGAAGAATAGGTGACCTATTAACCACTTTCCAAACTGTATCAAAAATTGTGATTTATGTGAATGGAAATGAAGGTGGTTTGTTATTATCCAACTCCTGAGTCTGTCATTTAGTGGTCATTCATCAAGTTATGCTAATCCAGGGTAATTTCTTTTCTAAAAAAAAGCAATAATTGAAAGGGAAAACTATTCTAATTGAAAGAAATGTTTGATTACCAAGCATTGGTAAGAACAAAAACTAGAACATTTCTGGACGTCCTGGTAGTAATAATGAATAGAAAAGTCCCCCAGGTAACTACTCTAGAAAAAATCAGCTGTTTTCTTCTCTCAAAAACAATAACTAAATTTAAGGAAGAACAAATCACACTGCCCTTGAACGAGTCAAAGGCTTACCTTGGATAATTATCAAAAGGACAAAAGAATGGGGGCGCCTGGGTGGCTTAGTCGGTTAAGCGTCCGACTTTCGCTTAGGTCATGATCTCTTGGTTCGTGGGTTCGAGCCCCGCGTCGGGCTCTGTGCTGACTGCCAGCTCAGAGCCTGGAGCCTATTTCAGAGCCTGTGTCTCCTTCTCTCTCTGACCCTCCCCTGCTCACGCTGTCTCTCTCTCTCTCTCTCCTAGAAATAAATAAAAAACCTTTAAAAAAAAAAAAGGATAAAAGAATGCTCAGCAGGCAAAAACAATAGATGTATATACTGCGTACACAGCTTTCAAGCAGTCAAGCATAAGATTATCTATATGAGCTAAATCAAAGTACCCCCAAGAACTATGTGTGTATACAGAACACTATTCCTGGTATACAAGAAGTCTTTCCAAATACCAGTCACACAGTATAACAGTGCATCAAGAAGTTATGGGGTAAGCAAAGAGGTGTGTTTACAGAAAGGTCTGAGGCAGGAGATGGGGAGAAATCGCTTATTAGTCCCTAGTACACAAATTTGTGAAAGATTCCCATTGAAACCACCAACCAACATTAGAATTGACAATGTGAATTGTTATGGTACCAATGAATGATCTGTACAGGAGAGTATATATGTATGTATGTGTGCACACATGTGTGTTTGTACTTTGTGTGTGTGTGTGTATGTGTATTTGTATGTGGGAAGAATCACTCCAGTTTGTCTGAGACTGTGGGGATTCCTGCTAAAACCAGAAAAATCTTGAGCATGCTCATCCTCATGCTCATGCTGCTCATGCTGTCTCTATCTCTCTCTCAAAAATAAATAACACATTAAAAAAAATTTTTTTTAAGTGATACTTCAAATTAAATCTATCGTAAGTATTTCTGAGTTAACAGAACTTTAGAATCTTATTTTAAAAATCTTATTTTAAAAATTAAAGAAAACCAACTTGACAATAAACTATTTGTAAAATAAATAAATAAATAAATAAATAAATAAATAAATAAAATTTCTTCAAGACTGTTTTTGAATCGAAGAGATTGTTTGATCTTATCACTTAGTTATTTTAAATATGCTATTCTTTTTTATTTTGTGTTGCTATGAAAATGATAAATGCAAAGTTTTTTCCCTAGGCTTTTAAATATTTGACTTCCATCTTTATTTTTTACCCACAACTCCTCTTAAAAAACTCAACTCAATTAATTAAGTCTCCAAAATAAAATCATATTGTAATATATGGAACTTGTTGTAATTATGTTCTAGTATATGAATCATTAATCAAGATCAGAATATTTATTATACATTAAACTAAAATCTATTTTCAATTTTTTTTACTTCAAAATGAAAATATATATGCACACATCACTTTAAAATCATATTGGTAAGCATTTTATAAGAAATGTTAAACTGATTTTGCAAAATCCAGTTTTTATGTTCTTTATTAATTAAATAAAATATTATGCTAACATATTAAAATGGATTTATGGTTTAAATAGAATGCCATTGTGTGTGTACCCTGTTTTTTTTCCTTTTTCTCATTTTATACAGCCATATTATTGAACAAGTGAAAAATGGACAGTATATACTCCATTGATATACTATATTGCTTGGAATTCAAAATGGATATCCCTAGTGTATATTTTTTGCCTTACAATTTGAGGTCTTATTTGATTCTTATATCTGAAAATTTTCTGCTCTGACAAAATATTATAAAAATAAAAGGAACAATTTATTTTATTACTCTGCTGCAGAGTGTCTATTCTGGTGGATGACTTTGTAAAAAAATCAAAGGAACTTTTCTTACAGTTGAAATTAACAAAATCAGAGGCACCTGGGTGGCTCAGTCAGTTGGGAGCCTGACTTAGGCTCAGGTCTGATCTCACCATCCGTGGGTTCGAGCCCCGTGTCAGGCTTTGTGCTGACAGCTCAGAGCCTGGCGCCTGCTTTGGATTCTGTGTCTCCCTCTATCTGCCCTGCCCCACTCATGCTCTGTCTCCCTCTCTCTCTCAAGAATAAACAAACATTAAAACAAAACAAAACCTTTAAAAAATTAGAAATTAACAGAAAAAAATAATGTATTTTTTGCTAATGTTTATGTTCAAATTCCTAAAGTCTAAGTTACATATTACTTTGATTTTCATTTTTTTTAAGGTTTTATTTATTTCTGAGAGAAGGAGACAGGGTGAGCAGGGGAGGGTCAGAGAGAGAGGGAGACACAGAATCTGAAGCAGGCTCCAAGCTCTGAGCTAGCTGTCAGCACAGAGCCCGACACTGGGCTGGAGCCCACCAACTGTGAGATCATGACCTGAGCCGAAGTCAGACACTTAACCGACTGAGCCACCAAGGCACCCCTTGATTTTCATTTTTAAGAAGGCATATATATCTTCTATTTGTTTTACATCCTGAATATATGTTTCCAGATAAGCATTTAACAGTGCTTATCTATCTAGATACATAGACACATACACATATACACACATTTTTGTACATATTATATATGCATGTGTAAATATAACATTCATATGTGAAATATACATTTATATTTATATTTATATTTATATATCTGGCATTCAGCATGGTTCTTACCATAATCAACTATCATAAAATTTTTGTTGGAATATATTTTTGTCCAACTATACTTCTATATTATTTGCATCTTCAGAGATATTTTTCAATGGCTAATGTGTTCAAATGCTGTGTTTTTCAAATAAGAGAAGTCTGTCATTGACACATTAGCTTAAAAGGAGAAGTGGTGATCTTTAACTTCATATAACAAGCAAGCAAAGGGAAGATGATTATTGACTGATTATTCAAAACTATTACATCACCAAAGACTTAAATCCTTTACATATCTGTGTTCTATTACTTTCAGGTCTTTGGAGTTATCATTTAAGCTAGTCTTATTTTCAGAAGATAGTTGTAGGAGCTCTAAATATTACATTCTCATATTTTAATTCTGGTGTGGTTGTTTCCATTTGATCAAGGATCAGGAGAATTTGCTGTAGCTAAGACTAAGTTCAATTTATCATGTATTTTCTTCTTTAAGGTCAAGTAAAGACTTTTAGAGAAGCTTAATTACTTACTTCACCTCATATCCCATTACCCTGAAATGGGCCATGTGTCCATACTTAGTAAAGTCACTGACAAGGGGAAAGAAACAACGAAGGTTGCTTTGGACCTGCCATGATTCACTCCTGAAGCTGAAAAAGAGCTCAGTAATTGAATAGGGGAACAAATAGAGCCAAAATTCTATTTAGAGAAGTGATAATTGTTTTCACTATCTTCAGAGAGATAAAAGTATTAGCAAAATCAGTTAAGTTTTTATCAGATAGTCTCTCTTTAGGAGAATAAGGTTTGCAAGAGATGACCTAGTTTAAAATTCTCCACATTACTGTCTTTTCTCTGTTAGAGTTTATGTATGAAAATAATCATATTGTTTGTGGCTTGAGTAGCCCATAAGTTTATCTGTATATTTGCATCAATTCAGTTTTCCTTTGTGCATATGAAAACAATTCTACCTCCATTTTATGAATTTTCATATAGAGTAGTATTTTCATGATTTTAGCACTAGATCCTATTCCATTTTACTAAAATATTTTTATGTGTTTATTTTAAGCATGTAGCATTTTCCAACATACCTCTACTATTAATTCCATTAGATATGATGATACCCCCTTCACTATGATGGAACTAACACCTAATGTTATCCCATGAAATTAAGTGTGCAATTTTCTTTTTTTACCTCTCACAGGTATAAATTAAAACTTCTCTTAAACAGCTTTGCCCTGCCAAACATATTTGTTTTCGTGAAATCCTTTCTTTCTATGTTAAAAACCAATTTTGGGAGAGGGGGAGAATTTTCTAATTATGATCCAAAAAATCAAATCCCACTATTGCTATTGCAGTCATTTTTAAAATGTATTCATTCATCAACACTATTTTTTAACACCTGCTATGAGATAACACTGTAAAGTCTGCTGGGGAATTTATTAGATATTCCCTCTGGGATTTATAGTCTAAGTGAAGAATACAGTAATATTCAAAAATTTTACTTGCTACTCATGTCTGGCTTCTCACATAACATATCTGGAACTAAAGCCTCATTAGGCAAAAAAAAAAAAAAAAAGTCAAGATGCTATAATATAAATACAAAAGAAATACAACAGAAATGAAATAGGAAACTGGTTTCAATGGTAGAAAATTAATGTAATTTAACATTTTTAATACATTTACAGCAAATATAGTTTCATTGTCAAAGGTTAGGATGTATTGTGAAATACTTTTGTTAGTTTGCTTAGAATCCTTTTTCAAAAGTCATCTCACGAAAAAAGTATCCTCATTTAATGATTATTGTACCAAGCTGATTTTTAAGACCCTGAGTTACATAACATTCAGTAGTGATGTTAGACTTCTAAGGTAGAAAGAAAAGTTTATTATTTAAACATGTGGTTCCAAACCCAATGTACTATAATTATACAATTTGTACTTTAAACTGTTTTTGTGAAATTTGGAGATGCTATTTAACTTCACTGGAGCTCAGTTTTACTGATAGTAGTAGTATTTAATAAATGCTACATTATGTCATTAAGCTTTTACATGTATCAATCTTTTTAATATTGTCTTCATTGAAGGTGTGGAGAGACCAGAAAATTCAATAATGGATGAGTTGGAAGTGAAATCTTGACTGTCAAGCTTTACAAAATCCTGTGCTTTTTTTTTTTTTAATGTTTATTTAGTTTTGAGAAAGAGAGAGAGAGAGAGAGAGAGAGATCATGAGCATGGGAGAAACAGAGTCTGTGGGGCTCAAACTCACCAGCTGTGAGATCATGTCTTGAGCTGAAGTTGGATGTGTAACCAAATGAGCTACCCAGGTGCCCAAGTCCTGGGCTCTTAACCACAACTCTGTGTTATCTCTGTACTTACAACATATTTGAACTGTTACTTCTAGATTTCCTTCCATCTTCAAGAGTCAACAAACATAGGATATACTTACTCAATTCAAATAGAAGCCAATTTCAAAAGGGGCCACAAGCAGAAAATACCTTGGTGGCCATCACGCTTATAAGATGTGAAACATCAATTATGAATACCATATTTTATGGAATCATTATATTCTGTTCAGTTTTTAATTTCTATGAAATGATTCTTAGATTGCAAAAAAAAATCAAACATTGATGAACTAGAATTGCACAATTCAGCTCAATGCTTTTAAAATATAATATACTTTAAAGATATATGTTTAAAGATATACATCAATTTTAAAAAGATAGAATTTCTTTGATTATCTTTTTAAAAATTTATTTATAAAGTCAAATTAATTAATATATAGTGTAGTATTGGTTTTAGAAGTGGAACCCAGTGATTTATCACTTACATATAACATGCATTGCTCATGCCAACAAATACTCTTCTTAATGCCCATTACCCATTTAGCCATCCCCCCACCCAACACCCTGAATCAACCCTTAGTTGATTCTCTGTGTTTAAGAATCTCTTATAGTTTGCCTCCCTGTCTGTTTTTATCTTCTTTTTCATTCTCTTTCCTTATTTTCATCTGTTTTGTCTCTAAATTCCACCTATGAGTAAAACCATATGTTCTCCATACTGTTGTCCAGAGTGGCTGTACCAGTCTGCATTTTCAACAGTGCAAAAGGGTTCCTCTTTTTCTGCATCCTTGCTGATATCTGTTGTTGCCTGAGTTGTTCATTTTAGCCATTCTGACAGGTGTGAGGTGATATCTCAATCTGGTTTTGATCTCTATTTCCCTGATGATGAATGCTGTCGACTGTCTTATCATGTCTGTTAGCCGTCTGGATGTCTTCTTCAGAAAAGTTTCTATTTGTGTCTTCTGCCCATTTCTTCATTGGATTTTCTGTTTTTTTGGGTATTGGGTTTGATTGGGTATTGGGTTCTTTATAGATTTGGAATAGTAAGCCTTTATCCACTATGTCACTTACAAATATCTTTTACCATTTTGTCTGTTACCTTTTAGTTTTGATTGCTTCCTGTGCTGTGCAGAAGCTTTTTATCTTGACGAGGTCCCAACAGTTCACTTCTTTTTTCCTTGCCTCCAGAGACATGTCTAATAAGAAGTTGCTGCAGCCAAGGTCAAAGAGGTTGCTGCCTGTTTTCTTTTGTAGGATTTTGATGGTTTCCTGTCTTACATTTAGATCTTTCATTCATTTTGAGTTTGTTTTTGTGTACAGTGTAAAAAATTGTCCAGGCTCATTCTTCTGCATGTCCCTGTCCAGTTTTCCCAGCTGAAGAGACTGTCTTTTATTTCCATTGGATACTCCTTCCTGCTTTGTTGATGATTAATTTGCCATACATTTGTGGGTCCATTTCTGGGTTCTCTGTTTTGTTCCATTGGTCTCTATGACTGTTTTTTATGCCAGTATCACATTGTCTTGATGATTATAGCTTTGTAACACAGCTTGAAGTCCAGAATTGTGCTGCCTGCAGCTTTGCTTTTCTTTTTCAACATTAATTTGAATATACAGGGTCTTTTCTGGCTTCATACAAATTTTAGAATTATTTGTCATAGCTCTGTGAAGAATGCTGGTGTTCTTTTGGTAAGGATTGCATTAAATATGTAGATTGCCTTGGGTAGTATAAACATTTTAACATTTGTTCTTCCAGTCTATAAGCATAAAATGCATTTCCATTTCTTTGCCTTCTTCAGTTTCTTTCATAATCTTTCTCTAGTTTTCAACATACAGGTCTTTTACCACTTCGGTTAGGTTTATGTCTAAGTTTCTTATAACTATTGGTGCAATTGTAAATGGGATTAATGTTTTCTTTTTTTTTCTTGTTTTCTCTTTTTACAGCTTCCTTATTGGTGGATAGAAATGCAACCAGTTTCTGTACATTGATTTTATACCCTGAGACTTTACTGAATTCACATATCAGTTCTAGCAGATTGGTAGAGTCCTTTGTGTTTTCCATGTAGAGTATCTGATTATCTTTATTTTTGCCTTGACAGACTTTATTAATACATTTGCCCAATATTTCATTTTTAACCTGGTTTATCTAATTTTATAGTGATTAGTCAAATATTTTGTCTTCTTTTAAAATATTATTCTGAATAATTAATATGAAGTAATTTCTCTGATCTAAGTTTGAAACTAACATGTAAAATGGTCAATGATCATCTACAGTGAATTATTTCAAATACCTAGCTTTATATATACATATGTTCCTCTTATAATAAAATAATATAATTCTTACTGATCACTTTTCAAGACAACAATAATTTGATATCTGCAAGAGACCTAGAAATAATTAAGCATCACCTGAATTTATCACTTTAATCTATTTTCCATCAAATAAGAATAGGATGAAGAACACAAAGAGAAGTAAAATGTTTTGAATTATGTATACATTATTATGTTTCATTTTAATACTTGTTTCTATTAAATCTGGGTAAAACCTGCAAAACTATATATTATGGCTCAGATAGCATTATAATTGGTTTTATAAATTACATGTGTTTCTGAATTGGTTTTTATTCTGTAAGTGTAAAAAATATATTTTTATTATTATCTGACAATGAGTTTCATAATTAAATTTGAAAAATTCATTTCTGTACAATCAAAGAGTTTCGGTTACTTTCCCGGCATTAGGATATTTCCTTTGATACATAAATTGAAAGTAAAGTCCTTGATCTCCACTTATGACTTCGTGACACTATATAATACTGAAAGAATAAAATACATTGAATTGATAGAATATAACAAAATAGAGCTGAGAGGATATATATTTTTTCATGTTACATATTTATAGATTTATCATGTACATCTAACATAAATATAGGGAAACAAACAATTTTAAGTGAAATTTTCTATTTGTAACCTATCTATAAGTTGAAAACGTAAGCACTCTGATTAAGCAAAACTCATCAACATAATACTCAAACTTTCTCTTTATCTGTAAAGGATACAGATTTAACAAATCAGATAGTGTTCTAGGTGCACACATGTTCTATCTTCACCATAATGGTGAACAGGAATTTAGTTACTTTTTATCAGATAAATATCTATTAAAACATAAATATCTACTGTCAGTAAATAATCCAAAACAATTCATTTTGTATAGATCACTGAACATAAGTTAAATATCTAGACTATTTAAGAAAGGAAAAAGAAAAAAAGAAAGAGCAGCTCTGTCCTTGACCCCAAAGTGAGAGATTCCACAGTTCACTACCTCTGTTCTCAAAGCATAGCCTCTATTAGATTTTAAATAGATAAACTCTTACTGATTTTCTCCTCAAGACTGTTCATATCATCTATAGTAACTGTCAAGATAAATTAAAAATTCTGGAACATGACATCTAAATAAAATAGGAACTATATTTATGCTAGCTATTTCAGCACATCATATTATAAATTTCTTCACTCTAATATGGAATGTTTTTACTAGTAAGAGACAGATAAATAACTGTATTCTATGAAAAACATAGTACATTTTGTCCTTAATCATTCATCCATCATAGTACAACATATCATAAAAGATAAATGTGTGTGTCCTATAAAGAAAATTTGTGATTTTGGCATAGCTTTTTGATAATAAAAATGTAATTTTAATTAAAGTATTTCTCTAGTTATTTAGATATTTGAATTAAATTTTAATATATATGTAAAGTCATTTGAAAATTTCAGCATTTCTATGTAGAACATTGTCAAAGTGGACTAAGGTGACCTTTTAAAAGTCTTCAATGTGCAGTACTTCATTCATAAGTATTTAAACTAATTGGACTTGATATAAAATAAACACTTAGAAACTTAGTTAACATACTTCTGCTATAAATAATGGTCATAAAAATAAATTATTAACAATTTTATGTGTTATTTAATCCTTAAAGAGAAGAAAAATCTGTAAAATTAAGTCACTGTAAAATTTCTGTAAATTAAGTCACTATGTGTATCATAGCATATATTTAATGTTGGGATTTTGCAGTAGGAGAATCAGGGTCTGTCTTGGTTAATCTATATTAAATAATTAGTTTATATGAGTAGAAAATAATGTGGTCTTTCTAAACTTATTTTTCAAAACCAATAGATCAGATATTATATATTGGTCTCCTGTACTAATTTTCTTCCTATATAAATTCATTCTCCAGATTGTTCATTAAGAGATTTAAAAAAGTATTGTTTATTTTTCTCTACACTAAACTGTGACTTCTTTTTTTTTAAATGTTTTTATTTATTTCTGAGAGAGATGAGAGAGGGATCAGGGGAGGGTCAGAGAGAAAGGGAGGCACAGAATCTGAAACAGCCTCCAGGTTCTGAGCTGGCTGTCAGCACAGAGCCTGATACAGGGCTCAAACCCACGAACCATGAGATCATGACTTGAGCTGAAGTCGGACTCTCAACCGATTGAGCCACTCAGGTGCCCCTAAATTGTGAATTTTTGATGGCAGATGTGAGATTTTTGCAATACTTAGCACACGAGTCAGTACATCATACATAATGAAAGGATTTTATTGTATGCATAAGAGGTGCCATATTAGAAGGAAAGGCAAAGTATAAGCAATGATTAATTATAGGACAATATATTCCATTCAAATAGTATTAAAAAGAGACTTGGTGTGACTATATTAATATCATACAAAACAGAATTTAGTCAAAATGTTACAATAGACAAAGATGATATCATAAGTTGATTTTTTAAAAAAGGGTAAATTCATCAATTGAAAATGTTTATTCACCAAATAATAGTGCTCCAAAATATGTGAAGCAAACATTGATGCAATTGGAGGGAGAAAAAATATAATGTTATACAAAAATAGTGGGATAGTTCAAAAATCTATTTTCAACAATAGATAGAATAAAAATACAAATAAGGAATGTGAGTATTTGAAAAACACTATGAACCAACTAGAGCTATCAAACATCTTTATAATACTCCTCCCCAAAATAGCAGAATGCACAAGAGCATATGAAATACTTTCTAGATAGACATATATTAGACTCTGAAACAAGTCTTAATCATTTTTAAGAGTCCAATCATCGGGCACCTGAGGGGCTCAGTTGGTCAAGCATCTAATTTTGGTTCAGGTCATGATCTCACAGCTCATGAGTTTGAGCCCTGAATCAGGCTCTGTGCTGACAGTTCAGAGCCTGGAGCCTGCTTTGGATTCTGTGTCTCCCTCTCTCTATCCCTCCCCTATTCACACTCTGTCTCTCTCTCCTTCAAAAATAAATAAACATTAAGGTCCAGAAACCCCTTAAAAACAAAAAAAAAGAGACCAGTTGTAAAAAAAAATAAATAAAAAAGTGTCTTTCCTGACAGGAAGGAATGAAACTAGAAATCAATAAAAGAATAAATATGGAAAATACACAAATATTTAGAAATTAAACATCACACTCCATAAAACCAATTGGTCAGAGAAAAAATTTCTAATTTCACAAGGGAAATTTGAAAATGCATTGTGATGAATAACAAAAACATAACATACCCAAACTTGTTAGTATAGCAAAGCCAGTGCTTAGAGATAACTTGAAATGACTGCATTTATAATGAAGAAAATTTCAAATCAATTACTTAATGCTGAACTTTGAAGAACTAGTGTAAGAAGATGAAAACGAGCAGGAAACAAAGCTAGCAGGAGGAAAGAAAAAATAAAAAAAATCAGAGCACAAATAAATGGAAAATAGAAAAATAATAAAGCTAATCAACAAAACCACATGTTTGTTTTTGAAATGATCAGTAAAAACTGGACAAAATTTTACCTGTAGTGAGAAGGAAAAACATAGAGAAGATCCAAATAATTAAGCCAAAGGAAAAGTGGAGACTTTACCACTGACCCTGAAGTGAAAGTTCTTATGAGAAAATGCTATGAAAAATCTTTTGTCAACATATTATTTTTTAAAATTTTTTATGTTTATTCACCCTTGAGAGACAGAGCATGAGTGGGGGAAGGGCAGAGAGAGGGAGACACAGAATCCAAAGCAGAAACTGAGCTGTCAGCACAGAGCTGGATATGGGGCGTGAACTCATGGACCATGAGATTATGACCTGAGCTGAAGTCAAATGCTTAAACAACTGAGCCACCCAGGCACCCAATCCAATATATCATTTTTAAAATTTTGTTTATTTTTTGAGAGAGGAAAAGACAGAGTGAGAGAGGGAGAGGGGCAGACTCGTGACCACTACATCAAGACCTGAACTAAAGTCAGAAGCTTAACTGACTGAGCCACCCAGGTGCCCCATCCAGTATATTAAATAACCGAGGGGAAGTGGACAAATTCCCAGAAATGTACAAAATACCTAAACTGACTCAAGATGAAATAGGATATCTGAAAGACATAACAAGTAGAGATTTAGTCAGTAATGAAGAACTTCCAAAAAGAAAGGTGGAGCACCATATGACCTCACTGATGAATTAAATCAACATTTACACAACGAGCACCACTTCTTCAGAAATTCCTCCTGAAAATAGACAAGGAGAGAACACTTTCTAACTCTTTCTGTGATGTCAGCATTACCCTGATATAAAAGCTTGAGGAAGACATTATAAGCAAAGATAACTGAAGACCAGTATCCCTTATGAATAAAGGTGCAAAAGTCTAAAGCAAAATACTAGCCAACAAAATCCAATAGCATATTAAAAGGCTTATATGTCATCACTGAGTGCAGTTTATTCCAGGAATACAAGATTGTTTCAACATAAGACAATCAATGTAATATGCTGTCTCAATAGGTCAAGAAAAAAAATCATATCATCAATTCAATTGAGGCAGAAAAAAACTGTCAAAATACGACAAACTGTCATGAAAACAACTTCAGAAAACTGTGAGTAGATGGGAACTTCTTCAACATGATAAAGGGAATCTGTGAAAAATCCACAGCTAGTTCAGCACTCTCTAGTACCGTTCAGCAATGTACTAGAACTTCTAGCCAGAAAAATTTAATGGACAAATGGAAGAAATGAAGGGAAAAGAAAAGACATCTATCCTGGTAAGAAAGAATCAAAGCTATCTCTTTCATAAGTAGCATGATGCGTGATCCTATGTAGAGAAAATCTCCCCAAATTAGAGAAAAATCTATAATTTTTGCTTAAATAATTAGCAAAGTTGTGGGGTACAAAATCAACATAAAAGTCACTTGCATTTTTATACATCAGCAATAAACAATATGAAAAGGAAATTAAGAAAGCAATTCATTTTACAATCACATACAGAAGTATACCTAGATATAAATGTAACCAAGATAGTGAAAGATGTGTATCTGACAATTACAAAACATTACTGAAATAAATGAAAGAAGGCCTAAATAAATTGCACTAAATGCAGCATTCATGTATTTGAAAACTTAATATTTTTAAGGTAGCAATATTACCCTAGGCAGCTTATAAACTGAATACAATCACTGTGAACATTCTAATGTCGTATATCCAAAAATGGAAAACTGATCCCTAAATACAGCCAAAATGACATTGAAAATGAAGAACAAAATTGGAAAACTCAACTTCCTGATTTAAATTTTTTCTACAAAACCACAGTAATCAAAACAATATCTATTGGCATAAGGTTGGAGACACAGACCATTAGAATTGAGATTCTAGAAATAACCCATATCTCAATGAAAAATTGATATAAACAGGATGCCAAGATCATTCAGTGGGGAAAGAATGGTATCTTAAGCAAGTGGCAATCAGAAAACTGTATTTTCACGTATAAAAAAATGAAGTTGTAGTCTTTTCCTGTGGGGAATAAGCTTAGGAATTCCCTGAGCTTGCCCCTATGGGTTAACAAGGCATAAGGAAATAGAAAGCCACCAAGATTAGGTAAAACAGGTTAGGTAAACAGGGCAAAGGCCCAGTACAGGACAAAGATATAGGGATAGAAAAGCCTCAGAATGAAAGCATCAAAAATGAGGTAAACAAGATTAGGTATTTTGGGCAGAACCCCCTACCCCAACTTAGTACAATAGCAGAAAGCTGCTTTCACTGGAAGGAAGAACCAAACTAGGTAAACAAGTAAAAGGAACTTCAGACCACAGCAGGGTAAAGTTGCTCAGAGCCAGGCTGGGCTAATTAACAGAAGAAAAGTGCCTTGTTGACCCTGAGGTGGCATGCTCTGTCTTTCTCCTTCCCTAGGCAAGTTTAGGTTAACAGAGGCAGGGCCTCATGTCTGCTATAAACAACTTTCCACCTAGGCCAGGATTTTGTTTTGTATTGACCTAAAAGCCTAACACTGCATGTCTTCAAAACCCCCTTTCCGCCACACCCAAGCGTTAATGTTGAAGGTTTCATTGTTTCTTTGTGCATCTCCACCACACTTGTAAGCCTTGTGATCTTAATAAAAATGCAAAAAGGACCCTTATTCAGGACTCCTGTTTCCTCCAGGGACACTAGCCTCTCTCACATTCGCATTTCAATCCTGCATACACTCTTTCTGGACAAGAGGAAACTCCAGACTCAGATTTGACCACATCCTCTTACCCTAAATACAGAATTAACTCAAAATGTATCAAAGAGTGAAACATATATTCTAAAAGTATAGAAGTCTAAGAAGAAATCAGGAGAAAAGTTCCTGACTTTTCATTTCACAATGATTTCTTGGATATGTCAATAAAAGTACAATCTACGAAAGAAAAAATAGATAAACTTCATAAAATTAAAGTTTTGTGTATCAAAGGACATTATCAAGAAAGTGAAAAGATGAATTTATAGGGGCGCCTGGGTGGCTTAGTCGGTTGAGCGTCCGACTTTCGCTTAGGTCATGGTCTCGCGGTTCGTGGGTTCGGGCCCCGCGTCGGGCTCTGTGCTGACTGCCAGCTCAGAGCCTGGAGCCTGTTTCAGTCTGTGACTCCTTCTCTCTCTGACCCTCCCCTGCTCACGCTGTCTCTCTCTCTCTCTCCTAGAGATAAAAACATTAAAAAAAAAATAAAAAAAAAAAAAAAGAAAAGATGAATTTATAGGTTGGGAGTCAATATGCAAATCATATATCTGATAAGGATGTACCATCTAGAATACATGAAGAATTCTTACAACTGAAAAACAAAAGGACAATTCAATTTAAAAAAAAAAAATGAGCAAAGCTCATAAACTAACATTTCTCCAAAGAAGACATACAATATCAAAAAAGCACATGAAAAAGATACTTATTATCAGTGGTCATTAGGTAATGAAAATTAAAACTGTAATGATCCACTCTTTCATACCCAACTAGTATCAAGATAATAAAATGTATACATATGAAATGAAATGCTGGTGAATATGTGGAGAAAATGAACCCTTCCTACATTGCTGGTAGGGGTGTTAAATTGTTCATTAATGTGGAAAATAGTGTGGTAAGTGCCTCACAAAGTTAACCACAGAATTGTCATATGATCCAGCAATTTTACTCTTAGGTATATCATCAAAAGAATGTAAAACAAGTAGCCAGATACTTCTATATGACTGTTCATAACAGCAATATTCACAATGGGAAAATATGGAAACAAACATCCACTGAGGGATAAATGTGTAAACAAATTGCAGTATATGCATACAAGGGAGTATTATTCAACAATAAAAGGGATGGCACAAAAACACGTGTTATAGCATATACTCCTTGAAAACTGTTAAGTGAAGAAATCAGACACAAAAGATTACATATTGAATGATTCAATTTATATAAATTTTTTTAGACTAAGTAAATGCAAAGATATATAAAACAAGTTGGTGGTTATCAAGGCCTAGAGATGGAGAATGGAGAGTGACTAGTTAATGAGTACAGAGTTTTCTTTTGGAGAGATAAAAATGTTTTAAGAGCAGACAATGATGGTGATTGCACAAAACTGTGAATGCACTAAATGCCATGGAATAGCACACTTTAAAATCGTTAAAATGGGGAGCAGCTGGGTGGCTCAGTCGGTGAAGCCTCTGACTTCCTATCAGGTCATGATCTTGTGGTCCATAGGTTCAAGCTCCATCAGGCTGACAGCTGACAGCTCATAGCCTGGAGCCTGATACAGATTCTGTGTCTCCCTCTCTCTCTGTCCCTACCCTGCTTGCACTCTCTCTATTTATCTTTCTGTCTCTCTGAAAAATAAACATTAAAAACTGTAAATAGTTAAAATAGTAATACTTTCTGGAGCTCTGGTGTACATTATTGTAACTATAATTAAGAATCCCATATTGTACACCTAAATCTTGTTAAGAGGGTAGAGTTCATATTAAATGTGCTTACCATAATTAAAAAATGATTAATTTTTATGTTATGTGAATACCACTTAAATTTTTAAAAAATCATTTGTTTCGTCTCTCCTACTTTCTTTTTTCACAACTAGTTCACATTATAATGAATATAAGCATTTTGATGTTTCTCTTGGCAGTGCATAAATACTACCAATTGTACTTAAGAAATTTCTCCATTGGTTTTGTGTTTGGTGAGATATATTACAGTGCCTACTACCATGGATGTTGAAGTGGGGAGAAACTTTCTCACCCAAATCTCCATTTTATATGCTTGTACATATGACTTATGTTCAGCTAATTAGGTGGCTCTTCTTTAAAGACTAAACTTTGAGGGGCGCCTGGGTAGCTTAGTCGGTTAAGCCTCTGACTTTCGCTTAGGTCATGATCTTGCGGTTCGTGGGTTCGAGCCCCGCGTCGGGCTCTGTGCTGACTGCCAACTCAGAGCCTGGAGCCTGTTTCAGTCTGTGACTCCCTCTCTCTCTGACTCTCCCCTGCTCACGCTGTCTCTCTCTCTCCTAGAAATAAATAAAAACATTAAAAATTTAAAAAAAAATTAAAGACTAAACTTTGAACTAGTGAAATGAAGATAAAAAAAGGGATTTTAGAAATCAATTATGGTCATTGGAAGCAGGGTCGATTAACAATGACATTCTATAGTATGGAGAAAAACATCTCAGTGGAAATGTTTCTGGTAAACTATAGTGGTTTTGCTATTTCCTTCTTTGCTTTTAAAAATGCCTCGTTCATGAATTTCTTACAAATATGATCCTTCCTCCATTTCTGTGACTCTTCTAAATTCTTCAGAAAAATTGTACCATTAAATTTGGGGGAGAAAAGTGTGTGTGTGTGTGTGTGTGTGTGTGTGTGCATGCTCACGCACATGTGGGAATATACACTTTGACTCATACTTGAATTAGCCAGAGTAAGTGTCTGTTGGGTGCAGCTAAAACCTCAGACAGATATGTTCATGGTGGTTTATTCATAGTTCTTTATTTTTTTCCTGTATGGACACTCATATTTCCTAGATAATACATGTAGTATATCATCATTGAGGCAGTGTATCTCTCTAACTTTAGGAAGAAAAGAGTCTTAATATTTTAAAATTGTTGGCAGAGCCTTGTTTATTTGTCATGAAACTCATAAATGTTGTACATGCCTAGTGGTGTTTTGCTTTTAATATTGGTTTTGGTCTGTTTAAAGCAGTTTATTTATTTATTTTAAAAGAGAGAGAGTGAGTGGGGGAGGGGTAGAGAGAGGGAGAGAGAGCATCCCAAGCTGTCTTCGTACCATCAGCACAGAACATGATGTGGGGCTTGAACTCAGGAACCATGAGATCATGACCTGAGCCAAAGTCAAAAGTCAGATGCTTAACCCACTGAATGATCTAGATGGCTCTGTAGAATATTTTACATAGCTAAGAGTATGATAATGAAAGTATATACTTTTCAAATGAATGTTCTGCTACTTGATTATGGATGAATTTTGCAGCATTTCCAGTATTCTTAATGTACTGAAGAAAGAATAAGGTTTTCCTCCGTCACAAGATTTTTTTCCAATGGATTACAATGGGATTTAAGTTCATTAAAAAATATTTGTACTATATTTTAAAGTAAGAATTGTATAAAAATTGATCCCCTGTTGATAACAGGGGGATTGGCATCCATGTAGTGCCATATTGCAGAGTGTCTCATGAGGCACATAAGATATCCATTGCCAAGAAGCTGACATCTGGATCATAACTTTTAGTGTTGGTTAGTGTGTCTCTTGGTAAAGCGTAAATACACTAAATCAAGTACTAAAGATGTATTGACTTGAAATTCCAAGGGATAAGCACATGTCAAAGCTATTTTCTGTGTCATTAATTTCTAATTATGTATTTTTTTCTTTTTTTAAATATAGTTTACTGTCAAACTGGTTTCCATACAACACCCAGTGCTAATCCCAGCAAGTGCCCTCCTCAGTGCCCATCATCCACTTCCCCTCTCTCCCGCTAATTATGTATTTTGAAAAATTAACTTTTTATAACAATATCTTAAGTTCAAATGGAAAACCATTGAATTATTTTGCAATAATCCTTGCAAAACACATCATTTATTTATTTATTTATTTATTTATTTATATTTTTTACTGTATTCTTCTGACATCCAATCCCATCTATTATTATATACCAAATTCTTCTACTCCAACAATTAGAAGCAAGCAGATCTTATAGGTGGAAATCTTTTGTTACCACTTTGACTTTTAGTATGTATAACTAAATTATGACAGTTGGTATTTTATGAAATTCTTACCAGAAGTGTATTGACATAAAATGAAAATGCAAGGAACTGTCATTAAATGTAAATGACAAATGG
Organism: Proteles cristata cristata; assembly: GCA_017311185.1. NCBI lineage: Eukaryota > Metazoa > Chordata > Mammalia > Carnivora > Hyaenidae > Proteles > Proteles cristata. The sequence goes on along the minus strand of JAESUZ010000400.1, from coordinate 230,793 downwards.
TGTGACTGGGTGCCTCAGTCACTTAAGCTTCTGACTTTGGCTCAGGTCATGATCATGCGAGATTGTGGGTTCGAGCTCTGTGTCAGGCTCTCTGCTGACAGCTCAGAGCCTGGAGCCTGCTTTGGATTCTGTGTCTCCCTCTCTCTCCCTTGTCTGCTCACATCCTGTCTCTGTCTGTCTGTCTCTCAAAAGTAAATAACATTATTATTATTATTATTATTATTATTATTATTTTAATTTCTAGGAGACAGAGAGAGACAGCGTGAGCAGGGGAGAGTCAGAGAGAGAGGGAGTCACAGACTGAAACAGGCTCCAGGCTCTGAGCTGGCAGTCAGCACAGAGCCCGACGCGGGGCCCAAACCCACGAACCACGAGATCATGACCTAAGCGAAAGTCGGACGCTTAACCGACTAAGCCACCCAGGCGCCCCAACATTAAATTTTTTTTTAATGTAAATGACAACCACAGTATCAATGGCAACTTGGATGCAAATTTCTCTAATTTATTTTGAAAACTTAAAACAGCACTTTCTGTCTAAATTCTAAATATCACTATTCCATTGACATCAATATTTGAAAAAATGTTTTTACAGATATGACCTTAAGCAATTTATGTAAAAAGCAAACAAACCCATAAAACAGAAAAACGCATTCTGTTGCTGTTGTTGATGCTGCTGCTGCTGGATTTTTTCAATCCTCTTTTACTTATGCAAATGGTTGTTTATTTGTATGATTAAATAATGTTTCACCTTTTTAGTGATACCCTATATGACAGTGATAATTCATCATACTAGTAGTATAAGTTAGATTGAATGTATGACACTCTGTTTTGTTTCTTTTTTTTTTTTTTTAGCTTCTTACTTTTAGGTTTTTATTTAAATCCCAGTTAGCTAACATATAGCATAATATTGTTTTCATGTATACAATTTAGCGATTCGACACTTTCATTCAATACCTGGTGCTCATCACAAGTGCATTCCTTAATCCCCAACACCAGTTTCAATCATCCTCATCCCCACCACCACCACCACTGACACTTAGGCTTATTTGTTTTATTTCTCAAGGAAAGTTTTCTCCCCTTAAGAAACTATGAATTACATTTGAGAAAGAAATAGCAAGTATACCAGTTAACTTATCAGTTATTCAGATAACTGATGTTGGCTTAAATTCCAAGTTTGTTTAGTTTCCTTTAGGTTATCATAATTTATCCTAACATGCAAGATGCCTTATATTCTAGACATATTGGAATGACATACTGGACCAGAAAAAAAAAATTTTCCTAACGTGTTTTTCTTGAATTGCAGACATACTCCTTCAGCTTAAGAATGGTTCAGTGGAAAGATGTTACTAGATAAGAAACACATTTAGAATTGAAGGAATTGACTTAAGAGAAAGCACTGGAGTAATCCAAATTCATGTCTCAGTTTCCCAAGTGGTAGTAACTGAAATGTATTCCCCAAGTAACTCCTTTAGATTGAGTAGTGTATCTTTATCCATGGTACATGGTCACCTGTATCAGAATCTTTTGCAGTGCTGTAAAATGCAGACTCTTGGACTGAACAATTCTAATCTACCATTATCTTTAGAAGGGGTTCTAGTAATACATTTTAATTAGCACTTCAGTTGAATTTATGCACATTATAATTTGGCAAATATTTACCAAATGCTTTAATACCTTCGCTATACATATTGAAAAGTAATTTCATTCATAGTGATATCAAAGTCTATGTCAGCAGGATCCAGGACATGTTCTTCCTCTGGAATCACTGTCATCAATTTATGTAATGTCATATATCTAAAGGCAGCCATTTTACATATAATATGACTTGCGGAAAATCAAGAATTTAGGACAGTGGAACCACAAGGAGTGTGGCCTATTAATTACTCAATTCCCAGTATCCAAAGATGTTTGATAAGGATCAATACGCATCACCACCAGTATTCATATATGTCAGAGAGTGACAATGCTTAGAATTGGAGGCTGTGGTTCTCTATCTGGTATGGAGCTATAAATGGTCAGAACTAGGGAGATATGGAACACCATTAAGTAAAACAGAACCTAGGGCATAGTTTAATTCTCAGGCTTTGGAGGGTAGAATGATATACTGGCTATTGTTAAGACACTTTGAAACTGAGAATTTATAATATAAACTAAGCCAACTGTTTAAAAAAATGATGGAAAAATCAGCCCCTTAAAGATAGCACAGATTCTCAGGAGATCCTTTAGAGAAACTAAATAGGGGAATTACATGAAAGATGTGCATAGATTCTACTTGTGAATCTAAGCTTTTTAGCACACTGTCAGATTTAGTCTATTTTGATTCAAGAGGTGTATAGCATTGGCAAGCTTTAGTGTCTGTAGCTGAGTAAAACCAAGAAGTCAGAGACTGGCAGGTGGCTTTGTCCTTAAGTAATTGGTTAGAACTTGGGATATATTTACCAATAGTAATAAAGTCATGAACAATGGCTATGTATAGTTCAGTTCATTTCCTTTTAACAAACACAGTTCAGTGATTCACTGTGACAGGTACTCTCCAACACTACTGATACAACACAGAATAGAACACAGGCTCTGCCCTTATCAAACTTGCAGGAAGTTACAAGTTATTCTAGATCACCCATAGAAGCTCTCTTAGCGCTGCATGTAAAATACATTCATGAGTTAACAACAACAGGAACACAAGAAAACAAAGCCCAAACACAAACAAACAGAACAAAACTTTGACATCCTGATTTGGGTTGCATCATAGGAAATATAGGAAGTAAACAATGTGTTCTATATCTTTAATAATCATCTCACCCAAAAATTTGAAAATGGTGTTTTCATAAGGTAATCGCTGCTTGTGGGTAAAAACAATATTAGTTTTTCTATTTGGTTACTGAATATGGCATATATCAAAATAAATGGATAGGAATTTTTAGGGTACTTATCCCCTTGTTAATTTAGGAAATTTCATGAAATATTTTACAACTGTTATGATTGATAGTGTTTATTTTTTAATTCAAGGGGTTTCCATTTTCAGAAAAAGTAATTTAATACACTAAAGAAAGGATAAAGCAAATGCACATTTGTTGTAGAAAATCTTCATAGCCAAAAAGGTTTTACCTTTCATAACTTAATTTTATATTTATTATAAGTAAGCCACTGTATACAACACATAGACACCACCCATCATAAATTGACTCAAGATAAACCCCTTGATTTAAGATATTTTCTGTCATATGCATGTATTCAAAAGAATACTGTTGTGATTATTGGTATAAGGATATGACAATACTTCATTGGCAATAGTAAAAGCCATGCATTATTAGTTTTTCCTCCAATTTTATCACTGATTACTTCTCACTAATGCCACTAATTCACTTTAGTTCGAAGCACCTTCAGCTCTCAACTCATATAACATCCTCTAGGTACCTGGCTTCTAACACCCTACATTGCACTTTTCCTGATGTAGTGCAAGTGCTCTTTTGCAAATCCAAAGCAGCTTGTTTCACCAAATACAATTTCATTAATGCCTTCTAATTCCAACTAAAGCTGTGCCCTGTTTGTATAACTAAATGGCACACTACCATACTTGCAGTTACTAAACTCTAGTTATCTCACCTTTTCTTTTACTGACCATCAAGAACCTATATTGTCTCTTGGCTTTTATACCTACTGTTCTCTATATTGAATCCTCTTCTCGCACCTCTTTGCGTAATGGATTCTCTCTTAGCACTAAGATTTTGATTGTACTGTTATCAGGTCAGAGAGAACTTATTAATGTCCTATTTAATGGAGACCACAGTCCTCAATCTCTCTTACTAATAACTCCAAAACTCTACGTTATAATCTTCAGAACATTCAGGTTTGAGAATTATAAACACTCTGCTTGTAACTTTTCCCTTGATACATCAGTTTTAAACTGAATCTATTATTGGGGCACCTGGGTGGCTCAGTCATTAAATGTCCAACTTTGGCTTAGATTATGAGCTCGTGGTTTGTGAGTTTGAGCCCCACATCAACTCTCTGCTGTCAGTGTAGAGCCTGCTTCAGATTCTCTCTCTCTCCCTCTCTCTCTCTCTCTCTGCCCCTCTTCCACTCATGTTCTCCCTCTCTCTCAAAAATAAATAAACATTAAAAAAATAAACTGAATCTATTAACCATCACAAAAATGAAAAATTTAGTTTACTCACTGTTTTTACTCTATTTCCAACTACTTGCCCCATTTTTTGAAATATTTTTAACTTTTTCATTTGTTACTTTTATAATTTTAAAATACTCTTAATCCTATTTTTCTAATACTTTAACTTTGTAGTACAGGCTGCTATATTTTTGCTCTATATGTAGATAAGGAATATGGTGCCATATATTTCTTCTAGTTTCTAAGTCATGTAACATGGAAATGTTTATAAAACATTGCTAGATTCTTTGTCCTCAGATAGAATTTTACATTTAAAACTTGAAGACTTTACATTACTATCTTTTAACAAAACTATGTATCACTTTTATGTAGGTAATTAGTCATTGAGCTAGTTGGAGTTTTAAAAATAATGTTTTTATTCTTATTTTTTCTGCCTATGTTTTATCTGTTCTTTTTTAAAACTCTTTTTATATATTTTTTACCTTTTAGAAATTATTTATAACTGTGGAATTTTGTCTGTTTCCATTTCTACATACTTAAGGCTTCTCACCCTTTTTCCCTTATGGTCTGCTGAACTTAGCTAATACTTAATATTCTTTTTTTAAGATCTTATTTTATTTTTTTAAGTTTATTTATTTTGAGAGGAAAAGAGAGAAGAGACTGCTAATGGGGAAGGGGCAAAGAGCAGGAGAGTTTGCGAATCCCAAGCAGGCTCCATAATTTCAGCACAGAGCTTGATGGGGGGCTTGAACCCATGAAACCAAAGTCCAAACCATGCTTAACTGACTGAACCACCGCAGGGCCCCTCCATTTTTTTTTTTTTTTTTTTTTGCGATTTGATATTTTTTATTACATTGTTTTATGTTGTCATTAGTACAGCATAGCTTCAAATCTCAGAATACCTTATTGGAAATTTTTGGCTTTCTTTTCCTATATTATTTTTCCTTCTTTATGATCCAGTTGGTCTGTTAGTTGAACCTATCTTGATCTTTTTCTTATCTGTTGCTTATTTACCTCAAAAGTCTGGTGATGACTGTCTATTCCTTCAGGTTTAGAAATGTACTACACTCATGAGTCTTGCTACTAAAACCCTATCAGCAGTAGATCAGTTTATATTATTCTAATCCCAGAATAGTGACCTCTGCAAGTTCTTTACAGGTGGGTAGGATATATAAAGTGCTAAATTGCCTGTGTAGCAAGCACATTTCACAATTTCTGTTACTTATTTTATATTACTTTCTAAGCATTGTACTGATTGCTCTTTATTCAGTAGCTTTTTAAATCCTCAAACTACCTATTGAATGTGTTACCACCAGTATCCTCTTTCTACCTATAAAGAAACACAAATTTCACAGGTTTAATAACTAAAGTCACCCAGGTAGTTGGTGTTAGAGCCATTTTTGTTTCCTGACAATGTGATGCCAGTGTTCACTATGATTTAATACCATTCATTCTACAGAGTTTCCCTAATTTTTCACCAATATCGTTCATTAGTGTTTGTTTGTACTTATTCTAGCAATTAGTACTTCTGCTGAGTCATTTTACTTATATTTCATAAGTCTTTATGTAATTTTTAGGGTTTCTTTCCTACTTTTTTTTCACTTCTGTGTTTTTGGGGAACAATACAGATTATTCTGGTTTTATTAATTAAGTAGAATATCATATTTATTTAATGAATACAATAGTCCATTTATATTTACTTTTTTTCATTACTGTTCTCCAAAGTCTGACAGCTAGTTTGTTCTTTTTGAAGCATCTATTTGATGCTTCTCAATTTGATATTTTTCTCAACTGTCTGGTGGGTACTGAATGAACATTCATATTAATGGATAAACATTGAATGGACCATAGAGGCAAAATATATTATGATGATATTGTCTTTGCTATTTTGAGATGTTTTTCTTTAAAATCATTGTATTGATTTCCTATTGCTGCTTTAATAAATTACTGTAATCTTGATTGTTTAAAATAACAAAACTGTATTCTCTTATATTTCTGGAAGCCAGAAGTTTGGAATCAATTAATGCAGTTTGTATTTTTGGTTCTTTTGCATTCTGTTTATCTAAAGAGAGCAACTTATAGGTTTGTGTTTTTACCTGAATTAGAAAGATTATGAAGGAAAAATGTATGAGAAGAGAATTGTGTTACATTTTTTAGGTTTATTATGTCTAACAGCCATCTGCTTAGAGATTTGCATTGGATAGTAATCATGTAATATGTGGTTAAAAATGTGATTAAGTGAGATCTGCTTTGGTTGAAAGTAGAGAGATAAGAAACTAGGTCTCAGGGGCGCCTAAGTAGTTCAGTAGGTTAAGCATCCTGCTCTTGGTTTCAGCTCAGGTCATTATCTCATGATTCATGGGTTCTAGCCCTACATTGGGCTACATACTGACAGTGTGAATCCTCCTTGGGATTCTCTCTCTCTCCCTCTCTCTCTCTGCCCCCTCATGTTCCCTCTCTCTCCAAATCAATAAATAAACAAAAAGAAAGAAAGAAAGAAAGAAAGAAAGAAACAAACAAACAAACAAACAAACAAACAAACAAACTAGGAACCAGGATGAAATTATGACACTATTCAGTATTCAGAATAAGAGGGGAAAAAATAACAAAATAGACTGAAAAGCTATAATTACTGAGCAGGAGTGAGATTAGGCCAGCAGTAGGACAGAAACTAAATGAGAAGAGGGTTTGAGAAAAAGAGGAAAGGGTCAACTGTCAATGGTGTCAATCCTTCATGAGGGAAAAGCAAGGTAAAAACTGGAAAATAATGACTGGACATGGGAAGTCATGGGAAGTGTATATCTTGACAGGAACACATTTAATGGAATTGTTAGGCAAATAAATTGTTACATGAAGTAAGTTTATATCCAGATTTCTAAAAGTATGGTTTAGTCACATTTACACCAAATTTGTAATATATATTTTATACAACATATAGATATCATAGTTAATATATATTTTTAGTTTTTCCATGTTAAAATATATATTGATGCCATTTTATGTAATTGAATATAAAATTGCAGTCAAGCAAGTTGGGAATTGGTTTTATTTTCCAGGAACTACATCAGTTATTATAGAACATTAGTGACTTGTTTAAAATAAAAGAGTTTATATCTTTTCAAATAATTTAATTTGTTTCTGTTTTTATTGTGGCCTGGCAGGATTGGGAAAGGTTAATTAATAAAGTAGACTTCTAATATATTAAATGGTGGGTAATGGTTAGACATTGGATAAATGGGAAAGATATCCCTTGTAGGAAGAGTAATGTGAATCAGATTTTAAACACTGGATTACAAAAGGCCTGAGTAGGAAAAAGACTTGTCTATGATAATATAATATATATTTTTTGAAAAGGGAAAATTATATTAGAAAATAATACTACTATTAAGGGACAGCATGAGATTCTAGGTTAACCAATTTAGATTTGTATCTTACAGGATTCAAGTCTCATTGATATATATATTCAGCCAGGGTTCTCTGATAAAAATTTAGGAGAAGATTTATCTTGAATTGTCTATGGCAGATTGCAGTGGATAATAAACATTGGTTTTAATGAGGGCTCTCCTATCAAAGACAAACTTTCCATTCAAGTGGTCAAAAAAGGTGACTCTGATGTGTACTGTACTATAAAGTAAATGTCTTCATAAATGTGAATTTGATAGCATGCAGAAATCGTCTATTAAGTGGTTAAAAATACCAATCTCTTCTCTCACGTATTTGATATAATTTTAATAAGTAAAATAATTTATACTTAGTTTTTGCAATCATCTTTCTTAGTTTACTGTATTAGAGAATGCAGCTCCATACAAGATTCTTATTTTAATTTCTTTTCAATGATCATTTAGAGTGTCAGATGCCCAGAAGAGCATGCCAAGATTTATACTCCTCTGCCATTGCCATGTTGCTTTATGCAATAAATAAGGAAAATTGGACTTGATTAGCAATTCACCTAACCAAAATGGCTGTCTATATTTTACTCAAGTATCAGCAAAATATTGGGTAGACTATTCATTACTATAATATTCATTTTTTCCTTGTACTGTAATGCCCCTGGCCTTGGCATATTTCTTCAGAGCAGTCGCAGGAGAATTATCTGTGTTTGGCAGAAGTCAAGAATTTATGATACGCCTCTTAGCAGTACTACGACAAATAGCAAAAACTGTTATCTTTAGTGTACTTCGGTAAGGCTAATCTTAAAAGTTACATCTGACCTGAGATTCTGCTTCACAGTGTAATAATGCCTTTGTACTACTTTTCAATTGAAAAAGCATTGCCCAGTGTAGATCCAGAAAGATTCAGGATTTCTTCTATGTGAGGCACTTTAAAAGAAGTCATAAATATCAAACTGAATTAACCATAACCTTACTAAGGCAAACTGAGTTATGAGATATGACCATCAACTTCCATTATTATACTGACCTTGGATAAAATCAGTTCCCATGGTTTAGCAACAAAAATGTTAATGGTTATGGATAAAAATATACAATTTGAGATAGTGAACATTGAGTACTTCTTTATTTCTCAATATTAAAACTTGCTTTTCTCATGAGTCCTCACAGGAACAGAAAAAAATGCTAGTAAATATAATAACTCACTTAATTTTGATTAATAATATATCTTTGGAGCTTGACTGAACCCATGACTTTTGACACCTTACTTCTGAAAGTGTGTTAGATATGTAGAATTTCAAAACCAGAAAGATCATCAAAGGTAATAAAATCCTGCTTACAGTTTAAAGATTAGTAAAAGTCCATGAGGGGTTAAGATCTATACCGAAGTTTAGAGAGCTATTTTATGGTAGAGCAAGGCTGAGAAATATTAAATTAAAGTTAAATACCTTTTTTATTGCAGAACTTTTCAGAAACTTAAATAAATGAATGAGTATTATGAATTACCTAGAAGAGAACCTAGTGAATGCAGTTTATCACACTGTTTAAGTGAGAACTATTAATTTGGAGAATATCTGTATATATTTCCATTAAGCCACAAATATTCCATACTACACAATTTAGACAAATTCTGGAAAACATTGATAGGAAAGATTGCATATTAATAATTAATTATAATAAAAATTAGCTTATACTTGGCTTGGAAGATGACACCATTCATATATATTAATTTTAAATAACAAATGTTTATTAAATTTATATATATGTATTCATATAAAATTATACTTTTACATAAATGATGATAGGATCATTACATCTTTATTTTCCCCTCATCTGTTGCCATACCCCTTCCTCTAATCAGGAAGCCATTTTAAATTAATTATATGTCCCAACATCTATTCTGAAGTTCATTAAATTATATATGGCAATGTGTGCACATAGTCATGCATATGCGTTTACAGGAATTGTATTTGCTTCATAAAATGATAGAATATTATACACAATGTTCTTAATCCTGTCTTCAGACAAAATGCATGGCAATATCTCCAAATTCCCTAGTTAAGTTTTTTTTTTTAATGTTTAAATTCTTTCTCCCAATATGTAGGTACATAATCAGAGCCATTTTGATAGACAAACAGTACATCTAGAAAATATCTTTATATAGATATTAGTATATAGATGTTCGTATTTTAATGGGAAGGATTCTCTCCTGAAAGTAGGTTTGCTAGATCAAGGGATATGTCAACTTAAAAAATATATATATATATTAAATATATATATAAATATAAATATATTTTTATATATTTATATATATTTTTATTTTATTTATTCATTTATTTATTTTTAAATTTTATATATTTTAATTTAGATATTTTATATATAATTTATTTATATATAATTTATATATAATATATATTAATATAATTAAATTAATATAATATAATTTATATATAATGTTTTTATATAATTTAATTTATAGAATATAATTTGTATATTTTTATTTAAATATTTTATTTATTTATTTATATATAAAATATATGTATTTTAAATATATATATTATAGCCATTGAAAATCATTTGAAAGGCCAAAATAAATGTCATGTTGAACAGCAATGACTATATCTTTTTATTCATATCCCAGTTATCAATTATAACAAAATTTCTATTTCTGCCAGCTATATAGGTGTATAATGGTTAATTACGGTTTTCAAACAATTCCCAAGGAGGTTAGCAGATCAATACTTTAATCACTCTCCTAAACCAGTGGGATAGTCACTTTCTGCTCAATAATTGATTCTGTCATTCTAAGATTAAGCAAATGTCCTAAAGAAAACAGATGTAGTGACTGTGGAACTTACCTTGTTGTGCTTCCCTTTTATCAGTCCTGAAGTATCTCTAGCCCTGCTCATGTTGGATGCTCTTCATTGTCTTACTGCAGTTCTACTACATGTCTGCCTTTTTCTGCAGTTGTAAGGAGTAGGGTGTGCACAAACCATACTGTCGTGACTGCATCCAGAAGTCTGTTGTTACTGTTTTTTTTTTTTAATTTTTTTTAAATGTTTTATTTATTTCTAGGAGAGAGAGAGAGACAGCGTGAGCAGGGGAGGGTCAGAGAGAGAGGGAGTCACAGACTCTGAAAGAGGCTCCCGGTTCTGAGCTGGCAGTCAGCACAGAGCCCGACGCGGGGCTCGAACCCACCAACCACGAAATAATGACCTGAGTGAAAGTCGGACGCTTAACCGACTAAGCCACCCAGGTGCCCCTGTTGTTACTGTTTTTTAATACGATTTTTCATTTGTTCTTTTATGATCCATATTTTATTTCTTTAAGCATTTCACATGTAGTTATTTTGTATTGTGTATCTGTTGCTTCCTATACTTTAACACCTAAGTCTTCTGTTAACATTTCTTCATTTCACTTTGGTTCCTTTCATGATTTTAATGTCTCATATTATGAGTTTCTATTTGGAATGATGTTAATTGACGGGATTATAGGAATTTCAATTAAGGAATGATCCCCTGAGAAGAGCTTTGTTTGATTCTGCTGGGTTTCACAGGGCAACAAGGGAGAACATTAGTCTTGCAGGGATCCTGGCTTAAATCTGTTGTGCCACACATCTCTTATTATTCTCTTTATGACTATGCTTATAGTTGCAAATTTGCTCAAGGATTTCCACCTTTCTCATTTATTTTCTGCTTCCTGCCCATTTCAATTTGTGGTATTATGTTTTTATTTGTGTTTACCAATTTAAAAAAAAAAGTATTCATTTATTTTAAGTCAAGTATAATTAACATACAGAGTTATAATTAATTTCAGGTGTACAATATAGTGATTCAACAATTCTACATTACTCAGTGCTTATCATGATAATAAGTGTAGTCTTAATCCCTTTCACCTATTTTACCCATTGTGATTTAGGGATTTTTGAAGATTTATCAGGCCTCTTGGGGGGGATTGTATGCACTAATTGTATCCAATTTAAAGATTTTTTAAAATTTTTTTTTCTGTTTTATTTATTTCTGAGAGAGAGAGAAAGACAGCGTGAACAGAGGAGGGTCTGAGACAGGGGGAGACACAGAATCTGCAACAGGCTCCAGGCTCTGAGCTAGCTGTCAGCACAGAGCATGACGCGGGGCTCAAACCCACAAACTGAGATCATGACCTGAGTACACTTAATCAACTGAGCCACCCAGGCTCCCCTAAAGATTTCTTAAGTGTGAAGTTTTTAAATGAAATTGAATAAATGTTATACATTTGAACATTACATGAATCAACATTTTTTTTTTTTGCTGCTTATTATTTATTTTGAGAGAGAGAGATCATGCAAATGGAGGAGGGACAGAGAGTGAGAGAGAGAAAAAGAGAGAGAGAGAGAGATAATCCCAAGAAGGCTCAGCATGGTAACCGCAAAGCCCCATGTGGTTTAACTCACAAACTGAGATCACGACCTTAGCTGAAATCAAGACCCAGATACTTAACCAACTGAGCCACCCAGGTGCTCCAGTGTATATATATTTTTAAGTTTACTTATTTATTTAGAAAGAGAAAGAGAGAGAGAAGGAGGGAGGGAGAGTGGGACAAAGAGAGAGGGAGAGAGGGTGAAAGAGAGAGGGAGAGAGGGACAGAGAGAAATAGAGAGAATCCCAAGCAGGCTCCACCTTTTCAGCATAGAGCAGGACATGGGGCTCTGTCCCAAGAATTGTGAGATTGTGACCTGAGCTGAGATCAAGAGTTGGATGCTTAACTGACTTACCCAACCATGTGCCCCTTATTTTGAATTTTCCTGTTGAATTTCCTCCTTCTACTTGTTATGATTTATGCTTATATCTCATGCCTTTCAGAAAAATATACATATATCTTTTTCATAGTTGCTACTAGGTCTTCCTTCACAAATATTTAATATGGTTTTATATTTACTGTTATATGATGGTTTTAAAATTTTTCTCTAGGGTATTTTTACACCCTAGACTAAATAGACTAATAGACTAAAAAGCTATTTATTTATATTTTATATCTTTTGTTTCTTATTTTTTATTCATGTAGAATATTTTTAATATTATTTATTGGATTTTCTTCATTTTTCTAGGAATATTTTTATATATCAGTCAAAACTAAATGTTTTAGATCTTGCTTTTCCACTATTCATATAAGTAATTTAGTTTTCTAGTTTTATTTCAAGAAAACATTAAATACAAATGTAAGAATTGGCTTATCCAATTCCTGATTTAAACTACCATTAGTATTTTCTCATTTAGAATTTCAATTGGTATTTATTTTGAAATTTAATCTTTTATTTACCTGTTTTACTCCAAATTTAAGTTTTTTGATCAAATCATAAAACAATTATTTATTAATAAAATATTTAGAAATTTTCTTCTAACTTTGCTACAGTAAAGAATTATTTTAAGGGTTTCTCTGGTAATAATATCACCTTCTGTTTTCTGGAGTAAGTTATCTTTGTTATAGTGTAACTTTTTTGCATAATTTCTTCTTTTTAATTAAAGTTATTTACAATTTTTAAGTTAATAACATGTATGAGATTATTGTACAAGTTTTCTTAACCATCCTTGTGAAATGTTGTAATAATTTTTACACTTGGTTTATGAAAAGAATTGGGATATTTATATCTCTAACATGACATGAAGTTTTTTAAATAATTGTGTAACTTTCTTCTTCCTATTAATTTTCTTCTTTTCCTTCTCCTTCTCTACCTTTTTCTTCTTCTCCACCTTTTTCTTCTTTTTTTCTATTCTCTTTCCTTCTATTCTCCTCCTTCTCCTTCCTCTCTTTCTCCTCCTCCTTCTTCCTCTTCCTCTCCCTCTCTGTATCTTCCCCTTCCCTCCTCCTCCTCCTCCTCCTTCATCTTCTTCTACTTCTTCTTCATCTCTCTTTTCTTTTCCTTCTCTTCTCTTCTCTTCTCGTCTCGTCTCATCTCGTATCCTCCTTCTCCACCTTCTTTATTTCTTCTCTCCACCTTATTCTTCTGCATCTGCTTTTTCTCCTCTTTTTCCCCCTCCTTCTCCTTGTGATTCTCATCTGACCCAGTGGTATTTTGCATATTATTTGCCTTATTCAGATTTTTTGCTTTTGCTGTCACCTTTGGTAATTTATATTTTGTTATCTAATTAAATGTTTATGAGCATTTCATATTTGTTTTGTCTTATTTTCATTCTTAATATCCATCTTTGCTTCCTTTTTTCTGAATTCACATTTGTAAGGTTTTGATCTTGTTGCTTACAACCTAAATTTGATTTTAAGTTAATTTTTAAGAATTCCCTTGTTTTTTACTAAATTTCAAATGTTATATTTATTTTAATATTGTTTTATTTTTCCAATTTCTGAAGATTTGAGAAATTCTTTTGGCTATATGTTAACTCAACAGCTCAGTAACTATTAGTGAAAGAAAAAGAGATTATTGTTTCTTAAAATACACAAAATATGTCTGAAGGTTGTAGGCTGCAACTATGGTTTGGTTTACATTGATGCCAAGTGCCTTTTTAATTCTTTTGGTGTTATCTCTTATTTGTAGTATCGATAGTTATCAATATAATTAAGACCAAAAAGAAAAAAAAAAAGAGAGAGAGAAGAAAATGTAATACGTGTCACAGAGCTTGGGGTGAGGAGGGAATCAGACCTTAGCCCATCTTTGTTTGCTAATTGGCTTTCCCAAAAAATAAGTAAATTTTCTCCTACCTTTAGTAGTTTTATAAGTTGGAGCAAAGTGCCCCAAAGAAGTTAAGCTCTTGTCCTCCCTTAAGGATGGAAAATAGGAGCATTATCTTCTTTTATGGTTACATTTCAAAACCATGATTCCCTCGTCCTTGAGAAAGATATTTCTGGATTTTTGAAGTGGACAAAGGCTTTTAAAAATACTTGTATATCAAGGGGGCATGCCAAGAGTTTACAGTTGTAAGTTTTCTAAAGTAAATGCCCTGAGAAAAGTGATCAGAAGCCTCCAGTAAGGAAGAAGACTGTGGAAAGTTTAGTTAAACTGAGGGTTATGTCAGTCTTTTTGTTACAACCAATTCCCATTTAGTTTCTGCAGGATTTTAAAGTTCGAGTTATCTTGGTTAGTTGTTTAGAAGCACTTCTGTCATCGAGGTCTAAATATAACTCCTCATGTTCTAGTGATCCATGCGCAAAGGACCTTGTATCTTTGACACAATGACAGTGCAACCTTTGAACAGGAAGAAGATAACTGAAAAAAAAAAAATCTCAATAAGAAAAGACTAGGAAATACATAGTAATCAATGATGCCTAGCTCCTGGGACTTCATGATGGGGAGGAAAAATGAGAAGTCACTGTCCAGATAGATGTATCTGATAGATACCTTTCCTCACCTTCCCACCTCCTCAAACTGCAAACTTGTTCTTGCCATCTAGGAACCTCTCTATTGGTTGCTTGTGACATTGGGATGCTCTTTCTTATCTTTTTTCTCCCTTGGTCATATGAGATGAACTTTGAGAGAATGTCTTGAATGTTCAGCTTTTGGTGTAGGTGATGAAGAGTTGTACATTGTTACACTCCAGAAATGCTGTTATTTTTGCAAAATATTCTTTTAAAATTATGTTTTAAGGGTATTTTCTTCCAAACATTTCCTGTATAAGTAATACTAGCTAAGGATTCTGCTTAAACATATTCTTTAAAGTTCCTCCTCCTTTAGCTTACTGACCTTTTTGTTGTATCTAGGCCTCTTCCCTTTCCCATAATAGCAGTTGCCCTGAGGCAGTTTGAAATGATAGCCTTAGGTGAAGAGACACCATCCAGAATCCTCCCTTTGCCACTTGCTGCCTAATTTTATCAGTCTTACTTCCTGCTGTGTTAGCTATTTCTCAGCTTTGACTAGTTTCAATTTGGGGTACACACATTATTTTTTGAAACCCAGCAGGCCCACAAATTATGGGACTCTAAATCACTTAGACTGCAGACCACATGTGGAGAATTTATCTCTTAGCAAAACTTTATTTTCTTCTTTTTCTGCTTTCAACTGCTTTCAGAACTTTGAGTTCATACCTATTTTTGGAGACTTGACTAAAAGCAGCTAGAAGTAAGCATTATATGGTACCCTGTGAATATTCCTACCATTTGTGCTAACACCACAGCTTTAGTTGACATATATCCTGTGTGCAACTCGCAAGTATAGTAGGTTATGTTTTTACTTACTGTTTTCTCTGTCACATGTTCATGACTAACGTTTTTAAGTTCACACAATAGATGGATCTATGATCTTGGCATCAGTGTGCATTCAAGCTGGAGTGTGTTGGGAAGGGGTGAGTTGTAGGAGTATCTCCTCATTTTCATCTGAACAGAAAAAAGATATTTTTCAGAATCTATCCACGAGACATCTGCTCCTGTGTCATTGGTCATAACTTGTGGACATGGGCCCCTTAGCAGTAAGGAAGGTGAGAAGAACATGCCTTGTTTCTTCAGTCAGTGTGGTCAAACTAAAAAGGGATCAGCAATGAATACAGGGGAAGTCAAATAAGAAATTAAATCATGAGTCCTAAGTTCTCTTAACTTTTAATTTCTTAATAATGAATATATGTCATTAGTTTGCTCTAAATATGGCATTTACTGTCAGTATAAAAAATGGTCATTTTTAAAAATTTTACTAAATACTTTTTATTTCTCTTGAGTTCTTTCAATTACCTGAGGGTTAGTAACTATTCTGTCTCTTACTTTGTAAGCCAGTCATATAATCACTGAGCCACTATTTTGCACACAGCACTGTTTACTTTTTTTAATTATTTCTTTTATTTTTGAGAGAGAGAGAAAGAGAGAGAGAGTGAGAGAGAGAGAGAAATAGCATGAGTAGAGGAGAGGTAGAGAGAGTTGGGGATAGCAGATCCAAAGTGGGCTCAGTGCTGACAGCAGAAAACCCAACCAACATGACACTGGAGCTTGAACTCATGAACGGTGAGATCATGACTAGAACTGAGGTTGAACTCTTTTGTGGACTGAGCCACCCAGGCACCACTGCACATAGCACTTTGTTAAAACAAAAACAGAAACACACACACACAGAAACAAAAACAAAACAAACAAACAAACAAAAACAGAGTATGGCCTATAAAAATTTCTTCTTGTTATGGTTATGCTGCTCCAGGTGGTGGTGATGGCAGTAGTGATTGTAATTTTTCTTTATGTCCAAGAATGAGTGATATTTTAGGGCTCCTGGGTGGCTCAGTCAGTTGCACATCCAACTTCGGCTCAGGTCATGATCTCACTGTTGCTGCTTCACATTCTCTCTTTTCTTCTCTGGACTCCCTTGCTTGCATTCTCTCTCTCTCTCTCTCTCTCAGAAATAGAAGCATTAAAATATTAAAAAAAAAAATGAGTGATGATGGGATTTTGTAGTAAAGGAATTTGGAGCTGACAGCCAAGACAGAATTCTTGAAAACTTATTTGGTGCAAAAAGGTAATATTAAAGCATAGGGACAGGACCTTTGGGGCAGTAATAGCTGTACTGGGGTTGTAAAGAATTATTACTTATCTACTGTAAAGTTGAAGGATATAAAGTCAAGAGTAAGTTTCTTAAAAATATTTCCATATGCTAAAGAAGGTTCACAGATTACTGGAGGTCTGTCTATTTTCAAGCTAAGGTTGCTTTTCCATCTAGCAAAGCATTATCATTAAGAAAGGGTGTTCCTGGAGATTAGGCTATTGATGAGGTATTTGTAAACTGATGGGGACTCTATCAGTTTAACCATTTGTTTTCTGTCCTTTCCTTTGTTCTTGGGCAGCCAGGAGTGCCATATCCCACCTGAAGGAGGTGGAGTGGGGTGCCAGTTAGAGTATGCTCCCTTAACAAGTAATATTTTTGCAAAAGTAAACACATGAAAATGATATGTGCCTTATTGAGCAACAGTTTCCCTGGTATTTATTAAATCAAATTTAATCATTTTATCTCTCAGCTCCTTCATGCTCTTATTTTTCGACCAGATCTCCCATGTTTTCCAATATATTTTGATTTATATATTTATTGGCTATATATTTTTGTGCATATGGTTATGTAAACCTTATATATTGGACATTTATAACTTTTATCATTTTATAATCTCTCTTTATCCCACTTAATTTTATTCTTAGATTTCAACCAGCTTGATGTGAATATGGCAAATTCTGCTTTTATTTTTTTAAATTTTTAAAAATTGTTTTATTTATTTCTAAGAGAGAGAGAGACACAGCTCAAGCAGGGAAGGGTCAGTGAGAGAGGGAGATGCAGAATTTGAAGCAGGCTGCAGGCTGTGAGCTAGCTGTCAGCACAGAGCCTGACGTGGGGCTCACACCCACAAACAGTGAGATCATGAGCTGAGCTGAAGTTGGACGCTTAACCAACTGAGCCACCCAGGCTCACAATTTGCCCCACAATTCTGCTTTTTATTTGCATTTGCCTATTACTCCTTTGTCAACTCATTTATTTAAAATTCATATTCATTTTATCTTGTTTTTTTGTTTTAAGAGGCTTCCTTCTTTCCCTTCTCTTCCCTTTTCAATAAAATATAGCTGGGTTAGGATTTTTTACTCTGAAAAAATTCATTTTTTAATGAGTGAAAGAATACAAAATAGTTATTCAACTTCAGTTGTACCAAATGTTGTGCTATTTTATTTCTTGAATCTTACTATGTTTCATATGATTTTTTAATTCTTCTTTTGCTGCTTTTTTTGCTGGATGACTGTAGTTGCTATTTATTCAGTTTGCTAGTAGAATTATGCTATACATTTGAATTGTGAAGGGTTTCAGAAGAAGTCTCCCCAAAATGTGCAACTTTGATATGTGGATTGTTTTGAGCAAATATAATCAAGATGCAGCAGATCCATCCAAGAAAAACTTTCCCTTTCCTTTGACTGTCTGAAATGATTTATAAAGAGAGTCCAGTCCAAGAAGAGAACTATCATTTGAGAGAACTACAAAGAATATCGGCTAGGCATGGCAAGCTTTGGGATTGCTCAACAGGGCTTAGAGATCAAATTCCTCTCTGGGTTCCATTGTCTCTGCAAGGCATGGCAAACCTTGTTTACCAAACATTTGCTTTTCCCATCTTCCCATGAATTGTCTTCCTTCCCTTTAACACCTCCTTCTTCTCCTTGGTTCAAAATGGATATAAAACTCAAATAACTTCCCTGACTGCCTGTGTATCTCATATTCTTATGGGACCTTCAAATGTATGTAATTATTTTTTTCTCCTTTCTGCCTTTTGCTAATTTGATTATTTACACCAGCTGAAGAAGCAAGAATACTAGAGAATTTTTTTTTCATCCCCAATAACTATTACTACTTATTCAAAAATATTTGAGTATTTTCTATGTGTCAGGCAGTCTTCTAGAAAGATGAGATAAACAAAATAGAGGAAAAATGAGTCTTCTGTATGGAGTTTTATTCTTTTTCTCCAATTTGTTGTTTAAATTCCAGTTAGTTATCATACAGTGTAATACTAGTTTCATGTAGAATGAAGTGATTCAGCACTTCCATAACAATATCCTGTACTCCTCACAAGTGTACTCCTTAATCCCCATCACATATTTCACCCATCCCCCTGGCCACCTCCCCTCAAGTCACCGTCACTTTATTCTCTAAAGTAAGTAGTCTGTTTCTTGGTTTTCCTCTTTTTGGTCCCCTTTTTTCATTTGTTTTGTTTCCTAAAATCCACAAATGAGTGTTTAACTTTTTCAGAACTTCCCTAATGTTTTCCAGAGAGGCTGTACCAGTTTGCATTCTATGGAGCTTTATTATAATCAGATACATTTTATAGTCTGCTATTGTCTGAATATTTGTATTACACCAAAATTCTTATATTGAAATCCTGAAGCCCGTTATGAATGAATTGGGAGGTGTGAGTCCTTTCTTACAGTTATTTCTACAGTGGAATAACTGTTTTGTATTTTCCCATTTTTTTAAATGTGTTCCATGTCTTTTAATGAGATCAATGTTCTTTTAAAAGAGACCTGAGGGGCGCCTGAGTGGCTCAGTCAGTTGAGCTTCCAACTTCGGCTCAGGTCATAATCTTGCAGTCTGTGGGTTCAAACCCACGTCGGGTTCTGTGCTGACAGCTCAGAGTCTAGAGCCTGTTTCAAATTCTGTGTCTCCTTTTCTCTCTCTGCCCCTCCGCAGCTCGTGCTCTGTCTCTCTCTGTCTCAAAAATAAATAAACGTTTAAAAAAAAAAGAGAGAGAGAGTGAGACTTTGCCCTCTTTCATCCTGAGGACACAGTTAAAAGTTAGCTATCTGAAACACAGAAGAGAGCCTTTACTGGAATTTGATCGTGCCAACACCCTAATATTGGACTTCCAGCCTCCAGAACTGTGAGCAATATATTTACGTTATCTATAAGCCACCAAGTCAGTAGTGTTTTATTACAACACCTGGGACAAACTAAGAGATTATCATTATATAAAGCCAAGAAACTATATCTCTTACTAAAATGCTCTATTTTTCACTGTCTTTAAACCCCATCAGATGAGCCATTTTGAGAAGAATTCCTCCCTTCTCCGTACTCCATCCTAAATAAAACCTTTGAAATAGTTCTTCCCTTTTGTCAACACTCGCCTCTGAATTTTATATTTACTTCTATTATTAAAGTTTTCCTTTCTGTATCCCCATTCTGTTTCAAGAATTCTCATATGTCAATTTTTGGTACAATACAGACACTCATTTTTCTCCTTATAGTCATTACTCATAACTGTGTCTACTTCTTTCATATTTCTTGATTGTAAGCTCCTTGTTCTTTGTTACTTGATCAGAGTCCCTTTTTGATCAGTTTTTGTGATGAAATATGCTGTTCCCAGAGTTGCTTAAATCTTCCAGTTTTACAAATGCTTTTCTTTACCTTTGTTGGCATATGTTGTCTTGGGTTAGAGCTATGGAGTTGCAGCCTTTTTCTCTTTGTAAACATTGCTCTCCTAGCTTTCATTGCTGCTTGAATATTCTGAAGTTAGTAATATTATCATTTCCAATTTACATATAAGGAAATGAGGCCTAAAAAAGATACTGTTTTACTCAAGTCATAAACTCTGATAGAACCTAATTCCCCACAAACCTTACAACCTATGCTTTTAATTGCTGTATTCTATTTCAATTTTGTGGACTGGAGAAGTAAAGGGTCATGTAGGTTGAAAGTCATGTGGGAAAAGCAAATTTCTTTCTGGCTTAGAGCCTTGTCTGCCTGTTATTTCTACCTAGAGTGTTCTTACATTATTTCTTGACTAGTTGCATCGATATTGTTCAGATCTAAATTGACATATTTTTTTTTTTCTCAGAGCTGCCTTCTTGGACCTGAGGATGTAAATAAAATAGCTATCACATAATATGCATTCATCTGTTTGTCTATATCTATCTATCCATCTATATCTATCTATCTATCTATCTATCTATCTATCTATCTATCTATCTATCATCTATCATCACCCATTACAATGTAAACCTGGTCTTCCTAGTTCTCTGTTCTATTCTTATTGTAAAGAATATATGTGCTATTTATTTCTTGCTGGGAGGCACACCAGCCTCACTGGATGACAGTGAAAGAGAGTAAATGGCACTGTTTACACAGCTCCTGCCATGAGAAACAAAAAACTGGTATCTCCTGCCACTACTGGCTCATGTTGGAAATGGGCCTGCTGGTATTGACCAGGCCTCACGATATTCCAAATCAGACAGATAGTCCCCACACAGATACCTCATAAGGAAAAGCATATTCCTACCTCTTCAGAAGAGATTTTAGATGAAAGCACTGTGGTTGTCAAAAGGCTCTTCCTATGGGCCTTGTAGATCCAAGACTTAGATAATATAGGGGGTTAAGAACACTAAGAGTTACAACTGAGTTTGGCCCGAGACAAAGAGCCTAATTTAAAGTTAAGGAACAGATAAGGACAGAACTTAAATTAATACTTACACCTTTTCTAGCTGGTGATATATAGCAGTCCCTTACCTAAGGCCTGCTTTCCTCAAACACCATCCCTTATACTTTCGGCTGGGATGAGGATAGATAAGAGTAACCAAAAACAAAGGCTGACACATTTTGGGCCTCCATGGTGTTTATACATTCAGCATCAAGTCAAAAAGTTTCCACAAACAGCTTATTAACCAGCTTAAAAACATTCATCCTCTTGTGAGCCAGACAGAATGACTCCTAGCCTATCTATATACAACTTAACCTATGTCTTAATCCTAGTGTCATTAACTTAGAACAAATATGTATGCCATCCTGTTTTTCACAAAGAACATCCTATTATTTCTGTAGTTGTAAGATGTACTCAACCTCACTATGACTGGGGTAATTCTACAAGAATACTTCTGAAAAACCTGTTTTTGTAAACTTTTCAAAGCATCTTATCACAAAGAGTTTTCCATTGTAAAAATTCCTTTTCCTGATGCTGTGTTGTCATTGGACCTTTAAGTAAAGACACGAAAGCTGACAGGACAGAGATGCCTACCTGGTGATCATAAAGAATCTTGGAGCTCTCTCACTCTCTCTTGCCGACACCATCCATCTTTCAGGGACCCCTGGACCGGCTGGAACGGCTCTCCAGCAATTTCTGGTTCCAGGAGTGGAGCTTCTAAAATCTTTGAAATCTCCACATTGACATCAGTGTTTTGTTATATATGAGCCTTTTAGATCACATGTGAATTTATACTAATAAAGTAACTCTAGGAAGATAATACACCTTGATTCAATTAGGATAGGAGAGGGCAAAAAAGGTCTGCATCAAAGGACACTTTGCCCTTTAAGGGTCTTCATTTGGCTTGTCTGATTTGGATCCTTTCTAGTAAAACTGTTAATAGTAAATAAAGGGCTTTCCTGAGATCTGTGAGTTAGACTAGCAGTTGTCAGTCCTGAGGGGAGCTACAGAAAACCCCATATAAAATTATATATAGTCATTTGGTGAGAAGTGCAGATGGGCTGGAAACCCCATATGTGGCTGGCATCTGAAATGTGTCCTGTCTTGTATTAGGACCAAGTCCTTAATTCATGGGATCTGCCCTAACTCTGGACGGTTAGTGTCAGAATTGAATTGTAGCACACCATTAATATAAAACATATCTCCAACACTTTGAACAAGACCAGACACGTGTAATTTACTAATTTAAAATTTGTTGAGTAATTGACCAAAGGAAGGTTGGAGTAAACTAGACAAGTCTCTTAGCCCATAGATTTATTTTTAACTTATACTCCTGAGTATCATGGCTACACTGCAGCCTGCAATACACATCTAGATACTATTTCCTGTGCATAAATTGCATCTTGACTGTAGATCAGGAAAGCACTGTTCTGATTGTTGATACCTTTTATTTGTTGAGTGTTAGTCCATTGCCTCTTTCCTACCTGCTTTCTGCTGTCATCATTAATAATGTTAAACCATACTACATTTGGATTCTTTTGATCGCCTCTTTTTTTTTAATGTTTTATTTATTTCTGAAAGAGAGACAGACAGAGAGAGGCATAACGAGCAGTGGAGGGCCAGAGAGAGAGGGAGGCACAGAATCTGAAACAGGCTCCAGTCTCTGAGCTAGCTGTCAGCACAGAGCCTGACACAGGGCTTGAACCCATGAACCACGAGATCATGACCTGAGCCAAAGTCGGTCGCTTAACTGACTGAACCACCCAGGAGCCCCTGATCTCCTCTTTATAACTGTACTAAGTAGTAGGACCCCTTCCCTATATTTACCAAATTAGATATACTCACAATGCCCAGTAATCCATATTTTCTTGCATCCCAAATACTTCAAACATGTGTTAACACAGCTTGACATTGTAATGTGAGGATTTTTTGAGACATTGTCTTTAAGGATGTCTTTCTCCAGTTCTCTTTCTTTCTCTCAAGCCTCTTTATCAAAAGACAATTTGTTTCAAAAGTAAAATTATCATCCATATTTCACCTTCAAAGTAATATCATCTGTTGTTTTTATAAAAAAATCTAACCATTGAAAAAGAATTTCAGGCAATAAAATAGAAATTTCTGAGCTTACCCTTTCTGAGAAAACTGAGAAATATGAGAGAAGACACTAATTCTTCCAGACACTAAGTGTATTGCCACTGTAGAAAGGAAACCCAAAGACTCATTATACTTTGGGTCACAATTCTATTGTTAGGCCAAATTATATACATCAAAGCACGAAATATGATATAAAGATCCATGTACTTAGAAAAAATAGTAATGAGTACTGTTTTCTCAAATTATATATAAATAGGCCTTTGAGTATGTCTAACAAAAGTGTTAATTTTAGAAAACATACATATTTTCTTAACGTAAACAACTTTTTTCATGGTAGGAATTACATTCTAAACTTAAAAATAATTCTTTCTTGATTGGTGTCATATTCAACTTTCAAGTTTCAGCCAAATAAAGATATTGTTAATCTTTAAGATAACTACTGTTATTTTGTTGCTCAAAGATATGCTTATATTTAAAATCACTGATTATGTATTACCCTGACCTAGAAAATCTCCCACTGGGACTCAAATAACTCTTTTTACATAATAACCATATAATAGCACATTATCGTTTACTTCATTTAAACAACAACAGTGCCATATGTTTTACCATCTGAAAAGTCTGACAAAAAAGATAGGCTAATTCCAAAATTAATGATAAAGATTGAGTAGTGAAAAAGCCAGGATGTGTATCAGAGTGATCAAGTCTGTTCTGACCATAATAAGGGTAAATAATGATAAATGTGAATAATCGGGATTCTGAAGAGATCCTAGCCTTCCAACATGTATTCCCGCTTTATATGCTGTAATACTTGAAATTCTACTATTAAACCAAATTCTTTCAAATCCTCTCTTGTTTGCCCTTTGAATAAATGATTATTGTAAATATTTTGAAAATATCTTCATTTTTTAATAACATAAATTATAACACTTATATTTAATCTTATCTATTTTGGGGGATCTGGGTGGTCAGGCGGTTAAGTGTCCAACTTCAGCTCAGGTCATGATCTCACAGTTTATGAGTTTGAGCCCCGCGTTGAGCTCTGTGCTGACAGCTCAGAGCCTGGAGCCTGCTTCAGATTCTGTGTTTCTGTTTCTTTCTGCTTCTCCCCCATTTGCTCTCTCTCTCTCTTTCTCTCTCTGTCTCAAAAATAAGCATTAAAAATAACTTATGTATTTTAGCAATTTTATTAGAGAATGAAAAAAGACTATTTCTCAGCTCCTACATGATTAGGATGTCTTATAATCTCCAAATATGAATTGAATCACAGAACTAATTTAGACCATGGAGGGATTGGAAACACATTTGAGAGCTGACTTCTGAAGGGCTCAAGTATTTATTGTCAGTGAAATTCTGTATTGTCAGAGGTAGGCAGGGGGGGAGAGAGGAGAGAAGGAAAAAAATGGGGAAAAACATTCAGAAACAACACTAAGAACCAAAATCATATGCTATTGTCTACATTATTATGAAGTCACTTTCTTTCTTTCTCTTCATTAGCATGACTTTATGATTTCTCTTTCCATTAGCATAACTTTATTTTTCCAGGTATCTTCTGTTCAGGCAAATGCTTTGATTATTCATTATAGTAACATGCAGAAAGTCATGTGAACCTGTCAACAGGCAATTCGTTTTGCCTTAAGATCTTTCAGTCTTTCACCGTAAAATCTTACTCTGGCTGTTTCTATCAATCCTGGACTACTGTATCATGATGCTTTCCCAATCCTAATAAAGCTCCCTCTCCCCTTAAAAATAAAATTGTCTTTGGGCGCCTGGGTGGCTCAGACGGCTAAACGCCCGACTTCGGCTCAGTCATGACCTCGCTGTTCATGGGTTCAAGCCCCGTGTCGGGCTATGCGCTGACAGCTAGCTCAGGGCTTGGGGCCTGTTTCAGATTTTGTGTCTCCCTCTCTCTCTGACCCTCCCTTGCTCACGCTCTCTCTCTCTCTCTCTTAAAAATAAATAAAACTATAAAAAAATTCTCCTGCCAGTTTTAATTGTACATAAGAGAAAAAACAACAACAACAATCTTTAATATAACCTATGTGATCTTGTCCTGTGTATCTTGTTTTGACCTTATTTTTAACCACTATCAATAATTTATTATTGATAACAAACTTTTTTTTTAAGTTTCTGAAATTCTCCAGGTGTTTATCACAGCATGTAATTTCGTATTGATGCACTGTGATGTTAGTTTTAAAAATTTCCCTAACTAGAAAACAAGTTTTACAAAGGCAAATTCTATGGCACATTCATCATTGCATAATGTGACGATATTTGACAGATATTTGATTCTCCAGTCAAGCAAAATAAGTCATAGCCTAAGAGTATTATATTAGTATTCCTTTTATAGGATGTTCAAGATCTGGAAAAACTGATCAATGATGAAAGTCAGAAAAATATTGCCTTTTTCTGGATGGTGAATCAATTGGAATGAGGCACAAAGAAACATTTTGCCTTAATGGAATTATAAAGTTATTGGTTACTTGAAAATATTCTTTGTCAAATACCAATTTTATATTTAAGATCTGTGAATTTTACTGTAAAAAATGTATTTCTATATGAGAGGAAGATATGACCTATGTCTTTCACATGGTGTACCCTGGAACCATAATATCACTTAAAGCCATTTCAAACCTTCATAAATTTATTCATGCATTCAGAAGATACTTACTGATTATGTACTTCATTTGATTATCAGTGAAAATAAAGATAGCCTGTGCCTTTGTAGAGAAGAGCTAAAGGTGTCTGAATTTCATTTTACTGGAAACATGGGATGGAATGTTTCATGGGGATTAGGAAAGGAAAACTTAAAAAGGCAAAGGAAACTGTACCTCAGCTATAATTCAACATGAGCCCAGAGCACTCTGCTTTTATTTTTCTTCTTATATAAAGCTGTAGTAGGAAAGCTTTATGCTTTTGATTATTTGTTTATTTATAGAATAATTAGATACACAAAATTGTTTTGGTTTCTCAAAGCAAAATCATTTAAACAAAAGTTATTTAAACCCTAGATAAGCTATGGTATTTTTTTTTTTTTAAACAACACACATATTTTCAGTCTTGGTTCAATAAGAGAAGTATATTTTTTTTCAACCAGAATTTTTATTTACTTCTAATATATATTCTGTGCTCTGGCCCTAGTGAGATACTGAGATTTGCAATTTCTCTGTCTCACCTTTTAAAACTTATCATCTACTATAAAGGAGGTAAAGAGTATGGAAAGAAGGAAAGAGAGATGCATGGAGAAAATTACAGTTTATAAAATTTCCCTATCTTTGCTTGAAGCTTAAGCTAGTACCTTATTTATAAATGTTAAATTTGGATTGGCTATTCTTTCCATGTGCTTTAATCATGTACATAGGTAACAATACATAATAGTAAATATTATTTATATATTGCAAATATAAATAATAAACATATAATATTGAATATATGTATGTATTCAATAATATATATTGAATAATATGCAATAAACATTATTATATATTTGCTTACATGTTGCTATCTACAGTAAGTTTTATACATTGACATATCTCCAGAACTTTGCATATGGCAACACTTGATTATTTATTTATTGAAGTAATTAATATGTCTCTCTAAATGTTAAAGATTTCAAAATGTGGCCTTATCAATTTATCATTATTCCCATGATATAAGTGAAATAGTGGACTGTATTATTAGGGGCTGTGAATTCATTATCATTCTAAATGTCCAATAAGATTTTGTATGATTTTGGTAGATTCTACATATGTGAAATGGTTTATAAGTTTACTGCAGAACCTACATATGCTAGAATATATTTCAACTAGGAGTCACATAAGCAATAAACTATTTGAAGGCTAAAAACCATGAGTATAAGATTCAAAATTAAGTATTCAGGAATATGAAATAAAAATCAAAAAAAAGTCTCTAGAGACACACACACACATACATATACACACTTCCAGTTATCGAAGAATTATTCAGTTGAGTGTTAAAGTAATTTTATAACATCATTCGTATATTAAATATTTTTAAAAAGTCACTTTCTTGCTAAGAACTTAATACCACCTCGAAATCTTTCATAAAGTTAACAATCTAAGACTGGTCCCCAAATATATTTTGGAAGGCAAATTTCTTAGACATACTTATAAATATACACTAAAAATGATGAATTGATAATGACCAAAACATTAACGTAAACTACAGTTGATTTTACTCAACTGTAAAATCAAATAATTAATACATGAAACAAAATGCATTTTTTGTTAGGTTGGGACTTAACATTTTCATTTCTTTCTAAAATATACATTTTATAAGAAATATATTTGGCTCTTTCCTTGGTATACATATAATTAAAATAATTTTCACTTATTTTAGTGTTAGTCTATGGTATTTCATTTTTTATTTTTACACATCTTCATGAGCTCCTTTCACCTAAGTAATTGTCCTCTGTATGTCATTTGGTTTCATATGTGTTGCTGCTGACCATGTAGTCCTATTTTACATGAACCAGCATGGTCCAGAAGAACATTGCTTCAGCACCTGTTTCTGCAGTGTGTTTTATTTACCACAACATCAAGTGTAGTATGTTCTAATTCCTTTGACTTTCAGCGACAAAAGCCAGAAACATCACTAGACCTCCCACTATCATTGGAAGCAGAATCCAGTACAAGCCTTGTGGCAACTAGCACTGAATGCCTTCACCTAGACTTTACATCAAGTGATGGATCAAAGGTGTGACTGAAACTGAGCTGAAAGAGAATTCTGATAGAAACTCAAATACTGTTAATGAAGGAGATTTAGTCTCAGAATAACTTGAGGGGGAAGAAAGAAAATAAAACGTGCTCCGAAAAAGAAGTGAGCATGTCCTTGAGGAAGTAAATTAAATATGCTTTGAGTTTTGGCACAATATATGTCTTCTGAAAACAAAGCTGTGTGGAATTTCTTCACATGTCCTATGTGTATGTGTGTACATATATGTATACATATACATATATACTTATATTTTGCATATTTGCAGGGATTATAGAAAAGTGAATATATAAAATTAAAAAAATAATTATAGAGGAGAAAGAGTAGTTGATTAAAATTATGAATTATATACAATATAGCTGTAGAATTAGTCCTCTTATGAATTATGTACTAGAAAACTGTAGAAGAAAATATAATTCTAGTTGAGAACAAAGGAATTAAAGTACATTATTAAAGTCTTTTAATGTATATATTTAGGAGCACCTGGGTGGCTCAGTCGGTTAAGCATCCAACTCTTAATTTCAGCTGAGGTCATGATCTCAAGGTTCATAGGATCTAGCCCTGTGTTGGGCTCTGTGCTGACAGCAGGGAGCCTGCTTGGGATTCTCTCTCTCCCTCTGCCCTTCCCCCACTCATGCTCTCTCTATGTCTGTCTCAAAATTAATAAATAAACATTAAAATATAAAGTATATGCTTAAATTATTATAATAAACTGGTTAATCTATCTATGATTATTAATATGTTGTTTTATATTAACTTATTCCATTTCCTTCCACAAATATGTGAATATGCAACAAGGCAGCACATGCAGTAAGGGGAAAAGAGGGATAACTAAAACACTGAAGTTGATTTTAGGTGGCATATTGTTTAATACTGTTGTTGGTCCTAGAAAGAAAAAATATATAAAACTGGGTCCATGAAAACAAAGGAATGTAGGCTAACTGGAGGAATTTTCAGAATTAAGTGATACATACAAAATTCTAAAATATTTCCAAAACAGATTAATTAAAAAAAAAAAACTAATATCTTTTAGCCTGCAGTATGAGTGTAGGCTCATGTTAGTAAACATTAGCAGATTTAAGTTGGGACTATATATCCTTACCCTAGGACTTTATCCTAGATATATATGTCCTACCCTAGATAAATAAATAAATAAATAAATAAATAAATAAATAAATAAATAAAATATAGATAGATAGATAGATAGATAGATAGATAGATAGATAGATCGATCCTAGGTATATATATTTATGTATATAAATATTTATATCCTACCTTAGATAAATATATATGCATCTAGGATAAAATGGGTAGGGTAAAAAAGAGAAGAAAATTGAGAAAACAGACATAAGGGCATATATATTTTTCTCTTTCATATTGCATCACAATAAGCAAGTCATTTTTACATGTTACTTGTATTGGGTTTTCAGTGATGGTTAATGTAGCAGAGATGGCAGTATAAATTAACTGACATGTCCAAAATCACTGAGCTAGTAAATGGGAGAACTGCTAATCCAAACCATACCTCAGCTTTGAGTGTATTGTTCTTTCAATACCAGTTATTGATGGGGCAACCAAAAGAAATAAACATTTCTTTTATAGTAGAGTAGAAAATATATTTACAAGTGTTCTCAAAAAGTGTAGTTTCTGTGTTTTGTTTAAATTAATCTCGTCTTCATCAGAAACCACTTATCCCTTTTGTAGGGGTATCTTAAAATTGTGATAATAAGAGAAACAATTCTTCAAAGGGTTGGCTTTCAAGCAAAAAGGCTCATATTATTAAATTTCCCATTCTTTCCAGGATACCTAGTAAGTGGTAAGGAATGGGTAAAAAAGAAGAAATAATAGTCTATTGTGGTTCTGGAAGTAATAAGTTTTCAGAATCCTCTTGATGGCTCTTATGTTTTCATAGCAATATCGGCTGTATGCTTAGTCATTACAAAACCAGCCAGCATTTGTGCTAAGGTTAGTAGTTTGTATAAGTTGAGCTTTCTTACTTTGTGCCCGCCAGTATCCAGCAGCCTTGCCTGGCTGCTGTGTCTTTTCCCCAGCTCCTCTTGGAATTAAGAGCATTCTTCACACATGCAACCGAGGTCCAATTCTGTCTCCCATTTGTTCTTCAACTAAACAAGTGGGTCCCCTCTTAGTTTCTAAAGGCTTCTCTATGGCAAGTTCCTCCTGAAAATTCCCTTGACTAATATTTCAGATGCTTCTTAGACACACTCATACTAGAACAGAATCAAGGGCCCCTTTGGAAAGATAAATATTGTCTACTTTCTGTTTAATTATAAATACCACTAGAGTTATTTTGCTGTGGTTGGAACCCACGTATTAGAGTGTGGCAGAAGTATTCACACTGGTGTGGTCTCCCAAATTATCATTTTTCTCTAAAGCCATACTCTTCTAGGCTCAACCCAGAATAGAGGAAGGGAAATGGAGAAAAAATGAGAATCTTGTCATTGTTTCTTCTGTTCCCACCTACTGTTTCTCAATTTCCCACCTACTCATTTTAACAAAATAAGCTTTCAATCCTCTCTCTTAACTGGTTGTCCTTTAAGTAGCACTCTGATCTAATTCATGATACCTGCTTCTGAATAAAATAAATGATACCATAAAGGAATCTATACTACTACTACTACTACTACTACTGCTACTACTACTATTACTCTTACTATTACTGCTAATATTCCTATGCCTGGCGTGAAAATCTGCCAAAATTGTCTTTTGAATTTTCAGAAACTGAACATAACTTTGTATATAAATTTTCATTAGTGTTATAATTATCACTTTTGTTTTTCTGTATTCCCCTCTCCTCTACTCAAGAACATATAAAGAACGACTGAGTTGAAGATCATATAACAGAAGTGTAAAAGAAAAAAGACTAACATGGCGAACCTTTTCTTATAGACCTGGATGGCTGGCCTCTACAATTATATAGATTAATTCTATAGATGACTATGAACTTCCGATATATAGAGTGATATACTAGGACATTTAGGGCGGAACATACTATAATGTGAAAATTGTAGTATCTGTATGAAAATCTCTAGGAAATAAAGTGTACTTCCTTGATTATCGTTATCTATTACTTCTTATAATGGTAATATCTATTGTTTTCTTTTTTTAAATAGTTTATTGTCAAGCTGATTTCCATATAACACCCAGTGCTCATCCCCACAAGTGCCCTCCTCTATTCCCATCATCCCCCTTCCCCACCCCCCCACCCCCATCAGTCCTCAATTTGTTCTCAGCATTCAAGAGTCTCTCATGGTTTCCTTCTCTCCCTCTCCCCCACTATTTTTCCCCTTCTTCTCCCCCATGGTCCTCCGTTAAGTTCCTTCTAATCCCCCTATACATGCAAACATATGGTATCTGTCCTTCTCTCCCTGACTTATTTCTCTCAGCATAACACCCTCAAGTTCCATCCATGTTGCTGTGCATGGCCATATTTCATTCTTTCTCATTGCCATGTAGTTTTTCATTATATAGATAAACCACATCTTCTTGATCCATTCGTCAGTTGTTTTCTATATTTGTTGCTGAATTTAAAACATACCAGCTTCTCCAAAAGTCGAATTCCTTCTTGCTAGTGCCATACCTTTATTACTGTAAAGAATCTCTCACCTAAGTTTTCTTTACTTTACTACTAATAAACAAATTTATGGATGAAGTGAAGGATAGGAACTAAAAATAATAATTGGGGTACCCAAGTGACTCAGTCAGTTGAGCATCCAACTCTTGATTTCAGCTCAGGTCATAATCTCACAGTTCATGGAATCCAGCCTTGTGTTGGGCTCCACACTGAGCATGGAGCCTGCTTAAGATTGTCTTTCTCTC
This sequence comes from Proteles cristata cristata, assembly GCA_017311185.1. NCBI lineage: Eukaryota > Metazoa > Chordata > Mammalia > Carnivora > Hyaenidae > Proteles > Proteles cristata. Next base: position 198,781 of record JAESUZ010000400.1, on the reverse strand, counting down.
TCTCCCTCTGCCCCTCTTCCCAACTCACTATATCTGCATAATAAATACACTATAATAATAAAAACAGGAGAAAGTAGAAGAGTTAAAATTCAACTAGTTAGTTCTGTGATAAAATCTAATACACTTGAAGGCATTCCTTAGAGAAAATGGATGTATGATTTCGTATGAATTTGTAGGCTAACTGTAGTTCATGTTTTTTAAGTATAAAAAATTATTATTTGTGAATTGAGAGTATTTTTATAAGGAAAGAGCTGTTGGTTAGTTTTATATTTAAAAAAATTTTTTTTTACAAATAGTTTATTGTCAAGTTGGTTTCCATATAACACCCAGTGCTCATCCACACAAATGCCCTCCTCCATGCCCACCTCCCCCCTCACCCCATACACCCAAGAGTCCTCAGTTTGTGTTCATTATTCAAGAGTCTCTCATGGTTTGCCTCTCTCCCTTTCCCCCAGCATTTACCCCCTTCTTCTTCCCCTTGTTCCTCCTTCAAGTTCCTCCTAATCCTCCTATACGTGCAAACATATGATATTTGTCCTTCTCTGCCTGACTTATTTCGCTAAGCATAACACTGTCAAGGTCCATCCATGTTGCTACACATGGCCAGATTTCATTCTTTCTCGTTGCCTTGTAGTATTCCATGGTATAGATAAACCACATCTTGATCCATTCGTCCGTTGATAGACACTTAGGCTCTTTCCATGTTTTGGCTATTGTTGAGAGTGCTGCTATGAACATTGGGGTACATATGTCCCTTTGCATCAGCACTCCTGTACCCCTTGGGTAAATTCCTAACAGTGCTATTACTGGGTCATAGGGGAGTTCTGTTGTTAATTTTTTGAGGAACTTACACGGTGTTTTCCAGAGAGGCTATACCAGTTTACATTCCTCCCGTTTTGGTTTTATTTTTCAGTATTACGTTGGCTATTCAGGGTTTTTGTGTTTCCATACAAATTTGAGGATAATTTTTTCTAGTTTTGAAAAGTATGCTGATTCAATTTTGATAGGAATTGCATTGACTGTGTAGGTTGCTTTGGGTAATAATGACATCTTAACTATATTTATTCTTCTTATCTATGAGCATGGAATGTTCTTCCATTTCTTTGTGTCTTCTTCAATCTCCTTCATAAGTTTTCTATAGGTTTCATCATACAGATCTCCTATATCTTTGGTTAGGTTTATTCCTAGGTATTTTATGTTTTTTGTGCAATTGTGAATGGATCAGCTTCTTGATTTCTCTTTCTGGTGCTTCATTATTGGTGTATAAAAATGCAACCAATTTCTGTATGTTGATTTTGTACCCTGAAACTTTTTTGAATTTTTGGATCAGTTCTAGTAGGCCTCTGGTGGAGTCTGTTGAGTTTTCTAATAGAGTATCATGTCGTCTGCGAAAAGTGAAGGTTTGACTTCCTCTTTGCCAATTCTGATGCCTTTGATTTCCTTTTGTTGTCTGATGGCTGATGCTAGGATTTCCAGCACTATGTTAAACAGCAGTGGTGAGAGTGTTCATCCGTGTTGTGTTCCTGATCTCAGGGGGAAAGCTCTCAGTTTTTCCCCATTGAGGATAATGTAGGCTGAAGGCTTCTCATAGATGGCTTTGATGATGTTTAAGTAGGTTCCTTCTATCCCAACTTTCTCTGGAGTCTTTATTAAGAAGGGATGCTGTATTTTGTCAAATGCTTTTTCTGCATCTATTGACAGGATCATATGGTTTTTATCTTTTCTTTTGTTGATGTAATGTATCACATTGATTGATTTGCGAATGTTGAACCAGACTTGTAACCCAGGAATGAATCCCCTTGATCATGGTGGATGATTCTTTATATGTTCTACTGGATTCGATTTGCAAGTATCTTGTTGAGGCTTTTTGCATCCGTATTCATCAAGGATATTGGCCTGTAGTTCTCTTTTTTGCTGGATCTCTGTCTGGCTTGGGAATCAGAGTGACGCTGGCTTCATAAAAGGAGTCCGGGAGTTTTTCTTTCATTTCTATTTTTTGGAATACCTTGAGGAGAATTGGTATTAATTCTGTTTTAAACATCTGTTAGAATTCTCCAGGGAACCCATCAGGTCCAGGGCTCTTATTTGTTGGGAGATTTTTGATCACTGATTTTATTTCTTCACTAGTTATGGGTCTGTTCAGATTTCCTATCTCTTCCTGTGTGAATTTTGGTAGTGAGTGTGTGTTTAGGAATTTGTCCATTTCTTCTAAACTGTCCAATTTGTTGGCATATAATTTTTCATAGTATTCGCTGATAATTGCTTGTATTTCTGAGGGGTTGGTTGTAATAAGTCCATTTTCATTCATGATTTTGTCTATTTGGGTGCTCTCTCTTTTGTTTTTGAGAAGCCTGGATAGAGATTTGTCAATTTTGTTTATTTTTTCAAAGAACCAACTCTTGGTTTCATTAATCTGTTCAATTGTTTCTTTGGTCTCTATGTTGTTTATTTCTGCTCTAATTTTTACTATTTCTCTTCTCTAATTTTTACTATTTCTCTTCTTCTACTGGGTTTAGGGCATCTTGTTGCTCTGCCTCTAGTTCCTTTAGGTGAGCTGTTAGATTTTGCACTTTTGCTTTTTCTAATTTCTTGAAATAGGCCTGGAGTGCAATGTACTTTCCTCTTAGGGCGGCCTTTGCCGCATCCCACAGATTTTGGGTTGTTTTGTTTTCATTTTCATTTGTTTCCATATATTTTTTAATTTCTTCTCTTATTGCCTGATTGGCCCATTCATTCTCTAGTAGGATATTCTTTGACCTCCATATTTTTGGAGGTTTTCCAGACTTCTTCCTGTAATTGATTTCAAGTTTCAAAGCATTGTGATCTGACAGTGTGCATTGTGTGATCTCAATTCTTTTATATTTATTGAGGGCTGCTTTATGTCCCAGTATGTGATCTATCTTGGAGAATGTGCCATGTACACTTGAGAAGAAAGTAAATTCCCTGGCCCCAGGATATAGAGTTCTAAATATATCTGTCAGATCCATCTGGTCCAATGTGTCTTTCAAGTTCATTATTTTTTAGTGATTTTCTGTCTGGTTGACCTATCCATTGCTGTAAGCAGAATATTAAAGTCCCCTGCTATTAGCACATTCTTATCTATAAGCTTGTTTCTGTTTGTGATTAATTGTTTTAAATATTTAGGTGCTCCCATATTCGGTGCATAGACATTTATGATTGTTAGTTCTTCCTGATGGATGGACCCTGTAATTATTATGTAGTGCCCTTCTTCATCTCTTGTGATTGTCTTTAATTTAAAGTCCAGTTTGTCTGATATAAGTATCGCTACTCCAGCTTTCTTTTGATTTCCAGTAGCATGATATATTTTTCTCCATCCCCTTACTTTTAATCTGAAGGGATCTTCCAGTCTAAAATGAGTTTCTTGTAGACAGCATATAGATGGATTTTGTCTTTGTATCCATTCTGCTACCCTATGTCTTTTGATTGGAGCATTCAGCCCATTTACATTCAGTGTTATTATTCAAATATGTGGGTTTAGAGTCTTTACATCCTTTGTGGAGTTCATGTTTGTGGTGGTGTCTCTGGTATCTTTGTTCCTTGCAATGCTTCCTTCAGAGCGTCCCCCTCAGGATTTCTTGTAGGGCTGACTTACTGGTGACAATTTCTCTTAATTTCTGTTTATTTGGAAAGGTTTTTATCTCTCCTTCTATTTTGAATGACAGGCTTGCTGAATAGAGGATTCTTGGCTGCATATTTTTTGTATTCATCACCTTGAAGATCTCCTGCCATTCCTTTCTGGCCTGCCAAGTTTCAGTAGATAGGTCTGTCACCACTCTGATAGGTTTCCCTTTGTATGTGAGGACCCTTTTCTCCCTAGCTGCTTTCAAAATTCTCTTTGTCCTTGTATTTTGCCATTTTTACTATGATATGCCGTGCAGAAGATCGATTCAAGTTACGTCTGAGAGGAGTCCTCTGAGCCTCTTGTATTTCCACATTGACTTCCTTCCCCAGGTCGGGGAAGTTCTCTACTATAATTTGTTCCAGGACTCCTTCAGCACCTTTCCCTCTCTCTTCCTCTTCTGGGATTCCTATGATACGGATATTGTTGCGTTTGACTATGTCGCTGAGCTCTCGAATTCTTCTTTCCTGTTCCTGGATCAGTTTGTCTCTTTTTTTGTCAGCTTCTTGTTTTTCTATAATGGTGTCTTCTAAATCACTTATTCTTTCTGCCTCTTCAATCCGTGCATTGGAGGCCTCTAATTTATTATGTATCTCATTTATCGCATTGTTTAATTCTTCATGCCTATTTTTATTTTCCATTCTGTCTGTAGCCATAGTTTCTTTGATGTCCCGTATGTTTTTTTCAAGCCCTGCTATTAATTTCACCATTATTGTTCTAAAATCTTGTTCACTTATGCTGCTGATATCTGTTTTGAGCAGTTCATTAGCTGTCATTTCTTCTTGGAGTTTCTTTGGAGGAGAGCTCTTTTGTTTCATCATTTTAGTTAGCTTTCTGGTTCTTGTTGGTTTTAAAGACCTGTTATGCTCTCTGTTTCTATGAGCACTGCTATATCCAAGAAACTCTTTGACTTTCCAGGGCCTATCCTTTCAGAGATTGTTTTTTGAATGGTATCCCTCGGTCACTCTTGTTGGGACCTTAGTTATTTTATTTTCCTACTCGTAGTGATATTTGGGACTCTTCACCTTGTGTACTCTAGCTTGTTTCTTGAGGTAGCCCTGGAAAAGAAAACAGACACACAAACACACAGGGAGCAGGAGCACACAAACGCACAGGCTAATTCAACTAACATGCAAAGCGAGAGGGAAAACGAAAAAGTTAAGAGAAAAGACAGAGGAGGGAGGGCGAGTAATAGGGAGTACAAAATACATAAAAGGTCAAAAAGGGGAAAAGAAAAGGAAAAAAGAAGAAAACCGATGGACAAAGAACGGTTTAAAGCATATAACTGGATTTCCCAGCTACAGTTAAATAGCTGGGTGTATGCAGTGCTGGTTGAAGAGCATAGAGAAAGAGAGAGAAGACAGGGCGGGGATGAGGCAAATTGGAAATAGAATGAACAGGTAGAAGGGATAAGAAGCTTTTTTCAAAGAGCAAAAGGGTGGAATATGGTTGGAGAGGTGATAGAAATACACTGGTGTTATCCAGAGAAACTATGTAGTCTAATTACTCCTGAGAGAAAGAGATGAAAAGGTCAGTACGTGTAGAATTTACATCTACAGAATGGACTAAATGTGACTGTTTAAGCAAGCTGGTGACCAGAGTTAATCAGGTCAGTGTTCTGGAAAAAAAAAGAAAAAAAGGGGGGGAGGGCAGCTCTCAAGCAGGGATGGGTGTGGTGTGATCCACTGCGTCAGGTGGGAGTTCTGCCTTGGCGGTTGTGGGGAGGAGAGTGGTGGCGCTCCAGTCCCTTCTTGAACCAAGCGCTGCACCTCACTTTTTGGGTGTGTAAACTCTCCGTGCCAGGGGCGCAGCCAAAGTGGGTCTCGCTCTTTAACCCAGGCCAGGCTTAGTTTCCAAATCCCAGTCCGCCCTCCCCACTGAAACTGCCGTAGACACAACCTCACAGGCAATCCTCTCGGGGCAATTCCAAGCCTCTTGCCTAGTCCTGGGGATGGAGCCAGAATCGCTGCTCCCTTCTCCTCCGAGTTGGGTTGGCAAGCATGGGCAGGGGTTTGACTGTGGGGCGCGCCAGGCCCGCTGGAGAGAGGGAAACCAGGTCCCTCTGTGTCTCGTCATCCAAAACTCAAACTCGCCGGCAAATCTCCCAGTTTTTAAGCTCTTCGCCTTCCCTCTAGAGCTCCAGCCAGCCAGGAGGGTGGCGGCCTGGTACGTGCGCATGGTTCCTCCAGGAGTCCGGCCAGTGAGGAGTACAAAGAAGTGATCAGCGCGCAGCCCCTCCTGGACGAGTTGGCTCGCGGGTACCTGGCACGCAGGGATTTGGCGCGCACGGTCCTTCTGTGCCCCAAGCGGAGGTTTTTCTGTTTCCCAGCAACAGAGACCATGTCTTGAGCAGTTTCAGACTCTCTCTTTTTCCCCTCTCACTCCCCACAGAGGGGGATCACCCCCGTCCCTGGAGTCCCCAATCCCAGCCCAATTTTATCTTCCCCAGTTCACACTCATGTTAGAAGGCTTTCTCAGTGGATTATGCGTCCTTTTTCTCCCAGTCTCTTGGGTTCTGTAAGGTTTCCTATGGCTTCAGATCTTTTCCGTGTGAGATATGGGGGTGAGTGCAAGTACGGAGCTCCTTACTTCTCCGCCACCTTGCCCCTCCCCCTACTTTTAGAGGATATACATTTGGAAACTATTACATGGAAAATATCCTTATGCAAATAATTATCAGCAACTATCACTATTTAAAAATACAGAATTTATTACTGTATTTTGACCCACTTTTTGAAAGTTTGTTTATTTTTAATGTTTATATATTTATTTTTAGAGTGAGAGAGAGAGAGAGAGAAAGAAACGCGAGCAGGGGAAGGTCAGAGAGAGAGGAAAAGAGAGAGAATCGCAAGCAGCCTCCATATTGTCCTGGAACAGGCTTTGTAGGACATGGAGTATGAGCTCACAAACTATGAGATCATGATCTGAGGTAAAACCAAGAGTCTGACTGAGTCTTTAACTGACTGAGCCTCCCAGGTGGCCCATGACTCACTTTTAAAAAGCATCACTTATCCAAAGTTTGAAGGTAATATAACATTTTATATTATTATGATATAATATGTATTAATTTGTTTTATATAAAATATATAAAAATGTCTTATATTGTATAGTGTATATTATCTATTTATTTTAAATACATTATACACAAACACACACAAATCAGATGCTTACTTCAACAGAGTAAGTGTAATATAATATTTTATATCACTAAGATTTATAAATATATAGATCTATTAACTATAATATAAATCAACTAAGATATTTGAAATTCTGCCTGGTATCTGTCAAAGGGTATGTTAATTCAGCAAGCCATAAGTGAATAACTAATTTATCAATTCAGAATATATGTAAAGATTCATCAAACTTAGTGCCCACTCTTCAAAACTTTAATATATTGGGAAAGAGAGGAACATAGATAATTATCAAGTATAGCAGAAAGAGAGTGCTGTCATAAAAATAGAAACAAAATGATGCAGTACAGAGAAGGAAAAAAATAATTTATATTACAACCCTTGTTTATTATGGGTACATCATAAATGTATATGCGGGTATGTTCATTTCATTTAAGATGTCAGTGCATGATATACTGATTTATAGTGTCAGGCTCTCTAATACCTTACAAATGATTAATAGCATAGCACCAACTCTTGATATTTCTTCCAAAAATGCAACTGAGGGGATAACACTACCATCTGTTTTTCAGATCCAAATGATTTCCATACAAAGATCACTGAAGTACTGTAACATCAGTGTGTTTCTCTTAAAACTGTTCAGGATTTTCAGTTAAACATATCAAAGAACACAAATTCATAAAGATTTTAGTGGGCAGTGAAGGATTTAAGTTGATCTTAGTACATGGAAATTAATATGCCCTGTCCTCTTTTTTAACCTCAATTCCAATTGCAGAACTTTCATGTTAGGAAATGAAGTTAAACAGAACTTATTTTGCACATTATATATGCATTCATCTGGTAGAGTTCTGTCTCAAAAGTTCCTTTCCTTTCTAAAATAGTCTAAATGGAATTTTTAAACTACTGAGAAAATAGTAGTTCATGCTGGGATGAAACTGTGGATAGATTTTTTTAAGATGTATATATACTTATCAGTACAGATTCCAAACAACAATCACATTTATTTTAATTTGAATTGCAGTGTCATGTCATACTATCTTTTGAAGTAATATAACTATGAATCTCTTACAGAATCAGTATAGTTTACACATGCCTAATTTAATTCTGAAGTGTCATTACAGGAACCATACATTAGAACATAGAACTTCCTTTCTCCCAGAAAACATATAGAATTTAAATGTCTCAGTGATGAGGGGCACCTTGGTGGCTTAGTCGGTTGAGTGTCCGACTTTGGTTCAGGACATGATCTCATGGCTTGTGGGTTCGAGCCCTGGGTCGGACTCTGTGGTGACAGCTAGCTTAGAGCCTGTTTTGGATTCTGTGTCTCCCTCTCTCTCTGACCCTCCCCTGCCCCCCCCCCGAAATAAATAAAAAACATTAAAAAAAATTTTTAAAGTCTCAGTGATGATAATTTGCCTTGAATATAAATTTTAAGATTAACTGTATTTTGAATGAGGCTTTTCAAAGAGATAGCAATTCGTTTCACTGGTATTTACCTATAAATTTTATTATAACAAGTTTGGAAAGAATATCAACACAGTAATTCTGAATTCAAAGGGATTAGAATAAATGTGCTGACTAATCTGCTTTTTTTTGGTTAATTATGAAAAGCAATCGATGACATGTTGCAAAAATAGTGGTAGTCTAAATAGTAATATTGAGTTACTTTAATGAAAGGATTGGATCTTTGATCTGCATATAAATTAATATTCTAGAAAATCTTCCAAGATAAGAGACAGCAATTTTCCTCAAGTCACAGGAGGCTGATAATCTTGAAAGACTAGCTGATATCCCAGACTCAGCAAGACCCTGATTCATTGCTCACTATTCTGCCTTCAAAGAAAGCAGTGTGCTTCATTTTGTTAACAATGATCAATGTACATGCACAACAGAAAATAATAGAAGTAAAGGAAAAGAAATACATTTAAACACAAAATGGTTAAAATTAAGTTTAACTTTTGAAGAGGAACAAATTATAGTTCAAGAATAGTTAAATTGTTTATCTATTTTAAAATCTTATATGATTTGATAATCATTGAATTTCTCTTAATGCTCATTATTGGGGAGATTTAAAGTAGAGCCGACATACAGACACGGTAGCTAAATTAAAATTCAGAGTGGTTTGAGCCAGATTTGTGTTCATGCATCTACAATATGAATTTACTTTATTAAAACATAAATTCTAAAGTTACTAGCAGTGAATGGAGTGCTGATAAAATGTTGTTATTGGTTATTATATCATTTATCACCAATTTGGAAAAGCATAAGAAGAAATAAAGACTTGTAATTCTTTTATGTCTTTCTACTTCCTCCTAAAATCTTAACAACAATAAAAAGCTTAAAACAAGATACTCCTTTCTTGCTTGGATTCTCTTTATTTTCCTTCCATATCAGAGTCACTTGTTTTGTGCTATGTGCTTTTTTTATTGCCTCTTTTTCCTCAGTCTATACTTAAAATAGTGCTGTCATGGTCAATTTTTCTCTAAATTTGTGCTCTATTTGGAGATCATAGTCCCTTCAATTCTTTCACTGTATTCAGTAAGCTTATAACTTCCAAATATGTGTTTCCAGCCCCTTTTCACTCCTGAGCATTAGACCCATATTTTCACCTATTACGTTTCCATTTCTTATAAGCATTTCACACTGGCATGTTCATGAGCACACCCATTTTCTCATTTCCTGCTCAGTATCACTGTTTCCAAATTCTGTTCAGCACTGTATGTTTTTGGCCTATAACAGATAACATTATATGTACTGGAATATAGTCATATAAATTGATGGCTTTAAAGTTCTATTGTATAACTTTTCTTTTGATAACCTTTGAAGAAAAATTTTCCTTTTATTCTTACATTTCAAAATGTCTTTACAGTTTGTCTTTCCTGTGTAATAGGATCTGCTTTGTTCAACTTTGTCTCTAAACTAATCCTGGAATAGCCCCCAGACTCACATCTCACCTATAAATTTCTCCCTGTCTCCATATAGCTTCAAGTTCAGGATATTTGAGGTTCTACAAAATGTAAGCATCTATTAAATCACATAGATAATTTTACAGTGTGAATCTCTTCCTATTTAAGAATATAAAATGTAAGCATCTATTAAATCACATAGATAATTTTACAGTGTGAATCTCTTCCTATTTAAGAATATAAAATATATGGGTGCATTGAAGAATTTCTGGTAGATTATAGATGAATGCCAAGTATATAATATGTACACAAGGAGGTCAGGTCAGATTTAAGGATTAGAGGAGACTTCACTTCTGGATGGGATAAATGAAGCCTTTGGTAAGCGTGTGTGTGTGTGTGTGTGTGTGTGTGTGTGTGTGTGTGTGTAGATATGAAGAATTTAGGATGATTAATCTACCATATTATAAGTACCCCAAAATCAAGTATGCTTGTGAAATGATTTACTTGAAATTGAAATATTTGGTTGCTACACCAGTGTGCACTGTGTAAAACACAAAAAGAAACATATATTGGCAGCTGGTTTATGGTATGTATCAAATTCAATAGGACACAATCAAAGAAGTGCAGGATATTGGTTCCCTCGTAGCAGTTCAATTAATCCCTTAAGGTGCATTTTATAGTAATATTAAGCCACCACAGTGAATTCTATAGGTATTAATGTACTCCTATATGCAGTCTGTAGTCATGGACTTGTGGGAAATCAGGAAATGCAGAAAGTAATTTTTTAGTCTCTGAATGAGAGTCTAGCAAAAGATTTTTGAACAGAGAAGGTAATCTGTATCTGGAATATGCATCTACTTTCATTAGATAAATCACAGACTCCTCCATGATGAAGGGAGTGTAATAAACCTTTCACCAGAGGCTGGTTGGATATTGGCCTTTACCATTGCCAGTTAACATCCGGCAGTGGCAGCAGGTGGCCAGATTAGCCTTAATTAAGGGAAATGCATATTATGGAGCCAATGCACAGTCTCCATTCCTGCTACCACAGAGAACATGTAAATAAGCCCATTGAGCAAACAGCAGGATAGCTGCAGAAGGAGAATGATTAAGATCCATTGGAAAAGTAATCTTTTTCACTTGATTATTGAAAGCCTATTTCTTTTGAATTGCCCTTTGGTGGGCCTTTCCATGACACATTAGTATCTTATGTTTTTTGACCACTCTGAAAGATCCATATAAATAGTTCTCCCACAGTTTACTTATCAGCAGTTTTCCAATTTTATTCTTTCAAAGCCTTGACCACCAAAATACTCCCTTAGCCCCTGTTTCATGAATTAGTGTAGATTCATTTCTCAGACTAACTCTCCTTCCACATGAAGTAGGAAACTAGTTATAAGGACCCCAAGTCTGTGCTTTATGACTACTGTATTTCACAGCCATTCCTGTAATATAGTACCCATCTACTTCAGTGGGTGCCAGCATATCAACTATAAACTACACTTTCCTATACTACCTGGTCAAAGGGAAGTCTCCATGAAGTCATCAGTGTTGGTTGAAGTGTGGGTAACAAAGCAGAAGGAGCAAACACAATAGGTATCTTAGCCAATTGTATTTTATATTTATTTTTGCCTCTAGACCTGCTTAGATACCATTTCATATATACAATTTCCATTTAGAGTGGAACATTGCTGCTCAGGTGTGATTTTATTCACTGAATCAAATTGTGATGAGTGATCTGGTTGTATGGTATTCCAAAGTCAGACATTTAACAACTATTAGGGTCTAGTAGCAAACCAGACTTTTTTCAAACCGAGGATGGTTCAGAGCAAAGGACGTCATGGTCTTACTACAGAACATTAGGGGTTTGCACTATGTTTGTCCACTTGATATTTGCCAGCTATCTTCATACATCATTCCTAACTGCTGCAAGCACTTCCAGTACTTTCTGATCTCAAAGTCATAAAGCTTGTAGTGGTTTTGTATTATGTCAACATAGCTAAGCTGAAACTAATTTTTCCAAAAGCACTTTCTTTGCAGAATTTTTGGTTAGATTTTGGCCCCAAGAGGGAGTTTTAGGAGACTTGGAATAAAGTAATTAAACGGTAGCCACTATGCTGTGAATGTTCATGTAGTATGCCAGGGATCATTGCAACTTGTACACATTGTCACTAATCTGCTAGTGCACATTGTTGGTGTAGGACAGCAGCTGAGCCCACAGCTTTTCCAGCCTCTGCCAGATATTTTGTTTTTTCCCTCCAGCTTCACTGAACCCTTAGCTAGGTGTATATAGAGTTTCAGGACAAAGAATACCATCTTCTTTTATATGTCATTTGCATGTCAAGGATGGTAGCAATAAGAAATAGATATGAGTTACTCGTCTTCCTAGTTCCTAGCTTGATCTAGTAGATTCCTATTTGTCATAACTTCTCTACTCCAAGATTAGATTTTTCCTCTATATATCTATCCAGCAGACCTAAAGTTATCCCTCTACTCTATAAAACTCCTATCCAATACAGTAGAGATTGACTCTTAAATGATTCTCAAATGTGCTCGTTTATATTCTCTTTCACTGCCATGACTCGATACATGCTAAGTCACCAATGTCAATTGTGCTGAGTCAGAATGTGCTTAGGTCCATCTTTGTCTTTTATACATTGTTCCTTTGAGTTCTATGTGTTCATTAGAGTGTGTGAGTCCCAGATAACATGGCACTTTAATGTAATTAACAGTATTTTTGATAGATTAAAAATGTCTACATTTCCTCTGACTTTTTCTCTTAGGTCATTGCCAGTTGTATTTCCATTTTGATAATGTTGTGTTTATTTAAATAATGTCAAAATAGTTATAATTTTACAATTAAATATTAATACATTAGCTGAAATGAAAACTAAAAGAGAAGCTCCTGTATTAACTATCATTTTAAAATTTTAAGTTTTGAAGCACCTGACTGGCTCAGTCACGAGAGCATGTGACTCTCAATGTTGGAGTTATGATTTTGAGCCCCATCTTCAGTGTATAGATTACTTGAAAATAAAATCTTAAAAAATAAAATTTTGAAATTTTTGAATGTAATATGCTATTTGGGAGTTAGTTTCCAGAAAAAGAATGATATTTGTAGATATAATTTTGTTATAATGCAATATATTTTCCCCATTTACATTTCTTATATTTATAATTAACAAGGAAAAAAATGAGTACCTAGACCCTTGAGGATTTTATATATCTCTTTGTGGCCTCATTTCAATCAAAATAGTTTCTAACAGCTTGTGGAAAAGTATTAAATCGAAGGTAGATGATAAAATTAATATACAACTGTGCACTTTGGTCAGTTGAATATTATATTACAATATAAATAAATCAAAACGCTTTTATTTTAAGATATATTTAAGCTTAAATAAATAAGCTCTCATTAACATTTGAAGAAGCAGGACCCAGGTAGTATGGAGAGTTATTTTTAAAAATTAAGAAAATCTTGGGACGCCTGGTTGGCTCAGTCAGTGGGCGTCCAACTTCGGCTCAGGTCATGACCTCATGGCTCTGGGTTCAAGCACGGTGTTGGGCTCTGTGCTGACTGCGAGCTCAGAGCCTGGAGCCTGCTTCAGATTCCATGTCTCCCTCTCTCTCTGACACTCCTCTGCTCACACTATCCTCTCTGTCTCTCAGAAATAAATAAAACATTAAAAAAATCTGTTAAAGATGTGCACTCTACAGTGTTTTTCATTTAATGGAGAGATACCCATTCTGTAATTCAGGTAGTAAAGTATTTAATAAGGCTTGTAATAAAGATGTTTTTTAGAAGAAAACACAGGAAGCAAGTTCTTTCACATTGGTCTAAACAGTATTTTTTTTTTTTTTTTCCTGTTTGCACCACTCTTCTTAGGCCAGGGCCACAAAATCTAAAATAAACAAATGGCATTACATCAAACTCAAATGCTTTTGCTCAGTGATAGATACCATCAACAAAATGAAAAGGTAATTTCCTGACTGGTTGAAGGTGTTTGTAAATCATGCATCAAAAAAGGGGTTGATATCCAAAACATATAAAGAACTTATGAAAATTAACAACAAAAATCTCTGACTAAAAATGGGCGGAAGGCTTAAATAGAAATTTCTTGAAAGAAGGCATACACATGGCCATCAGACCCATGAAAAGATGTTCAACATCTCTAATTAATTACTAGGGATGCAGATCTGATGCAGATCAGAACCACAGTATCATATCACCTCAAACCAGTCAGAATGGCTATTACCCAAAAGACAAAAACTAACAAGTGTTGGCACCAATGATAGGAATGTAAACTTGTGCAACCACTATGGAAAACCATATGGATGTTTGTCAAAAAACTAAAAAGAGAACTACTGTATTATTGAGCAATTCTACTTCTAGGTATTTACCCAAAGGAAATAAAGACATCAATTCCAAGAGATACATACAACCCTATGTTCACTGCAGCATTATTTCTAAAGGAAAGATGAATCAATAGAGAAATGTCCATGGATAAATCAGTAGAGAAGATGTAGTATGTACATGTACGCATCCTTGCTAAGTGTCTACAAAACATGCAGTCAGGTTGAAATTTAGGCATAAATGTATTTAGTTGTTTCTTTTTTTATATATCCTATTTCTGGGGTATGTTACATTGGCTCTTTCTTCCTTGTGTCTAGCCCTAGCCTCATGCCCTGTTGCTGCTGATGTCTTCCATTACCCTTCTCCTACTCCACAAATTCTTGCTTATTTCTCATGGAGAAAATTGTAGCTAGTTCTTTTATAGACTTCCTACCTAATAATTCCCTCAAGGGTTTCTCCTTTCCCCACAAGACACTTATAAATGAATTTACTAAACAAAATCCATTTCTCTGCTAGAGGAAGTTATGATGACATTTTCTCACATCTATGAATGTGTATGTCTAAATTTGTACTACTGCACAAATCCTGACAAATATCAGAAAATACTTATTTGGGTATCTCTGTCAGCCGCCACCAACCCCATTTGCTTTTTCATTCTAGCTGAACAAAATTCTTTAGAGTTATAAGATATTTTGATTAAACTTTGCTCTTCTTGTCAAATCAACAAATAGTTTACATCTTTGCTTTGTTGTCATTTCATTTACTGTTTGTTCCTACGCAGAATGTAGTTTAAGAAACTAACGCTGTTGTATTTAACAATCTGTATATATTTTCTAATATAAATGTTAAAGAGAACAAATCTGATTTCCTTCCTAAATATTTAATATATAATCCTGAACAAATGTAAAAAATTGGAAAAAATTTCTGTTTTGAAATTTAAAAATTTTCAGATTTAAATGATGCTATCTCAAAAAGAAAAAAAATAAATTACAGAAGTAATAGGTGGTATAAATTGATGGAATATCTCCTCCCCTGTTTTAGAAACAGTCTGTGTCAGTAAGTTGTTATCTTTGAGCTACAAATCTGCCTTTATCTATCCTACTTTTTGATATTGGACCTAGAACTATGAATAAAACAACCTTCTCCTGTCTCTGCTGGCTCTGTTAGTCTCTGAAAATAGATGACACTAGAAGGAGACTATATGTTAGGTGGAAGAAGAAGGGACTTGATAACTCCTGGGACATTCATGTGGTCTTCTTGTCTGTTTGTCTTTTTCTGAACATAACTGTAATGACATTTCTTCACCCTGGCAGTTCCTCCAGTAGTAACAGCTGGAGGTAGTGTGCAGTTTTTCTAATAGTAGAAGCACTAGTTTTATTGTGTCCTTTAAGAAGTATTGGCATGAGCTAGCTGGTGCCCCAAGGCTGTGTTTCAATTATTATGGTTACTCATTTATCCTGAATGTGCAAATGAAGTGTTCTGGATTGGACAATCATTTCTCATTAATTACAGTAAATAATGAGTATATTGGCTTTGCCTTGCCAAAGACCTTACCTAGGGTGAAATGCAACAAAATCCAGATGAAAAACAAAACAAAACAAAACCTTACAAGAGAAGCCAGTCACTTCATAGGGAAGGGAAGGAAGCTACTGGATTTATAGGTACATATGACAGTTAAAATGATTTTGTAAAATACAAGTTCACATTCTTTTTTCATTCAGATAACCAACTAATAGGCAATTAAGGTTTTGGTTATAAATAACAGGTAAAATTAGAAGTCTACATATGCTATATTATATAATCTTACATTTTGGAGTTTAAAAGAATTTACCAGTCACCTAATCCAACCTCTTATTTTACTAAGAGTGAAATAAGCTCCAAAGGGATTATAACTTGCCAAGATCACACAAGTGAAAAATATTAAATGAAGAATAATATAAACATGAATTTATCTTATTTCTTTTATTGACTAATTCATAAGAAAGATTTGAAAATTAAAATATCATTATCAGAATTATGTTATATAGTCATGTTATGTGCAATTACCAAGTCAGTTTATTTCTGCACTTTGAGGTGTATGTATTTTTTTAAATATACCATCACTGGTTTACACAGAGGAATAATTTATAATCCTTTCATATTTACTGTTAATAGCATTCATAAGAAAGCTGTTATCCTACAGGGGCGCCTGGGTGGCTCAGTCAATTAAGCATCCCACTTTGGCTCAGGTCTTGATCTCACAGTTCGTAACTAAGAGCTCCATGTCAGGCTCTGTATTGAAATCTCAGCTAGAGCCTACTTCAGACTATGTGTCTCCCCTCTCTCTACCCCTCCCCCGGTCACAGTGTGTGTGTGTCTCTCTCAAAAATAAGTAAACATTAAAAAAATAAAAAAGAAAGCTGTTATTCTTCAATATGCTTGCTTTCCTTAAACAAAATATATTTATAATGAAAAAGAAAACAGGCAAAAGTATCACAATTCTTCATTCAATGTTTGAAACACTAAATCCTGTTTACAGTATTTGCTGAATTATTGTTTGGTACAATATATTCCCCAGTATTCATTGTTGTAGTAAGTTACATAAAAATTGGAAGGAAATTGTAAACTTATAGACAAAGACCAACACAAACTATACTTTCTATACATTCACATAGCATTAAAAACATATATGCATATTTATAATTTTGAAGAATTACATCTGTTTACAGTATCATAAATCATTTGTTTAGTATTGCTTTGTAATTCATCTGAGTTCTAATCCTGATTTCTGGCTTCCCACTTACTGTAATTTACCTAATACTTTTGGCCTAGAATACACAGAATTAATAAATATTAATAATATTTAGTACAGTACTTGAGATATATGAAAAATACTCAATTAATGCTAACTGTTACCATGAATAGCATTATTTTTATTATTAATGCAGTTGTTAAAGTGACATAGTGTCATATGGATGTTACTAAGATGTTGGATTAATGCCAATGAACAAAACAACTCAATGATGCTGGTACTGATAAGTTTTGGAAGAAATGTTGAAGATGAAGGTGGGTATGCATGGTGTTTTGTGAAACTGTTATTTTTTACACTGCTGTCCCAGGTGCTGAAATGTGCCTGTACATCAAATCCTCCCTCAGGAGTGATTGAGAGGCAGGTGTGAGGGGGAAGGCTTGAATGACTCATTACTCCTGCCCCTCTGTTTCAGCTCTAACCTCTTGTTGTGTAATGAGATATTTTAAAGTACTGCCATTTTAAGAATTAATTCAACTTGTAAAATAATTGTGTAATAACTGATTTTTTTTTAGATTCCCTATGTGGATGGAAATCACATTTTCTTTTGTGCACAGATGCATGGTAACACACAAGTGTTGGTATGACTTTCCTGCTATTTTCTTGCTCCCTGTATTAATCTACTAGGGCTGCCATTACAAAGCACCATAAACTGGGTGGCTTACAAAACCAAAATATAGTGTCTCACAGTTCTGGAAGCTAGAATTTCTAGAACAAGGTGCTGGCAGGGTTTCCTTCTGATGCTCTGAGACAGAATGTATTCCATGCTTATCCTTTAGCTTCTGTTGGCTTGCTCATAATCTTTTGCATTCCTTGATTTATAGAAGCATCACCCTTAACTCTGTCCTCATCACACATGGCATTCTTTCTGAATATGTGTGTTTGTTTTCAAATTTCACTTTTTATAGTAATACCAATAATACTGTATTAGAGGTCTGTCCTCCTCCAGTATGACCTCATTTTAACTTAATTAACTGCATCCGTAACTCTTATACTTCCATGTAACTTCATATTAAGACTTTAGTATTTGATTTGGAGAGGGACAAAGTTTAAGCAATAGCTCTCCCCAATAATTCATGGATTCTCTGCCTTAACTAACTCTCATTTCATCCATCAGCTTCTACATTTCCCAAAATGAATGTGCTTGAGAAGAAACAGGTCATGATCAGTGGGACTAAATTCAGTCACTGTTTTATTAGGTGTTAAATTTCCCATGGAGGTTATTAGTTCAAACACTGTATTTTATAGATTCATAATCTGAGAGTAATGGAAGTAATGGAAGTTGTGATCCTCCAGATCTCAAAAGGTTAATGTAGATCTTTGTTCCAAAATAAATGCTCTCATTCCAAATTCCTTGTTTAAAGTTTGTTTAAAACCAATGTTTCCTAAATTTGTCTGACCATGACTTTTCTAGGCCATTCATATTAATCCCCTTTCCTTCCCCTCTATGGCTGTTGTAATGAAGAGGAAAGGAAAAAAAAAGTCATTCTTGCATTCAAAAAATTGTTCTGTGTTATAGTGGTCCTGAGCTATATTCCATAAGACAAAAAGGTTCTCAGTTAAAATGTGTTAGAGAAATATACAAATATTTCTTCCTTTTCTAGATTGACAAAATACCATAAAATATCAAAGAATTCAGAAGCCCCCACAGTGGAGAAACTATTTGAATCTTGCTTAAACCAACTTTCCTAAATTTACATGAAGATAAGCTTCCTTTTCTCAGGTTACTCACATTAACATCTTGAGGGACAAGCTTAAGAATCCTCTCTTAGTACATTTTCCTAATTGTTATCAGCTACTTATAGAATAATTGCAAAACCCAGTCATCAATGCAATAAAACCTTTCTTATCTATAACACAGAGTAGAAGAACAAATCCAGATAAAAATACCATTAGTTTTTCATTTTGTTCAATTTAAACTACCATTGCAAACAATTACTGAAGATGTAGCCCCTGAACATATGCGTAAATACGCTAATTTATTCTGCCTATCTCAAAATTACTCTTCGTTTTCAAAGAAAGTAAATTGATATGGATGTTAAAAATCAGTTTAATAATTGGTTAATTGTCATGGATGCACTAGCAAAAAAATAATTGGTTAATTGTTCGCCTGCAGTTCTCTGAGACATGGTTTTAAAAACTGAATCTCACATTGCTGCACAAGACAGACCATGTAAGACTGAACGTGGACATTCTAGAGTGATCAAGAACAGTTTTGTCCTTCAAAGGAAAGGTTAACATACTCATTCACTAGTCACAGATACTTATCAAATATTACCTGTTTCTTGAATGCCTTGAAAATTTTATAAGCAAGTGCTATGGACTAAATGTTTGTGTTCTCTCAGAATGCATATATTGAAGCCCAGTGTGATAACATTTAGACTTAATTGCCTTTTTGGACATAATTAGGCTTAGATGAGGTCATGAGGGCACAATCATCAGTCTGATGGAATTAGTTTCTTACAAGAAGAAACATCAAAGAGTTTCCTCTTCTCCCTACTCCCCACGTGCAGAAAAAAGAAAAGGTCACGTGAGCACACAGCAACATGTCGGCTACCTATAAACCAAATGAAGAGGACTTAGATTAAAACCCACCTTGCCAGCACCTTGATCTTACACTTCCCAGACTCCAGAACTGTGGCAAATAAATTCCTGTTGTTTAAACTACTCATTTATAGTATTTTAGTATGGCAGCTAGAGAAGATGAAGGCAGCAGTTTATACTGAGTTGAACGTTTTTTCTTTTTTTTCATTAATAGTCTAAATAGCACAGCCTGGAAAAAACTAATATTATGTACATAAAAGCCATTTTCCCTATTTACCCTACCACTTTAATAGTATTTATTGCATGGTTTTAAAATGAAGTATTTAATATGAAATGTGTTGTATAATATCTACTTTCTTGCTATTTTCGACATTAATTTCCTTATTAAGAATCACTGAAGCAAATACATGGATAGTTAGATTAACATTGATAGTAGCCTTCAATAAAAGTTAGTGGTGAGAAATTATCCTGTCTTTGCTATTCTGTGCCACATTCTTTTCTGAGGAAGAGATAGAATACAAATGAGACAGAGGGACTTTTGATTTTGAGGCAATAAATTTGTTATATATAGATGACAATGCCATGCCAAAAAAAAAAAAAAAGTAAACCTTGAATTCCAAGAGAATAATGGTTAAATATATTATTTTGGTAAACAAGCTACTGTAGAAAAGACGTACAGAATTTTAGAAAATGAGTTCTGAGTTGTCTTGGGGAGATGAACTTATAGAGTCCTATTTCTTTGGTCTTGACCCTCTTCTCCCTGTATGTTACTGCCTCCTGTTTTCTGCCTTCAGAAAGTAAGAGAGAAAAGGTCCAGAAAGTGGCTTCCTAACTGAAAGCAGTAAATCTCTTAGGACTTTTCTTCCTGACTAAAATCACCCCAGTGAGACTTGAATTTTAGTGAATATAACACAGCACTTAGCGTTTGTACCTAGATATTTATATTATGCATATTTAACATTATTTTTATATGTAATTTATTTAAAACTATGTATTAAGTGTCTACTATATATCTCCAATTACAATACAATGTTTGTTTTTCCTTTGATCAAGGAGTCATCATTTTAAATGCCTCATGTCTTTGATTGTTGAATCCTATGATCTTCTTCCTCCCCATCTCCTTTTCTATGAGGCATTTATCCTACTATCATTGACTGACTTTTTTTCTCCTTTGTTTTCATTTCTCTCCTTAGAATTCATTAGTGTTACATTCACAGCTTTTCATACAGTCTAAGCAAAATCCTAACTCTGGAAAGTTTAATTTTGGACATTACCCTTGAGGCACCTACCTTA
Source organism: Proteles cristata cristata (assembly GCA_017311185.1). Lineage (NCBI taxonomy): Eukaryota > Metazoa > Chordata > Mammalia > Carnivora > Hyaenidae > Proteles > Proteles cristata. Next base: position 178,128 of record JAESUZ010000400.1, on the reverse strand, counting down.
ATATTGTTAGAGAGAGGGAAAAATGATCTGTCAACTAGTTTTTTTTTTTTTTTTGTCAACCTGTATTATTGAGGACTAACATCAGATACATCCGTGGGATGTCCAGCAATCCCACTATACTGATTTATTCACAGCCACTTTCCCCACTCTCACAAATGACTATTTTTGTAACTTAATCTTTCTCCTATGGATTCTATTTTGCTGAAAGATAAACATAAGTTTCCATATGTCCCTGCTACTGTGTCCACCCATCTATCTATATCTACACTTCTAAAGGTCATTATCTTCCCTTCCTGGTTGGTAAAGCAAACTTTCCCAATTATGCACTACCAGATCTCATATACCATTATCTGCTCAAGTATATAGTTTCAACAGTTCTTATGGCTAACATCATCAGTTCTTTTCCTGCTAATTGATTTTTACTAGCACACAAAGATAGTTTAATAGCTCCCATTTCAAAGAAAAATGTTATCTCTTACCAGTGAATTCTTCTATAGCTAAATCCTAATGGATCTGCTCCCTTTACACTAAATTTCCTATGTTTTTATTCGTCTGTTCCTCTCCATTTTTTTCTTGAATCCATTTCAGTCAGTAACTTCATTATTTTTTTTTTACTGTGTCCAAAGAGGTTTTATTTTTTTATTTTTATTTTTTTTACAAATAGTTTATTGTCAAATTAGTTTCCACATAACACTCAGTGCTCATCCCCAAAGTGTCCTCCTCCATGCCCATCCCCCCTCCCCCCCACATCCATCAGTCCTCAGTTTTTGTCAGCATTCAAGAGTCTCTCATGGTTTGCCTCTCTCCCTTTCCCCCACCATTTCCGCCCTTCTTCTCCCCCTTGTTCCTCCATCAAGTTCCTCCTAATCCTCCTATACGTGCAAACATATGATATTTGTCCTTCTCTGCCTGACTTATTTCGCTCAGCATAACCCCCTCAAGGTCCATCCATGTTGCTAGACATGGCCAGATTTCATTGTTTCTCATTGCCATGTAGTATTTCATCATATAGATAAACCACATCTTCTTGATCCATTCATCTGTTGATGGACACTTAGGCTCTTTCCATGTTTTAGTAACTTCATTATTTTTACCAAAACAGCCCTTGAGTCGGCCAACAATTGCCTCCATATTGATAAATCATATGGTTCATTCTTAGCCAAATCAACATTTGGTCCTCCTTTGAAACTTTTCTTTTTCCTTCTCTTGAGTTTTTGTACATATATTATTTTGGCTCTCTTTTTGTAACTTTAATAGATTTTTGATGATTGTTTTCAACTTCCAAAATGTTAAATACTAATTTGATCATACTATATTACATACTTTGTTCCTGTTATCTGTGACTCCAGGATAACATAAAATAATTCAACGTAGAAGCCATGATTTTTTCTCATATTTTCATCATTAGCCCTTACACTGAGGGATGAGTGAATGATCTCTCTCATTGATCTCAATGATCTTTCTCAGAAAGTGAATTATTTCCCTTCTAATTCTTACCTTGAAATCCCAACCAAATTGCTTGATATCTGTTGCAAGTGACTTTTAACCTAATTTTCATACCATAGTGCAGCTGATTATAATGGCATAACAAGACCAATTATTTTAGGTTTTAATTTTCTGTTATGTAATGCCATAAAAGGCACATAATTTTTAACTAAATATATAGAATGTAGTTCATCTATCCAAGTCCCTTCATCTCTTACCTGGAAGATAACTGTTTTGAGAATCTAGTCTTTGCACAAAGGACAGAAATACTTTACCATCTATAAAATACATAATCCCTGGAAGTTAATCATGCTTACTTATTGGTAATATAATGTTGGCACTTTGTTAAATGAAGTTCACTAAATAATAGATGGTACTTTGTTCAAGGCAGGTATTCCTCTTGTTCCTATGCATTCTCCACACTCCATAAAATCATGTACTTTTTTATGACTCCAGTGTTCACTAAGCAAAAATATCATAAATATTATCCTTGTTTGACTTTCAACTATCAGAATCAAATTACACTATTCCAAGTACTCTACACTCAAGTAAACTTTTATATAGTATACGAAGAAAATAAATGAAACTGTATGAGTGACTTCATGTCAAAAGAAAGGAAAAACAGGAAGATATTTCTGTATATGCACTGGGATAATTCTTGAAAAGATGGAGCACTGGTTAGAGAAACCCTTAGAAAAATTTAAAGTAGAACTTAAATTTACCCTTCATATGTTTATATTAGTAATATAAAATTATTTTCTCTTTTTTGACAATGTAATACAAAGTGCTTGAATTTGTACTTAACACATCCATATAGAAACATATATATAAATAAATGGTTTAGTGTGGTACATATAATGTGTCGATAAAAATATATGCCAGTCTTGATTTAAATAATAATTTTAGACTATCTGCAAATGGATAAAGATACTGCTTCTAAATAATTGTGGATAATCAGTCTATTATTGAGACATTTTTAATGGTCTTGGTACTTTCTTAAGTTTATTTTTTATTTTTTTAAGTTCATTTATTTTTGAGAGAGAGAGAGAGATAGAGTGCGGGGGGGGGGGAGGACAGAGAGAGATGGGGAGACATCAAATATGAAGCAGGTTCCAAGCTCCAAGTTGTCAGCACAGACCCCAAAACAGGACTAGAACTCACAACCACGAGATCATGACCTGAGCAAAACGTCAGACACTTAACTGACTGAGCCTCCCAAGTACCCCTGAAGTTTATTTGTTTATTTTTAGAGAGAGAGAATGAGCAAGGGCAGGGGAGGGGCAGAAGTGAGAGAGATTCTCAAGCAGGCTCCATGCTTTCAATATAGAGACTGACACAGGGCTAGATCGTACACACTTCAAGACCATAAACTGAGCCAACCAAGAGTCTAGTGCTTAACTGACTGAGCCACCCAGGTGCCCTTGGACCTGGTACTTTTAAAAGCACTGGAAAGGCATTTTGTCATTCTTCAGTTTGGATTTACCTATTATTTTCTCACTGCTATACTGGAATTATGGATTTTGCAGGGAGAGTACTGCAGATGCAAAATTGTGTTTTCATTGTTCTTAGGAAGAGTACATGCTGTCAACACAATGTATTATTGATGATGTTAAACGTGGTCATTTGTTAAAGTAGTAACTGTCAATTTTCCACTGTAGAGATACTACAGGCAGAGAGGACAAAATAATTCAGATCCCTAAAATAGGAATTTGACATATATATAAAAGAAAATGCAAGGATGTGGATGGAAAGGAGTCAGGCAAAACAAAAAAATAATGCAGCATGAATTTTTAAAGCACAGGGGATAAAAGGATAATTCCAAGTAGGGGTCTTGTGAGAATGTTATGGTCTTTAGTTTTTACTTTACCTTTAATGTAGAAACATTGCTATGTTTTCCGAAGATTACTTTGGCTGTAGGTGAGATAAGCTTAGTTTGGATTAGAGTGACTAGTAATGGTGGTGTTGATAACTAATCATATTCTTGGTATATTTTGGAGATATAATCAACAGTCAAATCGATTGGATATGCAGTGTGAGAAGAAACTGAAAGACATAGATCTTTTTGGTATGGGCAGTAGGAAGAATAGAGACTTAGAAGACCTGGAGTGAAAAAGTATAATAGGATAGGGTCAGTCATTTGGTTTTGAGAATGTTTAGATTCAGTTAACAATTAGACACACAACTGGAGATCTTGTGTATGTGGTTAGATATAAGAGTTACATAAGTCAAGTCCAAAGATTTACATTCATAAATTATTATTATTTGGGTATGATAAGTGTTATTTTTTTAAAATTAATGTTTTATGTTTATTTTTGAGAGAGAGATAGAGACATCATGAGCAGGAGAGGTTCAGACAGAGAGGGAGACACAGAATCTGAAGGCAGGCTCCAACCTCTGAGCTGTCAGCACGGAGCCTGATACAGGGCTCGAGCCCACAAACTGTGAGATCATGACCTGAGCCAAAGTCGGATGCTTAACATACTGAGCCACCCACACACCCCATGATAAGGGTTATTAATGTTTGCCAATATAGATAGTTTAATAGTTTTCTCTTCCCCCAAATCATAAGGATTAAAAACACTCTTGTTGACTTCAAGTTAGGTATCTCCAAATGATTTCTGTTGCCAAGAAAATGGGAATAGGAAAGATGTGTGTCACCTTTGGTAAGAAATATTCAAGGGTGAAGAAATAATTCTCCAAGTTATCTTTCTAAGTTCAAGCATACCTTACAACTTCATTCTAAAATGTTGGCTTCTCCTCAAGTGAGCCTAAGTCTCAGAGTAACTATAAGTAACTACATTGTGAATGCGAAATGAGAAATAAAAGTAAAATTTATTGTATTAGGTCATTTGAATTGGAACTTAATACACCTGATTAGCTAATATAGATGCCGTTTAAAGAAAATAATTTAAATTTAATGGGATTACCGAGGGATGAAGTAAAGATAAAAAGAGAAGAGTTTCAAATACAGAATTCTGAGATGCTCTAATATTTGGAAGATAAAACGATAAAAATAAATTGAGGTGGGAAAACTTAGCAATCAGTTAAGCAACTGTACCTACAAAATCAATATATAGTGATATATTGTAGCTCTTCAGAGCTATATGATTTTTCTTTGAATATTATAGTTTTACAAACTTCAGTGATTCTTTATAAAATCTTAATAACTGCTACAGAGATTTTATTCTCTCCCAAAGAGAGAGTATTTCTGACAAAAATACTAAAGAGGAGTTATAGAGTTTAACAAAAGATCTTTACCAAAAATAGGCAATCTGTTAGTTTGCCATTTGCAAACATGGGTTCGTAAGGTGAATTTTGGCAAGTCTAACATACCAGTACCATTATTCCTAGAAATTTGATGTTGAAGACACACTTAACAAAAGATAAGACAATAAAATAATATAGAATGGGCAGAATAACTTACAATTTAAAAGTTATGACCAGAGCCAACATATATGGGTTCATATTCTGGTTCTACCTTTATCATCTGTGTGGCTTGGCATGATTCTTAACATGTCTGTGTCTAATTTTCTTCATGCAAAATAGAGAGAAACAGTGATATCAACCTTCTCTGGTTGTTTTGAGGATTAAAAAATTATAGACGTAAAGTGCTTGGGAAAAAGTCACTCAGTAAGTGCAATTTTGTTCTAGCCGTTACTCTCATTTTTAGGCATTGGCACACATTATAGATATCTAAAATTTTAACTGGGTACATATTACTTCTGCCTCCATTCCTAAACTCATATAGATCAATGTGGCTCAAGAAAGTCACAGATATTTACTGACTGGTCACATTTTAAGTTTATTATTACTAACCCTCAATGATATCTTAATGTTGCTTAGAAGTTACACTTTTTTTCTTAAACCATTCACTTTTACACACTCCTTGATGAGTTTTTCACCATTTCTTTTCTTTCCTCGAACTTTTAATGTCTCTTATATTACCTCCCTCTCAGCTGATTACCACACTCTATTTACCTGAGAAAATATAAACTATCAAATGAGAACCCACCTATTGCCTCCACAAGCCTACGAAACTACTTTCTTCTGGTACCATATGTTTTGCTTTTCTTTTGTTCTTATAGATAAACTGATAATGCATCTATTTATGGCCAACCCTTCATTTATACCCCAAAGACCATTATCTTCCACCTACTCAGTGATATGGTTCCAATAATCATTCTTTCCAAATTTTACCAAACTTTAATTTATGTGTCTTTCATTTCATCTTGTTTCTGTATTTCATTTTACATCTATATCTATATATTATCTATATATTTATATACCTATATGTCTATGAAGAGAACAGATAGAGAGACAAGAGTCAGTTTGGTAGATTGTTGGAGGAAGAGCATAAATAGAGTTAGTCTAAGAGCTAATTAGAAGAGAAGAATTAGAAATGGAATTAGGTGGAAAAAGCAACTTATCTAAGGAATTAATCTGCAATATGAAGAAACCCAGCTTGATATCTGGAGAGTAAATGTGATTGAAAAAAAAATTGTTTTGAAGATGATAATATAAGGGCGCCTGGGTGGCTTAGTCGGTTAAGCGTCCGACTTTCTCTTAGGTCATGATCTCGCGGTTTGTGGGTTCGAGCCCCGCATCGGGCTCTGTGCTGACTGCCAGCTCAGAGCCTGGAGCCTGTTTCAGAGTCTGTGACTCCCTCTCTCTCTGACCCTCCCCTACTCATGCTGTCTCTCTCTCTTCTAGAAATAAATAAAACATTAAAAAAAAAGATGATAATATATATTGTCTTACGGTTTGTCATACACATTATGGATTCACTGCCCATAGCAGTAGATATGTTATAAAATAACAGAACTTTTTTGTTTAAGACACTTTTTTCCTGCTTAGTAATTTTTGTTTTTTGTTTTTATATTTTTTATTTTTGAGAGAGAGATAGAGACAGCATGAGCAGGGGAGGATCAGAGACAGAGGGAGGCACAGAATCTGAAACAGGCTCCAGGCTCTGAGCTAGCTGTCAGCACAGAGCCCGATGCGGGGCCGAACCCACGAACCGCGAGATCATGACCTGAGCCGAAGTCAGACGCTCAACCGACTGAGCCACCTAGGGGCCCTAATTTTTGTTTTTTATAATGCGTCTAAATCTGACTGTCTGAATGAACAATGAAAACATATGCTTTTAATCTTGGACTTTTGGAGTTTATTTATTCATTTTGAGAGAGTGTGCATGCGAGTGGGGGATGGAAAGAGTGGGGGGTGGAGAAAGAATCTTAAGCAGGCTCCACATTGATGGTGTGGAGCCTGATGTGGGGCTTAAACGCCTGAACCATGAGATCATGATCTGAGTTGAAATCAAGAGTCAGATGCTTAACCAAGTCACCCGTAATTTGGACTTTTGATTTTTGTTCTCCCTTGTGAAAATCCCTTGAGTAATTAAAATTTAGTAATATGAAGTGATTTGTCTAAAATCATAGGATTCATTAAAAATATCAATTGATGTGTATATTCTTCCTTTAAGAAAAGTGTAAGCTTAGACACTTGACATAAAATAAAAGAATCAATAGGTCTCTGTTGAGATTGGAGTTAGATTGTAGATATTAGGAGATGGAATTTAAATCTTATACACCTTTAAATATGGTGATACGGAGATCAATTAAGGCAACATAGGAAAAATTAAGGGACTCAAGGGACTAAAGAGTTAGATTTTGATAAAATGTAAACATAAAGTAAAACTGAAAAGAAAATAACCTGGCTATTTAGAGGGAGAGAAAACCTTTGTTGGTGAAATATAATCATTTTTATAGGTTGATTATGTTTTTGGAATACGCTAAGCAAATTCTTGTCTCAGTGACTCTATTTCTATAGTGCTCTTCTACAGAAGGCTTTCAACTTTCTCTAACATTCTTCTGTAGATCCTTTAAAACTCATTCCTTCATATCACTTAGGTATCTGCTCAACCCTATGTTCAAAACTAAAATTCCTCTGCTGCTCATTCAAAACCAATCATTCTATATCCCATGCTGTATTTTAAAATCTTCCTACCATAAAGCATTTTACAAAAATATAAGCATGCATACATACACAAAAGTGTGAATAACTGTGTGTATATACATCTTCATATATATAATATATAAATACATAAACTATGTAATCTATAAATATATAGTTATATATTGTATATACCTAAAATTGACACATGTAAGTAACTATATTATGTGAAGTTGCTAATATGGTTAGGAAGGCATGGTCTAATTTTCCCAATTTCCAATTTGTACTCTAATTTTATAATTGCAGTAAGTTGACTCTTCAGTTACTGTAAGATGATCATTTTATGAATTTTCCTTGTATTTTGCTTAATGAAACATTTTTCAATATTAAGTATGCTTAGATTATTTAAAATAAATAGAAGTTTTAAAAAATTAATAATAGAACATTTCTATTTCAATTTTGTTCCTAATCCTTTGGGTCCCTAGGTCGGATATGATAAAATAATTTTTTAAAAGTGTTTATCTTACAGTGAATTTGAACTTAAGCCATAGATCCCCAAAATGTTAAATAATCTGAAATATTAGGTAATTGATATTATCAAAGTACTTGACAATGGTCAGAACAAGGTATTTTCTAAACTAAGTCCTTGGCTAGGCAAAAAAATTAATTACAACACAATATATTTAAACTTACATAATATGATTGCTGTTCAGGGGATTATATATACTGTGTTGATGACAAGCACTGCCTTCAAAATATGTAAATAATACCTGTTCTATACAAACTGGTAATTTATTCAGAAAATAAACACAGCATACAAATTTTCATTTCATAAAAATCTGTATTTCTTCAAATGTGATGTGATCATGCCAAGGTAATTATTTAGTGTAATTAGTTTTTCAATTTTCCAATTTTTACCATAATTATATTTGAGTGCTTTTTAAAGAAATGCATGAGACTGTTATAATGAGTGCTTAATAGAATCTTGAGATATTCTTCACAGTATCTAATTCATAGCTGAGGAGGAAAATAAGAATTTAGGAAAATAAATCACCATACTATAATATAATTTTATATATTAGAGGTTGCTCTTCTAGCAAGAGGGTGGGAGTCAGGACTGTCTTCATACCAAGTCTTCTTAATTTTTTTCTTTTACCATCAGAGTGAAGTATTATTTACATGGGAATTACTAAGGCATTGACTGTTGTTAATTAACTAAATTCCATGCCAGTACCTCCCTATGTGCAAAAGATGAGACTAAGCATAGTGATTTTCAACTATGAAAACAAAATGTCTCCACTGTTACTCATATTGGGAAGCTTAAACACATGTGGGGAAAAATAATCTGATAGGTTTGACAGTGATAAGTCACAGAGTTAATGCTATGGGAGATAAATTTTAGTCTAAGCACGGATGGATTTCAAACATATAAAAGGACTTGGAGTAGAGTACAGCAATGAAAGGTAATTCACATGCTAGTGCAAGACTTTAAAATTATATCCACATTTCCAGAGTGCAAAGTGAGAGGTAAAGAGTGGTATCAGAGGTGAAACTGGAAGAAAATAACCAGGATCAAAGTGGTCACTGGGTGATACTTTTTTGTGGGTTGGGGGGAGGGTGACACTTTTGAAGCTTAAATTTCATCTGCAGATAATAGGTTGTGCTGTTTACTCTTTTCAATTTAATGTATTTTACTGGATTTAAAATAAAGAATCCACACTTAATAAGATTGTGTGCTTCTTGTAAAAATTAAATAATAAAAGGCATATAATCACATATATATAATTTTAAATAATTACTTTGATTTTCCAAATTCACATGAGTATAATAATCAACAGGTTATTCTTCATACAAGTTATTATTATCCATTCAAATGTATACACAATGTTTTCCATAGGCTTAAATAAAAACATTGTGTGTGTGTTTCTACGTGTGTGTGTGTGCGAGAGAGAGAGAGAGGCAGAGAGAGGTTGGGCAACTGTGTCTGTGTGTGTGTTAATTTTTAAGGTGATCTTTTGTAAAAGCTTTTGAACAGATTGTATAATTATAATAAAGATTTATAATAACCGTCCAACATTTTATGGAAGATGGATATGGCTTTAACAAGTACAAAGGAAGATAAACTTTTTTGAAAACACAGTTAAGAACTACTGTTTCCAAGTGGGATCAAGTAGCTAATGGAGGATCAGTGCTTAGAGAAAAACAACTAACATTTAATAAAATTTAGGCATTTGCAATTGGAGAATTACGGTGGTAATGAGAATGCCAAGGATTAAGGCACCAGATAAAGGAAAAAATCCAAGAGTTTATCTGATTTCTACAGCTCCTTTAACTGCTTATGAATATGTCAGAGTGGTGGCAGAAAGCTAAGACTTTGGGACTATAAAATCCATGGAAACCAATTGCTAAGAATGACAAAACTAAGGAGAGTCGCATGGATACAATGGCCGTGGCCAGGTTTCGCCTCAGTAACAATTGCAGATTCTTAAGTTAATGAGGTAGGAGAGTAAAATCTATGCAATTTCTGTCCCTGAAAGATTAATTGTTTGAGACTTGAATTTCCACTTTAAACAACTAGAAAACTGGGCAATATACATGCAACCATTGCATTTAGATATTTGATACAGTCAGTGCAAGACTGTGATCTGAGAGGAGGAAAATCAGTGAGATGAACCTCACCATTGCTGGCTGGCAAAGGGGGAGGACACAAGAAGAGTCCAATAATTTTGGTGACGTGAGGAGATCTAAATTTAATTCAAGGGAGAATGTGTCAGCTCAAGTTTGTGAGCAGAGTACTGATGACAAGGAAATATTCAGGAAAAGAACTCCAAATATCTGCTTACAAGTCCTTTCTGTGTTTGACTGAACACTAAACTTGACATATGCCAGGTGCGACTTCCAGAAGTCAGACAAAGAACAGCTACCATAGAAAAGAAAATTTGTAGGAAGCTGTAACCTGGGAAGTTTTTTCAGCTCTCTCAGGGCTGGAAATCATTCATATTTACTATGCAGATAGGAAAAATGTTGTTGCACATATGAAACATTTAGTAGATACTCCCAAGGATTCCCATCGTTTTAGAGGGATTAAACTACCCTTAGAATAGAGACCACTCTAGAATCATTTAAGAAAAAAAAAAAAAGCTTTCAAATAAGCCTCAAAAAGATCAAGCTGATATACAAATATCACAGTAAATAGTGTATGCTATATAGGTAAAATAAGAGCCTTTTGTTGTACTATTAGAATATATTAACATTTATCGGTTTCTGCCATTATGAATAGGTTCTGTAGGCAAAGATCTAAACAAACCTAATAAAGACTTTTAAATTTAGGTGGTTCACCTTAGAAATTTGTTCTTTCTCTTTCTGTACTGCATTCATATTTTACCCAATTTTTCATACCTGTTTTTCTCCTGTCAGTCTAAATAAAACCAATGCTCTTTTAAAAACAAAAATCCGTACTCCCACAAAAAAAATCAACCACAGTTACATCTCTGTACTTTTTTATAAGCTGCTCTGTTATTTTCAGAATCATAAATATCAATTATAGCAGGGGTAGCAACAGCTGGTGATCTTACTGCTATTGTCTCTTTTGCCTCTATTGTGGGCTCTCTGGCCCTGTTTTTCTCATCTCTAATCATGCAGAACTTTTGGTGAATGATAATTAACACATTGATGAATATATCAAAAGAGGTTAAAATTAGGGTGGTAGTAGGCAGTGTTTACTCCCACGTTAGCTAATTTTCTTTTGAATTGAGATGCAGCGTGTACAATAAATGCAATTGAAATTATAGTTCTGTTATCTCTCAAATATAGTGTGACAAATTTGATTTTTGAAAGGTTAGAAAAAATGCATTGATATGAATTTATATTTTTAAAGGTCAGAAATATCCTTTTAGTTATTTTTCATAGCAGTAAATAAGATGATTACTTACTACTTAAACTTTGCAAATCAGAGTTTCTTTGGAGAAAATGTAAAGTGGTGGGAATTTATTTTAAAAGTATACATATTATATAACATGTTTATTAAAGTCTCCTCATTCAGCATTGTGTTGGCTATGAATTAAGAGGTTCTGAATAATAGACACATACCAACACAGTATGTTTGTTAGGACAGTTAGTTGCCTAATCAATTACACAAACCTAATTTTGCTTGCTTAGATGTTTTATCTAAAAAGAAAATCCACTCAGCTTATGATCTTCTCTCAAGAAAATTTTATTTTTTGGAAAGTTAAGATATATATATATATATATATATATATATATATATATTCCACAGAAAAACCACAATCCTTAAAGGAAAAAATGTTTTTAGCAATATTCTGTATTGTTAAAAGAAATATTATTCTGAAGAAATAACCTCTGAGTAGAAAATGTATTATTTCAAACCCCCTTTAAACCACTTACTAGTTGTTTCATACTGAACAAATTAAATGGAGGTAATACTCTGAGTTAGTATAATAAAAATTAAAAGTAGTGCAATTAAAGAATCTCATTTATAGAGGATACTTTATAAACATGCATTACATTTTTGCTGTCATTTTGCAAATATGGAAATAATTATTTTATAATTATAATCCAATAAAGTACATCTTCTATAAATTTGACCATTTTTAAAACAGGGTATGAAATATAGCTATGTATAAGTATGTGAATATATAAAGTATCGATTAAAATGAATGCTGATATATCAAGAGTACATATACACAAATATATGCACAGATACATTTCTTATTGAACAATAGGAAGCCTGAATACCTTTGTCTAGTGTCAAACATCTTCTGGTTGAAAACACATCCATCTATTACCAGAAGTCAATTTAAAAAAATAGCACTTTTTTTATTTAGACAATAAGAATGTAATGTACATACCTACTGCAATAATTTATCTGCCATTTAGATTTTTCATATTTACATTTTTCATAATTAAAACTATCCCAATGATTCTAAAACTTCTCAGAATTCATTTTACCCAAATTGTAGCCTTTATTTATTTTATTTATTTATTTTATTTTATTTTATTTTATTTTATTTTATTTTATTTTATTTTATTTTACTATTTTATTTTAGAGAGAAAGTGTAACCAGGGAAGAGGGGTAGGGAGAGATGAAGAGAAAAAAAAATATGTGTGTGTATATATATAATATTATATGCTATAAATTATACATACACTATTATATATTCCCACTATATATATATATATATATACATATGCTATTATATATTGTGATTAAGAGCTTTGTTTCCATTTTTTCTATAAGTGTTGATGTATCCCTCATTGAGTACATTATATCCATTATTTCTTGAAGTAAAAGAGAAGGATAATGGAAAAAAATGTATATACACTTTCATACCAAAACATTTTTATCTTTTCCAGCTATGTTGCCATTTATCCCATCCTGGCTTTCAAGATGGCTTTGTTTCTCTCATTCTAAATCAAACATCAGTGGTCATTTTTATTCTTTGTTTTTACTTTTTTTATTTAATAAAGGTTTCTAATGTTCTATTTATTTTTGGGACAAGAGAGAGGCAGAGCATGAGAAGGGTAGAGGCAGAGAAAGAGGGAGATACAGAGTCTGAAGCAGGCTCCAGGTTCTGACCTATCAGCATAGAACCCAACTCAGGGGCAAACCCACAAATTGTGAGATCATGACCTGAGCTGCAGTTGGACGCTTAACCAACTGACCACTCTGGCACCACGTGGTCATTTTTATTCTAATAATATATAATAATATGAACCCTATAGAGATGAGTTATTACAACCTAATTAAACAATCTGAGACATGACGTTAAGTACAAAATGAATGGTAAAAACCATGTTTTAAAAGTTCAGAGAGGAAAGTGATCTCTGTTTCTCTCTATAATGTCAAGTTTTATTTCTAAATGGCAAAAGAAAAAAAAGAAATAATTTAGCTTAAAATTAACTCAAAAAGTATCAGAGTTGAATTGTTTCCTCTATGGTAGTTTAGGATTGAGATTAATTTCACCCTAAACTATTCATTTCACCTGAAAACTTTCAAAGAAAGGTTTCACCTTTGTGGCATGAGAGTTTTACTGCTGAACTTTAAGAAAAACAGTCACTCGGGCACCTCGGGCATCAGTTGGTTAAGCATCAGACTTCGGCCCAGGTCATGATCTCTTAGTTTGTGAATTCAAGCCCCATGTCGGACTGTGTGCTGATAGCTTTGAGCCTGGAGTGTTCTTCAGATTCTGTGTCTCCCTGTCTCTTCCTCTCCCCTGCTCACATTCTGTCTATCTCTTTCAAAAATAATCATTAAATCTTTTTTAAAAAATGAAAAATAGTCACTTCTGTAGTTTCTCCATAGGGTATATCTTTTGAATGTCACTGGAACAGGCATAAGACATTTGATTATATCTTGGCTTTCAGATTTTTCTAGTAAATTCCATTACCTCTCTCCTGAGATAACCAACCACCTCTCAAGAGATCTTATTTGAACTACATTGATATATTACTATCAATGTACATTTTCCTTGAAACTTCCTTGAAATTGTAGTGTACAGGAAATTTCAATACAGAACATCTTGCCACATGTCAGTCTTTAGTTGAAAGTTTCAAAAGGTGGCTGGCAATTCAGGTTTTTTTCTATTTCACTGAGTTGTAGGTAATGATCCAATAAGGAAAACAACTTGTATTGACAATTCTATCATTGGCAGATGTTGTAAGTAGAGTGACATATTTTATGATTTTTTTTAAGAGTAAACAAATGAAACAAAATGTTAAAAGGAAACAAATTTTTTAAAGGAAAAGCTATACGTTCTGACCAAAAAAATTATCCAGTATGAAAAAAAACAAAGACCTTGATACTGTTTATTATTTGATTTTTTAATTTATTTATTTTTGAAGAAGAGAGAGTGTGAGTGGAGAGAGGCAAGGAGACGGGGGGAGACACAGAATCTGAAGCTGGTTTCGGGCTCTGAGCTGTCAGCACCAGAGCCCAATGTGGGGCTCAAGCCCACTAACCTTGAGATCATGACCTGAACCGAAGTCTGGCACTTAAACCAACTGAACCACCCTGGTGCCCCTATTATTCCATTTCATATGTAAAAGTAGCATTTATATAGAGAAGAACATATAAATATCTGTATACACACAGATACAGACATATAAAGTCCTATACTTAACAGTTGGGAAATGCAAGAATGCTTAACTACATTTAAAACTGAAGGGATCAAATGGTGAGGTATAATATTTTATAATCCATTTTATATCTTTCTCTAATATTTCAATTTTCTTAATCCACTCACAAATATAAATACTATTATTATTAGAAACAAGTAGAGTTTATCCAGAACATAGATAAAGGGCATTTTTTAGTCCTTTTTAACATAACACTATGCTTTCAAAACAAAAGTTGCATTTATTTCAGCAGAAATCTTAGAATCTTTGGTTCCCTGAACTTGATGTTAGTAGAAATTATTACATTTCTGTAATAGACTAATTAAATCAGAAGCACAAATGAAAAAATAAATGTTCAAGTACAGACAATTTTATGAATGCTAGTAGCTAATTTAATTTTGATACTTAAAAAAAAAGCCTGTATTTCTATGTCCTTTAAATAATCTCCTCCTGTTTTACATCTCACAGCTAGAGCAAAAACTTATCCTAGGCATATATTAATGTTTTGAAAGTATTTTTAAAAATTTCAATTAAAGTGTGTATATATATTTTTATATAGTAAAATGTTTCCCAAGAAGTTTATAGATGGATTATTTATACAGGTCTCATGTGTAAAATTAATTTAAATTAGAAAATAATTATTAAGTTTACCATTTATAAGATAGTTTCTAGGCCGCTTTTAGAATAATTTTAGATGCAAGCTAGTTAAATTACTGAAATAAATCTAACTTTATATTTTGTTCCAGTGATTTTGTCTCCATACTTTCTATTTCTATTAAATGACTATTAATAGGTTCACAGCATAAATACATGTTTATGATTTTTGGCAAAAAGTGCCAGGATGTGGAGCTGTGAAAGGTGATACTGGTTTTGTATCTTCCATTTATTTATTTATTGCCTCTGGCAACCAGGTTCAGTTCTCTGGGATTAGGATCTTTGAGAATAGAATATAAGACTACATTCTCCTAAATATTCTAGGATTCCAAATGAAATTAAACAAAATTTAAATTTTGCTTGAGTGAATTTAGAATCAAATATACTTGAACATACTGGGACAAGATAGTCTCTACATAATTTTACATAATAGTCTGAAAATGTGACTTTTCAGCAACTTATATTTAATACAGTCTTGAAGATAGATGAGAGTTGCTTGATTATAATTTAAACTAAATTTTCCCCAAAGTAAGGCCAACTTATAAATGAGAAAGTAAAGAAAGGAATCACACATAGAAAGAGCAAGAGGATTAAAAGATGAAAGGAGTATCAGGCATTTATGGAGAAATTAAATGTCACTCTCAGCACAACAGTTGTACAGCTGAATTAATTAAAATTTTGACATTAATGATCACTGTAGAAAATCTATTATTTTCCTGAACCATTCTTCTCATGAATTTTTCTATGAAAGTTGAATATGTTTTAATATTGCTTACCAAAATTGTTATTAAGATGCCATGGAATATATTTTTAAATGGTATTTGAAGAAATAGTAATTAACTTCAGCAAGAATAATGCTGCTTTATCATTACATTTTTATTCATGGGATTTCTGTCACTATCCATGCTATTTCTGTCAGTTTCTGTACTGAGTACCCATTCTGTCATCTTGCTAAGATAAGTATAACTTAGATATTGACTCCAGAATTAATTTTTTTAATTAAAAATGTTTATTTGGTTATTTTTGAGAGAATGGGGGGCACAGATAAAGGGAGACCGAGAATCGCAAGCAAGCTCAGCACTGTCAGCACAGCGCTGGTTTTCCCAGAAAAACTGAGACAAAGCATAAAACAAACAAGCAAACAAACAAAACCAGAACTCTGTGCTTTTAAATATAGGTATTTCACTACAAAGTTAGCCACTATAATATTCTGAGAACTTTCCACCAAGTGAAATTACTGATTAAAAGAGAAATAATGGCAATGAATTCATCTCACTCTGAAAATTTTAATTGTTTATATTGCCAAATGGCATGCCATATTTATTTGGCTTCAGGTTGGCTAGAAAAATAGCAAACCAATGTACTGGATATTTTGAATTCCATTTTTATATTGATAACTGATGTAAAGTCATCTTATCACAATTTTTGACTGCAAAAAATGTCCTCAATAAAATATTGATTTATTAAATTATTAACTCTTGTGCTTGGCATATTCATCCACAAAATGATGACATACTATAATTTACTTCTGAGCTCACTTCAGTTATAATTTTCAGATAGTTACAGTTTTGGATATAACTATAGATAGACAAATAGAAATAGTTTTGTAACTTAAGTCCATCAAACAACTATTATCTTTCTTCCTTAAAAAGTCAATGAATTTCTACCTCACCTCATGGTCACATTGTTATTTGAATATGAAATTGTAGAAAAAGATCCCCCTTCCCCTGACCAAATCTGAAAACCTGACAAACACATACATGTTCACATAAAAACATGCACCTTTTTTCTATTATTTGTTGTTGTTTTCTATTATTTGTTGTTGGGCCATAGGATGATTGGAAATGGAATTACCACATAAAATATTGTAGTAAAATTTTCATAATATGTGAAAGATGAATAATAAATATATCTAGAAAACATTGTAATCAATTGTAAACCAATTAGAATTAGAGAGCAGCCATGTTATTGAAAGTTCAGCTTGTAAAGGGAGCTTTACATGGGAGAGTAATATGTACATTTAATCATAGTTGAGAAAAATGGCGCTAGAGTGCTTTTTAAATACAAGAGATTCACCCTGGGAACAATAGAAATGGACTGGGTGTGTTTTTGACTATTACAGTGGTTTGGAAAGAGAAACACTATTGCCATTTACTGGGCATGTCCAAGATGATTAATTTCTTACAATGAATCAGAGAGATTGGTGAAATGAATTGTCCTGTTTAAATTGGCAATAATGCTTTCTTGAAAAACATTACTGTATGTAAAAGCAGCAACAACAATGACAACAATAAAAATACCTAAAAATAATTTTAAAATAAAAACTGGGACCAGCACAAATCCTGAAAGTTTCACTATTAAATCTAATTGATTACTTAAATAAATTGAAAAGCAAACTTAATCTATGACTTATATAATTTAATATTTTAAAATGATATCAGCTCTTCTTAATTTAAATATATACAAATGTAATCCAATTATACTGGAAATTGAATAATTTTTGAAAACTAAAAATGCTTTTCTAATCTTATCTGATAAATTTAATAAGTATCTTGTTTGAAGTAATATGTCAACAAAAGCAAATTACCAATTTTCAAGTGCTAAGATATAAATAACTATTTTAAATATAGTACCAGTATAACAACAGCATAAATAAATGTCACATTTCCTACACTAGATGCTATACAAGTTGTCCCCATATTATACTGTCTATTATAATACTTGATATGCATTGTAATAGACTATTTTCTATATATTAGCCCATGATAAAACATAAAATTATTTATCTTTGTGATTAAAAAATAGTGTTAAAAATAATAATTCTAAAAATAATTGGAAAAAATGACTGAATAGGATCATAGACTTGATAAATGTTACAGGGTCTATAGTTTCTCCACCCCCTTTTCACATGTCAAAAAAATATAAACTCAAGTTTTCCAACCTGGCCTAGTGCTATGCTGATCAAAGGAATATTTAGAGAAGAATATTTTCCTATATCGTATGAAAAATGAGTGAATTTATAGAGGAAAATATTACATTCTAACATCAAAATAAAATATATTCTAGGCACCTGGATGGCTTAGTCTGTTAAGCATCTTACTCTTGATTTAGATTCATGTCATGATCTCAAGGCTCACGATGTTGATCCCCATTGGGCTCCATGCTGACAGTGGGGAGCCTGCTTGAGATTCTCTCTCTCCCTCTCTCTGCCACTCCCACCCCAAGATAAATAAATTTTAAAAACAAAGCTAAATAAAATAAGATATTCTGTGTGAGACAATAATACCTAAAAATTACTTTAATGAATAAATATCTAGAAGAAAAATTAGTTGACTCATGCATTATTCAGAAAATAAAATTCCTAAATAAGAACATATATTTAAGACCAAAATATTTCATAATTTAAAAAGTTCAATCTACATAAGAGAACAATCTTTAATCGAAAGAAATAAAATATTAAAAAGAAGATTTTTATAGGAAATATCACAGAAAAATCACAATATAAATGTATAAGAAAACAGCAAGTCCACAATATAAGAGTTGCAAAATATTAAAAATGGAGAAGTTTCAAAGTAATAATTCTAACCAATTTTAATAACATGCAGAAAAATTTCAACTTCACTAATCATATATGAATGGTAATAATAACAACCATAGGCTTTCTTATGCTTATAAAGGTAACGTAATTTTTCTCATTTTCCCCATTTTCATACCCTACTAGAAATAGTGTCATTTGTGCAGCTTGATGAAAGCAATATGGATAAAGTATTTTGAATGTTTATTTTCTCACAAGAATGAAATGGAAAAAAGAAAACAATCCACATGTATTAATAGAAAGTTATTGGTATTAGAATATTGAAAACAATATTGAGGAACTCTTGGGTGGTGCAGTCCATTAAGTGTCTGACTTTGGCTCAGGTGATGATCTTGCGGTTTGTGGGTTTGTGAGTGAGTTCGAGTACCACACTGGGCACTCTGCTCTCATCATGGAGTCGTCTTGAGACCCTCTGTACCCCTCGCCTCTCTGCCACTCCCCAGCTTGCATGCACATGCACACTCTCTCTCTCTTTCTCTCAAAAATAAACACTAAAAAAAAGAAAACATGGGGCGCCTGGGTGGCTTAGACGGTTAAGCGTCCGACTTTTGCTTAGGTCATGATCTCGCGGTTCGTGGGTTCGAGCCCGACATCGGGCTCTGTGCTGACTGCCAGCTCAGAGCCTGGAGCCTGTTTCAGTCTGTGACTCCCTCTCTCTCTGACCCTCCCCTGCTCACGCTGTCTCTCTCTCTTAGAAATAATTAAAACATTAAAAAAAAAAAGAAAACATTATTGACCCCACAACTAGTGAAACTAGCCAGTTTAATAATTATGATTGAAATGATACTGATATCACAGAGATATATATTTTGCTAAGTAAGAAAAAATCAAGATATATATATATGTATATGTATACAACCACATAGTCAAAATTTTCTTTTCTTTATAAGACTAGCAAAAATTTTACTTCTTTGTATTTTTTATCCATGAAATATAAAGAATTTGTGGTTATATATATGGTCGCTCTGTACAAACCCATGCATTAAAACAAAGCAAAACAAATTACAAAAGGTAAAAAATAAAAACTGGGAGTTGATGTACAAAACTTTTAGAACATTTTTAAGCAGTTTAACATTAGATGGAGGTTTATGTTTTTCTATTTAAAAAAAATATTTGAGCATACTTGATAAATAATACTACATTAGTTTCAAGAATACAGCATAATGATTCTTTACAGTATAAAGCAAATCCTTTAGAGTATAAAGGCATTCCTTTTATGCCATAGTTTCTTCTTGGTAAACATTATTAATGTGGACATATTTTATGAAGTAAAAGGATATAATGTCCTTATCTTTCTATCATTATGTGTAACAAATTTTCCCTATAAATGAATCAGTACAAAATGGTATGCATCTAGAATGATGGATTTTATTTTTAATGCTTTTTTCAAAACTATTTTTCTATTTACTTTTCAAGTATATACAAATATGATTTTATTCTTTCAGTCCCAAAATTCATTATTATATTCTCATGAAGGGAAAAAGAGAAGAGCATTACAAAAGATAATAAGATAATAGGTTGTTAACCTTTCCACCTCACCTTACTCAAAGGAACCTGAAATAGTAGTTGAGGAAGTACAGTCATTATGTTGCCCATCTATTGGCCTAACTTAAAGATCTGATTCTGGAGCGGGTTGTGGGAAACCAAATAAAACATTAAAGCATATAAAATGTTTGCTTCCAAGGAGGTTAAATAGGTAACAATTGCAGAAAACTAAAAAGACATTTTCTATTTATTCCATAATTTTGAAGATCATGAGATCAAAGGGTATGGCTATTTGTTCTAAGCATGCTTAATAATCATTTTTTAGTGGCGCCTGGGTGGCTTAGTCGGTTTAAGCGTCCGACTTTCGCTTAGGTCATGAACTCACGGTTCATGGGTTCAAGCCCCACATCGGGCTCTGTGCTGACTGCCAGCTCAGAACCTGGAGCCTGTTTCAGAGTCTGTGACTCCCTCTCTCTCTGACCCTCCCCTGCTCATGCTGTCTCTCTCTCTCTCTCTCCTAGAAATAAATAAAAACACTAAAAAAAATAATAATCATTTTTTTAAATTTGATCAGTGATACCTGTAAGGTTCACATCCAATTGTTGCTTTCTTTGCATTTTAAGTTGTAATAAGCTAAACATTTCATTTGATTTACACATTCTGAATCAGTACATTGCAGCAGAACATTGCATAAGTTAAAATATATAGAAGACAAAAATATGATTTTGTGCCATTTCAGAAACACACCAAATTTTCACTTTCACACACTCTGGAAACTGTGTAACATTATTCAGTGCTCAAGTTTTCTGATTTTAAGTGTTATAGTTCATAGTTTTATTCAATTTTTTATAAGGAAATGTTTTTCAAGAGCATTAAGAAGAGACCTCTTTAAAGGAATATTTCCACATTAATTTTATCTCTGATATATTTATTACATAGTTATTTTATAGATTTAAAATCTAATATTTTGTACATTTTAATATTCCAAAATTATCTTATGTGATGCAGCAATAATAGCCTGTCTGAAGGGAAAGTTATGCTCTGCACCAACAGTTTCTGATACAGACATAAGACAAATACATAAGTCACATATTCATAAGATGTCAGCAATTGCAGGTGGGCAAAATTACATAGTAAATGGTGATTTAAAATTGTCGTTTGTTCTTAAGGTAAATTGTCACCCATATACGTAAGGATAAGGAAAAGAATAGTTTGAAATAGGAAAACTGAAGCAAGAGTATAAAATTTAAAATTAAAAGCAGGGTAAATTACAACAGAAATAAATTATTTTCTGAAAACTGTTTTATGTTAAATATTTGTGAATCACCCATCTTTTAAGCAGAACATTTATCTAAAGACAAAAAGAATTTAGCCTAAATTATGCCTTTAATATAATATAATAAATTGCTCATATCATATAAATTCATTCATTTTAGACAGGAAAATTAACAGTGAGATTTTTCAAAGGGGCTTTGAATGAGAGTGGATTTATATACTTAAATAGAGTTATAAAATATTAAAAAATGTTATTTTTGTAAAAACACATAGACATTGCAAATTGTAGCTTTTCATGTGAAATACCTATTTTTTAAAAAACAGATAATAAGGATACATATTTGAATAAAAATTATTTGCAATCTTTTGATCTAGATATAACTACTCCTTATGCATTCTCTCTCTGTCTCTCTCTCTTACTTATGAACATTCCCTTGCTCTCTTAGAAAGACCTTTTTGGGCAAGGGAATCAAGAGCAAAAATGAACTATTGGGACCTCATCAAGGTAAAAACCTTCTGCACGGCAAAGGAAACAACCAATAAAACTAATAGGCAACTGATGGAATGAGAAAACATACTTGCAAATGACATATCAGTTAAAGGGGTGGTATCCAAAATCTATAAGGAACTCACCAAACTCCACACCCAAAAACCAAATAATCCAGTGAAGAAATGGGCAGAAGACATGAACAGACACTTCTCCAAAGAGGACATCCAGATGGCCAACAGACACATGAAACGATACTCAGCGTCCCTCCTCATCAGGGAAATACAAATCAAAACCACACTGAGATACCACCTCATGCTGGTCAGAGTGGCTAAAATGAACAAATCAGGAGACTCTAGATGCTGGCAAGGATGTGGAGAAATGAGCACTCTCCTACACTGTTGGTGGGGATGTAAACTGGTGCAGCCCTTCTGGAAAACTGTGGAGGTTGCTCAAAAAATTAACAATAGAACTCCCCTATGACCCAGCAACAGCACTGCTAGGAATTTACCCAGGGGATACAGGAGTGCTGATGCATAGGGGTACATATACCCAATGTTCATAGCAGCACTTTCAACAGTAGCCAAAACATGGAAAGAGCCATCACTGATGAATGGATCAAGAAGATATGGTTTATCTATACAATGGAATACTACATAGCAATGAGAAAGAATGAAATCTGGCCATATGTAGCAACATGGATGGTCCTTGAGGGTGTTATGCTGAGCGAAATAAGTCAGGCAGAGAAGGACAGGTACCATATGTTTGCATGTATAGATGGATCAGTAGGAACTTAACGGAGGACCATGGGGGAGAAGAAGGGGAAAAATAGTTGGGGAGAGAAAAGGAGACAAACCATAAGAGACTCTTAAATGCTGAGAAAAAACAGGGTTGGTGGGGGGTTTGGGGGAAGGGAAGGGGGGTTATGGGCATGGAGGAGGGCACTGTTGGGATGAGCATGGTGTGTTATATGGAAACCAACTTGACAATAAACTATTTAAAGAAAAGAAAAGAAAGGCCTTTCTTTAATCACGCTAACACTCTGATTAGTTAGTCATCAGCAACACTTTGTTGTAAGTATTGAAGCTTACCAGTATAATTTCTCATACAACCTTTGATTTTAAATTAATTTAAAGCTGTTAAATATGGAAAAGAATTAAAACTAGAAAGAGGTACCAAATATTAAAATTTACATTTATTGTGCAAGCAATTGTCATTAAATATAAGAAAATAAGTGAGGTATATTACCCTCAAAATTATGGCTCTGTTTTTCAGTAAAACATTATTTTTAATGAGGAAAGTGCAATTTTAACTAACTATATTCATTTTTACCTTATAAGTAATACATATGGCATTACAAATAAGGCATTTTGTGATGTGTATTTTCTGCCAATTTTTATTCTCCATTCCTTTCCTTTGTCTCTAGAGTAATTAATGTAGTAATGTAGCATTTCTCAATCAGAAAATAGAGCTGGAGATAAAAATTTATGCTGAGTATAGAGCCCAAAGTACATAATCACACATTTTATACACATACCTAGTCTCTATGTTTTCTCATAAACTGTTTTTGCTCTATTACCAACTCATATCTCTGAAAATTGTTTATTGGGAAGTTGATCTTTGTCTTAATTTTGTATTGCATTAATAATTAGTGTTCTTCACATCAATACTGATATTTAGATATAAATTCCTCTCTGAGTCTTAATTTTCATCCAACAAATACAGCTGATATTTCTTTATTTTATAACATGGACCACACCCTCCCGCCACTCACATGCACACACATAATACCATATCCATAGAGCCAATGTCCACATAGCCATATCCACAAAGCCAATTTTCTGTAAGGCCCTAATTTCTAGTTTTAAATAAAGTGGAAACAAAATGTATTTCACACTAACAGTTCCAGGTACCACTTTTACTTCCTTGGCAACACAGATAAAGTTATAAACACCCTGCATTTCTTCTCCTTAATAGTATCCTTGTAGAGGCAATGCAGAGCTGTACTGTTGATTTCTTCTTCAATAGACTATCACATTACTTTAAAAGAAATATTTCTAAAACCTAAATACAATTTTATCTTTGTCATAAACCTCAATATCTTCTTCTTCCACTTAAGATTCGGTTGAAACTCATTAATATAAAAGAAAGCTTTTTATGAACCGGGTTTATTTATTTCTTCAGTTCCTACTCGCACTTACTTTAGCCATATTGTACCTCTTGTTCCAAGTCAGGAAAATTTCAGAGATGATCTATTAAGTAATCATTTATTATATAGAAAGAGACATCTATTGCAAATATCTAAGTTGTCTTCTGTTTGTTTTTTTCTGTTTTGTTTAGTTTGCATAGAAGACCTCTTGTCATAACCTATATTGTTTAGAACCAAATAGCTTTCAGTGGCCTTACTTTCATAATGATGACCTCAAACACACTAACCACCTGTGATGCATATGATGTGCTCAAACACAAGCTCAAATAACAGTAAGTGCTATTACAATTATTTTCATATACGGAATACTCAAGAGTCTCCATCACCATGCCTTTTCTTATAGAAGTGTCATCAATTCACAGCTAAAATTCCACTTTAGTGGAGATAGATAATGGTCACATGATGACTCATTTTATCTTCTAAATCGTTTCTTCATTGTTGTTCCAATCACAGCTATTCTATTCATCAGTGTGTATTCTATATTCTTCAGATTTTGAAGTATCTGGTTTTTTCACTGTAATCTGCAGTTTATTAGCTTTGGATGGCACATATCAAAACTCTTCCAGTTGATAGTAAACTCTTTTCTTCTCAACAACTTCATATTAATATCCAAGCTGTTTTCATCAACTTATAAAGTCACCACTGTTAATTAATGAATCATTTCTCTAGAACCCCTCATTTTATACAAACTAAAGCTTCTGCTTCCTGTGATTTGAATATTGATGTCAAGCACAACATCAACACAAAGATGTGCCCCACAAAGATGAGAACTGCTAAATCTAGCAGAATCTCATTTCCTGGAAAAGTTACAGGATTCTCAAAAAAGATCCATAAGAATTCCTGTAGAGATAATTTGCTATCCAATAATATTAATTATCATAGTAGCAATATTCACTTTTGCATTAATAATTGATACACAAAGAAAAGGTAGGTACTTTTTGAGGTAGTGAAGTAGGCATACTTATACTAATTTTCTTTTAATGTTTATTTCTGAGAGGGACAGTGTGAGCAGGGGAGGGTCAGAGAGAGAGGGAGACACAGAACGAAACAAGCTCCAGGCTCTGAGCTGGCAGTCAGCACAGACCCCGACACGGGGCTCGAACCCACGAACCACGAGACCATGACCTGAGCTGAAGTCGGACGCCCAACCGACTGAGCCACCCAGGCGCCCCACTTATACTAATTTTTAATGTGAATAGGAGGGCTTGAATTTTATGTCAATAAAGAAAGTCAGTAAGTAGTAGAACAAAAATTTGAAAATAGGTTTGTTTAACTGTGGTATGTTGCAGCACATATTTCTTCAAGCACTGCTCCAGGAAAGATGTAATCATGTCACCTAAGACTTGCTCAAATCATTGGATGCTGAATCATTATGTTGATGTTCAAATTTACCCCTCGTAGATTTTAGCATGTCTTGTTCTTCTCTCACTAACCTTTCCCTTCTCATGAATTTGCCCTCCAAACTCTGCTCTCATTGCACCTAAGATTTTTATAGCATGCTTTATGAAACCTAATAGACAGTGTTCCTTACCTGTACTAATGTCTGCAAATTTGTCTAAAACTCAAAACTAAACACACTTTTGTTACTCTTGGAACTCATGTGTGACTACTGAATTTGAGGATCTTTAAGTGCATAATAACCAGCTACAGAATTTGAAGCTAAAATGTTTTCAATTGTGAGATTCTTAGAAGATGAAATGCCTTTCACTATTTAAAGAGGTCACAATCATGATTTATCTAAGAATTTCATAGTATAAACAAAGTCTTTGTAAAAATATAGCAGGGGTGCCTGGGTGGTTCAGCTGGTGACTTCAACTCACGTCATGATCTCACAACCTGTGGGTTCCAGCCCCGCGTCCGTCTCTGTGCTGACAGCTTAGAGCCGGGTGCCTGCTTCAGATTCTGTCTCCCTTTCTCTCTGCCCTTCCCCCACTCACTCTTTGTCTCTGTCCTTCAAAATAAAATAAAGACATAAAAACATTTAAAACAATAGCATATGCAAGAAGTAGAAACTAAATGCATGAAATTTAAAAAGTGGTAGTAGGATCAGTGTAACTGACTAATTTAAATAGTGTGTTTCACTTTAATTTAAAATGTTTAATTTTTTGGAGTCTTTTTTAGCATCAAGATAATTTGGAAATGATTTTAAGCTAATCAGAAGTATGTTACTGATAGTATTAATTCTGCTTTTCTGCACCACAAAGTCTTTACATTCCAAATACAGAAAACCCAATCCAATGACTTATGCAGAAATACATTCAATTGGCTTGCATAAAACATCAAGCAGTAATCTTAGATTCAGTGTCATTAAGTGCATTTCTCTTCCTTTACATTGCTTCCACTGAAAGATTTACATGGTGTTCCAAGCAACTTCCAGCTACCTGGAGAGAGAAACACCAATCCCAGGATTTAGTTTCCTTTGCCCTTCTTGATTTGAGTCACTTGCTTATTCCTTTACCAATATTTGTGAAAGTGATGGAGTAGTTTGACTGGTCTAATATATACTTGCTACATTCAAGAGCATTGAATGGAGTAAAGTTCCTAGAAAGCACATGAAATATAGATATGGTTGCCATAACGACAGGAAATAGATGTTGCAATGAAAAAAAAAAAAGTGAAAATAGCACAAGCCCACTAATCAGAAACCTTTAAATATCTACTCTACAGGTCTTACCTAGAACTGTTAAGAACTGTATTATAGCTAATTTCTTTCACAGCTCTTAAAAATATTTTGCTACCTTCTTAATAAAAATTTTTGGTAATCAACATGAGAGCTATCAATAAATTTAAGTTGTTTTTTTAATTTTTGGTATTTATTCTGAAGGTGGAAGGGACAGAGAGGGAGAGAGAGAATCCCAAGCAGACTCCCTGCTGTCAGTATAGACCCTGGCACAGGGCTCAATCCCATGAACCATGATATCATGACCTGAGCTGAAATCAAGAGTCAGATGCTTAACCAACTGAGTCACCCAGGTCGCTGTGTTTTTCTTAAATGATTTAGAATTGTTTCCACTTATTTTGAATGTTAGTTACCATGGAAAGAATCATCATATTAGAAATGCCAAACACGAAGTTGTAAATGAAAAGGAATTTTTATAAAATTAAGATAATATATAAGAAAAAATTTAAGGTAAAATAAGCAACAAAAATAAATTTAACTGAGGTAGGATTTATTCTTATAAATCCTTATTTTGGTTCTTAGGCAACAAGAAAATGTTTCATACTCAGAGATGAAATATTCCCTGATTTTGCCACTTGATTCAGGATCAATAAAAAGAATCTGTCTAACCGTATGTTAATTTGATATCTCTTCCATAATCTCAAGGTTAAGTAACATTAGCTTCACCACAGCTTCGCTTCCAATAGCTTTGAAGAATATGACTGAATGCTCTTCAGTGATGGCATTTGTTCTTTGTCCCCATACATATCATAATGTGATCCCAGAATCCAAACATCTCTGTTGTAGCTTCTCTTTGTGCATAGATGCTTTGCAAATGGTTCTGCCATTTTTTTATTGCTAATTTCATTCCTTTTTTTCTTTTCCTTTGGAACCCCTGAAAGAATCCATCTAACATTTCCCAACCCTGTTAAATACTTTGAATATATATCTTTGTTTAAACAATATGGCTCCTTTTAACATTACAGAAACAGTAATAAAGTCAGCAAACAATAATTATTTGACTAAAGACAATAAATATATCATATTAGACTTTTAAAGAGTTATTTACTGGTCCTTTAATATCATCCATGTAAATGTAGATTTTCCTATAAGGCAGTGTTTTTTCAACATAAAAGTAATAAAGACACATGCTGTACCACTTAGAGTTGAAAGGAAAATTGTGTCCAATGTCAAACTCAACCTGTAGGTGATTCTCAATTTTTGTTAATGTTTTATTTATTTCTAGGAGAGAGAGAGAGAGAGAGAGAAAGCGTGAGCAGGGGAGGGTCTGAGAGAGAGGGAGTCACAGACTCTGAAACAGGCTCCAGGTTCTGAGCTGGCAGTCAGCACAGAGTCCGACGCGGGGCTCGAACCCACGAACCGCGAGATCATGATCTAAGCGAAAGTCTCGGATGCTTAATCGAACTAAGCCACCCAGGCGCCCCTCAACCTGTAGGTGATTCTAAATGGTTTTGACCACAATGATTATAAACTGACAGGGCTAAAAACACTGAACTGAACCTTGAAACAACATGAAGAGAGATGAATTTGAATCACGTTACTAACAATGGAAGAAAGAGTATAAAAATTCTCTGAAATACAAAATAATTACATATTCACTAATTTCAATGATACAGATGGTATATTATAGAGAAATTAAAAAGTAATTTAGAGAATATGTCAACCTCCCCAAATCCTTCCTATTTATCAAAGCTCAGTTCATTCATTTTTCCCCCATTTGATTTCTACTTTTGCAGACCATGCCACACTTCAATTTAAAGGTTAGGTCAAACCTAGAAGGCATGGAAATAATCAGTCCTGGGAGATGGGAAAACATGGTAAGATATTTTCAGGGCAAAAGAATCAGGCAGTTTATACTAATGAACTACATTTAATAAGGAATATGCCTGCAAAAGACACTGAATCAAATCTGGAGATCAGGGCAGCTTGGCAAGATCTGAGGGTAGAGGGTATGTGGAATATGAGCTCTCCAGTTCAAAGTACAAGTTTGACAGCAAAGTGTGAAATCAGCAGGTCAAAGGAAAATCAGAAAACAAGTTTTAAGCCATAACTCAAAATGACTATCAATTACAAGCTCAAGAAGTAATGTGCATTTATTATACATTGTGCGATGTTCTTTGGTTTGGTTTGGTTTGGTTTGGTTTTTTAAGTCCAGTGTGGTTAACATATAGTGTTATATTAGTTTCAGGTGTACAATATAGTGATTCAACACTTCCATACTACAGCCAATGCTTATCACAATAAGTGCATTCCTTAACCCCCTCACCTATTTCAGCCATCCCCTCACCCTATTCCCCTCTGGTAACTAACCATCAGCTTCTGTATAGTTGAGAATCTGTTTCTTGGTTTGCTTCTCACTTTCTCTTTCGTGTTCCCTTTGCTCATTAGATTTTTTTTATTAAATTCCATATATGAGTGAGATCATATGTTGTTTGTCTTTTTTATGGTTTGTCTACATCAAATCTTCTTTATCCATTCACCTATCAATGAACACTTGGGCTGTCTTCATATTTTGGCTACTGTAAACAAAGCTACAATAAACATGGGGGGGTGCATGTATCACTTTGAATTATTGTTTTCATATTATTTGGGTAAATTTCCAATACTGTGACTACTGGATCACAGGGTAGTGCTATTTTTATTTTGATAAACCTCCCTATTACTTTCCACAGTCGCCACAACCAGTTTGCATTACTATCAACAGTGCATGAGAGTTCTTATTTTTCCACATCCTCAACAACACTGGTTGTTTCTTGATTTTTTTCTTTTTATTTTAGCCATGCTAATAGGTGTGAGGTGATATTTCATTGTAGTTTGAATTTGCATTTCCCTGATGATAAACGATGGTGACATGTGTATATCATGTTTGGGGAAATGTCTGTTAAAATCTTCTGCCCATTTTTAAATTGGATTATTTGTGTTTTTTGAGTGTTGAATTATATAAATTCTTTATATATTTTGGATACTAATCCTTTATTGGATATATCATTTGCAAATATCTTCCCTATTTAGTAGGTTGTTTTTACTTTTGTTGGTTATTTCCTTTGGTATGCAGAAGATTTTTATTTTGATATTGTTCCAATAGTTTATTTTTTCTTTGATTTCCCTTCCCTCAGGAGAAATATCTAGAAAAATGTTGCAACAGCCACTGTCAGAGACATTGCTGCTTATGCTCTTTCTAGGATTTTTATGTTTTTTTTAAGCCCTTAATTCGTTTGGAGTTTATTTTTCTGTATACTGTAAGAAAGTGGTCCAGTTTCCTTCTTATGCATGTTGCTGCCCAGTTTCTCATCAGTATTTGTTGAAGAGACTTTTTCCCGTTGTACATTCTTTTTTTTTTTTCATGTTCTATTTACTTTTTTTCTTTTCTTTCTTTTCTTTTCTTTTCTTTTTTTTTTTTTTTGAGAGAGAGAAAGAGAGAGAGAGAACACAAGTGGGGAAGGGGCAGAGAGAGGGGAGGACATGGGATCCGAAGTGGGCTTTGCACTGACAGGCTGACAGCAGTGAACCCAATGTGGGGCTTGAACTCACAAACCCTGAAATAATGACCTGAGCCAAAGTCAGACACTTAACTGATTGAGCCATACAGGCACCTTTCCCAATGCATATTCTTGCCTTCTTTGTGGAAGATTAACTGATTATATAATTGTGAGTTTACTTCTGGGCTTTCTATTCTGTTCTATTGATCTCTGTGTCCCAGTACTATACCGTTTTGGTTACTAAAACTTTGTGATATAACTTGAAGTCTAGAACTGTAATACCTCCATTTTTTAAAAATTTTTCTAGTTTTTTTTTGGTTATTTGGGGTCTTTTGTTGTGTGCCATGAAGCTATCTTGTCCTGGACTTTGTTTCTTGGGAGATTTTTGATTACTGATTCAATTTTATTTCTGGTAATCAGTTTGCTCAAACATTCTATTTCTTCCTACTCCAGTTTTTATCTATTATATTTTCTAAGAATTATGCATTTCTTCTAGGTTGTCCAGTTTGTCAGCATATAATTTTTCATAATATTTTCTTACACTTATTTGTATTTCTGTGCTTTTGTTGTTCCTTCTCTTTCATTTGTGATTTTGTTTTAATCCCCCTCTCCTCTTTTTATGACTGGCTAAAGGCTCATCAGTTTTGTTGACCTTTTAAAAAAAAAAAAGCTCCTACTTTCACTGATCTGTTCTATTGTTTTGTGTATCACTTATTTCTGCTCTAATCTTTATTATTTCCTTCTTTCTACTTGTTTTAGGTTTTGTCTGTTCTTTAGGTGTGAAGTTAGGTTGTTTATTTGAGATTTTTCTTGCATCTTGAAGTAGGCCTCTATTGCTAAAAACTTCTGTCTTAGAACAGCTTTTGCTACATCCCAAAGACTTTGGACACTGCACTTTCATTTTCATCTTTCTCATGTAATTTTTTATTTCTTCTTTGGTTTCACGGTTGACCAATTTATTGTTCAATATCATGTTCTCTAAGCATGTGTTAGCACTTGAAAAGAATGTGTACTCAGCTGTTCTAGAATGTAATTTCTGAAAATTTCTGCTAAAGCCATCTGGTCAAGTGTGCCTTTCAAAGCCACTGTTTTCTTGCTCATTTTCTGTTTGGTTCATCTATCTAGTGATGTATGTGAGATATAAAGTCAACTACAATTACTGTATTACTATTGATTAGTTCATTTATGTTTGTTATTCACTGTTTTATATATTTGGGTGTTTCCAAATTAGGTGCATTAATATTTACAATTGCTATGTCTTCTTGTTGGATTGTCCCCTTCATATTATATAGTATCTTTCTTTGTCTTTTGTTACAGTCTTTATTTTAAAGTCTATTTTGTCCAATATGAATATTGCTACTGTGGTTTTCTTTTGGCATTCATTTGCATGATAAAGCTTTGTCCATCCCCTCACTTTCAATCTGTATGTGTCGTTAGGTCTGAAATGATCTCTTATAAGCAGCAAATATATAGGTCTTGCTTTTTTTTTTTTTTAATCATTCCATCATCTGTGTGTTTTGATTGAAGTGTTTAGTCCATTTACATTCAAAGCAATTATTGATAGGTATGTATTTGTTGTGATTTTGTTACTTGTTATCTGGTTGCTTTTGTAGTTCTTCTCTAATCCTTTCTTCTGTTACTCTATTATCTCACATTTTGCTGGTTCTTGAGTGATATATTTGATTATTTTCTCTTTATGTTTTATATTGCTATTACTCATTTTTTAAGTTGTGGTTACTATTTTGCATATGTTCCTGTGGTTACTAAGTTTGCATATGTTACTGTGGTTACTAAGTTTGCTTATGACAACTTTTGCAAAAAACAGTTAATATTAAGTGATGGTCACTTATGTTTGAATCCATTCTTTACTTCTCTCACCCAACATTTTAGTTATGTAGTGTCATACATTACATACTTTTATTTTGTGAGTCCCTTGAGTGATTTTTACAGATATACTCATTTTTATTGCTTTTTTACCTCCTTCTTTCCTAATCTTACTTATGGTCCATCTTTTCTACTCAGAGTTCCCATTAACATTTTTTTAATGGATCATTTAATGGTCATGGACTCCTTTAGCTTATATTTGTCTGGGAAACTCTTTATCTTTCCTTATATTCTGAATGGCACCTTTCTGGATAGAGTACTCTTGGATGAAGATTCTTTTATTCTTTCAACACTTTGAATATATAATGCCACTCACTTCTTGTCTGCAATTTCTGCTGAAAAACTTGCTGATAGCCTTCTGATGTTTCCATTGTATGTAATTGTCTTCCTTTTTTCCCCTGCTTTTAAAATTCTCTCTTTATCACCTCTTTTTGGCATTTTCATTACTATGTGTTTTGGTGTGGCCCTCTTTGGGTTGATTTTGTTAGGAAAATATCTGTACCTCCTGGATCTGGATAATTTGTTTCCTTCTCCAGATTCAAGAAGTTTTCAGCCACTATTTCATCAATAAAGTTTCTACCCCCATTCTCTCTTTTTCTGGGAATAATATAATACTGATGTTATTATGCTTAATGGAGTCACTGAGTTCCCTAAATCGATTCTCAATTTGCATAATTTTTTCTCTCACTTGTTCAGCTTGATTATTTTACATTACCCTGTCTTCCAGGTTGATAATTTATTCCTCTGTTTCCTCTAGCTTGCAATTTATTCCATCTACTGTATTTTTAATTTTATTTATTGTGTTCTTCATCTCTCACTGGTTCTTTTTATCTCTTTGCTAAGGACCTCACTGATGTCACACATAGATAAATACATAGATATATAGACAGATGATAGGTACATCCATACATATAATTATAAAATCTGAGCAACTATTTGTAGTGTATTTATAAATTTTTGAATAAGATACAGATCATATGTAACTCTTTCTAAAAGGCTATTGAAGAAAATGGAAAAACATTAAATGCTTTATTATTTGGTGGACTTTGAGCTTCATATATAGTTGCAGCTTAAGTGTATGCTCTTTATTTCCTCATAAGCCCCTAGCTCGATTGCATTCTTCTCACATTCTTACTTGTCGCATATTGTGATCCTTTGCTCCTGTCAAATATTAGAGTTCTATATTAACAATTTAAAATGTATACATTATCTCCTTGTTTACAAAATGTGTTCCATTGTTAATCTCTACCATAATATAAAAAACTCCCTGTTGATGGATATTTATTTCCCACTTTATATTCTGATAAGTTTTTGATAAACATTCTTGTGCCAAAATCATTTTTCACTTGACATTTGCAACATGTAGTACATCTCTGAAGGATGAATTATGTAGACACACACTACTGTTCTTAAAATTTTGGTTCATATTGCAAAACTAACCTTCCAAAAAATCAAATCAGTTTATGCCTATACTACTGTTGTTCCCGATTACACATTTGCCAACATTTGGAAAACAGTGAATATCCACTGACCTTGTATGATTCTATGGGATTATTTGTATTTGGTTTCATTCTATTTCTATTGAGTTGTACATGTTTTGAAGTGTGAATTAGACATTTCTGCATTTTTTTCTCATTTTTCTTCTGCTGACTTCTACTTCATATTGACTTTGTAAGAGGGATTTTTGTTAGAAAAATTATTTGAAATGAATTTTGTCAAGTCTTTTTCCATCAGATTAGTCAAAGTAGCAAATAGAGTGGTATATTATTGGGAAAAATTACCAAGAGGACAGAATTCTGTAGAAATGAGTGGTGAATATTGTTGGGAGATAATCATCCAATATTTTTTTTGCATGTCCGCTCATCTTCCAAACAAGAGAGAGGGCCGCCCTTCAGATCAGAAGACAAGTTTATTTACTGTCAAGTTTAATTAAAGAGAATGTCTATCTTTGAAACAAAGTGGTCATGTTTTCTTACAGCTTGTTATGGAATGCTCAGGTTCTCAAAATTTGGGATGTTTCCCCTATGACCCAACACATTTTTCATATGTCCCTGTGGGAATGAGGACTGAGGAAAGTGGTACAAATTCCAATATTCTGTTGCCATTACTCTAGATATTAAACTGTCTTTTGTTTCTGATCCAGGAGTCTCATGTCTTCTCCTAGCATTCATGAGACTGTGGCAGGCTAATTTATTAAACTTATTTTTATTGTGTACTTATTTATTTAGAGAGGAAGAGAGAGGGAAAGGGAGAGAGAGAGAGACAGAGCCAGCACATGAGTGAAGGAGGGGCAGAGAATGAGGAGGGGGGAGAGGGGGAGAGAGAGAGAGAGAGAGAGAGAGAGAGAGAAAATCCCAAGTAGGCTCTGCGCTGAGAGCACAAGGGGTCAATCTCACAAATGGTGAGGTCATAACCTGAGCCAGAATCAAGAGCTGGATGCTTAATTTACTGACCCACCCTGGTGCCCCTGTTAAAATTATTGAACTAACTTATTACATATCAGTTTTGTGACAGATCTTTACACTGGCATAATAATGAAATCAGAATAAAGGCTTTGTAGAGGTAGTCATACATTTGTGTGTGGGGGGCGGTTACAAATCAGATCGCTAGTCTTGAAATTTCTGAAGGAGACATGATGAGGCTGGCTCTGGGATTCTTAGGAAAAACTGCATAAGGGATTAAATTTCTGTTGGGAGCCAAAGAAAAAATCATGTTTTTAGTTGAAGAAATGCTGTTGTGGTGAAGCTAACAACTACAAAAAGGAAAATGGAAATAAGAAACAATAAAAAGGAGCACATCCCTTTCTTTTTTCTCCCAATATCCTGTCTCACTCTGCTCTACCTTTGTCAAAGCCTAATAAGGAACCAGGTGCCAAAGCAGAAATGCGGTTTGTTTGATCTCTGCCCAACATCACAAAACAAAATGTAAAGGGTAGTTTGCAGCTAAAATAAAATACTTCAGCAACTGGCATAGTCCATAATTCTGATTACTCTGCATGTTTACCTCCCATATATTTGAATTAGTAAACAGGAACAAAACCACTCTAACTATGTCTCCCAGCAAGATACAACCATCTTCCCTATGACTGCATATGCTTTTTATTACCCCAAATTAGGAAACACAGTATCTCTCTATCAGGTTCTAAGCTGAAGCTGTAAACTAGTATGATTTGCTAATTTACTAGTATATTCATTCCCAAGGTAATTTCAGAGAACTTTCTTAAATACTTTCCAACAAGACCAATGATAGCATCATGTTCTGAAGATATTTACACCATCCCTAATAGCATTTCCCTGCCCAGTTTACTGGCATTTCTAGATGCAGAAGTTTGGGCAGAGGGTTGACTGGGGTGGACTGTTTTTACTCTGCGCTTGAGGGGAGCCACTGAAGGCTGTTTGTGTCTAGCTGTGGGTGATTAATTCTGTTCCTGGCCTTGGGACTACATTAGACAACAATATATTGAAGGGCTCGTACAAAAATGGACTAATAGCATTTCCTTAGATATTAAAACATTCTGTTTATTTCATCAGACACAGGATCAAATATCCTTGTAGAAATTCCATATTGATCCTAATTAAGTGCTAATTAAATTATTCAGAGTAGCAGCATCCACCTACTATTTAGCCCATCTCCAGGATTTTATTTTGTGTTTGGCTACAAAGCTTATCTCTTACCCTTTTTCTTTCTCTACAATAGCAGATGCCTTTTAGAGGAAGAAATCCTATGATTAATGGCTGTACCCATACTTTCTACTCTCTGAATTTCCTCACCATTAACAAAAATGTGTCCTCTTTGTTTGAAAAGACACAGTTCCTTGTCCACTAATTTTCAACTATTTGAATTAAACATGTAACCCTTAGCCAGTGAATCTCACCATTATCCAGGGTTTTCCCCAGTCTTCACTTAATTTCTCCAATTAGCCCAACTGGAAAAATGGGTTAAATTAGACCAGAATTTATGTTCTAGGTTCAGAGGCTGGTATACATAAAGATTCTGTATCAATTACAATTGATTTATCTTAGCCTACTACAAAGTCATTACATATGAGGACAATACAAAATTGTAGATGAAAATTAAACAAAGTGTTCCACTTTGCTCCATTTATCCTTGGTGAGAAGCCTCAGAAAATCAGTACTTATCACCAACTCAGAAAAATGAGGAATCTACCAGACAAATCAGGGCAGATTTAGATGCAAATAAATAATCAAAAGTGTGCTGCATTACCAAAAAAGAGAGTTTTTTCTTTTTAAATGTGTCCATATTTTATTTCTTAATGAATCATTAAACCTACTCAAATATTCAGAGTGATGGACTTTGTCTTACATATGGCCCAAATAATTAGATTCATAAAAAATAATAATAATAATAATGATTTCAGCAAGAACTACCTACTTTCATTTATTCTGTACTTAATTGGAAAGCCGCTACAAAACCTAATGGTGGCATTGATTTGAAAATTGTATAAACAGTAACAGTTAATGTATCCTAGATCAATGAAATTGCTTTCTTTTTTATTTCATTGATGTTCTTTCTAATCCAACTAAGAATTTGTTAGGAATTGAGTTTCTTAACAGCTATTAGATAAAATTTTTATCTGCTTATATTTATTTTAGTGCTTTCACTGTGTTTGACAATATCATGCCAATTGGAAAGATACTGTTATAATTCCTCACACAATATCTTCTGCTTAAGTTCGCAAAAGTATGAGAGCCTAAAACCACCAGAACCCTCTTAACTTTCTGCTCTACCAGTCATTTATCCCATAAGACCACCCCATGTATATATGGTCTAAAGGGAGATTATATACATATATGTGTGTGTGTATGTAATTATTTTTAAAAAATATGTTTCTTACATTGGTAATAAATGTCAAACATTTTTTCATAAGTAAATACTACAATCTATATAAGTATTGAAAACAAAATGACAGGTGATTTATTAAAATGCTTGTATATTAAGATTGGAATTTCATCATATTCAAGCTTTACTAATAGACTGTGTTGTTTTTTCTTAGAAACTATCCAAGAAACTACTTAGAAGATGTATATGCTTTCCACTCCCTTAAAAATGTTCTTTGTAGTTTTTTCTATTTTTTTTATAATTTGATAATGCTTATATTTGTATCTTTATTTTTAAAACATCTTCCTCTTGTGTGAATTATTTTAATTGTTTGGCAGAATTTACTCTGGACCTGTAATTTTATAATCAGAAAGTTCATCCATTGAAAGTTTGGGAATGAAAGAAAATCTTTATTTCTTTAATGTCTAAATATATGAATTTGAAACAACAGAGGCCAAGTAACTAGCATAATTCCATCAGTAAGATATTGATAAGTCTATACTTTTAAAGACATGTAATGACTTTGTTATTAATTGGCTTCTAACCTGAAATAGATAAGCATTCACTTTACGTTTCTAAACCTTAGTCTGTGTTGACAGGGCTAATAAACTCGTTTCTAAATAAAAATAATTTTAAAATCCTTATATATTATCAATTAGTCATTCTAATTTACACATAAAGTTAGCCTGTGGTTTCTTTTCTTAAAATTTTTAAATGTACATTTTGGAGTATGGCCATGTGTGTGTTTCTGTGTGTCTGTGAGTGTGTGTATCTGTGTGTTTGAATGTCTGATTATACCTGAAACATTTGTTTTACAAATACTCAAATATTTATGATAATTCTTAAATATTTATAAATCTCAAGGAATTTATAATGTAAGGCAATTTTTGGCAACAATTGTGTTGAAATATATCAACATTGTTTCCTTGGGGCTTATGCAGAGTGTAATGTTTTGATGCCCTTACCTGTTAAACTCTCATTCAATTTTGCTCTTTAACTTATTGACTTTCTAACTAAAGCTAAATAGTTTTGAGGTGAGCTTTGATAATGGAAGAAATCTGTACAAAGATTTTAACAGTATACTTTATCTGTGATTTAAACTTTTTTACAGTAAAATTTAGAAAACCCCAAAGACTACATTTTATGAATGCTACCTTTTTATTTATAAAACTCATATAAGGAAAACCACTTAAATACTCAAATCTATCATTCATATAAATACTATTTCAGGAAATAGGACATAAGCACTTTGTTTCAATTATTTGTAGTAGGAAGACATGGTCAACTGTTACACTTTTATAGTGATTATAATAAAAAGTTGAAACTTAAATCTAAAAAAGTTTTAAAATTTTGTACAATATCATCAATTATGTTGAAGGTATTATATGAAAACAGAGTGAATTATGATATTGAAACTTATTTTTTTTAAGTTATCCTATTCCGTAGAGCAGAGTGAATGGAAAGAAGTAGATAAACATGAACATATGTTGCAAAAATATCTCAAAACTTAGGAGGGCACTTGTTGGGATGAGCACTGGATGTTGCATGTAAATACTGAATCATGGGAATCTACTCCCGAAGCCAAGAGCACTGTGTATACACTGGATGTTAGCTAACCTGACAATAAATTATTTAAAAGAAAAAAAGATGTGTACTCTAAAAACAGGGAAAAAAAAGATTTATGAGTAGATTTGATCATAGATTTGAATGAATATTAAGCAGCTGACTCCATTGATAGAAATATGCTAAAGAACCATGTTCAGATAATAGGCAAGAATTGATTGAGGCTAGGCCACAGGAATCACATCAAGGGGCATGTAAGACCACTGATAAGATCATACCCCACCATTACTGATGGCTGTTGGCTTTGGAAACTCTCTGCCATCATTGAGAAACTACACCCACACTACCACTACATATTTAAATTCACCCCTGAACTTTTGCCTCGTTTTTTTCTAGTTTCAAAGTTTGGAACAGGTATATCAAATTGACTGAATCTAGATCAGATGTAGCACTACACAATGAGGAATTCTCTGAAATGTGATGGTATAGTGATCTTAGGTAGCCAACATCCACATACATGCTCACACATGTGTGAGAAGAGATATGTTTTGTTGTGTGCTCAGATGGATGAAAAGAAAGACTGAAAGCTGCTGCCTTCTCCTTATCACTATGGAATTCTAGGCAGCAGTTGAGTTCTGGATTTAAATATCTTAGCAAAACTGATATTAAATTTCTAATTCTAAACTTAGATAAAATATCAGTTGAGAGAATAAAACAAAAATATCAGATATGAAAAAACAAAGAAATTTTACCTTTTGTATATATAGAAACTTACTTTGAGTATGAGCTTCTATAAGTAAATGGTAAAGAATAGGATACTGTGTAGAAAGCACAGTATTATAAAAACAATCATGCTCTTAGAGGAAGCAAATCCTGAGAAATACTAAAAAGGAGACATAAAAAGCAAACATTTGAAACAACTGAATGAAGTTGAGGGTTCTGAGAAATATGTCATTTTGATTTATGTAAGGCTTTTAAGCTAAATATTAAATGGCAAAAGAGATAGATAATATTGGCAATGTGCTAATATAAATCCACTTAACTATGGAAAATAAGGATAAATAAAAGCAGAGAAAATATAGGAGAATCAGACGGATCCACATAAAAGACATCTTAAAATATTGTGTGATGTAAGAAATTATTTTAGGAAAGAAGGTAATTCAGTTTCAATACAAAGAATATTTTGTTACAAATTTTACAAAGATCGTTATACTGAATCAAAAAGGAAGGAAGGAACGAACGAAGGAAAACTAGCTCAATATCAGCACAATAAATGTATCCACAATGTGAAATATTTATATAATCATAAGATTTTAATAACCAATTTTGTGCTTTTAGTGTTTAGAACCAATCTATGAAGAAAACATTAAATAATTACTGTTATATATCAGAATATGATTTCAAATATATATATATATATATATATATATATATATATATATATATATATATGTTAAGAAATAGCAGAGAGAAGAAGGTTGGAATTTGAAGGGGAAGCCACCAAATAGATTATATATTTTGAAAGGAAACAATTTCAGGTATGGATATCTATAAAATTGTGAATAAATCATGCACCAGTAAACATTATTAAAAAGTTAAAAATTAGATGACTTTTTGTCAAATATATATTAGCAAAACTTAAGAAGAAAAATCTGTATTTTTCAAGTATTAGAAGAAATTAAACAGAAAATACTAAAATATAATCCAATAGGTTCTATAAGAAAGAAATAAAACTAGATATTTCTTTGGATGTGTTCCATCAAGTGTACAAATAAATAATTTCTGTGTTAAATAGATAATGTGGAAAGGATGGGGATGATGCACAATTATCCAATTCATGATGTGTTAGCAAGAAAGGAAGAATATAAACAATGAATATAAACCATTCTCTCCTGTTATTAGTTGCAAAATTTTTAAAGTTGTTGGAAAATGTAATCCATACAAATACACTGATAAAATGATTTTATGCAAGAATATGAATAACACATTTAGTAACAACAGATTCAGAAAGGAAAATTATAAAATGTATCACTTTTTTTTAAATGTTTATTCACTCCCACTAGTTTCTGATACTGAAAGTCCTTCGGTAGCAATTTCAGAAACTGTAGTCTAAGTTAATATCTGTTTTACTGCTTATTTTTTAAAATTTTTAACAGTTTTTTAAATTTTATTTTTGAGACAGAGAGAGACAGAAAAGGAGCAGGGGGGGGGGGCAGAGAGGGAGGGACACACAGAATCTGAAACAGGCTCCAGGCTCTGAACTGCCAGCACAGAATCTGACGCGGGGCTCGAACCCACGAACCGCACGCGATCATGACCTGAGCCAAAGTCGGACACTTAACCGACTGAGCCACCCAGCCGCCCCTGTTTTACTGCTTATTTAGTTATGCAATATGCGAAAATGATAATTGTCCAGAGTTTCAATATACTTATTTGTCAAATGTGGATATTATTGGGGCACCTGGGTGGCTTTGTGGGTTCAGT
This sequence comes from Proteles cristata cristata, assembly GCA_017311185.1. Classification (NCBI taxonomy): domain Eukaryota; kingdom Metazoa; phylum Chordata; class Mammalia; order Carnivora; family Hyaenidae; genus Proteles; species Proteles cristata. Next base: position 136,923 of record JAESUZ010000400.1, on the reverse strand, counting down.
GTCTGACTTGATCTCCGCTCAGGTTATGATCTCACAGTTCTTGTTAGTGCAGAGCCTGTTTGGGGTTCTCTTTCTCTCTCTCTGTCAATAAACAAACAAACATTAAAAATGTAGACATTGTTAATAAATTTACAAAATTCTTTGTGGGGCTAAATAAGATTAATATCCAGTACTTATTAATTGAGGCATAGTTTTCATTCCTGTATATCAAAATCATTACTAACTGTTTTCTATGTCCCTGTATTACTGGTAAGGTCATTGTGTGCCTAGTCATAGCCTAGGGAAGTAATCTGAACTTCCAGGTCTCTGAAGATTTGTTCACCACGTCATACCATCAGACAATGCCTTGTTTGAGAAACATTGAAATTATCCTTTTATTGACTATTGTCCTTAGAACACTGGGTCAGTCTTTTAGAAAAATGTCCCCTTCTAATTTCTGAAATAACACTCTGCAAAAGAGGAATCTTCCCAGAGTTCGAAATGAGTAATAGTGTCTATGGTCACAGAAACATCCTGTTCAATGTAGATCAAAATGTTGCCAACTGGAATGTCCTTTGACCCGGTCCAGTGGAAATACCTCCTGGAACCCAAAGAGATTGAAATCATCACTGAGGTTTTAGAATCAGGTTTTCTTTTCTTTCCCTGCCATAAAAATAAATTCTCTCAATGCTAAGGAACAAGAATACTATAGGCAAAATGTCATATATCTGGAAGGGAGAGGAAAGGAAAGCAGAGTCATCAAGAATAATTGGCAGAAGGGGCGCCTGGGTGGCTTAGTCGGTTAAGCGTCCGACTTTCGCTTAGGTCATGATCTCGCGGTTCGTGGGTTCGAGCCCTGAGTCGGGCTCTGTGCTGACTGCCAGCTCAGAGCCTGGAGCCTGTTTCAGTCTGTGACTCCGTCTCTCTCTGAACCTCCCCTGCTCACGTTGTCTCTCTCTCTGTCTCCTAGAAATAAATAAAAACATTTAAAAAAAAAAAAAGGAATAATTGGCAGAAAAAAAGGAAGCATTGACGCCCTGGTTGAAAGAAAGATAACTAAATTGTACTCAATGGAGGCTCAAAAACAAAGAGAGTTTTCACTACCATAGTAAATGTCATATAAATGTGTGTTTTCCTCCTGTCAGTTTGTGTAACTCATGAAAGCAAAGAGTAAATGTGTAAAATATTTGGATATTACAAAGACTATACAAATGAATATATGAATATATAATACATATATACACATATATATATATATATATATGTAGTTGTCTGTGTATATATATAATAGGATGAAAATATCTTTAGGAAAATCTCTCATAATTTTCCATGATAAAAATTCCACACTTGATGTAGCATTTAACATTTAAATATATGAAGTTATTCACTCATCTTTTAAATTTTAATCTGCAACAAATCCTTTTTCCAAACATCAAAATACTCCAATTTTAGGACAAGGTAAAGATTTTCATGAATAAAAAGTTATTTGTTAAAAGTAGTAAAATGACAATCAAGTACATTACCATTTTGTATGTATTTGCTTTGTTTTTTTCATCGTTATCTAGGAAAATCTAGAAGAAAAAGGTTAGAAGTTGGTATAATGCTAAATGATCCACTAAAGGAATTGTGTTTATCAGTTTTATAATTAAAACTTTCATAACAAATTCAAATGAGGCCATCATGTGTTACAATTACCCCTGAATTTCATTTTAAGCTATTGTTAAAAGTAATAATCTACCATTTAGAATAGCTGACCCAAAAGTTACCTTCTAAATTTTTCTTAAATTGATACTTAAAACATCTCTTTATCCTTATAGCAATTATGGACAAAATTTCAAAAGTGAGAAATTGCAGCCCTAAAATGGAGATAATCTCTCTTTTCATTTGTGATTATTACCCAAATTAGTTACAAACACTAGATGCTTAATGATTAAACTCATCCATGAACAATTTTTCTGGTAAAATATTGACTGCAAAGAAAGAATAGAAATAAAATAAAATCAATTTGATTCACAAAGGTTGAATTCCAATTAATTTTTAATTCTAGGGAAAATAAACTTTATTCCTTAGTTTGGCATTCTTATACAGTTTTTCATTATTGGTAATTTCTTTTTTTAATTATAAAAGCAATCCATGATTATTGCAGAACATTTATGGAAATCTATAAAACAGCAACTAGAATTCAAATAATACATAATAAGATAGATTTTATTTATATGATTGTGTATTTATCTTCTTGGTGTGTATACATTCACATATTGCAATCTTTTACAAATTAAATATCCATAGTGTTTTTATTTAACATTATAAACTAAATATTAACTAAGTAATTAAAAATTTTTTCAAAATATCACTTTAGTTAATTGTACAATATTTCATTAAGTGCACTTGCCCTAATATAAGCAGCCATTAGTCTAGTCTTCACATCTAGGTAATTTCTTTTGAGGGTGGGGAGGGCGAGATGTTTCTCAGAGACTGACATTGGAAGAAGAAAGAAACAGGAGTAAGCAAAGGGAGATACTGAACTGCTACTTAGACCTAGCAAACCCTCATCCAACCTACAAGGAGCTCTGGGGAGAAGTCTTCAAACTTGCTTGCATCTGTTCTGCTGCCTCACACAGTCAATGGATAAGGCTTTTTTTTTTTTTTTTTGGAAGAAGCCAGACATTTAACAAAACAATTCTCTGCAGCTGGTGCCTACCCTGAAAATACTCACAGTTGAAGGTTGTTTTCTAATATTTCTTCCTACTTCCAGGAATCAAGCTTTTTTGTTGAAAAGATACATAGGCAGGGAAATTTCATGTCTAAAACAGAATGCTAGATTTCTTATTCATATTTTAGGGGTTTTTTTAATGTTTATTTATTTTTGAGAAAGAGAGAGAAAGAGAGAGAGAGAGAGAAACAGAAGCAGAACATTGTTGGGGGAGAGGCAGAGAAAGAGAGGGAGAATCGGGCTCCAGACTCAGTTGTCAGCACTGAGCCCAACGTGGGGCTTGAACTCACGGGCTGTGAGAGATTATGACCTGAGCCAAAGTCAGGTGCTTAACAACCTGAGCCACCCAAGCCTCCCTAGATTTCTTACTTAAACAAAAAGTTTGAGAGCCTTTTTTTTATGTAAGTGAACAACACTGATGCAACAACCTAATGAGGAATGGCCACAAATCCACTGTTTATTATTTTTTATTTATTTTATTATTATTATCCACTGTTTGTGCTTATTAGTCTGTCTTGATTTTTTGAAGGAATCTTGTTATTTTGACATACAGATTCACAGGAAATTACAAAGAAATGTATAGAGAGGTTCTGTGTAACCTTCACCCAGCCTCCTCCAGTGCTAATATCATACATAACAATAGTAAAATATAAAAGACAAAAAAATTGACATGAGCCCAATCCATGAGGATTATTCAGGTATCAACACTTGTGTTCATGTGTGTATACATGTATGAGTGTCTGTGCAATTTTATTACATGTAGCTTCATGGAACCATAACCAGAATCAAGGTAATTGACTCTACCGTTATCACAAATGCCCTTGCAGTACCAGAATCATACAGCATGTACCCTTTTGAGATTGGGTTATTTTACTCAGAGTTCTTTCTTTTTTCTTTTTTTTTTTTTAATGTTTTACTTATTTTTGAGAGAGAGAGACAGCATGAACAGGGCAGAGTCAGAGAGAGAGGGAGACACAGAATCCGAAGCAGGCTCCAGGATCTGAGCTAGCTGTTAGCACAGAGCCCGACGCGGGGCTCGAACCGACGAACCGTGAGATCATGACCTGAGCCGAAGTTGGACGCTTAACCAACTGAGCCACCCAGGCGCCCCACTCAGAGTTCTTTCTTGAAGTTTATTTAAGCTATTGCTTGTATTAATAGTTTGTTCCTTTTTTATAAGTAATATTTCATACGGACATTCTGCTATTTATTTAACCATTCATCCATTGAAGGACATTTAGGTAATTTTCCAGATTTTGGCTGTGAAATCAAGATGCTTCTTAACACTGTTGTACCGATTGGTAGGCGAAAGTGAGTTTTCATATCTCTAGTATATATGTCTAAAAATGTAGTTGCTGGTATGTAATATGCTATGAGATTTAGCTTTATGTAGCAATTTGGCTAGTTGTACTACCCAGTTGTTTAATCAAAGACTGATTTAGGTGTTATTGAAGGCATTTATAAATATGGTTTAATATCTACATTCAGTTAACTTTAAGTAAAAGAAGTTGCCTTTCAAAATGTGAGTTGCCTCGAGAGAAACTGTTTCAAGACTGTCATATGAACATACCAGTATATTCTTTTGTTTCTGCTTCTCTGTAGAACCCTAATTAACACATATGGAAAGGCTATATGTAGTTTTAAAAGGAATGTGCAGTGTAGCTTTTTTTTTTTAATGTTTTATTTATTTCTACAAGAGAGAGAGAGACAGCATGAGCAGGGGAGGGTCAGAGAGAGAGGGAGTCACAGACTGAAACGGGCTCCAGGCTCCGACCTGGCAGTCAGCACAGAGCCCGACGCGGGGCTCGAACCCACGAACCGCGAGATCATGACCTAAGCGAAAGTCGGACGCTTAACCGACTAAGCCACCCAGGCGCCCCTATGCAGTGTAGCTTTAATACTTTACTTTTTGACTAGCATTATGTTAGTGATCCAGTTTCTTCCCATCAGTGTTAAGATGTTACCTTGGTATCACCATTTTAAAGTTTTATTTTAGTCATTCTGATAGGGGTACAGTGATATTTCATTATGTTTTTTCTTTTATTGAGACATGTATTCTGTGAAATAATCACCATGATGAGTCTAGTTAACATTCTGTACCACACATAGTTACAAATATTTTTTACTTATGATGAGAACTTTAAAAAATGTTTATTCATTTTTTTTGAGAGAGAGAAAGACAGAGAGAGAGAGCAGAGGAGGAGCAGAAAGATAGGGGGATAGAGGATATGAAGCAGGCTCTCCACTGAAAGCATGGAGCCTAATGTGGGGCTTAAACCCAGAACTATGAGATCATAACCTGAACCGAAGTGGGATGCTTAAACAACTGAGCCATCCAGGCGCCCCATGATAAGAACTTCTAAAATCTCTCCTCTTAGCTACTTTCAAATATATAATAAAAGTGTTTTTACCTATAATCATCATGCTATATGTTATATTTCCAGGACTTAATTTGTTTTATAATTTGAAGTGTGTAACTTTGATTCCCTTCACTCATTTGGCCAACCCCCACATTCCTTGCATCTAGCAATCTCTAATCTATTCTCTATATCTCTATGAAGGTTTTTGTTATTGTTTGCTTTTGTTTTATTTGTTTGTTTTTAGATTTTACGTATAAGTGAGGTCATGTTGTAATTATCTTTCTCTGGCTGACTTGTTTCCCTTAGAATGATGCCCTTTTATGTTGTTACAGATGGGAAAGATTTTGGTTTTTTTATGGCTAATAATATTCTATATACATAATATTCCAAGATACATAAGAAATTATGAATTCTGTTTCTCAAGATTCTTCATAAAAGCAATATTGTATAGGATTTGGCTTTCTCTGACTTGTATTATTTAGCATAATGCCCTCAAGCTACATCTGTGTTGTCATAAATGGCAAGATTTCCTTCTTTCTTGGTTAAATACTATTCCATGAAATATTTTAATGACAGCTACTTAAAATACTTGTCAGACAATCCTAACATTTCATTTATCTTGGTGTTGGCATATACTGATTGTCTTTTCTCATTTAAATTATGCTGTGCCTGTTTCTTGGTATAAATACATGATTTCTAATAATATTTTGAATATCTTGGTTATTATGATATGAGACTCTCAATTCTATCTAAATCTTAACTCTCACTGGATTGCTTTAGCTGGCAGTTATCCATTTTGGGTTTAGCTTTTGGTTGTTGGTCTATTTTTGTGGATTTTAGTCGCAATAACAGTTTAGTTTTCAGAGCCCTTGCAGTAATTTTCTGGTCTGTTTTATTCTTGGAGGAGGTGGCACAGAATCTCCTGGAACTAGGTTTCCTTGAGCCACAGGATGGAAATTGGGGAAACATGGAGCTTTGCTGTTCTTGTGGATGTGAATATATAGGACACCATTTCCCACCTCTCTACCATCAACTTTTCTTGGCCCTTTTAGGTTATGGATCAGAGGCTAGAATAGCCACATGCTTCACTTTGTGCTCCTGCTTATGAATCAGACCACATATGAGGGCCACAGATGTGAAGCAGGTACTGAGACTTTGCTGCTGTCCCCGTAAGCACATCAGACCACTTACTAGGATTAGTTATAAAGCAGGAGCCAAGAGGGTCAGACCTTCCCTGTCACAACTGCTGGTGGTGTTTGCCACCATCCCCTGATACAGAAATAAGGGTTTGGGATTCCCCACTAAATATGTGTTGGGCTTCTTTTTCTTTAGGCATTTGTATATAGAAGGCAGATAAACTCAAAAGATAAGACACATCACCACCATTACTGTCCGTATGATCTTAAGGAGATGATTGTTTCTCACTAAACTTTAGTTTCAGGATCTACTAAATAGTGCAATAATAGCCCTTTGTTTTTAAGGCCATTATTAGAATTTTATAAATGGTCACATATAAAGCAATTGACAAAGTATAGTTATTATATTATGTTATGTTATTATATATATTCTGTTACATGAAATATCCTCAGGAAACACAAGGAATTCATAAAAATATATAAGATATCTCCTATCATATATAGTTTAGGTTTATTCATACTTAATTTGTTATTTTTTTCAATCCAGATCCACACTGAATTCATTCTACAGAAAAAACAATGATGTTGGAAATGATTTAAGAATCAAGGTCAACAGACGTTTTCTATGTTGTCTTACTGATAAGATTTAAGAGATGAATCATGATATCGTCCAAGGAGGATTTATTGATTTGCTGATCTAATTAAGTTAGAAATATTAAATTTCACCAAAATACCAAATTAAGGAATCATACTGAGAGGTTAAACATTTCATGTTCCTTTTGATGACATGTGCTATCTCTAACTTTTCATTTTGCTCTATTGGATTTTCATGATAGATTTATACATATAGCTATATATATATATATATATATATATTCCATATTTAAGTATAAAATTTATATTATATTTATAATATAAACATATTTATATAATATTTAATTAAATATCAGATTTGAAGTATTTAATTAAATATTAATTTAATATAAATATAAATGTATATATTTTTATATGTAAAAATTATACATATAGCCACATATATGTGTGTATATATATAGTCCATATTTAAATATAAAATTATTGAGAAAGATGAATAACTATAGCTATGAAAAGAAGAACACAGCAGGCTTTGCCTCTGTAAGGAAATTGGAATTTTTTTAGATAGAAAAACTGCAGTCACTATTTTCAGACACGTTTGCTATTTTCTTAGATTTAGAGTTCGCCTAAAGCTTTTACCCTTGTAACTATTTGTCAGACTGGTCTATCTGCTGCTGATATTTCCCATTTGTCTACAGCTATGCTTCATTGCTTTCTTAAAACCGTTTCTCTCCTTTCTCTGCTTTTGATTGACCCACTTTGGTCTTTGATGGAGAAGGAAGCTTATATGGACCTTACAGTTACAGCATTTTTTACTTTCTATGAACTTTCATAACATTGTTCCTAGTAATGTTGTCATTATTCTAGTATATGACTCATTTCTTAAAGCAATTGAGCTTATTAATGCTAGGAACTCACATACATAGACATGTATGTATGTATGTATATATGTATGTATGTATCTATCATCCATCTATCTATCTATCTATCTATCTATCTATCTATCTATCTATCTATCTATCTATCTTTCCCTCTCCCCAAGAGACTTACTCACAGAGAATATCTAACATGATATTTTCCACACACATAAATGGAGTTAAACAAATGTTTGTCAATTAACAGACTATGTCTCCATTCTCATTTAACTTCAAATGGGAGTGTATAAATAAAATGTAAAATGTCAGTGTAGGAGTATCTTGGATAGAACATAGGGAATAGAGTCTAGAAGATTTGGAGAGGTGCTCATATTTCAGTGAGATGGGTGATTACAATTAACCAATTAATCTGAAATTTATCCAGGTTACAATTAACCACTTAATATGAAAGTTATCCAGGTTCCCAAGCCACAAACTTGGAAATGTACTTTATTTTTCTTTCTCGCTCATTCCACTTACAATAACTTAACATATATTTTACATAACAACCTATAAGTCTCTTAAGTATGGTCCCTCTTAAAATTATATCCTATATCAGAAAAAAAGATAACTCTTACATTTCTTACATACCTCCCAGATCTTCTCCCTGCTTCTGTTCTTTCCCTAACCCAATAAATTTTAACTATTCTAGCCACCATGATAATTTTAAATTGGAACATGTAATTTCATACCTGAAAAAACTCCCATGAGTCTCTCTTACTCTTAGGATAAAATTTAAAATTTAACAGCGTGATTATATGACTTTTCTTCAACTTGCTTCTCCAACTTCATCTTTCACACTAATCTTGTCACCATATCCCTTGAGCCTTCTCATTGCTATATTCAGTCCTGTCCAGGCTGTTTCCTTTCCCCCCGCCCCGGGATTTGCCCTTGTTCTCCTAGAAACACCCTCCTACTCCTTCCTTTCCACTTGTGAATCTCTACTTTCCTTTCAGATTTTATCCTTAGTAGTGAAAGCTGGAGAGATCCCACAGTTAAGTGCTTCTGAAATATTTCGTTCTTTGATACCATGTCTGCTTTACTCACAGTTAGAACCTGAGTACCTGGCAGAGGATTTGTGAAATAGACAACAGCTAATACATGTTGAATGAAGGTCTTTAGTGTTTATAGATGTTCTCTGCTTGTTATTCTGTTGATATTTTCAAACTTACTGCAGAGAAGAAATTTGTACACTAGGCTGCTGTAATCTATGGCAGGGGGTACATTTTTAGAACCCTGATTTTTTTCCTCTGGAACCAAGATCATGCCAGTTAAATCGTTTTCAAAGAAAGGTACAGTTTTTAATCAACACTAGCTTCAAATCTTTACACTTCTCTTTCCATTCTTCTCAAGTGGAACCAGAAAGTATTTGCTCTGAAACAAAAGGTGTCAAATCAACTAGCCTAAAGGACAACTGCATTTTATTAATATTGAAATTTATTGGACATTAAAAGCCTGAGTATGTTTTGCCTCTTGAAATTCTTCTGAATTATTATTATTATTATGTATATTTTACTTATGGACAGTTTGATCAATTAACAAACAGAAATTATACACTCTCTTGACATCGTAGCAACAGAGTATATTTTAGAAAATGTTTAATAGTGATTAGTTTCTTTTCCTCTTTTATCAAATACAATGATATGACTACACGATAGAAGTTAAGAAGGTTAAGATTAGGTCATAGTGACGCATTTTTATCCCTTCAGTTTTATATTTTTTTATGCTTCCAACTAAAAAGTTGTTAGATATGTGTAATTCAATGATCACATAATTATTTTAATCGATAATTACAATTATTTATTTCATATATGTATAATACAGTTACAAAATGTGTATATATGTATATATGGTAGTGAAATTATATAACACTAAAATGAATAAAATAGAAAAAATAGTTCATAATTTTAGAAAATTTAATAGACTAATTCAGTTTTTAAAATTAAATAAGAGTACACACTTTGCCCCTTAAAAGCCTATTTTTTTCAATAATAGACTCATAAGTGCTCACAAATAACTAAAATATTTTTTACAAAGCACAAGGACAAACCAATAACTCTTGATCAGCAGTGCAAGTATTCATAATTGCTTTTTTTACACATATTCTTTTCATAGTCTTCCTTGCATTACAATTATTTTTGGTCCTGTCTTTTAATCCTGTATCAGACTGTGTGATACTTTACAGCATGTATGTTTATTGTCCCCTTAGTGCCTTGAAATCATTAGTATTTAGGGAATGATTACTTGAATTAATGAACACAATACTGTTCCTCTTCATGGCCAGATAACATACATGTGAACATACTAACTTAAAATTTGGGAGAGTTTCTATCCATAGTTGAAAGCAGCTTAATGAACTTTAAGGAACTTCCTGATAACTAAACCTGTGCTCTTGTTTTCAGAAGCCAATGATGTAATGAGTCTACCGGCATGTATACATACACTTATGTGGACTGTGTGTGAGTGTGTGTGTGTATCTGTTTAATTTTATGAAAAGGTTTATGGCAGTTGTTTGAACAAAACAATTTTGACTCTGTAGGGTATATCGACTCTGTGTGTTACAGAATAAATTATCTCAGTGCTGTTCTTTTTATAGGTATGTATTATTTAGCTAGGACTTCCATTAGACTGGGGCTCAAACAACAGAAATTTAATTTTTCAGATTTGGAGTCTAGAAGTTCAAGACCACGGTGTCAGTAGCTTTAGTTCGTATAAGGGCTCATTGGATTGCAGGTGACTGCGTTCTCATTGTATCTTCACATTACTTCTTCTATATGCACACATGGAAAGAATTGCATGACAGTGCATGATGCTTTGTGATTCCAAGGACTACAAATAGTATTTCTCATACCTCATGTTCTTTTCCAATGTAAATTTCATTTCCACCTTAGGAAGGGTGATCAATTTTTCATCTGTTTGATCAAATTCCTGAGTTGGCTTTTTAACCTCTTTTAAGTAATAGAGTACAATGGGCATGACATGAGGCTGTATACCTTCTAAGGCTAGGCCTAAAGACATGCAGGTTTTGCCTTTACAGCTTGGGATGCTACCATCACAGAAGAAAGCATAAACAGCCACCTATAGGTGCTTAGGTGGAAAAGAAATGAGACCCCCAACTGACAGTCTCAGCCCAAGTCCCAGTTATTACAGACTGTGCCAAACTCTTGAATGAGAACTTTGGGCCTTCTAAACATATTATCACCTTAGCTGGTACCACATGAAGTAGAACTACCAGTTTAAACCACAGAATGGAAAAACCACATTGCTGCTGTTTAAGCCTCCAAAATTTTTAGTGCCTTGTTACATATAGAAAATAATAAAAACATTTTCAATTAAAATTACATTCTCATCAACAAATTTATAGAAAATAACTCTATCAGCATTTATAATGAAAAAAAGGAAGGAAGAAAACAAAAGAAAGAGTGAGTTAAAGCTGAATCCTGAACCTTGTAAAACTTACAGCTCATTAAAAGATGTTTCCCCAGGGGCACCTGGGTGGCTCAGTCAGCTGAGCATCTGACTTTGGCTCAAGTCATAACCTTAAGGTTTGTGAGTTTGAGCCCTGGAGCCTGCTTTGAATTCTGTGTCTCCCTCTGTCTCTGTTCCTCCTCTGCTCATACTCTGCCTCTCAACAATAAATAAACATTTTTCATGAATATAAATTATTTTCAAATTGGCTTATGTACAACACCCAGTGCTCATCCAAACAAGTGCCCTCCTCAATGCCCATCACCCACTTGCCCCTCTCCCCCACCCCTATGTACCCTCAGCTTGTTCTCTGTATTTAAGAGTCTCTTGCGGTTTGCCTCCACCCCTCTGTTTGTAATTATTATTTTTCTCCTTCGCTTCCTCCATGGTCTTCTGTTAACTTTCTCAAGATACACATATGAGTGAAAACATGATATCTGTCCTTCTCTGCCTGACTTATTTCACTCAGCATAATACCTTCTGGTTCCATCCACATTGCTGCAAATGGCATGATTTCATTCGTTCTCACTGCCAAGTAGTATATATATAAACCACATCTCCTTTTCCATTAATCAGTTGATGGACATTTAGGCTCTTTCCATAATTTGGCTAAACAATAAATGAACATTAAAAAATGTTTAATGTTGGGGCGCCTGGGTGGCTTAGTCGGTTAAGCGTCCGACTTTCGCTTAGGTTATGATCTCGCGGTCCGTGGGTTCGAGCCCCACGTCGGGCTCTGTGCTAACTGCCAGCTCAGAGCCTGGAGCCTGTTTCAGAGTCTGTATCTCCCTCTCTCTCTGACCCTCCCCTGCTCATGCTGTCTCTCTCTCTCTCTCTCCTAGAAATAAAATAAAACATTAAAAAAAAAATTTAATGTTTTTCCAATATTAAACTTTTATATTTATAATTATTTAATGTATAATGTATTTATGTTTTAAAAATCATAGTAGTGATATTTTATATTACAGTTCAAGAGCAATTTCTAGTAACTATGTGTTTGAAAATAAAAAAACAGATTAATTTAATATAGATACTGATTTTACTGAAGAAAAGTAATATAGTATTTAATTAAAATTTACATATATTACTATGGTATAAGCTATGGATAAAGCACATGATAAAAGTTAATTTTTAAAAACTTTAAAAATTTATAATATTAAAAACAAATTTGTTTTTGTACTTTTAAAATGAATAATGAGGTTCTTTAATTGCTACAGTATGGAAGTCTATCATATGTGTAAAAGCGTTATAAAAGAATTATATTTCATAATAAAAGTATTTACAATTCTCTACAAAGTACATCTCTAAAATAATTTTGCCCCCCACATATTTTAATAATGAAAACTAAAAAATTGTAACTTTATTTTTTTCTTTAATGTTTATTTATTTTTGAGAGAGAGATGGAATGTGAGAAGGGGAGGGCCAGAGAGAGAGGGAGACAGAATCTTAAGTAGGCTCTGAGCTGTCAGCATAGAGCCCAACTTCGGGCTTGAACCCATGAACTGTGAGATCATGACCTGAGCTGAAGTCAGACACTTAACCAAGCCACCCAGATGCTACACAGATTGCAACTTTAAGAAGAAAATTTGAGTTAATTATATATATTTAAAATATAAAAGTTTGAGTTAATTATACACACACACACACATATATGTTTGAAAAAGACTTGCACTAAGATTATACAAAGAACTATTAAAACCTAATAATATACAGACAAAAAATTAAAATGGTCATAACATTTTTAAAAATAGTTTCATATTGAAGTAACTTTACATTTAGAGAAGTTACAAAAATAGCAGAGTTTCTGTTCTTTTCCTCAGTTTCCCTTACTGTTAACATTTTATATGGTAATGAGATATTAAAATCAGATAAATTAATATTGGTACTAAATCATTACCTCACATGTATATTCTATTTGGACCTTGCCAGTTTTTTCTGCTAAAGTCCTTATTTCTGTTTTAGGATACAGTCCAGGATACCATATTGAATTTGGTTGCTGTGGCTCCTTATCTCTTTCGTGTCCTTCAGTCTGTGACAATTGCTTACTCTTTCCTTCGTCTTCATGATCTTGCCACTTTTATATGGAGTGTATAGGGTATTGTGTAGAATGTCTCTCAATTTAGAAAACTTGTGTTTTTTTCGTGAGTAAACTGGAGCTTTGGGTTTTGGGAAGAATACCACAGAGAGGAAGTGCTATCTTTTTTTTTTTTTTTTTATCCTTTCATTTAAGTGTAGTTGTCAGACAATATTACTTTAGTTCAGGTGTACAATATGGCGATGCAACAAATGTGTACATAATGCTATGTTTACCACAAGTGTAGCTGTCATCTGTCACCATACAATACTATTACGATATCATTGACTATGTTCCTTATGCTGTGCCTTTTATTCCTGTGACTTACTCATTCCATAACTTGAAACCTGTATCTCTCACTTCCTTTCACACATTTTTCCCATTACCCCATTACCTCCTCTCTGGCAACCATCAGTTTGTCCTTTGTATTTGTAGATCTAATGCTGCTTTCCATTTGTGTATTCATTTTTTTTAGATTCCACATATGAGTGAAACTGTATGGTATTTGTCTTTCTCAGTCTGATTTATCTTACTTAGCATAACACCCTGTACGTCCATCCATGTTGTCTTAAATGGCACACTCTCATCCCTTTTCATTGCTACATAACATTCGTGTATGTGTGTATGTGTACGACAACTTTGATATCCATTTGTCTATGGATAGACACTTAGGTTGTTTCTATATCTTGACTATTGTAAATAATGCTGCAAAAAACAGGGATGCATATATCTTTGAACTAGTGTTTTCTTTAGTTTGGGTTAATGCCCAATAATGGAATTACTGAATCATAGCGTATTTTATTGCATCATAGTATGGGATACATCATATCAACCATATGTATCACAAATGATGTTAACCTCAAACACTTGACATTAAAGTCGCATTTGCCCACCTCTTTTCTCTGTAATAGTTATTGGGTGCTCCTCCCTCCACCCCCTTTATGCATACTGTTTGTTTGAAGTAGATTACTAAATCCAGCCAGTGCTCAAAAGGAGTAGAAATAGGCTCAGGCTCCTGGAGGGAAGAATTCTAAATTACCTATTTGGAATTTTTCTGTGAAAAACTTGAACTTTCATTCTCCAGAAATAGTCATAAAATTTCAGTTACAGTTTCTGTTAATAAATGATACAGTTAGCAAACATTAACAAAAGGGGATGTTAGATTGGATAATAAACATGAAAATGCTCACATTATTAGTTATAAAGGAAAAGCAAATTAAAATCATAAGTTGATACAACTAGATATCATATGAAAGTTTAAAATGAAGAGACTGATAGTAGTAAACTTTGAGAACATTTTTGGCAGGAACATAAAAAGTATATAGCTACTTTGGAAAACAGTGTACCTCCTATAGAGTGAAACACCCTCTTACCTAGAGATGGTGACTTCTGTCCCCTGTGTATCTTTTTTTTCCCAAAACACAATAAAACACATGTCCAGACCAAAAAAAAGTGTTTATATAAGTTTTTACTTTTTATAGCTCAAACTTGGGAACAACCTAATGGTTAGTCAGCAGATGAATGAATGAGCAAAATGTAATACATCCGTGCAATAGAACACTATTCCCAGCAACAAAAAGGAGCAGACTGTTGATACATGCAGTGTGTATAACTTTCAAAATCATCATGACAGAGGAAACCAAAGATAAAAGAGTTCAAACCATATGATTATATATATTTTTAAGTCTGAGAAGATAGTGACAAAAAAGCAATCCGAAGTTAGCGATGAGATTGACTATAAAGGGGCATGAGAAAGCTATCTATGATGGTGATAGAAATGTTCTGTTGTGTTTCTGGTGGATTCATAATTGTTTACATCTAGCAAAATTCACCAAACTGTACATTTTAAAGTTTGTTGCATACAAATGAAATCAAATTAAACAATGTATAACAAAGTGTATATCTTTTTCAAAATTATTGTAGGACTTACATTAACATAAACTTTGGCAGTCCCTGTAAGAGACCTTTATGTCTTGATAACAGGAAACATGTTGGTCTGAGACACTTCATTATTTTGATCTCACAGATAAATTTTAAGCCACATAATTAGTAGTCACCATGTTAAAAGGATATTGCTTGACTGCTTAACTATTTCATTTCTTGGGTTGTGTGATATATTTTTTGTTTTTCATTCCCATGTCTTAATCTTCCATTTCTGACAGATTTATCATTATTATTATTATTATTATTATTATTATTATAGAGAGAGATAGAAAACATGAGTGGGAGTGAGGGGCAGAGGCAGAGAGAAAGAAAATATTAAGCAGGCTCCATGCTCAGCACGGAACCCGATGCAGGGCTAGATGCCATGACCATAAGAGTCAGGGACTCAACTGACTGAGCCACCCAGGCACCCAATCTGTTCAATTTTTTATTGATAGAATTGTTCAGTCTTAATATCTTGGGAATTTGTATGTGACTGTACTAATGCATTTACATTTCTTCTCAGATTTCTAATATTCGCTGTCACTTTTATGAGTTCAATGACCCAAATACCCTGAATGTTATTGTTCATCTTACTACCAATCAATTTGTACAAGTTTTTCTTGGTAACTTTTGGTACTGAATACGATTTGAATGAAATTGAACACACAAATATATACACATCTACAAAATGCAGCACATATACACAAGCATACACACCCACATACATATGCATACACATGAGAGTTTTTTTTACTCTTTATCTTGGAGTCCTTTATTTTCCCTCCTCTTAGTCCATCAAAAAATTACATCTATTCCTCAACAACAAGAACTGAAATTGTGACTCTGACTTGAAATGTATTAGCTTAGTTTACGTTCAAATAGTTAAATGATTTCTTAGGAATTATGGATTATAAAACTAGGTAAACAATGTAGTATGAGATAGTTCACATGGACATCTTATCTCAAGGTCTTTGAATTTTTGAAATTCATAATAACATAAAGGAAATGGTATGTTGAATACATTATTAATGTAATTATGACTATTGAGAAGTTCTGAATATTTTCCATGAGTTACGTAACTATGACTGCTTTATATATGTCTTTACCTCCTGGGAAATACTGTTCAGTTATTTGACATGTTACTTTAGGGAGTGATTTAGCAAGGAGTCCCATGCAGTTGAGATGAATTTACAAACTAGATTTTTAAATATTTATTTGAGCTAAAAAATGTAAGTACAATGAGAAGAGAATTTTGTAGAAACCCTTAAGAAGCTAGCTACTTGGTAACAATGATTTTTTTTGTAATGAGATTACTGACATGAAGAACAACAAGTGGCTAGTTCATTCTGAAAGAAATGTAACAATAATTCTTACAATCCCTTTAAAGTGATATATTGAGGACAAATGGCAGAAGGCTACTGGAATTTAGGATTACAAATGGTACATTTTAGATACACAAAAATAGTACTAACATCAAGGGATCAAAAAATCTGAAACAATAGAATAAGAATCATAGGAGATAAAATGATGTCATAGATTCAATTTAAACATTACAAAGATGGCAACATAATTTTATTTCCATATTGCAGTTTACATGAGAAAACTAGGCATTCAGAAACAGTTTTAAACATTTATTCAACTGCATATGTAGTATATGAATAATCCAAGATTTGAACTTAAGGAAATATGTAGAATACAATATGAAAGTTTTATTTAATCTACACTAATGTATCTGAGTTAGAGAATGGAGCCACAGTTAGCAGTGTGGTCCTCAGATTAACTATATGTGTTGAGATATTACATATCTCAACATATGTCTATATATAGATATTTATATAGGTAATATACACAGATATATTATTTATTTATAAATAATAATTAAAAAATAATAATAACATATAAAAACCTGAAGAGGACATTAACCTATGCAGAATATTGCTTATATCAAAATAGTAGATGTATAGTTCTGATTTACCTAAAGGATAAATTCCAAAGTAAATACTGATTTAAGGATAGGAATTTGCACACTTTCTCTAAGGTTAAAACAGTTTTTTAAATTATTTAATATAAAAAATTTCATATTGTGATTACTTTAATTTATGCTTTGCATACTAATAGTCCTGAGTCCTGTGAAATAAATATTAACAACTTGGATGTCACCATTTTGAATGCAAAAGTTTGCCTGAATAAAGGCAAATGTGGGGGGTTTTATTAGATTCGATTCCCTGGGCTACAGTTGTTCTACTTTTCACTATGTCATTTGGAATTCATCACCTCTGTGTAACTGAGTTATCTCACTATCTCATGTAATCTCAGTATCACCTTTTCAGTATTTTATTTTCTCTTATCTGAAAAACACTGGGCAAGAATTGATTGCTAGAAATTAACAAAGAAGTTAACTTTCAAATTTAGGAACATTCATTTTAACAGATTCAAGGCATTGTAACTCAATAATAAATTATTCCTTGTCTGAAAATTAATTTTTGTTTAATAACACATAATACATGAATATTAAAGAAATTCTTCAGTTCTTTCAAAAAATTGTATACAATAAACCGCCTTATCATATGTGTGAATAAAAAGGCAAAAATACCACTTCTTTTAATATAGTCCTTTCGAATTATAGATAGGTAGATAGATAGTTGATAAATAAAAAAGCATATGTAAATATACACATTTTTTATTTTCTCAAATTTAGTTTGTCAATTGGAGGAAGAGATCATAAGCCTTGATTTTGATATATAGCACACATAACATAAAACCATTTAATACAGGTTATTTTTCTTTGAAGAAATTAATTATTATTGAGCCACTAATATTTCAGTAAAAGAACTTAATAAAAATGCAGAAATCAATTTAAAGCATGTTAGCATGATTTAATTTTAAAATATATACTTATTTTCTACTCGTTGTAATACTAAGCTTTATAGACTCTGTTTCCTGAGCTTTTTCCTAACTGGGCTTGAAAATGAAATTTCTTTTAACTGAAAACCCTTGATCTATCCTATCCAGTTTTTTTCCTTTTTTTTCTAATTACATAAACTAGCAAAAATGGACCAATTTGTTTGTTCTAAGCACTGTGTGATTATCTTTCTCCAGCATGTGCACAGACATCCAGGGTATACAAAGGCTGATAAATGAGTCAATTATTTGATACAGTAATAATCAGATTTATCAGAGGCCACCTATTGGCTGCTGTACAGATGTATTAATCAGTAAGCTTTTGCTGAACCTCCACAAGATGACAAATAGCTAAGCCTTTTATAAAATTTAAATTTCCTGCATTATGTAAAATGAGAGACATGCTGATGAAATTTTAATCTTAGGCACCAAATGGAAGCCTTCTTACAAATCATAGCACTTTTCCTTATGAGAATATACAGAGATGATGTTAATTTAAATTTAATGTTGGACATTATGGGATATGTTGTTTCATTTTCACCACTTGCAGTTTAATCTGAAAATCTCACTTTTTAAAAAGTGGCAGCTCTTTTAGATCTGATCTTTTCTTTTTTATAGATGACGATATCCCTAAATAATTACTCAATATATGTCATATTCATTTGGTAATAGCTTACATCTGATTTTATGCATATTTTTTTACAAATCAGTTGCAAGAAGGTTTCAACTTTTAACAGTTGGGTAATAAGATTTTTTAAATGTTTATTTATTTTTAAGAAAGAGAGAGAGAGTAGGGAAGGAGCAGAGAGAGAAGGAGACATGGAACCCAAAGCAGGCTCCAGGCTCTGAGCTGTAACCTGACCATGGGCTTGAACTCCTAGATCATGACCTGAGCCAAAGTCAGACGCTTAATCAACTGAGCCACCCAGGAACCCCATCAGTTGGGTAATAAATTTTTTAAACAAGATAAGTTAAGGATGATTAAAGAGGTCTGCCTAGGACAAACACAGGAAGAATAAATTTGAATCACAAATTGATGCTTTGATAGTTCTGGTTAGCATGTCAATATGTTATGGTATATTGTACTAGAGGTTCTGGAAATTAAAGGCGTTGATACTTCAGGAAACAGTAAATACAATTTTGAATATTAGAGGTAACATTTATTAAGAGTTCCTAGGCATTTCATAGGTAAGATTCATTTCCCTTGATCCTAACATTCTATATATTTCAGAGCCTACAACAGTCTTTCCTTCCTAAATTCAATAATAACCAGTCTATTCTATAAAGTGATTTATCTCTCAACACTACTTCTTTGATCCGGACCTATATTTACATATGCACTGATTCATTAAAGTAGTAGACTGGAAAATTGACCATATGCTCTAGACCCCATGTATTTTAGGTGGTTTATAAACAATAATATGTTTTAATATTATATTATTTATCTACATCTTCTTTCTGGCTTTATGATGTAAATAGAACTGAACATAGATTTAACTACATAAAATCTAAATTGTGTCACCACTATCATCATCCATAAACACACAACTATAGTAAAACAGTTTATATGTGTTTCATTCTCTAAAAACTAACAGCATATGGAACCAAAAGTTGTGTCTGTCATAATGAAAGGCTGAATGATGTGACATTATCTTGGGATAGGACAGAGATAAAAACTGGGGGATTCTCAAGAAGGCTGTTAGTACATGATAAAAAAAATCTTGAGTAGAATATTAGAGTAAAAAATGGAAGGGCCAAAGAGAGATTGTTGATGAGGCCATTAATGACAGTGAAGATGTTGTTATTGGGAAAGGTAATGATATTACATATGCTATAGTTTAAATTTTGTCAACATTGTCACTTGTAATGATGTGGAACAGAGAAGGGGTACTTACTGGGCTCATGAGTCAGCCTGGGTGAGGTGGGATTTTCAATTAAAACACTTAATCTGCCAATTAACTTCTTCTAGTTTCCCATGGTAAAATATGAAGGAAATTTTTGAATTAATAAAAGTGCTGTTTTTTAAGAAAAAAAATTTTGGGAAAGAATGAACCAAGACTTAATATGTTTAAAAATAGAACTTTTACAAATCCCTAGCCTTTCCCAGCAAAATAATCCCTGAAAATCATCTTTTTCGAGACATCAAAAAAATGTAGAACCTGGTCACTGCACCAGGAATTGGCAAATTATGGCCCTTGGGCTGTCCATGTATTTTTATAACTAATAGAACTAGCTGCACCCATTTATTTATATATCATCTATGGCTGTCATTGTGTTCTAGCAGTAGAGTTGAATAATTGTGACAGAGATTATATGGCCTATAAGCTTAACATACTCATTCCCTGGCCTTTTATGAAAAAGTTTGCCTGCTTGAAAGCTACTTTAAAGTCTCATATTATTAATCATGGAAGGAAAATGTGAATGCACTGTAAAGGAATAACATTTCTGATGGATTATCTCACGTTGCAAGTTCTTGGGCATTTCTCCCTTTACAATGTGAGGTTTGTTTCTCTTCATCTTAAATTTGGGCTAGTGTATGTTTTTGGCTACTACAATATGGTGAAAGTGAGGATTTGCCTTTTACATTTTATTTTATTTTATTCTTTTAAATTTTTTTATTAATTTTATGAGTATAGTTGACACACAATGTTACATTAATTTTAAGGAAAAAAAACAGTGATTTGACAAGTTTAAACATTATGCTATGCTCACAACTGTAGCCGTCCTCTGACAGACATCATGCAACACTATTACACTATTACTGACTATATTCTTTATGCTATGACATTTATTCCCACAACTCTCTCATTCTATAAATGGAAGCCTGTATCTACACTCCCCTTCACCTGTTTTGCATGTTCCTGACCACCCCCCACCTTTTGTCAGCCATCAGTTCTCTGTGTTCACGGGTCTGATTCTGTTTTTTGTTTGTTTGCTTATTTGTTTCTTTTTAGATTCTGCTTATGAGTGAAACCATATGGTATTTGTGTTTCTCAGTCTAACTTATTTCACTCCACATAATGTCTTCTAAGCCTATCCATGTTGTCTCACATAGCATGACCTCATCCTTTTTTCTGGCTATAACATTCCATGGTACAGTTGGATGAAGTTTGTTGGCTCTTGTAAATAGTACTACAACAAGCATAGTGGTACATGTATACTCCTGAATTAGTGTTTTGTTTTTTCCTTTGGGTAAATACCCCATAGTGGAATTATTAGATTACGTGGTATTTCTGTTTTTAGTTTTTTGAGAAACCTCCATACTGTTTCCACAGTTGCTCTATCAGTTTACATTCCCACCAAAAGTGTACAAAGGTTCCTTTAAAAGACTAGTAGCTTTCACATACTGAGAGCCCTAAACCACCAGGAAAGAAGTACAACTATCCTATTACAAAACCATGTTGAAATGGTCTGAGATAACTTGAAGAGAAAGAGAAGATCCAATTAAACCCAGAATTCTGGTCATCTGTGTCAATATGCCAGACATCTCAGTGAACACAACTTGTATCCTTCATAGGATCTCAGCTATCAGCTTAGTATCACCAAGTGACAATATACAGCATTATTTGGAAAAGCTAATTAATCATCCAGCTGAGGCCAGCCCTAATTCTTCATTCACAAACTTGTTAGATATTACAAATGTTGTTTTAAGCCTTTAGGTTGTGAGATGGTTTGTTGAATAGCTTTAGAACAAGGTATAACTAATTTCCATTGCAGTAACTCTAAAGGAAAAATATTTTTAAAATATTGGCAAAAGTTAAGACTATAGGGGTGCCTGGGTGGCTTAGTCAGTTAAGCGTCCGACTTTCGCTTAGGTCATGATCTCGCGGTTCATGGGTTCGAGCCCCGCGTCGGGCTCTGTGCCGACTGCCAGCTCAGAGCCTGGAGCCTATTTCAGAGTTTATGTCTCCCTCTCTCTCTGACCCTCCCCTGCTCACACTGTCTCTCTCTCTCTCCCTCCTAGAAATAAATTTTAAAAAAATATTTTAAAAAAAGTTAAGACTATAAAAAACTTGATGCCAAGTTTTCATTAAAAGAATTAATCAACCAAAGATAAACAATAAATCAACCTAAACAAAGTATACTTCTCACCCCCAAATTATCTGGAGGAAGCTCAGTAGGCTGTTATATTGTAAAAGCTATAGTTTTGTCAGGCCTGGTTGGCTCAGTCGATTGAGTATCTTACTCTTGGTTTCAGCTCAGGTAGTAATTTCATGGTGTGTTGGATTAAGCCCCACATGAGGCTCTGTGCTGACCCTGCAGAGGCTGCTGGAGATGCTCTCTCACCTTCTCTCTCTCCCCCTCCCCTACATGTGCTCTCTCTCTCTCTCATAAGATTAATAAACATTTAAAAAGTTAGTTTTTCAAAATGCATACACCATAACATAAATACACCATGTAAGAAAAAAGGTCCCATTCATAGTAAGTAAATCAAATACAAGATACCAGAGAATAAATTTTTCAATAGATGTATATAATTATAAATTTCAATGGAATATAAAATAATAATTTTCAGTATTTGACCATTATTAATTCTGCCTTTATTAATCTTAATTATGTCTTTTGGTGAACATATTTATATTTCTATTAGGCACGTACCACAGCAAAGGATTGCAGCAAAGAAACTTTCTAAAATAGGAATGCCAATATGTAGTACCAAACTGTCCCCACCACCAGTTTATGAAAGTTCCAGTTATTCTATATTCTAGCCAATAATAGGTATATTTTAGGTTTTCTTTTTGTTTAATATTAGCTATTTTATTAGAAGTGTACCTATTATTGTTTATTTTCTGGTAGATTTAGTGTTATACTCATATATAATAATACAAAAATATGCCCCTAAAATTCAGAGATAAAATATTTTATGGAAACTTCCCTATACCACATATATTGACTATAAAATGAGGCTATCATGACATATTTCAAAAAACAAGTGTAAAGATTTTTAAAACTTCCCAAAAGTATATCTTGTTCCAGCTGATTATAATCATGGTGTGACGTTGCATACTCTTTCTAGGGAATACATGGAAAAGGACATAGATAATAATAGCCTGAGTTTCATTGTTACATATTTTCATTTAAAAAGTTGTGCTGATAATTTTTTAACCAGTTTGCAATATTTCAGCCACTCTTTCTTTTCCTCTTAATAACATCAATTCTCCTCTTCATTGTCATTTTCTGTACACCTGTTTGTTTTTACCTAGTTCCCAAGACTGTGGGCACATGGCCTTTGCCCAGCCTTGCTGATTATAGCACCATTTTCATGTTAGCAGCTCTCTCTTTGTAGCCCGCTCTGTCTTTTTTAGTGTCCCTCCAGGGTTGGCCTCCTTCTATTTTTGGCAATTCCTGATGATCCTCTCTCTCAGGACACTCTCATAAGCAGCAGTTTACAACCTCCTGCTCTAGAGTTTTTTTGAAATGACACTGTAAAGGACTGGATTGAGGGGATTTTTTGTGTTTAGTTAAATGATTCTGTCCATGTAGATAGGGAATCAGTGAACTAAAAATTCCAGAACTACCACTATAAGGACTCAAATGGTCTGCCCATGGCCGTTATACCTCTGGAGGCAGAAGAGCTTCACGAGAGGTCCAGCTGCATATCAGCAACCCGCTAATAAACCCTTAGAGATACAAGGCAAAGGAGGGTCAGCAAAAAGTAAACATTTATGACCCGCAGCAAGACATACAGTACAAACAGTTCCCTGGCTTGGTCTGTATCGCAGTAATGAGGACCCCTGCAGCTTCTATGGCATTACTATATCAGTGCTTGGATCTCTTTAAATTTTTAAATGAAACTTGAAATCTCTTAATGAATAATAATTATGAGCACTTTAACATGCTTATTGTCTATTTAGAAATCTTTTTAGTTTTCATGGCCCATTAAATCATGAGACCATTTCTCAATTGGGCCGTCTTTTTTTATTTATTTATTGGCAAGATTTTTGGTTATTGTTCTTATATTCTAGATGCCACTTCTTTTTCTGATTATGTGCATTGCAAATATTGTCTTCAAGTCTGTGGCTTGCTTTTTAACACTTTAAATGTTGTATTTTGATGAACTGAAATTTTAAATTCTGATGAACTCCAAGTTGTTAATATTTTATCTTACAGTCATCTACTTTTATGTCCTGTTTGAAAAATCTTTATTAGTGATGGTCATCCAAATATTTTTTAAATTTTCCTTTTGAAGATTGTTGTTTTATATTTCACATTAAATTCTGTCCTATTTGGAACAGATTTTTGTGAGATGTGTGGTAAAGCTCCAGATTAATTCATTTTCCATGTGGATTTCCAGTTGGTCCAGCCATAGTAATTGAAAAATTACTCTTTTCCAACTATGCTACAGAGTTACCTTTAGTAAGATGTGGAGTCATACATATAGAATGTCTTAGTCAAGGAAACATAAAACCATCATGTATAAATCTATAGCCTGGCAAATGGGGTTTATTGGTCCATGGTGTAAAAGCTGAGTGCACAGCAGAGGAATGGTGAGCATCCCATCAAACCAAGGAAAAGATAGAGTCATAAGACCTAAATAAAGAAATGATAAGAGAAATGATAAAATTTAGGGGATTTTAAATAAAGTATAATTTCAAGCCTCAAACAAAACCAGTGATCTGGGTAAAGGAGTTAATATTGATTATGAAATATTAAATAGACCCACAAAGATGTTTTACTGTAAAGTACACATTAATACAGATGTAAATTGTATCCAGAGTTTTTATCTGAAAATCTGAATTGAGTTTTTAAGTCATGGTTGCTTCTCTGTGCCAGAGTAACTTAGATCCTCAAAGCACAAGTAGGATGTTTTATTTTTATGAATATAACATTGAATTTTCTGATACTCTATGATTTTAGAGAACATACTTCCTCTGTGATTAAGAATGCATTTATCACTCAAAAACAAAATTGTAATAATAGCTTGCAACTGCAGCATGTACTTGGGCAAAATATAATTCCCTGTAAACTTGCCTCTTGATTTATCTGTGTTATCTTATTCTTACTTAGTGACTGACTTTTCAATCCAATCTAATCTTTATGTTCTCTGTTGTCCTGATAATGGTCTCTACAATTTTCCATTAGCTTACTTTTCTTTCTATCAGTAACACAGCATCTTAATATAGATTTCCATTTTTTCAACCTTTTTATAAATCCCACAAAAGTGTTAACATTTTCACTATTAAAATTCAATATTTTCTGTTTCTTGCCCATTTCTTCTTTCATTTCTCTCTCCTCCTTACTCACAGCTTAATAATAAAATAAATGTACAACAATAGGCAGATGATAGTCAATGTGTACAGGAAATAAATAATTTTATACACTGTTGTGAAAATTATAATTTATATTATATTCATAAATAATAATTTGCTAACAAAATTTGTATGATTCAGATAAACTTGAAAGGCATATATTAACAGTATATGAGAGCCTGTTTATCTGATACAGAATGTAATTCATGACAAATATTTTAGTTTATGTATTCATAATATTTAAAGTAAATAAAGTGTTTATCTTATATTACAATTACTTATATTAATTTGCTTCTGGTTTTTAACAAACGCAATAATATATGGTACATACATATGTATATACATACATACATTTTATATATGTTTATGTATAGTGTAAGTTATATATTAAAATATTTACATGCCATATACCATACATTTTTCATATTTATACTGGTCAGTGGAAGAAGAAATTTTAATGATTTTGATCAGACACAAGTGATACTTTATTTTACTTTATTTTTATTTGGTGTATGAAAGTGGTCCAGGTTCGTTCTTCTGCATGTTGCTGTCCAATTTTCCCAACATCATTTGCTGAAGACACTGTCTTTTTTCTACTGACTATTCTTTCCTGCTTTGTCCAAGATTAGTTGGCTGTATGTTTGTGGGTCCATTTTTGGGTTCTCTATTCTGTTCCATTGATCTATGTATCTCTTTTTGTATCAGTACCATAGTCTCTTGATGATTACAGATAATATAGCTTAAAGTCTGGAATTATGATGCCTCCAGCTTTGGTTTTCTTTTTCAACATTACTTTGACTCTTTGGGGTCTTTTCTGTTTCCATACAATTTTAGAATTGTATTTTCTAGCTCTGCGAAGAATGCTGGTGTTATTTTGATAGAGATTGCATTGAATATGTAGATTGCTTTGGGTAGTATCAATATTTTAACAATATTTGTTCTTCCAATCCATAAGCATAAAATGTTTTTCCATTTTTTTGTGTATCTTCTTCAATTCCTGTCATAAACTTTCTATAGTTTTCAGTGTATAGATTTTCAGCTTTTTCGTTTGGTTTGTTCCTAAGTATATTATGTTTTTTGGGGCAGTTGTCAATGAGACTGGTCCCTTGATTTCTCTTTCTGCTGCTTCATTATTGGTGTATAAAATTGCAACTGATTTCTGTACATTGTAGAAACAAGTGAGACTGTAAATTTGTTCTGGATTTGTTATTATCATTAGCTTGCGGCCTTATGTATTTTGTATCATAAAATGAATTAGAGGGAATACACAGCATCTTAAAAGCCTATATTACCTGGAATTTCTTCTCACCAGTTAGGATGCTATCTTGCTCAAGCTATGGGTCATGAGAGTCACAGCAGAACTATGCAAACACAAAACAAACAAGTAACAACTCCTGTAGAAAAGAAAGTGACTAATGTTATTTCCTATTATGATGATGTGTGCTATCTGGAGATACCAGAGTTAGAATGTTATTTTATATTGTGATAACTTTAGTTACCTCTGTGGAGATAAGTTTCATTTTGCTGCACAAATAATTTATATGAATAATGGCATTCATTTGACAGATAATATTTTGATTAATTGTGTGACTTCAATAAAATGGTGCAGTGATTAAAATAAACCATTATAAATTCTTGTAAGTTTTCAAGTAATCCTTGAGTTAACATACACACACACACACACACACACACACATTCATGTTCTCATTTTCTGTTAGTGCAGACAATATATTGCTTCATAATAGGTCACGACTATAGCACAGAAATCTACAGAAATGGCAAAATAAATGCTGCTCAGATTGAAAAAAATCACCATATTTCGACTGGTGATTGGACAGAAGAAATGATAGAATAACAGAAGATCTGAGGCTTATTCTTTGCTTTTTGGAGAAAGAAATGTGATCCCTAGTCCTAAGAACAGGATGTTTGGATAATTATCTTTTCCACACTAATTTATCTTATAATAGGAACTGATATTTGGTATTCTAATAACAGATTTAAACATTCCAGTGATTCATATGGTAGAAGCATTGATAAGAAATGATTTGATTATCATTTTATTCTATATTTCATCACCTAGTCTAACTTAAACTTGAACTGATGTCTTAGAATTTTTTTTTTCAGTAAAGTCCTAATCTATAGCTGAAGTCTCAAAGATGGAATAAGTACTTTTTGATCCTTTAGGATTTTCCACCAATTCCCTTTGGCCATTCTTAGAGAATATTGCTTTAGAATGAGAAGTGGTTCAGGTTTGCTGATAGTAAATCTGTGAATCATCCTCTTATATAGAAAACTAAAATCCCAAATATTATTTTCAAAATGTCTTTTATTGAAATATATTTTAGTAACTTCCTGCCTTTCTGCTGTTTCTCCAAACATGCTATGTGATTCTTTCTAACAGGTATAAAAAATTTCATATAATATATAAGTTTATAAACATTTATGTATAATTTATGTTTGGATGACTTTGATAATGTTAAGAGTGAGCCATGTGGTCTAAACATTTATAGGAACATGAATAATCTATATGAAATGTTATATGTAATGTATCAGATAGCATACAGTCTGGTATTTTATTGTTTTGTAAATTAAAATGAAAACGCCAAGAAAGGTCAATATAATTTTGAGAAAGAATAAAAAGTTGGTGCATTTCTATTATTAAGATATTTACCAAACCAGAGTAATTAATACGATTATGTTATTGGTGTAAGGATAAACAAAGAGACTATAAGTAACTCCATGGAAACCATCAATCTTGGTAGAGTGTTGAAGTGGTGTGCCTATTTATACAAATTGACCTCAATTCCTGACCATGCCCAAAGAGCAACTGTTAGTACCTAAACTGTGATTTTTAGTCATGTATAATGCCACAGGCTTGTCATGTCAGACATCTGCAATGAGGATTGGACGTCAGCCCTCAAATTATACCAAGATATGGATTGGTCATAAATTCTTAGCTGAAAGAATACTACTAGATCCAAGTTTTTGTCATTATAGTTCAGTTTCTGATACTGCCAGGTGAGGAGATTGTGCTTCCTTAATAATGCTGCCTAAATGCTCCCGCTTGGCTGGATGTTTGGGCTCTGCTCCAGAATGGGATGGGTGATAATAGAAAATCCATACCTCTTCTGCTCCTCTCTTCGTGCTTCAGCACGTCTGGTGTGTAGTTTCCCCATTTATCTTTAGTTGACAGATATTTTTGACCTTAGTAAAAGATATTATTTATGGGGTACCTGGGTGGCTCAGTGGGTTAAGCATCTGACTTTGGCTCGGTCATGATCTCACAGTTAGTGGGTTTGAGCCCCACAACGGGTGCTGTGCTGACAGCTCAGAGCCTAGAGCCTGCATCAGATTCTGTCTCTCTCTCTGTCTCTCTCTCCCCCCCCCTTCCCACTTTCTTTCTCTCTCTCTCAAAAACAAACATTGTATATATATAATTTATAGGGCCCCTGAGTGGCTCAGTCAGTTGAGTCTGACGCTGGATTTCAGCTCAGGTCATGATCTCATGGTTTGTGAGTTCAAGCCCTACATTGATCTCTATATTAACAGCAAAGAGCCTGCTTGGGACTATCTCTCTCTCTCCCTCTCTCTGACCCTCCCTGCTCATGTTCTCTCTCTCTCTCTCTCTCTCTCTCTCTATCTGTCTCTCTCTCAAAATAAATAAATAAAACTTAAAAATTTAATATATTATTTATAAACTTTGAGGTAGACAATCCATAAGAGTATATAAAGAACTTCTACCAAGAGAAATAACCAATAGAAAAACAGTCAAATATATTAACACTCATTCACAGAAGAGGAAACACATATGACCAACAAACATTAAAAAAAATTATGTTCAACAGTATTAGTGATAAGTTAAATATAAATCAAGACCACAACATGAAGTTATCATTATACTTTCTGTGGCAATAATAAAATAAATAAATAATAATTAAATAAATATTGCATGTATCAAGACTTTAAGAGGATCTGATACACAGGATCTCTTTATATTGACAATGGGAATATCAATTGTTGCTATTACTTTGACAAAAAGTTAAGAATTATCTCACATCTCTGAACATTTGTGCATCCTACAAGTTCAGTCTTTCATCAACAAATGTCTCACACATTGTGTTTTTTTACGTTTCCCCAGATATAGACACCAAAACAAGGGTTCAAGTTCACGTGCTGTATATGAGATGTGATCCTTAGGAACCCCAGGAGTGATGTGAAGAATTAAGATAAGGAGGGGAAGTCCACAAATAAGTGATACATTATAAAGGAAGTTACCACTGCCATTAAATGAGAATATATTCCTCTAGGGAAGTCTAGGGGCAGTATAAAAGTCTTGGGAAGAAATCCCAGAAATATCTCAACTAAGAAACAAGGGAAATGAATATCTATAGAACTTTAATCAGTTGTCACGTGAATACTACCCCCTGTTCTGAAGTGTAACAGGACAGAACAGGCACCTGCTTGCAGAGAAAGCCTTTACCAAAGAAAAAATGAGTAAAATATATATCTCTCCTGATGGTTATATGGGAAAAATAAACCAAGAAAAAGGAACTAGGAATGCTGAGATTTTCGATTTTCAAAAGGGTGGTCAGTGAAGGATTCCTTTCACCAGTGACATTTGAGCAGAGACAAGAAGAATGAGAAGGAATAAACCATGGAGATATCTGAGAGAAAATGGCCATTGGTAGAACTCTAACCTGTGGTTTCAGAGGTCTAAGTATGATATACAGATAAATATGACTGGAATACAGAGAGGAAGGTTGATGCAGAAAAAAAAAAATCAAGGAGCTTTTGAAGGCTTAAGCACAGCATTGACAGGCAGGCTTACCTTTTAAAAGTAACCCTCCAGTTGTTCTGTAGTGAGATAGAAAGAACCTTGAGGAGGATTTTGCAATAGTTTAGGGAGAAATTATATTGACTTGCACCAAAGTGGTAATGATAAAACTGGTGAAAAGTAGTTTAATTATGGACAAGGAGGATTGTGAAGGGGCTGTCTTTAGATGCATAGACAATATATCTGTCATAATGAAAGGTACAGGAGAGTGGAGGAACACAGATACTAGAAGTGAGTGCATGAAGTCTGTGTGAGAGGAGAGAGGGAGGTAGGTAAGAAGGTATGTGTGTTTTGCCTCCTATTTTTCCAACAAAATATGAAAGTTATTAACTGATGGTGAGAAATGTGGCAGATGTTCTAAAGTATGGAGAGGAGAAGGGAAGGTATGAAATGGTTTCTAACAAAGTGGAAAGATGGAATAATTTAGAGCAGCGCTTCTTGCAGTATCTATGGTCAAGTGTAGTATTTTATTTGTTTATTTTTGTTCTTAATTTCTAATTTCTCATGAGTATCTAAAACATAATAAATACAAATTATTTGGAGAATGAAATAAAAAGCATACAACATGCACATCCATTTTTATTATTATCTTGAATGACATTATTACCCTGTCAGATTAGTACATTTTATAAAAGCTAACTATTGATTTCTATACTTACCTTTATATAGCCCTGGATTAGGCAAGTGTGGAAAGACTGGTAGCTAGGCTAAGGTCCCACTTGATGTTATGAATTTTACTCATAAGTGTGACTTGGTATGTTTCAGGTGTTTAATACTATTAACCACCGTAATCTTTGGTGGTTATCTTTTGGTGTATACTTTAATATTTTTTATAATATTTGATATTAGTTCTGTTTCTAAGACTTCTGTGACTGAAATGAAGATAAATATATGCAGATATGTGTGTATTACAATATGGATTTTAAAGGTGTGACATTTTATATTAGGATTTTGGATAAATGAATAATATAATAGTGTCATTGTGAATTATGTAACTATTTCATAAAGAAAAAATGCAAGAACTTTACGAAGTTTATGTTAACATTGTGAGCAAGTTTAAAAGCTATATTTAAGATAACCTCCTTTTGAATAAATCACATATGTATTCAGAAATTTTGAAAATACACATTACTATAAACAGAAGTTATCAATGATTTGCAATTTGGAGTAGAGTTATTTTTTTATCTTCTAAATATTACATAACATTCCAGTATTCATATTTTCATGTAGTTTACGTAAGAGGAGCCTGGGTGGCTCAGTTAGTTAAGCATCCAACTCTTAATTTTGGTTCAGATAATGAACTCAAAGTTCATGAAATGGAGTCCCAAGTCAGGCTCTGTGCTGACTGCATGTAGCCTGCTTGGGATTCTCTCTCTTACTCTCTCTCTGCCCCTCTTCTGCTCTCTCTCCCTCTTTCTCTCAAAATAAATAAACATTAAAAAAAGAAAGATAGTGTTTACCCCATAGAATAGAATAATTATTTACAAATCACATAGTTGATAAGGACTTGTATCTAGAATACAAAAAAAAATTACAAATCAATAATTAAAAGACAATCAAACTAATAAGTGGGCAAAGAATTTGAAAAGACATTTCCCCAGAATATTTGTCAAGTGACCAATAAGAACATAAAAAGGGCACTATGCTCATTGAAATAAGTCAGACAGAGAAAGGCAAATCTGCAGACACAGAAAGTAGATTTTGTTTTATTAGGACTGAAAGTGTTATAGGGCTTTGCTAATGATATAGCATTTCTTTGGAGAAGGATATAAATTGTGGTGATAGTTGTGCAGCTCTATGAAATACTAAAAAGTATTAGCTTGTACATATTATAGGGGTGAACTGAATGGTATATGACTTCTGTATCAATAAAACCATTCCAAAATATGTTTACAAATATGTATTAAACATCTACTACGTGATATACACTGCAAGTTACTGAGATACAAAAATAAGAAAAAAAAAACTTAGTTCTGTAATCTTAGAAGTCTCATATGAAAAGGATGAAATTTTCTTAAATGGAAATAACACATGCATTTTTAATTGTTGGAACTTAGGTTTACAACCTTTTTGTGTTGTGTATTTCATGTGCATTTAGTTTTCAGTTGTGTGGGTGTTTTTAAAGTCCAGTAATATTATATAATCTATTATAGGGATCATACTTCTTTCTGTGTGTACTCAGGAATTTTATGACTGTGAATATTAATAGTTGCTTACCTCCAGTCCAAGTTGCTTTATTTGAAGTGAGTAAGTCTAAGACAGGTAAAGTTCTAATCTGATTTCTTTTCTCCTCTGTTTTTGTAAACTCTTTCCCTGCCCATGGCCCTGTGCCTGTACAGTTCAGAACAAGCCACACTAGTTCTATTAAAATGTAATTCTACTTATGGACTACCTTTCTCTCAATGAAAAATTGCTAAAATTTCATTGTAACATTGTTATAACAAAGATTCATATGGCTTCTTATTAAACCACTGTCTGGAAAGTTCCAAATTAAATTTTTGTTGTTTACATTGTTAAACCTCATACTTCTTAGTTAATTCCTTTCATACGTTACTGTGATCTTCTCTGACATTTTCTTACTGCATTAAGATCTGAAAACAGTTTACTTTCTGAACAATTTATAGCCATGTGGTTAAGAGTTTCCTGATCTGACAACCTTGTTGTATATTATACCTGTTTATTTGCAAAGAGGTATGAATGGTTAATTATCCATGAAATCATAAATGAAATATATTTATAAGCTGTCACACTGTACCCCATACTGAAGCATTCACTCCTATTAAATCAGTATATTCTATGTTTCTTCCCATTGAAAACTTATGATCTAAAACAATTCCTTAAACCACAAGGAAGAATTAAGCTTAATACCTTATATAAAGGATGTGCACTACATAAAATATAGTGACAAAAAAAATGCCAAACTGTCAACACTCTATCAGTTTATAAGAAACTCGGGGTCATGTGTAGCTGACAAATGACTGGAAGATCCAGAGTCTCCATTATATAGATTAGGAGTTAATATTGTATTTCATGAAAATAAACTGTGATTTCTGAGGAGATTATCCTGGATTATCCAGATGGGCCCTAAATACAATCACAAGCACCTTTACAAGAGGTAGCCAGAGGGAGATTTGAAATAGAAAAGGAAGCAAAGTGACCTTGGAGTCAGAGATTGGACTTAATAAGAATGCCTGCATTCACCAGAAATTCAGTCAGGGAGTGAATTCTCCTCTAAAGCCTCTGTAGGGAGAACAGCCTTCCTGACACCTTGACTTTAGTCCCCTAAGATGCATTTTTGACTTTGACCTCCAAAATCATAAGAGAGAAAAGCCATGTTTTTGGTAATTTACTACAATAGTCATAGGAAACTAATACTAATAAATATGTACTGAAGAATTAAAGTTGAAATAAATGTTTTAAATTAAGAGTAATGATAGCATAACCCATTGACTTTTTTCCCTTTTGGATTAAAGTTTCAGTATACAAATAATTTCATAAGCTACACTTTTATGTTTATCTATTACTAGGGTATTTTGTAAGTAAAAACAATCTACTTTAGCACTCTACCTTAAATGATGCATGTGTATTAATAATGTTATAAAATATTAATTTTTAATTCATTGGGTTCTTTTTCCTAATGAGGCCTAGGAGAAGAATGTAATTTATGCAGAGATCTCTTTTTAAGTTATATATTAAATTTTAAAACATGCTTTCAGTGTGTTTGAATTAACATAATGCAAATTTATTATTCATTAGTAAAAAATATGTTTTGATCTTAATGCTTTTAAAGAATGGATCAGATTTTTTTTTCTTTTTTAAGATCAAATTTGGTGAATACACTTTTTCATAATTAACATCACACTATTTTAGACCTGGAAATATTCATAGAGGGCAGTTTTAGGTCTTTCATAATACAAATGAAGAAACTGGAACCTAGAGAAGATGTGCACTTTTTTTTATTGATCCGCTATAGAAAAAAATGTTACAAAAATTACAATAGTTTCACATTGTACTTTGAGAGACATTATAGTTTTTATTTTATTTATTTATTTTTTTGAGGGAAAGAGTTGGGGAGAGGCAGAGAAAGAGGGAGAGAGAGAATCTTAAGCTGGTTCAACACCCCATGCAGTGCCAGACTTAGGACTTGATCTCACAACTGGGAGCTCATGACCTGAACTGAGGTCAAGAGCTGGATATTGAACTGACTGAGCCACCCAGGCACCTTGAGATACATTATAGTTTTAAAGCAAAATAAGTAAATAAAATTGGAATGAATACAGCAGTTCCAAAGTTAGACAGTTTGGTTTTTATATAGGTGGTAGAATTACATAGCTTCATCAGAAATCTTTCTAATTCTGGGACACTTGGCTGGGTGTAGTAGAGTGTGGGACTCTTGATCTCAAGGCTGTGATTTGAGCCCCACATTTGAGCATAAAACTCACTAAAAAAATCCTTCTAATACTAACAATTTCACAAGTAGGATCTATTTATTTGATTTATTGGAGAGAGTACCTAAATAGTTCCTAAAAGTAAGTCCTGTGAAAGACTTATCACTATATTAAATGACAGTAGAGTAATGTGAAGTAAAAATTAACCTGAGCTTCACTCTAGGAATGCCTCAACTTTTCAGGAAGAAATAAGCATTAACTGAAAAGGCATATATGCTCCTCTCTTCCATTAACTCCTACTGTTGTCTGAATTATAGTCCTTAGGCTAGTACAAACAAGCAAAAGGAATAACTGTCATTCTCCTTTAGGAGCTGGACTGTGACATTAGCAGAGTAGGCTTTCTTACATCTTTTCTTCACTTTTATCTTTCTGCAAACAGACTGAGACTTCAAATCACAATAACCATTAAGAAGAAAGTGAGAAGAGGGTGGGGGGTGGCTGTAGGGAGGGATGAGAGAGGCTGTGCAGAAGTATCAAAATACCATTAGTGAAGGTTTATACCACAAGATAAGACATTCCTGTGAGGACAGAAAGGAAGAACTTAGAGAACATTTCATAGGATTCCTTTATTGTTTTGTTTTGTTTTCGCATCTGCTCAGAGTTGCAGAATTCCAGGAGTTGGGACAAAGGAGATATCTTTGCTTATTACAGGGAATAAAATTAGGAATTGTGTACACCAACCTGAACTTATAATTTTAATATAAGACTAATCCATGAAAAGTAGAAATAATTTCCATCTAATTCTTCAGTCTCTGGACCAAGACCAAATCTGAGTATATTTAGATTTGTGTTTGTATCACTAAAGAGAAAATAACACAGAAAACAAAAACAAAGCAAAAAACAAAAAAGAAAAAGAAAAACCACTGAAAGCCTCAAGTAGGTTATAAGTCAGAAAATGGGCTTCATTTTTTAGCATAACGGGTCATATTCATTTCTGTATAATATATTTATTAAAAAAATATATACAGTTTTGCAATATATAATGTCTTGTATCCATTTATATACATGCAAAAAACTAATAAGTGAGGTAATGAGAGTAATGAATAAAGTGAATGTATTTTAACAAGCAGCGTGAACCAACAAATTTAACAAAACCTAAGAAAGTAAACAAAATAAAATAAGTAGCAACTTACCTTGTAAAATATATATCTGTATATTAATGTGGTTAATGATATTCAAACAAATAATAGGGGGGCACCTAGGTGGCTCAGTCAGTTAAGCGTCTGACTTTGGCTTAGGTCGTGATATCATGGTTCATCAGGCTCTGTGCTGACAGCCAGCTCAGAACCGGGAGCCTGTTTCCAATTCTGTATGTCCCTCTCTCTCTGACCCTCCCCTGCTCACGCTGTCTCTCTCTCTCTATCTCTCTCTCAGAAATAAATAAACTTTAGAAAAATAAATTTAAAAAAACAAATAATAGGGCAAATGCTACAGGACAAAGCTTGCTGTTAATTTCATTTCATAGCTGTCCCCCACCACCCAGTTCTATGCACACCATATTCTTGAGGCTGAAAGGAAGTCTGCAGAGAAAAATAAAGATGGTTCACATAACTCAAATCTAATATATTCCAACCAGAAATCAGAATTAATAAGCTGAAGGAAAAAAAGATGAAATATGTTTTTCTGTGGAAATTGGATGATGAGGGAATAGGTTGAGGACAAGTAACTATTGACAGTTGTCCAACATACAAAATCATTCTTCTCAGAATAGTAAGATTTGTTCCTACCTTTGTGGAGTCAATAGATTACCAGACTTATAAATGGACTATGGAAGGAAGAGAGAAAACCCATCATATAAGCTCTACTGTGCCTGTTTTTGGTTCAATCACACTTTCCACTTTCTATTTTTTACAACTCATTTCTAAGCACAGTCTACTGAAATTAAAGGTATAAATGGGAGCATCTGAGTCTGAGGTTAGTTTGGAAAGGTCAAATGTTTAAATATATATTTTTAAACACGCTCCATCCACTATACTCTTAGAAAGTGGCTTATTCATAGAAGCAAATATGTTTCCTATCTCAGTTGTAATGAATTACCACAAACATAGTTACTTAATACAACATAAA
This sequence comes from Proteles cristata cristata, assembly GCA_017311185.1. NCBI lineage: Eukaryota > Metazoa > Chordata > Mammalia > Carnivora > Hyaenidae > Proteles > Proteles cristata. The sequence continues at coordinate 100,259 of JAESUZ010000400.1, read as the reverse complement.
AAATTGCTATCTTACAGTTCTAGAGGTCAGAAATCTGAAGTGGCTCTTTTTTTAAAAATGTTTTTAATGTTTATTTTTGAGAGAGTGTAGAGGACAAGGGAGAGGGGGCAGAGAGAGAGGGACACACAAAATCCGAAGGATGCTTGAAGCTCGAACTCTTGAAATGCGAGATCTTGGGGCGCCTGGGTGGCTTAGTCGGTTGAGCGTCCGACTTTCGCTTAGGTCATGATCTCGCGGTTCGTGGGTTCGGGCCCCGCGTCGGGCTCTGTGCTGACTGCCAGCTCGGAGCCTGGAGCCTGTTTCAGTCTGTGGCTCCCTCTCTCTCTGACCCTCCCCTGTTCACACTGTCTCTCTCTCTCTCTCCTAGAAATAAATAAAACATTAAAAAAAAAAAAAAAGAAATGCGAAGTCTTGTCCAACGTATAAAATCACTCTTCTCAGAACAGTAAGATTTGTTCCTATATTTGTGGAGCTCAAGTCGGATGCTTAACCAAGTCAGTCACCCAGGCATCCTCGAAATGCTTTCTGGTAGGGTACTACAATCAAAGATTATGTTCCTTGGAGAGCCTCTAGGGGAAAATCTCTTCTGTATCTTTTTCATATTTGAGATGCTGCCTTCATTACATGGCTTCTAGCTGCATTTCTCTAATGGCTCCACCATTATCACATTCCCTCCTCTCCGTCTATGTCTGTTGTCACATCAGCTTCTTTACCTTCTCTGACTCTTCTGAATCATTCTTATAAAGATCCTTGTGATGACAATGGGTTTACTCAGATAATCCAGGATAATCTTTCCATGTCAAGATTCCTAACTAAATCATATCACTTTTGCTATGCAAGGTAACATATCTGCAAGTTTGGGTGGCATAGGATGTGGACATTTTGAGGAAAGGAGTGGGTCATTATTCAGTCTACCACAGTGGGCATTAGTAGGAAGAAGTGGATAGAATGGAAGCAAACAACATAAAAGTGTAAAAATACTTCATCATAGATACAAGAAGGCAGCATAGTGATTATAACATGGCAAAGATGAGTGAGATATCTTTATGAAAGGAAATATTTCTTTCTTTTTTAAAAAATGTTTTTTAATGTTTTATTTATTTCTGAGAGAGAGAGAGACAACAGAATCTGAAGCAGGCTCTAGGCTCTGAGCTAGTGCTTGGGGCTTGAATCCACAACTGAGATCATGACCTAAGCTGAATTACCACACTTTGAGTACAAATTTCCCTTTGAATGTCAATAAACTCTGCCAATGCCTATGTGCTGCAAAGTTGGACATTTAATGGACTGAGCCACTCAGGTGCCCCGGATATATTGCTTTCAAAAAATAAGAATTTCTCCAATTTTTTTACAACAAAAAGGCTTAAGTAGAAAAATCTGTTAAAATTTTAAGATGAAATAATGATGTAATTTACAAAGGAAATATACCACCTAAAGAGATATTGAGCAAAAACATCAGTGAAAGAATTGTGATAAGCCAAAGATGCATAGTTAAAAATTTTAAATGAACCAGTTACACATAGACAACCAAGATTTATAATTAATAAGTCAAGAAAGAAGATAAAATGGAATATAAAGTTATTAAGTTAACAATTTAGAAAAATCATAAGTTAGACACAGAGAAAGTAAGTAAATTTATCTAAAGATAGTTTATTGAATTTCAACTATATTAAAAAATAAGTGTAAGTGGAATAAGGCCACATTGGAAAGTAGATTAGAAAAAAATAGATGAGAAATACAATAGAAAAAAAAAAACATATGCTTCTAGAAGAAATCCACTTAAATATAAATATACAACTAGGTGAAAATCAGGAGACATAAAATGATATATCATTATAACATTGTTCCAAAGAAAGAGTGGCTGTATTAACATGAACATAGATTTCAGAGAAAAGACTATTATTAGAGAGAAAATGGCCATTTTACAATAAAGTTATTAACATATCATTGCAATCATAATCCTTTTTATTTTTTTTATTTTAAGTAATCTCTACATCTAACAATGGGCTCAAACTCACAATCCCAAGATCACTAGTCACATGCTCTACTGACTGAGTCAGCTGGGTGCTCCTAAATCATAACTCTTAATCATAACTCTTTCTGCATATAGCAACAGAGTTTCTGAGAATATGAAGGAGAAAAAAAGATAAAACTGCAAGGAGAAACAGACAAATCCATAATTATAGGCTGATATTTTAATATCCTGTTTTCTACAATTATAAGCAAATAGACAAAACCAGTGAGTATGCATAATATTAAACAAAACTGTTAACACAACCCAGCTGATTTTTATTTTATTTTTATTTTTTTTAATGTTTTTATTTATTTCTAGGAGAGAGAGAGACAGCGTGAGCAGGGGAGGGTCAGAGACAGAGGGAGTCACAGACTGAAACAGGCTCCAGGCTCTGAGCTGGCAGTCAGCACAGAGCCCGACGTGGGGCTCGAACCCACAAACCGCGAGATCATGACCTAAGCGAAGCTAAAGTCGGACGCTTAACCGACTAAGCCACCCAGGCACCCCTCAGCTGATTTTTAAATAGCAGTTCACCCAATAATGGCAGAAGGCACATTTTTTTGCAGGTGACCATAGAGCATGTACCAAAAAAAGCCATAAACTGGATTTTTAAACAATTGTCAAAACTACTGTGATTTCTATACTTTTAAAAGTCTGCTTCTTCAGATTTTGTTCCAATTCTTTGAATTAATACCCTTTTTTTCTTTTCTTTTTTATACTTCTGTCAGATTCAGTTTTTGTTTTGCTTATAGATAAAGAATAGGACCTATTCAAGGTGTCAATTGTGTATATTGGTGGAAATATTAAATACAGAGGTACAAATTTAGGTTAGGACCCAGAGAAAGTGCTTTGTATATAGAGAGATATTTGGATATCAAATCAAGGGAGTGAGTAGGATTTCTGACAGACAAAAATACATATATAACACAAAATATTGGGAAAAATGCCAAGATGTAAGTGCTTGACAAATTATTAAGGTTAATTAATTTAATGCATAACATAAATGCATGATGTTCTGTATGTTAACAGCAGAAATAACCTTATGTTTTATTTAAACTGAACAGTCTTCAGGAATCATGGATTTTCTAGATCTGATCTTGAAAAATATATATAACTATAGCTGAACTAAAAGCAGGGAATAGAAAACTCTGATCCTAAACATACATTAAATTGATTTTCCAAACCTTAGAGACATACATATTTTACCTTACCCTTTTAAAAAAAAACAACAACAAACAGGTGTTATCTAGCTTATGTAGATGTGCAATATTCTCTTTAATTAATCTATTTCTGAATACCTTTTTCTTTTGTGCCTTATTAAAACACAACAAACAAAAAAAATTTAAAAACTCATAAGAAACATGATAACCATACAACAAAATCTGAAATATTTCACACAAAACAGTATGAGAAACAGATAACATTGCTAATGTTAACTTTCAATTGTAATTTGAAGCATCAGTCTCCTTGCTAACTACTTTGTACTCTTTGTTTTTCTCCTTCAGAATTTTGCCTTCTAATTATACACCATCAAAAAAAAACCCTAAATCAATATAGACAAGATATCAGTACTTTCTCAACTTCAGAAATGTAAATATATTACATTATTTTTGTGGCAAGTACTAAAATGTCATGATAAAAAAAGATAGTAATTACTTAGCATTGCCAGATTCTGCTTTATCAGTATTCTGTAAAATCCAGTGCATATGAATCTATTGTTTTTGTGGTTATTATTTTTTATAAGATTTTGAGGAGTCATTGTCACTTTTCAATACCCGAGAACATTGCAAGATATTTCTTCCCATATTTGTTTCCATGACCCTTTAACATATTTTACTCTTTCATATTGCTGCTATAATATTCCATTACTTACAACTACCCTAATCACTTTCAATTACTCTTAATGTGATAAAATTCTATGTTGTGGAATTCTTGAAGAGTTTAATATGGTATCATTCAGCTAATATCCTAAGATGACATTAATTATCTGATTTAAACCTGCAGAGCAAAAACACTTAGGTGAGATTTATGTTAAAAAATTGTAGTTCAAGTATTTACTCATGTCTTTATTCAAGGAGAAGGTAAGTGTTGTAGAGTGAGAGAGGACTGAGGAAAGAGAAAATGTAAATATATCAGTTCAAGGACATCTTGAATAATAAAGACCAAAGGCCTTGCCTTGTTTTCCACTTTAATCATGAATTACTCTAGAATAACTTTAATTTTATAATGTTAAGGAAGACATTTAATGGGTATGAATATTTGGCATTTATATAACCTTTCTATCTTCCACACACTTAGCTAATTAATCTTTAAAACACTCTTGTGAGACAGGTAAGTATTATTATACCTATTCGACACATAAAGAAATAGATACACAAAGAGAGGTTAAGTGCTACAGATTTTAATGGCAATATGGGAATCAGAAATCCCAAATAAATGAGATTGCACTCACACTTGACTTTAATTCTCCGTATTAAGTCAACAGCTGCTTAAGACTATACTGCTACAGAAAGAATGGGTTTGGCCATAGGCAGCGATCAATAGCTTTTGCTTGGAGTAGTGAAGAAATAATTAACAAGAACTTAGTAATAATAGCAGGGTCATTTAGACATGAAGGAGAATCCCAACATCAGTAGATAAGTTTTCCTTTTTCCTCTCCTGTGCTGAGTGAAGGGAATGCAGCACCATTTTTCTAGGACTAAAGTCTCTCACCAGTGGTTTGATTCCCTTTTTCTCCAGGCATCCCTTGGATCTCACCCAGCCATAAGCACTTATGTTTCTCTATTTTCTTGACTTCACTGTTTGTTCTTCAAATCTATGGTACTTATACTTGTTCTATTGACAAACTTCTGAAAGACATTATGAATTTTACACATCACTGCAACTTATTTATTTGTTGTCATTTTAATGTAATCTTTCAAACTTTAAACAGTGTTACTTAAGGAAACTTTGGTTCTATATGTAGGCAATTAAAAATGAAAAAAGTCTTTAAAATAAGCTATCAATTAAACATGACTATTTACTTTGAATTTTCTTGTTCTAAATTTCCAAAACTTCCTTGCAGGCAAGTGATAGCCTGTGCCAAATATTTAAGAAATTTTTAAGAAAAACAATTAAAATTAGAATCATTAGCAACTAGAGCCATGACTTGCTTAGTGATAAAATTTTGATAGTAATCCTATTAGCAGTTTTAAGTATTTGGAATATGCTCTGTCTCATAGTATACACCAGTTCCATTAGACGAAATTTGGTAACTACTAATCTGAAAAGACACACACACACTACTCTTCCAACCTAAAATTACTAGTTTTGACTGTAACCTTATAAATGGCTTTTCTACCTTTCTTTCCAAAACTGCCTTATAACTTGAAAGATAAACCATTTTGTTGCTATTTCTTTAGCCTTTTTCAGTCTTACACAATTTAGTTCTAACTTTGTTTATTGAAAAATACTCTCAAAGTAGCAAATCACAACTTTATCACAAATTCAAATGGACTTCCTATTCACCATTTTACTCAAATTCTTTATAGCATTTTCTGTTGTTTGATACAAATACTCAAGTTCCTCTCAGTCCACAGTCCTCGCAGTAACCAAGCTTTGTAGTTTCTATTATCCTTTGGGTAAATTTCTTCTGTTAGAGCCTCTATCCTTCTCCAAATATCACTTTCTCTTAACTGAACTCTGAAATTGGCTTCCTAACTGACCTTGAAGCTTCCCGTTCACTCTCACAGCATCTTAAAACCACCCTCTTCCACCCATGGAGATTGTATAACATGGTGGTCAAGAAATCAAACACTGGACATTGTTCCTGATTTGAATCCTGGCTTTGTCATTTATTAACTACTTGTACCTGGGCAATTATCTGAGGTCTCCTTATAATTTCTTCAGCTGAAAATGCTGATGAATGTGAGAAACTCTCATAAAATTGTAGTTGCTGTTTTAAGAACTTGATGATGTTTGCTAATGTTATTCTGACAGGATACAAGCCTGAATACATACAATTGATTTCAATTTTTCAAATACTGTTACTTCTTTTTGTTGTGTTTTACTTTAGTATTATAGATTCTTCCTTTTTAGTTTTTTCATTCCTACCGCAACCGTAAACTAGGAATATTGTCACTCACTCAATATATTTTTTTTTTCCTATCCCATAATTTTTTTCTTCACTTTATTTCTGTTGGATTCCCCTTTCTGTCATCTCAACTTCTCAAAAAAATCTTAATTATATTCTGGAGTGAAGATAATAATGTTACATATTCAGTGAAATTGACTCTAAACCAAGCTGGAACTCAACCATGAATTCAGCAAAATCGTGGGATATAAAATCAATGCACAGAAATCAGTTGCATTTCTGTACACCAATAATCAAGCAACAGAAAGAGAAATCAAAGAATCAATCCCAATTACACTTGCACTTAATCTATATATTATCATTTAACATTTCCAACTTGAAAGTCTAGCTATAAGTTTTAAAACAATTTTCTAGAAAAAATACTAAATGTCTTATTAACAGTTAGTTATTATAATAATTTATAACAATATCTCATCTAAAAAGATTTTTGTGTCTTAGAATATGTAAAGATATTGGGTTGTAGTTTGACTTAAATTCATAGTAGTAGAGAAAAACATTATCAGATAGCATTATAGAGTTTATAAGATTAACAACATGAAGCTATATATAGAAAATATCTGAGACTAATTGTATGTTCTTTGGGGAAAAGACTATGTTGAATAAGTCCCCAAAAATCACACAAAAAAAGAAGAATAGTATTGACAAATTGAACTTTATTCTGCCTACCATAGACTTAGTTCTAGCATTTAATTAATATTATGAGATGATTTCTGTTTGGATATGTGGATGGCTTAAAATTCCTTGAATGAAGTATTATTTCTTTGTTATTTTTAAACTTTAGTTCTTCTAAGGTTTAACAATATTTGCATTTCTCTTTTATTGCTTATCTCTGTTAATAATCCTTACACATAGTCATCTCATCCTATTAACATCACGCCTATCATATGTCTTTTCTAAACTCTTACTCTTCTTCCCCCAATTTTAGTCAATAAAATTTGATTTCTTAGTGTTTGTCTTTTATGTACTTAGATTTTACTGCTTGATTTGTCAACTTTAAAGGCTGCCTTATTTTCACGTGACAAATACTAAGCTGATTCTACTTCCTAATTTAGTGATTCTCAAACTTCAATGCACATCAAAATCATCTAAGGAGATTGTTTAAAAAGCATTGACCAGACCTTAATCCTACAGATGCTAATGAAGGGCACTTCAAAAATCTTCAGAAATCTGCATCTATAAGAAGTATTGATGGTAATTCTGGTTTGAGTGGCTCTAGATACAACTTTTAGTAATATAGGCTTAAAATAATATGGCATTAGATTTTAAAGTCAGATGTTTTATTCAAATGTAAATTGACACTTTCTATAATACATAAAAAATAAGCAATCATTTGAATAGGATACTTTAAATAGATTAAGTAGCCAAACATTTAAATAGATTGACTAGGGAGAAGTTAAACAAAAAGTTTAGAGTCCATTACTCCATGTGTAAGATTTTTAACTATTTAAACAAATCCTTGAATGAATCTCTGATTATAAAGACTTATAACACAACAACAAAATAAGCAAAAGACCTAAATCAGCAAATTGGACACCTCAGTTTCTCCTTTAGAACCCTCTGTTTTACTTTATAAGCATTTACTTGAGCATTCCCTGGCCCTTATTTTTTTATTTTGGTATTTTGGATTACTCAAGCCAAAATATATATATATATATGTGTATGTATATGTTAGCCAGAGAGGAAATAAAAATAAATTGTTATAGAAAACTTTACTGCATCATGCATATCTTTCTTTAAGTTTTGCTATTTTCTAACTTTTAAAATTTAAACATTCTTCTCAAAAGCACAATTATATTTACATGGTAGGTAGAAAGAAGCATGAATGGTGAGTGAGGCCTGTTTGATGTTCAGTAAGGTATTAATACCTAACAAAAGAATAATTCATCTTAGAGTTGTGTTATCACTGTACATAGTTGACCATCTCATCATTTCAAAATATTATCCTAAAATTATCTGAAATGTGCTTCCAGTAGAGAATGTATTCATTGTTCTCTCGCTTTTTACCAGCCACATTTCATCAGCTTCCAAGGCATTACCAGTTTTCACACTGAGATGAAACATTTCTAATTTCCTCTTTAGTTTAATTCTGTCTTTGAAGACAAAACAGAGTGAATCAGCTTTTGCTTCTACATGAAAGTATCCAAATATTTAAAGATTTCAATCCTGTCTTCATTAAACTTTTACTCTCTTTTTAAGTTCTCTAGCACTAATTTTTGCAGACATTCCTTATGATACATAATCTACAGGTACTTCAATTGGAGGTTAGTTTTCTGTTAAACATTAATTACTTAGATTCTTATTGAAATTGTGTGTTTGGAATTTATCATAATCTTTGACATATAATCTGATCAGCAGGATTACTTTTGATTGATAGAATTTTATGCTTTATAAATGCATATTGAGTTTGCTTTAGTTATGCATTTATTCTAATTATGTGCTAATTAGCTTGCGTCTATATAAACCATTGGTGTTTAAACATGAAATCAGTTAAAAACCTTATTTGTTTTTATCTCACTGCTGAGATCTCCCCAAACTGTGCTGATTTTGTTAGTTAGTTTGTATTTTGTTTGTTTTTTTCCTCCCCCAGATAAATTTAGATCATTACAGCTAATTCTAAAACATTTCACCTCATTGATTTGGTTTGTGTGACATTCAGCCAGATTATTTTTAATTTTAGCTTTTTGCTCCTTTCCTACTTTGCTGTCTATAATTGTTTTTTTGCTGTTTTAAGATCAGACATGGCTTTCAGACAGAATCACACTTGTTTTAATTGACTTATATACATATTTTTATACTTTTAAAAATCAGGCTGCTAAAAATACATATTGTTTTTTGGTGTAAATAAAACTCTGGAACAGGAAAAGAAACCTATAATGACACCAAATATATATATATTATATATATATTTATTATATATATAATAATCATATATATAATTACATATATATTTATAAATCATTCTGTCATTGAAGATTAATTTTCACTATTTCAGAGTTATAAACTATATATATATATATATATATATATAGTGTGTGTGTGTGTGTATAGTGTGTGTATATATATAGTGTGTGTGTATAGTGTGTGTGTGTATATATATATATATAGTGTGTGTGTGTGTGTGTGTGTGTATAGTGTGTGTGTGTGTGTGTTTATATACGGTGAGAGAAAAGAACTGATTATATTAGTAGTTGTCTGGCATGGCAGTAGGGGTCACATTGTTCATGTGAATTTTTTAAGGAGATGCCCTTCAGTAGGTGAATGGATACATCAACTATGATATTCAATAGAATATGACTCAGATCTAAAAACAAATGAGATCTCAAGCCATAAAAAGAAGAAACTTAAAATTCATATTAGTAAATGAAAGAAACCAAAATGGAAATGCCACAAATGGTGTGATACTAACTATATAGCATTTTGGGAATAAGACAAACTATGCAGACAGTTAAAATATCAGTGGTCACTAGGAGTTAGGGGACATGGAGTGATGAATTGGCAGCACATGGAGGATTTTTATGGCAGTAAAAATACCGTGTGTGATACTATAATGGTGGACAGATGCATTTTACATTTTTCATTTGACAATGGCAATAAAATGTACAATACCAAGGGTTAACCCTAATGTAAATCATGGACTTGGGATGAATATGGTATGTCATTATAGGTTAACCAACTGTGACAAAGGCATTACTCTGGTGGGGAGTGTCAATGGTGGGGGGAGATATGCATATGTGGGGGTAGAAACTACATGGGAAATCTCTACTTTCCTCTCAATTTTGCTGTAAGTGTATAGAACCTAAAATGGGACATTTTTTAGAAATACAAATACAAGGAGGATTTTGATACCACTCTATTAGTAAACCACACAACATGGAAGATAATTATTATGTATTTAGAAACTTAGAAACTCACGTTTAGTTGGCTTGATTTACTTATTGCAAAGAGGGAAACTATAGAATGAGGAGTCTTGGGAGGTGTCAGTGAAAGGATGTGGAAAGGGCTTGTTACAGGATTACTCGATGCTTTTGTGGAGAGTTCAAGGATACAGGGCATTGCTATAAATTTGAGCTCTCAAAAGGTAAGTAAAATTCTCCAAGTGGTTATGTTAATAATTTTATGTAGAAGAGTCACTAAAGCTATGACTGATAAAGAAGTAAAATTCACTCACATTAACAAGGATAGGGAGATGCTTGTTGTTTCTGCGTTTGTTTTTGTTTTAATTTCATGGCATAGTCAGTGATGTCTGTGTTTAGACATGATTATAGAGTGTTCTTGTTGTGTCCTGGATGCTCACTGTTATGGAATGGCCTTGTCTGATGGTGTTTTGTGAAATTGTTCATGTTTAACAGGGGATCACCGTGGTCTAACTTGAGTATTAGGCTATTTTCCAGCCATCAGAGAGTTTTTTCTTCTTCTCAATACCTTGCATAGGAAATAAAAAAGGCTGATATCAATAAGTAACATAACTATCTTACGAAATTAAAGTGGAAGAGCTGTATCTTTCTAGTGTATAGAATGAAGATGTTACATTGCTTAAACTGTATACAAGCAGAGTAGAAAGAAGAAAATAATAAAGTGTTGTATGTAATGCAGCGGTTAAGAGCTGAAAGTGAGAAGCCAGGCTGCCTTGTTTCAGATCCAGGCTCCATGGTATACGAAGTGAATGACTTTGTGCAAGTTTCTTAACCTCAGTATACTTTAGTTTCCTCCTTATCTCAAATGCAGATAACCTCATGGTACTTCTATGAAGATGACGTATAGAAATACATGGAAAGTGCTTAGCAAGTGCCTCATTCATAGTCAGCAATACATAAACACTTTCTATTTTGATTTTTAAGAATATTTTAAATGTTTATTTTTGAAAGAGAGAGAGAGAGACAGACAGAGCATAAGTGGAGAAGGGGCAGAGAGGAAGACACAGAATCTGAAGCAATCTCCAGTTCTGTCAGCACAGAGCCCAAGGTGGGGCTCAAACTCACAAACCCTGAGATCATGACCTGAGCCAAAGTCAGATGCTTAACTACCTGAGCCATCCAGGCGCCCCTAAACTCTTTCTATTGTTATTATAATAACAGATATGGAATTTTTTAAAAGTGAGGTTTAGTTTTTTTAAAAGGATATAGATATATTGTAAAATAACTGTAACATTATTAGTAGAGTATTTTATCTGGGGCAGAAATTCTCAACAGTTATACTTCACATAATGTAGGTAGAAAGGGACCAGACAGGTCTGTGGTAGCTGGATTCCAAGTCCAGTCACCAACACCAGGTAGCATTCTCTACCCCAATGCAATGTTAAAAAATACAATTTTCTATGTCCACAAGACAGGAAATAATTTTTGGGAAGCATTGTCTACAGTTAAACATAACTGTTTTTTTTTTTTTAATTTCATAAGAAAACTTGTATAAGTCTATTCATGGCTAAACTGTTTGGAAACAGTCTCAGTGTCCTTAAAAAGGAAAATGAATACTTATCAAATAAGGCATTTGAAATGGATGATATATAACCTTTTTTGATCTACGAAAAGAACAGTCATTATTATTCTGCTATGTGCACACAGTAGAATAGAATTTATCTATAAAAAAATGAACTGGAGTTACAGGTATCATTATGGAAGACTTTAAAAAATATATCAAGGGAATACAAAAATAAGTGGCAAGTTTAACAATAGTTTCATTATGTTAAAAAGGTTTAAATATTATTATTTTAAATATTTGAAGGTTTAAATATTATTATTTAAAATAATATTAGTTGTTGTTTCAGGATACTTATTTCTGTAATAAAGGTTTTAAAATGTCCCTGAGAAGATTAAACACCAATGTTAAGATTGTGTTTACATCTAAGTAGAGATAAATTGGTGTAGATTTCTGGTTAAGAGAGTAGGCTGAGTGAGTGACAAAAGTAGGTGAAATTTATTTATTTGGCTGGTCAATCACTATTTCCATATCTCTTTTCTCTTTCCAAATTCCTCTATGGATATATACTTGTTCTTTCCCAAACTTGTGAAATTAAGAATTTCAAAGATAAATGAATGTGACACAATTCTAGTAAGGTGTAGTAAGTAAGATTCTGTTGTGGGTTTTCTAACTTATTTTCTTAATAAAATTGATACTTTGACCTCTTTTACTCTTCAGCCTGAATGATAATTGATAAACTGGGCTGGGACATCTATAATTGACACTGAAGAAAGAGCCAATATGACTGTATACACTCCAACTTTAACATGATTGAACTATTAAACCAATTCCAACAATTATTTACTTCCAGACATATTCTTATTGAGAAAATACATTTCAATCTACTTCTTAAAGCAAAAAAATATATATTCCTAACTTTTTCATTATGTAGATTTTTTAAAAATTCATTTTTTTCATCAAGAAAATGACTATAATGCAGGCACCTTCTCAAGAGTTTCTGAAAATTAAATAAAATAAAGTATTTAAATGTCTTGGCTCAATGTATGGCATGTCATTGGATCTCAGTAAATATTACTTACAACCAAGTATCTAACTTTAAGAACCAATGGGCTATGAAAAAGGGAAGGGTATTTAATGAATAAATTTACGTATTTATAGTATTTAATGAATGTAAAATAACTGTCATCAAGGGGGCCTGAGAAAGAGAAGCCTGAAGAATAAATGGAAGATTCACAACTGATAATTTTGTTATTGATTTCTACCGAGCTACAGTGTAGGATCCTTGAGTCCAGAGTACGTAGCCTACTCATCTTTTATCCACTGCATATTTGAAACAACTAAAGAGTTAAAAAATGTGCAGAGGCTTAAGAGGACAAGAAGTTGTGTGATGACATTAGATGTATGTACTTAAATATGCAAATTCTAATACATATTTAATTTAATTTAATTAAGTTGAATGCAGCATTTTACACTCGGCAAAATGCTATGACTATGAAAATTTATTTTCTTAATTATTTTACTTTTTAAGTACATTAACTAAGCAGTCATCACTTCCACTGATAGATTAGCCATGATAGAAGCATTTCATGACCTTTTGTTCATATTAAGAAATTATAGAAAAGAGTTTACCTATCCAGAATTGTCTAAGCCCTTGGAGAAAATAAAGAGATAATATCACTATCCATTAATCTTTTCTCCCCTTTGGAAAGGTCTTTGCTTAATAGAGAAATCACAACTTGAATTTTTCCTCCTTGTCAATACAATCTCAGTCATCAGATATGTTCTCCCTATTGTTCAGTAAAGAATGCTTGTCATTCCACTACAATCAAAGAGAAATTGAATTAGGTCAGCATCTATTCATACTCCAACTTCCTCTTTCAGAAAATGGAAAGCAGACACTTTTGTGAGACATCACACTTAATAGAAAGACCTAGCAATTCAGAAAGTCTATCACTTGAAGGAAGTAAGAAAACTAAAAGAAAGATTTTATCCTTTGTTCTTTAAGAATATATCTTCTCAAATAAATGCAGAACAAGCACCTACTATTTGAATTCATATAGACACAATTCATCAAATTTACTGACCTTCTCAAAAACTGTAATCAAATTGGTAAGGTTTAAAAGTGATGATTTTATTCCATTTTATATCAAAGCTGTAGAATTTGAGGGGCGCCTGGGTGGCTTAGTCGGTTAAGCGTCCGACTTTCGCTTAGGTCATGATCTCGCGGTTCGTGGGTTCGAGCCCCGCGTCGGGCTCTGTGCTGACCGTCAGCTCAGAGCCCAGAACCTGATTCAGTCTGTGACTCCCTCTCTCTGACCCTCCCCTGCTCACGCTGTCTCTCTCTCTCTCTCCTAGAAATAAATAAAAATATTTGGGAAAAAAAAGCTGTAAATTTGAATCTAGAATATAATATTTTTGTATGTGTAGAAAGTTTCTAAGTAATCATGAACAGTCAGTCCAGAATGGTAGTAGTTGCACATGATTTTAAATCTGCACAAATTGTGTGGTTAAGTGTTGTGTAGATAGTACTGCTGATCTACTTTCTGGAAAGGTTGCTGAAATCCATTGCCCCTGAGGCTTCAATTCAAAACTGGAAGTAATTGGGCAATATCAATTAAAAGAGTAGAGAGAGGAACTTTGAACATTTACCACACCATAACAACAATAGTTAGAATCAAAATGTTTGGAACTTCGAAATTAACTAAAGGCTTGCAGCAAAAGAGAGAGAGAGACAGAGACAGAGACATTCAGGAAAGGAAAACGGCTGAATCTCAGGAAGAACAGTAAATATGTGGCATCATATTTACCTTATCCCCAGCTCTAGTCCTCAAATTTCAATCAGCCTTGAAAATAACAGCCTATATTACTTAGAGAGAGCAAAATGGGTAGGAGCTCTTTCAAAGCTTTATGCTCAAAGAAAATTCACCAGTTGACCTGCCTGTGGTTCCTGAACACACCAGTTTAAAGGTCTATCTTTATTTGACCTAGTGATAAAAACTTCGAATGGAAGAATTGCAGCACATTTATCAAATATTTTAACATCATAACTTAAGAAATAAGCTGAAAAAACAAGCTGAGGAATAAGATAACTGTAGGGGCTTTGAAAACCTTTGATATATTTCTGGGAATTTGGAGGCCTCAAGCATAAATATAGCCATGCACATGTTCAGGAAAGACTTAAGAAGGTCTTAATCTTTCAACTCTTACTGAACTTTAACTTCTATAAAAGCAATAAGTTAAAGTAAAGCAGAATTATAAACTGCCTGGTAGGGAGTTGAAGGCATGCCTAAATATGCACTAAATCCCTCACCCAAACAGAGAAATTTATTGCTTCTAAATATTTAAGGAAACTTCTGTACAATAATTAGCTGATCACTATGCTAACCTAGTAGAAATTCAGTGGCTATATATGACAAAGATACAAAAGTTACAAATTTAGACAGAAAAGTCACCAAACAAATAACTACAATACCTATATTTTTTTTTTAAAAGAAGGATCTCAGATGAATGACAAAGGTTTTCACCTTAATATAGTGGCAAAAAACAGGAAACTAAACCGAACATAAGCACAAGGAAACAAGTAATAAAGATTAGAGTGAAAATAAATGAACTGTAGACAAACAGTAGTCAAAAACTGATCAGAACTAAATTATTTCTTTAAAAAAGATCAATAAAATTGCAAATTTTTAGATAGACTTACCGAGAGAAATAAGAAGTTTTAAATAACCGTATCAGGAATTAAAGAAAAGATATTCCTATTGATTTCACAAAAACAAAAATGGGTTAAATGAGAGTAACATGAACGATGACTTGCCAACAAATCAGATAACCCTAAAGAAAGTGAACAAATTCTGAAGAAGACAAAAAATCTCAAACAGACTCAAGAAAACATAGAAACCTTAAATAGACTTATAACAAGTAAAAAGGTTGATTTAGTAATCAAAATTTTTCCCTCAAAGGAAAGTTCACAATAAGGTAGCTTCACTGGAATTTTACCAAACATTATGTAAAAATTAACAATCCTTCACAAACTATTGTACAGACTTGGGGGAAGAGAATGGCAAGGAGGACAATATTTCTTAATTCATTATGTAAATCAGCATTACCCTGAACTCAAAACCAATGTTGTGCTAATTGGTATGGAGTTTATTTTGTGATGAGAAAAATGTTTTGGAATTAGAGTATACTGATGGGTACACACCATGTGAATATACTAAAAACCACTAAATTGTACACTTAAAAATAATGGATTTTTTTTAAAAAATTACTGTTTTTTATTTATTTCTGAAAGAGAGAGACAGCGTGAGCAGTGGAGGGTCAGAGAGAGAGGGAGACACAGAATCTGAAACAGGCTCCAGTCTCTGAGCTAGCTGTCAGCACAGAGCCCAACACAGGGCTGGAACCCACCAACCTGAGATCATGACCTGATCCGAAGTCGGACACTTAAATGACTGAGTCACCCAGGCGCCCCAGGATTTTATACTATGTGAATTTGATCTCAACTTAAAAAAGGAAATCCAAATTTTACTTCTGTGATGTTATAAAATCTGTAAGTCCTAGAATAATAATATTTTATTGGAATACACCTAATACTGAGGAGAGAAGTTTGAATGAAGAATGAAGTAGAGACATACTGCAAAAATTTATTAAAAATAATATTAATGGGGTGCCTGGGTGCTTAGTCAGTTAAGCATCCTACTCTTGATTTCATCTCAGGTCATGATCTCACAACTCATGAGATCAAGCCCTATGTCCAGCTCTGCAATGATAGCCAGAGCCTACTTGGGATTCTCTCTGTCCCTCCCCAGCTTGTATGCCCTCTCTCTTTCTGTCTCAAAAAAAAATAAATAAACAAACATTGTTTAAAAATTAATATTAATGAATGGAGAAGAAAAGTATACATGTAAGTAGTATATTCAGATAAGTCAATTCTGGTGTATATCAGAGTGGGACTTATCATTCTGCATTGGTATTCTATATTATTTGTGGAATAACAAAGCAGAGACCTAGAAGAAGAAGCTTGAATAGCTCTGACCTCACTAAGATCAGAATGTACACAATACAGTTGACCCTTGAAAAACATGGGCTTGAAATGAGCAGCGTCACTCATAACTACTTTATAATTTCTATCTCACTACATAAGCTTTAACTTCACATAAATGGTATTATTGATGTATATTTTTCTGAATCTGGTAATTTTTTTTAAATCAGTAGTTAGTGTATTTTAGTTGTTGAGTAGTATTCTGTTTTATGGGAAATCACAATTCAACTTCTCATTGAGGGACATTTGTGTTGTTTCTAGTTTTGTCTTTTAAAGGTGTTATAATGTCTTTTGAAGACATATGTTTTTAATTGTCTAAGGTAAATATCTGGTAATGCAATGCTCGGTTTTAAAAATACATAAGTGTTTAAGTTTACAAGACACTATCAATGAGTTTTCCAAAAAAAAGAAAAATGCCATTTTATGCTCCCAGCAGAAATTTAGAATTCCAGTTAGCCCATATTTTTTCAATAGTTAGTCTTCCAGTCTTTTTGATTTTAGCAATACTTGTGGGTAGTAGTAGTGCATCTCATTATGTTTTTATAGTTATATTTTTCAATGACTATTCTATGGAATACCATTAGAATTCCATTATGGAATATCATTTTCATGTGTTTATTAGTCGTTGGTATATTTTGTTTTATAAAGTGTTTTTTCAGGTTTTTTTCTCTTTTATTCACTAGTGTCTTTTGTTAACTTTTAATTATTCTTTATATGAAATTGACATGAATACATTGACAGAGTTAACTATAGCAATTTATGGCTAGTTTGTTATTTGCCTATTAATTTTTTCTGATGAGTTGATATTAATTTTGATGAAATTCACCATGCTGCTTTCTTATTTTATAGTGAATGATTCTGTATTCAGTTGATGAAATCTCTGACTACTCAAAGATTTGAATGTATTATTGTATTTTCCTTTAGAATCTTTATGGTATTACCTTACATGTTTAGGTCTATGATTCATAGTAAATTAATGTTTATGTTGTAATGGCTACTGTTTGAGGTTTTGAGGTTTTGTTTTGGTGTTTGGTATATTGTTTGTTTGTTTTCGTACCTATATCAAGTTCTTCTATCATTATTTATTTACAAGAGTTTCCTTTTTGCCTTAAATTGATTTGGGATCTTTGTTGTATATGCACATATATGCATATCAGATTATCTAAACTTTCACTCCTTTCTATTCTTACATAAGTATTAATAGTTTTTAATGCTTATTTATTTTTAATGCTTATTTATTTATTTTGAGGATGGGAAAAGGACAGAGAGAAGGAGAGAAAGAATCCCAAACCGGCTGTGCACTGTGAGCCCAGAGCCTGATGTGGGACTTGACCCCATGAACCATGAAATCATGATCTGAGCCAAAATCAAGAAATGGATGCTTAATTAATTAAGCCACCCAGGCAACTCCAGTATTACTAAATTTTATTATTGCAGCTTTGTGAAGGTCTTTAGGTGTGATAGATTTTTCCTCCCCGATTTTTCTTCTTGTTGAAGATTGCTTTTGTGCAACTTCATAGCTCTTTACATGAAAATGAACTTGTTAATTTTTTTTAAAAAAGACTTCTGTAATTTTCATTGGGATTATATTTAGTATACAAGATCATTAGAATTAATAGACATATTAACAATATTGAATCTTCCAATGTTATATTTTCCATTGCTTTAGATATTTTTAAATTTTAAATATTTTACTACTATTTTCAAATTTTCATTGTAGAGGTCTCACACATAGTTTGTTATATTTATTCCCAGGTATTTAATGTTTTATAATAGTACAATGAAAATATTTTTAAGTTGTTTTCAAAGTGTCGTTAGTACATAGAAATAATATTTATTTTTATATTGAACTTATATCCTGTGATTCATTACATTTTGTTATGAAGTTTAGCTGTTTTTTTGTTTTGCTATTTGTAATCCATATTTTTCAATGTACACATGTTGTCTATGAATCATGGACATATTTTTATGTCGTCAATCTTTATGCTTGTATATTTTATAGATGCTTTAATGCACTGACTTATTGAATGCAAGTAGTAAGACATAGTTTTGCCTTATCTCTAACCTTCAATGAAAAAGTTTCAGTATTTCTTCTTAAATGTATGTATTTTTAGGTAGTTTTTTTAGCGAGTGGACAAATGTACCTTATAAGATTGGAAACGTGTTTTTTCTTCCTATTTCTACTTTTCTGAGAACTTCTGTTACTATTACTACCAGTACTGGTCCTAGTCACAACAACAATGGAGTTTTGAAATTTGTTAGATGCTTTTCTGCATCTTTTGAGATGATCCTATGACCATACTCTCTCTGGTGAGTAATAATTACAAAGTCAATTATGGCTGTCCAGTTATGGCTGTTCATTGCTTTAAGTATCTAAGGAAGTTCATCTATTTGATTTTTGGTCTAGATTTATTTTTATTCCCGTATGTAGTTCCTGAGACAAGTATCTTAATGTTTGGAAAACTGTTAGAGACATTGTTACTTTCTTTCTATGCTACTAACATTTTTAAAAAGGGAGACTTATCTGTTCTAATCTAAGATTTAATTTTAAATAGTATTGTTAGTCTGGGTGATACTGTACAGCATACAAGATATTGTAATCCTTATTTGTAAGCCTTCAAAAACAATTTCTACTTACAATAGAAAGAATTTCACCTATAGATGTTCACAAGACATTTAAGACATATTTAAACCAGTTTTTTTTCTAATCATCTGAATCTTAAAAAATTTAAAAATTTTTACTCATGGATCACACAGTCAATACCACTTATTTTAACTTTCTCCTTTCTGTATATAGTAACACTTAATTGTGCATGTAGTTTTCTTGGATATTATTATGGATATTTATTTAATGTCTTACCTCAGAGCAAGTATCATATCATTATTTTATGCATTAACTTCAAAACTTTCTTTTTGATATTTCTCACCTCTTAACAATAATATCTCATTTGAGAGAGGAGAAGTTAAGACAGCTGTGTAGTAGGGGGACCCTTGACTAGTGTCATTCCTCAAGCATAGCTAGATAAACATCAAATCATTTTTGAAAACCTATGAAATTTATCTGAGAATTAAGAGAACAATCTGCGTAATTTGAGGGAAAGAACATTACAGGTATGTGGTGCAGAGTGGAGATTTGGGAGAGAGAAAAGCCATGGTCCTGCCAAAGGGTGAGAGCCCTTTTTGCATAGAGGAGAAAGAGAGAATGAGAGAGATCAGCACATTAGGTTTGCACCAAAGAAGCACTCCTTCCAAACCACTGATGCAGGAATTGTGAGAAAATGACTATTACAAGTTCTTGCAAAGAGTGGAGCCAAAATTCTGTGTTTTTGGAAGTGTGTACCATTCACTGGAGTAGATCCAGGTGTGGCAGTGGTGCTCTGGGGGAGAAGAAGGGGAAGGTGGTAAGGAGACAGTGGATAGCTTGATGTGAGAATCCCTTGGATTCCCTGCGTCATGTTGGGAGAGAACATTCCCTTTCCTACAACACTTTTGAAAGAGGGTGTATTGCCTCCCCAAGGACAGAAGTCCTGGCTGGTGTCTTTACGCAGCTGTTCAATAGTAGGTTCAGATGCACACACAGAGAGTGGATAAAGTGGCTTCAGCTTTTCACTGTGATTTACTATAAGCTCCAGGCTCCTCTGCATCATGGGACTGCTTTTCTGTGACAGAATGGTGCCAAGTGCAGTGCTACAAGGCTCTCCAGAGGTTAAGGGTAACCAGACCATGCCTTGCTGAGTCCTTTAAGATTTGAGGTTTTGGATTCCAGTCTCCCACCAGAGAAAACAGAGAGTGGAGTGCTGTGGTGCTGGTCATGTCGACAGTCCAGGTATAGAATGGTTGAGGGCAGGGATCTGATGGAAACCTGTGACACAGGAAGGGAGATGGTTTGCTTTTCTGAGAGGGCTACTTGAACAACAGGGGACACCAGCTCCCCTACCTGGAGACAAGAGAACAGGGTGATGTCATCTTCCCTGTCCACCAGCGCTGTCAAATGTCAGTGAGCAACACAGTATTCTTAGTTAAGGATGGAACTTCTACTAAAGCCTGCACCTCACGCACTACAGGGTCATCTTTACAAACGCAGGTCTGATTGTGAGGCAGCACAGAGTCCATCTCTCTCAGAGGACCAACACAGTCCCCTGCATTCACCAAATCTGGAACCAGAAAAGACCCCGAATAGCCAAAGTAATGTTGAAAAAGAAAAGCGGAGTGGGAGACGTCACAATTCCAGACTCCAAACTGTATTACAAAGCTGTAATCATCAAGACACTATGGTACTGGCACAAAAATCTACATACCTAGGCCAGTGGAACAGAATAGAGGACCCAAATGCACCCACAACTTATACAGTCAACTAATCTTTGGTGGGAAAGAATATCTAATAGAAAAAACAAATGGTGTTGAGAAAACTGGACAGCAACATGCAGAAGAATGAAACTGTCCCACTTTCTTGCAACATGCACAAAAATAAATTCAAAATGAATAAAAGACCTAAATGTAAACTATTGGAATCCTAAAGAAAAACACAGGAAGCAATGTCTTTGACCTCAGCACTAGCAACTTCTTCCCTAAGGCAAGGGAAACAAAAGCAATAATGAACTATTGGAACTTCATCAAGATAAGAAGCTTCTTCCCACAAAGGAAACAATAAACAAAACTATAAGGCAACCCACAGGATGGCAGAAGATATTTGTAAATGACATCTGATAAAGGAATAAGTATCCAAAATCTATTAAGAATTTGTTAAACTCAACACCAAAAAGTGAATAATCCAGTTAAGAAATGAGCAGAAGACATGAACAGATATTTCTACAAAGAATACAAACAAATGGCTAACAGACACGTGAAATGTGCTGTTATGAAAAATGCTTAACGTAACTCATCATCACAGAAATACAAATCAAAACCAAAATGAGATTCCACCTCACACATGTCAGAATGGGTAAAATTAACAACTCAGGAAACAGATGGTGGTGAGGATTCAGAGAAAGGGAACTCTCTTACACTGATGGTGGGAATGCAAACTAGTGTAGCCACTCTGGAAAACAGTATGGAGCTAAAGATAGAACTACCCTACAACCCAGTAACTACACTACTAGGTATTTATCCAAAGGATACAAAAAAATACTGATTTGAAAGGGCACATGCAACCCAATGTTTATAGCAGGACTATCAACAATAGCCAAGTTATGGATGGAGCTCAAATGTCCATTAATTAATGAATACACATACAGGCATACACACATACCATGCAATATTATTCAGCCATGAGAAAGAATAAAATCTTGCTATTTGCAATGACATGAATGGAGCTAGAGAATATTATGCTAAGCAAAATACATCAGTCAGAAAAAGACAAATACCGTATGATTTTACTCATATGTGGAATTTAAAAACCAAAACAGATAAACATAGGGGAAGGGAAAGAAAAATCAAATAAGGTAAGAACAAGGAAGCAAACCATAAGGGACCTGACTCGTAACTATACAGAACAAACTGAGTGTTGCTGGAGGAGAGGTGGGTGTGGGGTTAAATGGGTGATGGGCTTTAGGGAGGGCACTTGTTGTGATGAGCACTGAGTGTTATATGAAAGTGATGAATCACTAAATTCTACTCCTGAGGCCAATACTACACTATATGTTAACTAATTTAAGTTTCAGTGAAATCTTGGAAGAAAAAGAAATATTTTCTCCTTTGAAAATCAAAATTTTCAAGTAGAAAAACAAAAACAAAAAATTTTCAGATATATGTTTTATGAACATCTTCAGCTTTAATCATAATAGTATTTGAGAATATCACCTGATATTTAGCTTATTGACATTATGTTATCAGTCTTCAAAATAACTTTTTGGAGAATGAAGCATTAGAGAAAAATATCAATTCTCCCTTGTTTATTTATGTACAGAACTATTTAACAATTGGCTAGAGGAATCAGAGAAATGGAGAACAAAACATGCTGATTATGCATAAAAACTGTTGGAGAACATGGCTGTAATATATATGATCAAGTACATTTCTTCGCCCCACCACTGTCACCATCAGCATGTCAGTTTGCACTAAGGGAAGACCAAGTCAAGAGAAAGCTTAGATCAGTCGAGGAGGTGCACTCACATAGAATAGCTACCTTGCATTTGTCTGTGGCAAAAAATGAATATCGTTTATAGTACATTTTAATAGATTTGTTCCACTTAATCAATAAACATAGACTAATAGCTGCATCTCTAAAAAAATTCTGGTAACTTCTTTCCTTTTTCTTATGCCAACTATTTCATAACTTTAATTCACTGATTCAAAATAAACAAACTGAGTGTCAAGCACCTTGCTAAGCCTTCCATTTAACTGGTGTTGGAAAAACTTCCTGTCCTTATGGAACTTACCATTTCTAAGGAAGGCTATTAATATCAAGAAATCAAAAAGTATGAATATTATCTAAAATTATAATAATATTATAATGAAACATCAATTCTGTGAGAGAAAAAGAAGGAGACTTCTGTAGAAAATATAGTTTGGAAGGTTGATTCTGAAAGGCTTACATTTTGGCTGAAATTTGAATGATGAATCTTAGCCATCCAAGGTAGGGAGAGGTTATGCAGTAGGGAGAAAGACATGGTCCGAGGTAGCATGTATGAATGTAAAGAAAGAGAATCAATATGAATCTGATGATTCAGGAAAGAGGCAAACTATGAGGTGGGAGAAGCATGTATAGAGCAGATCATGGCAATTATTATGCACTGATCAGATTCAAACAGCTTAAAGTTTGCATGAGGACTCGGGTGCCTGGGTGGCTCAGTTGGTTAAGTGTTGTACTTTGGCTCAGGTCATGATCTCATGGTTCATGGATTTGAGCCCCTTCTCGGGCTCTGTGCTGACAACTAGCTCAGTACCTGGAGCCTGTCTTTAGATTCTGTGCCTCCCTCTCTCTCGTCCTCCCCTGCTCATTCTGTCTCTGTATCTCTTTCAAAAATAAATAAAACTTTAGAAAAAAAAAATAATTTGCATGAGGACTCAAAACATTTGCAGTGATAACATGTTGAAATCTTTGAAGGTATAATTTGATTCCGGATAATAGTGACTAGTCCAGATGATATACTCTGAAATTCATTAGTAGGGACAATAATTTGGAATCAATGAATAATGGTGAAATAAGTTGCCTTCTTTAGTACTTAAGATACTGCATCCTTATTTACCTCTCTACTGAAAATTGTCATTCTAAGCTAATTGCCACATGATACTTAAAAATTAATAGGAGATAAGAGAAGGAAAGGAAACAAAACTCTGGGTTCTCTATTGGTTCCTGCTTAACTTCAGTTTTCTATTTTAAAAGGGTTAATGAACACTAGTTCTTTTTAATTTGATTTGAGATTTATACACAATATTTCTTATAATTATGCAAGTGAACTCACTTTTATATATGATTTTTTAAAGGTAAGTCTTAGGGGTACCTAGGTGGCTTAGTTGGTTAAGTGTCTGACTCTGGCCCAGATCGTGATCTCACAGTTTGTTGGGTTTGAGCCTCCCATCAGGCTCGGTGCTGACAGCTCAAAGCTTGAAACCTGCTTTGGATTCTGTGTCTCCCTCTCTCTCTGGCCCTCCCCTGCTCATGCTCTGTCTGTCTCTCAAAATAAATAAACATTAAAAAATATTAAAATTAAGCCACATATCAAGAAACAAACTGAGTAAAAGTTATGCACAATAATACAAGAGATCATCTATTTATGAGTTGAAATAAATGTAAAGGTTCATTTGGAACCCAGAAATAATCTGTTACTAAAGCTCATAATTCAGAGAGGAGATTTTCTAAAAATATTGCAAAATTATCTAATCTAGGATCTATGTTTTCTTTAGTGGAAAGCAGGCAGAAATTGCATATGCATTTTGTACAGCAAGTTGAAAAGTGAATAGTAAAAATCTAGAGGGACATTTATTTGAAAATGTACATGGAACAAATAAAGACTTATTTTAAAATGCATGAATATATTTTATTTATAATTCATATGTGAATTATGTTCATCTTGACTTAGAATAATAGTGATATTCAGGGATGGGCATATCATAATATTAACCATACTTTTAATTTGTATAAATAGATGCTTTAACATCCACCTAAGGTACTATTCACTATCCTTAACCAAACTGCGACTAATCTGTAGATATCTAGAGTCCTTAGATAGTTTTAAACTGTATGCTTTAACATTCACAATGAATATAAATGTTATGGTGGAGGAAGCCACCTTCAAATATAGCAAACTAATTCTGAGTCTGTTTGCCCTTCTTCACCCTTTCTTTCCCATAGAAATCTCAATAAAGTTGCTTGCCCACAGTTTCTCCTTTACTCCTGCCTCCTGACAGATTCCAGGGCTTCCCCTGAGTGGCCCTGCCTGGTGTAGTGTGCATTCCCCAGGAAACTGTGGGTATAATAAAACCTTTAATTTGTGCTAAGTCTTCACATATCTTGATCTGCTCCTGGTCTTACCATACACCACTCAAGATAATATGATTAAAATAATCGTGTGTTCTTAGATTATCTGACTTTATGTGTGGTAGTGTAGAGCATGATAGTGCAATTAATTTCTGGGGAGAAATATCTTATTCTTTTTATAATAGTAACTGTGGGAAAAATTTAACTCTGTATTCATAATAATTTCTGTACCTGACTTAAGCAGGAGGCAAAGCAACATGTATTATATCTGAACCAATATATATTATTGGGATTAAAGTATTGCATACTTTCCAAAAATCTATATGGAGTAGGTATATACCTCTGTTTTCATGAAAATATCTCTTATTCTTTAAAGTAGCTCTCAAAATAAGGTATTGTGAAAAATTTCTTTTTGTGATTGTAACATGATAAATGAAGTCACTTTACTTTTATTCTTTTTTTAATGTTTTTTACTTATTTCTAGGAGAGAGAGAGAGACAGCGTGAGCAGGGGAGGGTCAGAGAGAGAGGGAGTCACAGACTCTGAAACCGGCTCCAGGCTCTGAGCTGGCAGTCAGCACAGAGCCCGACACGGGGCTCGAACCCACGAACCGAGAGATCATGACCTGAGCTAAAGTCGGACGCTTAACCGACTAAGCCACCCAGGCGCCCCGTCACTTTACTTTTATATCTAGGATCTGCAATTCTTTTTTTTTTTTTAATGTTTTATTTATTTCTAGGAGAGAGAGAGAGACAGTGTGAGCATGGTAGGGTCAGAGAGAGAGGGAGTCATTGACTGTGAAACAGGCTCCAGGCTCTCGGCTGGCAGCACAGAGCCCGACGTGGGGCTCGAACCCACGAACCGCGAGATCATGACCTAAGCGAAAGTCGGATGCTTAACCGACTAAGCCACCCAGGCGCCCCTGGGATCTGCAATTCTAATGAATTCTAGTGCTGCTTGAGCTGAGTGGAGTGTGAATGGTGTAGGTCAATGTTAGTACAAACTGTAGATATTTTTTTTTTCAACTTTTGAGTAATGTAGTTTCTTGCTATTGAAAGAAACATCTATCAACTGTATCTAAGAGACATATATATCGCGATTGCCCTAAACGTATATTCTTCAATTTCCCACCTGTATTTTAAGGCTTTCTTATAACAAAGGTGAGCAGAAACTCTTTGACTATATTAGAGTAGTGGCCGGCCTCTTAGTCATACAAAAGATCAGCTGAAAAGAATACTGCTCTGTTTATAATAGCCCAAGCTATTTAGAGCCACATAAACATTCCTAAAATATAATCACCATCAAAACAACTACTACAGGCTTTTACAGGATATATACAATTAAATTCAATATAAACTATTGCGACTTTTATAACTTACATAAATATTCAGTCTAATAAAAGTTAATACAAGTTTACTACATAAATTGCTGTTAGTTGAAAAAAAGAAATGCACGTGGAATTACTTCTGTGGTAAAGGAATTGTGAGAATTTTGCATTATTCTCACCTTAAAGTTCACAGTGAAATGCCTACATGGGGCTGAATCAGGAACATTAGGTAAGATCTTTCAAAATTCACCGTGTGCAATATACTTTATTTTTCTCTGAAGTCTCATTTCATAGACTATTATTGGAAACAAAATAGTCTACTTGATGGAGCAATGGACTGATTCAATATGTCAGATTCCATGTTCCTATCCAGTAGACTGACAAAAAGTCACTGGAATTTAATTTAAAATAGGGCAAATCAAGCATTGCTTTATAAAGACCATTTGCATGCCAAGTAGGAGATCTTCAACAAAAGTACTTTTGTGGTTATCTGAGCACATAAATACCTGGGCAACTTTTAAAAGCTGAACATCTTTTTTCCTTATCAAAATTGTACTTTGAAGAGTAATCTAATGGATTATTTTTCACTGTTAAAACAGGTCTCAACTATTATGCAAGGAAAATAAAGTAGCAGTTCTACTTAATGGCAAATAGCCTTGCAATGTAAAGTGAATATAAATAGTTCTTAAAAAAAGACTTAATGAATGGCTTTCATATTTTCACACCATTACAAGAGCTTATCTGCTTAGTTGGTCTGGAATTAACTGGGAGTGTTATAACTTTATCACCTTTGGAAGACTTTAATATATCAAAATAATATTAAATTTCAAAATAAATTTGAGGATTTCTTAGATTTATTTATTTTATAAATAATCCTGTGATACATGCATGTGTTTGTACATATAAAAGTAAAGATATGTAATACTAACTGGCAACTAAAATTCATTTTAGGAACCTAATGAGAAATATAACAATCCTGATTTTAGACTATATTTTAGGGGAAAACAGATGTATACACTTAAAATCCCTGTTATGTTGTCGTTATAAAAATGTGTGTATTATTATTTTTACTATGATCAAATACAAGTCAGGAATTTTATATTTCTTCTACTTTTATATTATGAAATCAAGATGTTTTTTTAAACAGACTCAATGAGAAACTTCCTGCTTATTAAATATACATTCTCCATGAGGAATCTCATCCACATATGGGAAATAAATATGTAAAATCACTAGCATGGTCAGGAATTGTTTTCTCAAACAAATCTGATTTCTAGGTAAATAGTAGCTTTCCATAAATGAAGAAATGATGATGTTGTTCTTGTCATTCTGAATATTTGCAGTGTGTACTCTGCCCACTTTCTTCCTTTCCATGTGGTTATCGCATTGTTCCTGTGCTCTCCTATATTCACATTGGTTGCATACGTGGGCACACTTCATAGCAACTTCCTATTTAAGTCACAGCCCTTGAAATAAACAAATGGTCAAACAAAGAAGAAATGGCAATGCAGAATAGGGAGCATCATACATGCTAGTGTTTCCTTGTTTGAATATTACAAAATTCATTTTTGGATAGTGAAAAAGTAAGATGATAAGAGGAAAAAAGTAATTTAGAATCTGGTGGGGGAAAAATAAATCATTCACCAACATAAAAGAATATTCTCAAAGCTTGTTGGACAAAGAGAACTAGAAAAAGAATGAGAAATGTAACCTCATTTGCATTAACCATTTACATTATTCTTCTCCATGTAATTTTAATATGTTATGTTCAATTTAAGGGTATATGACATTCAAGGCTCTCAGATGTCCTCTTCTCAGAGCATAGTCAGAGGAATTTCTAAGAAAATCTAAACCATCGGTGTAAGCTAGAGGGATAAGTAATAACGGAATGATTTGGTTTAGAATGTTTTTACCTTAAATAGAAAGAGCTAAGTAGTACAAAATACTCACAAAATCTAATAAAAAATAGATCGCTTCTTATTACAGAATTCCCAATGGATAGAATTCAGTTATATTTTTCTTTATCAAAACATGTATTTTACAGTTGAAATACAAAACATAAATCAATGATCTTCCCAACACATTTCACTTTCCTTACACTTTTTGAATCTCTGAATTTTCCCTCTAATATTCAAGCACCTTCATTCTTACTCTGGCTCTCATGCACACACAGTAGAACTTAGGCATTTCTAATTCATTGATAAATCAGACAGGTGATTGAAAAGTTACTTTCCTAAATTGTATCTAACTTTACCAGAGTACACACGAAAGAAAGAAAGAAAGAAAGAAAGAAAGAAAGAAAGAAAGAAAGAAAGAAAGGAAAGAAAGAAAGAAAGGGAAAGGAAAGGAAAGAAGGAAGGAAGGAAGGAAGGAAGGAAGGAAGGAAGGAAGGAAGGAAGGAAGGAAGGAAGGATGGAGGAAAGAAGTATAGCAGATTAGAGATTGGCTATGGTGAACAATGAATCTTATTATGTAAAGGTTATTTTTAAAAGGCTATGAAACTAGTGAATAACATTTTATTTTATTGTAAGCTTTTAAATTTTAATTCCAGTACAGTTGTCATACAGTGTTACATTAGTTTCAGGTGTATAACCTAGTGATTCAACAATTCTATACATTACTCAGTGCTCATAAGTGTGCTCTTAATCCCCATAACCTTTTGACCCCTCCCCCCCCCATATCTCCCCTTTGGTAACTGTCTGTTCCCTATACTAAAGTGTCTGTTTCTTGGTTTGTCTCTCTCTCTCTTTTTTCCCTTTGCTTGTTTGTTTTGTTTCTTAAATTCCACATATAAGTGAAATCATATGATATTTGTATTTTTCTAACTGGCTTATATCTTTTAGCATTATAATTTCTAGATCTATCCATGTTGTTGCAATGGCAAGATTTCATGATGAATAACATTGTAGAGTGAGTAATATAATATACCAAATGTAGAGAGCAAATTCTCACATCACAATAAAAATATCATACTAATTATTAATGTTGATTTTAAAAATTTTCTGTTGATGTTTGATTATTTTAAACTGTAATGGAGGACACAAGAATTGCAATGCTAATGAAAGTGGAAAAAATGTATACATTATAAATGACTTAAGGATATAAGAAACTAGAGACTCTCAAATGCTGCTAGTATAAATTAACAAAATCATTTAGTGAAAAAAGTATTATATTCTATGAAAATTTAAAAGGTATACATTCCAAGACCCAACAATCCTACCTATGTATAGTTGGTCTAGAAACAAATACATTCAGGAAGAATGATGCCACTTTTTATCCCAAAGCCTTGTGAAGGTGACTTAAAGAACACCCACTGGGGGAATTTTTTTTAAATTAATTTTTAGAAATATTTGAGAGAACTTTAGAAGTATTTTACTGAAATTTGAAGGATGGGCCTTATACTGTGAAGGCTAGAAAGGTTTTTATGCTACACTCCCAGTCTCCATATTTGTAGGTATAAAGGAACCCCAGGTTCTTTTAGAGCACCTTTGGGAATGAGAGAGAGAGCACAGATGTGGGACCATCTTGGATTGTGTCTAAGAGGGCTTCCTGAGGGGGGATCTCAACAGACAGAGAGATAAACAACTAAAAGCCCATGAGTGAAAGAAAGACCAAAACACATAACTCAGAGACAAGATGCCTCACATCAGTCAAAAGAACTAAAAAAGAAGAGTCCAGCTGGGAGCCTTTAAAGTGCCCAGGAAAGCACCCCCAAGGGTAAGTCACATTTAATTATCTGTCACTCTCCAGACAGCTTAAATTGCAAAACCAATAAGAATCTTTTTCCCCTTTCCTTTACTTGACAAATGGCTCTGGCCAGTGGGGACAGAGATGAGCTTAGGGATTTTAAACTTATGGTAAGAAAATACAAGGATCCTGCTTTCTTTCCCCTGGAGCTTCAGCCTGGAACAATCCCAAATGGTTAAAACAAAAAGATCTGAAGCAAAACTTTTAAAATGTTGACTATCACAGGCCTAGATAACTTATTTTCAAAATAGAGGGTTTATTTTCTTTCATGATTAAAAGTAAACAAGGGATGTTTTATTACCAGAGGATGACCACCTCAGTCTCAAGCCAATCTAAATCTCCATGTAGCTATAGGGGACATTTACCCCCACAGGATAAAGTTTAAGGAAACAGAGAGAAAGAAAATTAAACTGTGTTTTAATTGCAATTCATACCTAATGTTTGTTTTACATGTTGTTTAAAGATAGTTAACAGGTGAAAAGAGGAAGTTTCACAAGGATACAAAGAAAAGGATCTCATTTATATTTTTAAAATATATTGGTATATGATATTAATAGATATATCACATAAATACATACATTATACAAATGAAGAGTGAAGGTCCCCATGAAGGTCTACTACAGTTAGGAGAGGCCACTTCTATGCAGGAGGAAAAAAATACTTTGATTAGGAGGATAAAAGGGACTTGCAGTTGTCTACAAGTTTTGCCAGTTTTTTGTTGATTTTTGATTTTGGAATTTTTGTCAAAATTGATTTATTTTTTGTGTATTTAATGATACATTTAAAAATTGCTCAGGGGTGCTTAGGTAGCTCAGTCTGTTGTGCATCCTATGTAGGCTGAGGTCTTGATCTCATATGTCCTGACATCAGCCCCACATTGGGCTCAGTGCTTACAGCTCAAAGCCAGAAGCCTGCTTGGGATTCTGTGTCTTTCTCTCTCTGGCCTCCTCCACGCACTCTGTGTCTCTCTCTTCTTCAAAAATAAATAAACATTTAAAAAACATGCAAATGCCCTTACCAAAGTTCCTAAAATCTTAATGTTTTAATTTTAAGTATTACCATGATAATGAGCGTAGGAGGTCTTTAAGAGTGACTTTTAAAGCATGACTCATTGCTTTTCTGAATTATCTGATGCTCTGAGCTCCACTACAATCTATTCTGCAGGTCTTTTCAGAAAAATATTTTCTTGACATTTCCCTCTGCCTTTAAAATACTTTTTATTTTGATTTTTTAATTTATTTTGAGAGAGAGAGGGAGAGAGAGAGAGAGAGAGAACAAGCAGGGGAGTTATAGAGAGAAAGGGAAAGAGAATTTTAAGCAGAGCCCACTCTGTGAGCATAGAGGTCATTGCAGGGACCCTGCGTGGGATTCTTGGTCTTATGAACCGTGAGACGTCCGAGCATGATGTGAGCCAAAATTTAGACTTAAATGCTTAACCAACTGAGCCGCCCAGGCGCCCCAAGAACACTTCTTATTTTTAAAGTAACAACTAACTGGCATTGTAGACTCACAGTCACTTGACTTTTAAAGAAAAATAATCCTTAAATCCTTTTTTTAAAACGTTGTCTTCTAATTTTATTAATCCTTTTAGTCTAATTTTTTAAATTGCTGAGACTAGCCAGATAACTTAGCAAGAATTAAAAAAAGGGGAAAGTCAGGCTAGCATACAATAATATCAAATAGGGGTGCCTGGGTGGCTCACTCAGTTGAGCATCCAACTTCAGCTCAGGTCATGATCTCACAGCTGGTGAGGTCCAGCCTCACTTCAGGCTCTGTGCTGACATCTCAGAGCCTGGAGCATGCTTCAGACTCTGTGTCTCCCTCTCTCTCTGCTCCTCCCTTGCTCGTGCTCTGTCTCTTTCTATCTCTCAAAAATAAATAAATATTAAAAAATAATATTACTAGGGCTTATAGAATATTTATGAGGCATTGCATTTAGTTGTTATAAGAACATGAGGCTCTTTGTAGGCAAATGGAAAATATTTAAGTATAAATGGAATAGATCTTTAGCATAAACATATTTTAAAAATAACAAATGTTACAGCTGCATCTGATTGGATTGATTTCTGGCTTATTTTCTTCCCCAAACTTCCTTTAGTCCTGGCAAGCTCCTTGCCTCTTCTTTGGGGCATGTCCTTTGAAAGTTGTTTTGCTATATGCCCATTCATACCAGTGGGGATTCCACTTGTGAAACAATTTTGGAAGATGCCTTCAACAAAATGCTGAAACTACCCTTTTGGCCTATGAAGGAAGATGAAAGTAGCCTCTAGCAAGCAGAAAAACATAGATGTTTTCAAAAATAAAGCTTTCCTTTTTTTCCTTAAAAAAATTAAGCCCTAAGCCTCCTCTTCAGTTGCACTTTTTTCAGAACCTAGAGCCCTAAAGCAGGCAATAGATACACATATAACTCTAATGTGAAGAATGGATCACTAAGTACCTGGCTTAAATTAGTATTTTGGCCATACCTAATAACTGACAGCTTTTTATCTTTATTATCATGAATATAGCAGAAATGCAGCTTTATTTCAATACTTTACATTTATCAAAGGGGTCAAGATCATTGAGCATTTCCAACAAGAATTACTATTAACATAAGCTAGCTACTCAAACCTGAGAGATATCCAATGAACTTACAGGGAATTGGAAGGAAGAAGAAGGAAAACTAAACACAAATAAACAAAAAACCCACTATGAGTTAGTTCAATCATAGAATCATTGATAATAAAAACTGAAAGAAATTACAGACAATCCCCAGAGCAACCCTGGTCTGATTTTAAGGTTAAAAAAAAATTAAAACCCATGGACATTTAGTGGCTTAAAAAGTAACCCATCTTTTATGACCTATGGATTCTATTAAAGCATTATTTCTATTGTTTCTCAAAATTGTGTGCAAGCTATACTTTTAACACTTAACATTCCATAAATAATCTTACATTCTATTTTTTACTTGTCTAATCTTACTCTCACATGTATATTTTCACTTGCCAGAAATCTTTACTACATTTATCTGTAGTGCTTTGGAGAATAAAATATAGAAATTTTATTTATAAGTATATGCTGAATATATACTTCTGTAGGTCACCACTTTCATCCACATTTTGGGGTAATAAACTGCATTTTATGTTGAATAAAAGAAACAACTCAGTGATTCTAGGAATGAAATGACTATTGATTCTCAGAATTATGCTTACCTAGATAATCCTAAAGCCTATGCTCAATTGTTGTTAAAATATCTGTCCCATATCCATGTAAACAAATGATATCCATAATATCTGTTCTTTAGAAACAGTGTTTGTCAGAATTAGAAAGACTTTTAAAATACTGTGTCTGGCCACAGAATGTTCTGTTTGAATCTAAGATGAGGGCATAGTCTAAAATGAGACTATTATATTATTGTCATATCAGGTAATTAAAGTGTGGCCTTTTGTTGAGGAAAAAACAAAACTTTGAGACACTGTGGCATAGATGAATAATGATAACTGCAGTTTGGCTTATTTTCTCCCATCACAGAAAATACCTGTTGAGCTTAATTCATGTCACCTGTTTTGTTATTATATGGAAAACATAGTCTACGATTCCATTTAGCCATAAACTACAGTGGTACTGGGACAGAAAGAAGTTCCTACTAACAAGGGCTTTAGCACCTGTTTAACTGATACATAAATCCAGTGTTTTCAACTACTTGTAGAAGTAGCTTAAAGTCTCTGAAACAGGGCAGTTTATATCTCAGACTATTTAAGCAAGAAGATTACAGGAAACTATATATGAAATTACATAAAATTTTAATGTTTTGTTATATTAATTATTATCCCTATCATGATAGCTAGTTAATGAACTTCACTAATATTTTTTAAATGAACTTAATTACCATGCTATTCAATTCTTTGCTGTTTTATTTAACTAGTTGGTATTATTGAGAAGCAAGAAAGATGTGTGACTGCATACTTAACTGGCTTATTCTCAAATTGTTCTTACATTGAAAAATAAATACCTTTTTTTTCCTGCATAATAGCAATTTTTATTTACTTTGTTTACTTATATACTATTCACTTATTTTGTATTTGTTATCAGCATCCTATTTACCAATATTATTTTAAAATCTGGGACTGAAGACAATGTCATTTCAAACTTTCCTGGAAAATGTTCCTATTATGAATAATCCCATAACTTTTAATAATGCCAAGCATTATACTTTTACCTGTATACAAACATTATATAGAGGTATGCCTATGAATTTTTAATGTTTTTTGAAAAATCAACATTAGTAAATGATCATTAACTTTGTTGTATGTTTACCTTATATACTTATTTATTTTTAATATAATTTTCCATTATTACTTAAAATATAGTACATATTATACTATACGTATAAAATCATGTAGTTTCCATTCTAGTCAAAACTCGGTATTTGCTTCTATCATGTATAAATTAACTCATCATCTCACATTAATTGAATTTTAACATCATGCTGGAGACAGAAGTGATACAGTTAGTTCCATAGTGTCATAACAGAAGCCAATCAAAATTATTGAAGATCAGAAATTTTGCAGAAATAAGAACTGATAAATGTCTGAAAATATCAGGTGAAAAAGAACAATTTACTGAAGAAAAGGACTGTGAGACTCTCAGGAAAAAGACGGTCAGAGTATGAGTACTGATTTAATCACTAAATAAAGAAAACATTCGAAAGGATGAAACAAAAAGTCCAGTGCTTATGCCATCAGGTCTCAATATATTTAATGAAAATTAAAGTTTCCAGTCTCCACTCTTTCATGTTATTAATATATATAATTAATTATTATATATTATACATAATTTTATATATAATTTACTATATACTATTACATAATAAATATTAATATATAATTATTATATACATATCTAATTCTGACTTATGTCCTTGTTTTCACTGCTATTGTTCCAACTGTATTGATACAATCTTCTTAACAGTAGCAGTCATTTTATTTGTTTTTGTGACTTCCATTGTTATAAAGGAGTATGATGCACACTAGGGGTCAAATAATTATTGAATTTAATTGGAAGATTTGACTGTTGTGTATTCTAAACATCTGTAGAGATAATGGAAAGTTAGTTGATCAACATTTACAATGAATCAGTCATCAGTAAAACTATAGCCTACAAGCCAAAAACAATGGCTGGCTTTTATTTTCATCAGTGTACAGGTTAAGGATGTTTTTATAATTTTGATTGATTGGAGAAAAGCTTAAAAAGGAAGAAGTATATTTTGTAACATGTCAAAATTATATGGATTTTAAATTTCAATGTCTACAAATAAAGTTTACTAAACATAGCACATTTAACCCTTTACTCACTGTCTGTAGCTGCTTGGACTGTCACAACAGAACAGAACTGTTGTGACAGAGACTCTAAAACTTGCAAAGCAAAAAATACTTACTATCTGACCCTTAACAGAAAAAGTTCACCACCTCTGCTTGACATTTTCATAGTCCTTTATCATTTATAGTACATCTTCACCATCTGTATCTTATTTGAGATTCAAAGCAATCCTATGAATTATAACAATGATCTCCAGCATGCTACAAATAATAAGAACTACAATGTGTATTTTACAAATGAGAAAACTAAAGCTTGTAGATTTTAAAGGGTAGTGTCAGGATTTTTCATATAGTTCTTTGGACTTTAGGCCCAATAATTTCACACCACAAGAGTGTCCTCTTCCATTAAACAATATTAGAGAATTTGACTTTTATTTTATAATTGTTCTATAAACTATACAATCCTGTAGAGAACTTCAATCGCAGAAAACTATGATTCAGTATACAACTTCATCAATACAATTTAAAAATCTCCCAATGATTTTATGATAACCTATTTAAAAGTTGATTAAAATAAAAACATTTAAGGGGCAGCTGGATGGTTCACATGGTTAAGTATCTGACTTATTTTGACTCAGGTCATGATCTCACAGTCCATGAGTTCAAGCTCCACATCAGGATCCAAGCGGACAGTGTGGAGCCTGCTTGGGATTCACTCTCCCTCTGTCTCTGACCCTCCCTTGCTCATGCATGGAGCCCCGCCCCCCAAATAAATAAATAAACTAAAAAAAAATCAGACACATTTTCTGATTTTAAAATGAATTTAATTTACACTGCAAATTTCTGTCAATTTTCACTTTGTGCCCATCTAATTTCTTGTTTCCTATCACTTCACAGTGATTTGTAGTCTATAAAAGTTACTTAAAAAGGAACCATTGCAGAAAACGTTGACTTGGAACCACCTTTACATCTATAAAATAGGGAAAAACACTAGATACAGATGGCAAAATATTAAATTCATTAAATCACTTTAAAGTAAAGTGTCCACTTTAAACGTAAGAACAGCATCTTTTTACTAAGACAGCATCTGCAAAGGAACTCTTCATTTTTGACCAATTAACCTAAAAAGAATGGAGATAGGAGGTGTTTTTTTAATGTTTATTTTTGAGAGAGAGAGAGAAAGAGCAAGTGGCAGAGGGGACAGATGGAAACAGAGAATCCAAAACAGGCTCCAAGCTCTGAGCTGTCAGCCCAGAGACCAATGCAGGGCTTGAACCCAAGAACTGCAATACCATGACCTGAGCCAAAGTCAGAGCTACTCAGGCACCCCTAGGGATAGGACTTTTTAAATATTAAGAACCATGCTACTGTTCCCTGGAGGAGAGGATATAAAGTTAAGCTATTCTGGCAAGTGATAAAGGGAAAAAGAAAGATGGTCAATAAGAGGTCTACATTGTGGTGGAAAATAAAACATGACTGAGGAATAGGATTCTGATTTATTGTGATCAGAACCAAATAAGAAATGTTTCCTGGTACAAAACAAACAAACAAAGAAAAAACAAAGTAAAACATCAAAAACAGCAAACAAACCTCAAGGTTAATTGGTAAATAAATGCACAGTTTAGAAGAGAAAATTAAATAGAAGAGTAAGAACACATAATCCAAGGAGTTTTAAAAAGTTTAAAGTGTGGCTATCATATTCTCTTGCACTTTTTTTTGATAGTTTATTGTCAAGTTGGTTTCCATATAACATCCAGTGATCATCCCCACAAGTGCCCTCCTCCATGCCCATCCCCCCATCCCCATATTCTCTTGCATTAATAACATTTTAGATGAAGAAAGAATGAACTCTATAAAATATGATCAGTTACAAAATAAGATAGTTGATATTATATTCCATGCCACTTTTAAACTAAAAAAATAAAAAGAAAGACTAATCTAACTAAGTATCCGTCTTGGAAACATATATAGTATTATATATCTCAACACTTATTAATTGATATAGGGATGAGTTCAGAAAAAAGTTAACTAATTAACTTGGTCTCAAATACAAAATTTTGCCAGAATTTTCACAATGGGCTCTTTGTATGTATAAAATTGTTACCTAGCATATATCTTTTTAATAGAGTCATCGGACAAAAATATTAATCGATTCTTTGTCTTTACTATGAACGTCACAACAGCTAGTGGCCCTCTGTTGAGGACGAAATGACACAAAGACAAGACACACAAAAGACAGACACAGACACAACTCCGGCCGGAGGAAAAATTCTACCAAGCTCCCTTGTGGTTTATTTTTATACCCCGGTACCCGGATACATACTGAAATCTACAAGATGCATTCTTTTACCAAATAAGGGCAAGAAGCTAAGCACATTCCAAGGACGGGGAGGGAGCAAAGGGAGGAAGCAACCACAACATGTTTACTAAGAGACCTGCCCACAACTCCAGCCTCCTCCTTATTTCTAAGGAGGGCATGTTCCCTCGTGTGCGAGTGGATCATTAACCTTGGATATTGTGTGCAGGTCTCTTGGCAGAACATCCTGTTTGCAGGCATGATCTCCCCAAGCAGAGAGTCCCATTTACAGGCACATCCCCGCTACCCTAACCACTCTTTCTCGTGGTCACTGTCGGGCTCCCACAGTCCTCCCTTACCAATATTTGTTTAAACAACCAAATTTACTGTTCATTAGTTTAAATTCTATTTATTGGTTTGCCAAGTAAGAATATCACAGACAGAACTGCTTCAAAATATATTATTTTGAGGGGCGCCTGGTGGCTTAGTCAGTTAAGCTGCCGCCGACTCTTGATTTTGGCTCACGTTATAATCTCAATGGGGGCTCAAGTCTTGCTCTCAGTGTCACGATTTTGCGCCCCCCACACAGGGCTCTGTGCTCACAGTGCAGAGCCTGCTTCTGGTCCTCTGTCTCCCTTGCTCTGCCCCTCCCTGCTCGAACTCACGTGCTCTCTCTCTCTCCCCCAAAACTAAATGTTAAAAAAATATTATTTTTAATTAAGTGAAACAACTGCTGACTTTTTGTGGGGAGGGATTTAGTTTTTGAAATGACACAATATCATGATGTTTTATTTTCTCATGTTCCCACTTTTTCATGTTTCTACTTTTTGTGTTTGACTTCTTGAACTTGGACTGTGTATTTTGGAGTCAATCTCACTGTCAGTAACTATATATCTAATTAGATTTTTAGTTGTCAGCAATAGATCTTATTTTAGACACTTTAAGGAGCAAAGGAATCACCTAAAAGTTATTAGATATAGTGATCAGAAATATCCTGGGCCATCAGTGTTAGGCTTGGAGGCTATCCAGCCAGAAATAAGGCAAGGCTTTCTCCAGGGAAGACTATACTGCACCTTCCCACTATGTTCAAATATGAAGCTCATGCTGGTGACACTGTATGATGGATACCAGCCTGACTACTACCACTGCTCTCTTCTCATAACAGTGGGAATAACTGGCTGCATCACATGTTTACACCTTAGATAAAAAAATCATTAGGAAAAGGAGATTCAGGCACCTCCTATAGGAAATTAATTTAACATAGGAGGAGTATGCAAATGTAACTGAGCAGCCAAAAAAAATATGCAAAAGTCCACTATCTAACATGCAAAGGGCCACTACCTAACATTAAACAGTAGTTAATTAGTAAAAACAATTCTTATGTAGGCCTTTGTACACTTCCTCTGACAAAACATATCTTAGTTAATTTGTTCATTCATCAAACATTTATTGTATGTGATATTCTCTGCATTACTCTCGGTAGGTTGGGACATAGTTCTTGCTCTGCAGGATTTAACAATTTAGTAGAAATTATAAATAAAGGCATTAAAATACATTCAATAGAGGAACATGTATTGCAATGGATTGGAGTGGAAGAAGATGTTATTTCTAGTGTCTGGAGGGTTTCTAATAGATTAGGAAAAATTTCTTATAGCATGTAGCATTGGAATGGAAGAAGAGAAGAATTCTTAGAAGGTTGGGCAAAAAAACGGCCTTCCAAAAGGAAATAACTAGATCATTACTGAGGCAAGTAGAATCAGGATATGTTCATAAATGAGGAAGCTTTGGAATAGTAAATTAGACATAAAACATAATAAACATGATATCACATGATTTTTTATTTTATATAATCATTACATTTCATAAATATTTTCCCATATGATTTATTTTATAAATGATTCATGAGTACATCATTCTGTTAAACAAAATTTTGCATTGTGCATTATTTACTTTGTTAGCTGCTTCAAGATTTGTTCCTGCTATGCATTACTAATTTTTAACTACTACTTTAATCACATCTAATTTATCATAATACCTAAACCAAAATTTCTGGTTTATTTCCAGTGAAATAAGGGCTATATTCTCAAAATTTAAATGAGAAAATATTCACTTTTATGTCTTGAAAAATGTGAGATTGCTATGGATCTTCAACTTCTGAAAACTTTCAAAACTCTGTTTCAGGAAGTAGATAATAAAGACTATTTTAAATTATTTTTAAAGGTGAGAGGGAGACTAGGAACTGATCTTCATTTCATGAAGACTGGGACTATTTCTGCCCTGGGAGTTTATGGAACAAATGTCAGCCTTTCGGCAGTTACCTTTTAAACACAGGTAGGGGCGCCTGGGTGGCTTAGTTGGTTAAGTGTCCGGCTTTCGCTTAGGTCATGATCTCGCGGTTCGTGGGTTCAAGCCCCCATGTCAGGCTCTGTGCTGACTGCCAGCTCAGAGCCTGGAGCCTGTTTCAGTCTGTGACTCCCTCTCTCTCTGACCTTCCCCTGCTCACGCTGTCTCTCTCTCTCTCCTAGAAATAAATAAAACATTAAAAAAAAATTTAAAAAAATAAACACAGGAATAGGAGGCTTTACAATTTGCATATGATGTATTGGCAATACTACATAACAAAATAGTCCACACACAACTAGAAATTTCTTGAATGAAAAACCCAAAAATGGATCCACAAATTTTTGGCCAATTGATCCTTAACAAAGCAGGAAAGAATATCTGTTGGAAAAAGACAATCTCTTTAGCAAATCATGCTGGGAAAACTGGACAGAAGAATGAAACTGAACCACTTTCTTACATCATACACAAAAATAAGTTCAGAATGGATGAAAGACCTAAATGTAAAGCGGAAAACCATCAAAATCCTGCAGGAGAAAACATGTAGCAACCTCTCTGATCTCAGCTACAGCAACTTCGTACTAGACATGTCTCTGGAGGCAAGGCAAACAAAAGCAAATATGAACTATTGGGACCTTATCAAGATACAAAGCTTCTGCACAGTGAAGGAAACAATCAACAAAACTAAAAAGCAACCCACAGAATGGGAGAAGATATTTGCAAATGACAACAGATAAAGGCTTAGTGTTAAAAATTCTATAAAGAATTTATCAAACTCAACACCCTTCAAAAATTAATAAAGTGAAGAAATGAGCAGAAGACATGAATAGACACTTTATAGATACATTTCCCAAAAAGACATCCAGGTATCTAATAGACACATGAAAAGATGTTCAACATCACTCATCCTCAGGGAAATACAAATCAAAACCACAAAGAGATAATCATTTCACACTTGTCAGAATGGCTAAATTTTACAACTCAGGAAACGACAGATGCTGATGAGGATTTAGGGAAAGGGGAACTCTTTTACACTTTTGGTGGGAATGCAAACTGGTGAGCCACTCTAGAAAACAATATGGAGGTTCCTCAAAAAAATTAAAGATAGAACTACCCTACCACCCAGCAATTGCACTAGTAGGTGTTTATCCAAAGGATACAGGAGTGCTTATTTGAAGAAGCACATGTACCCCGCTATCAACAATAGCCTAATTGTGGAAGAAGCCCAAGTGTCTATCAACTGCTGTGGTACATACATACAATGGAATACTACTTGGAGATGGAAAAGAAAGAAATCTTTATATTTGCAAAGATGTGGATGGAGCTAGAGTGTGTTCTGCTAAGCAAAATAAGTCAGGGGAGGAAGACAGATATCCTTTGATTCCACTGATATGTGGAACTTAAGAAACAAAACAGATGAACATAAGGGAGGGAAGGAAAAATAAGATAACAGAGAAGGAAGCAAACCATAAAAGACTCTTAAACATAGAGAACAAATTGAAGGTTGCTGGAGGGCAAGTAGGTGGTGGGATGGGCTAAATGAGTAATGGGCATTAAGGAGCACCTTTGATGGGATTAGTACTAGGTGTTATATGTAAGTGATGAATCACTGGGTTCTCCTACTCAAAGACTATACTGTATGTTAACTAATTTGAATTTAAATAAATATTTTTTAAAATAAAAAATAAAAAAATGAATATTATGGTATATGAAGTATATATCAATAAAGCTATTTTTTTAAAAAATCAAAAAAGTTGACTACTTTTTATGTTCTAGGCACTAATCTAGACAATAATATGAAGAATTAATAGCTCATAGTTCCTACACTTGATAAAACTGTTTCTAAATACACATGATTCATGATATTTGAATGTATAATCTTTACTACATTTAATAAAAATAAATTTAATCTCTAGTCAGTAGCAATATTTAAATGGTCACAAATTAAAGCCCAATTTATACAACTATAATAAAAACCTTATTAGTGTTTGTCTCATTATTTGGGGAATAAAAATGACTTCAATTTAAACAAAAAGAAATTTCATGACTGAAGAAAAGTATTCTGTTCGTATGATTTTGAGATGGTTTCTTGAAAAAGTCATGAAAATAACATCTGTCAATCAAGCAGAAGATAGAATATCCATACTGCCAACACTGCTATATTGGGATATTGCTTTGGTCACATCTTAGTATTTATTTATATACTGTTATAAATATTAAGGTTAAAATAATATTAATTATAAAAATGTTATAAACATACATATATAAAGATATATGTATATGTGCTCAATAGACATATTCATACACACATATATATGACTAAAATCTGGATGATATAATCAGTCTCTATTTTAATGTTTATTTATTTTTGAGAGAGAGAGAGAGAGAGAGAGAGAAAGAAACAAAACTTGAGTGGAGGAGGAGCAGAGAGAGGGATACAGAATCCAAAGCAGATTCCAGGCTCTGAGCTGTCACCACAGGGTGCAATGTGGGGCTCGAACTCATGAACTGTAAGATCATGACCTGAGCTGAAGTTGGATGCTTAGCTGACTGAGCTATCCGGGAGCCTGTGATATTATCATTTTCTAAAATTTGTAAATTACAACCAAGTTATAGCATCAATACTTTTTTTTTCTTAGCCTTATATATTTGGTAGTTATAGCCACCTGTTAGGTGAAGAAAATCTGCAAAAGTTTTAAAGATTAAAAAAAAAGAAATTTACTCTACTTTCAGATAACAAAACCTTTTATTATTTTATTTAATGGAAATAATGTATAATTATTCAGAAAAAAATAAGAAAATAGCATAATACAGAAAATTGATAAGAGGAAAAGAAATCACTAGTAATCCTGCCAGTTCATGGTAAGTTTTATGAAACCCTTGTCAATCTTTGTTAACTGTAACATGCAGTTATGTACATGCTTAACAATGTGAAGTTATGGGAAATAGACTTTTTAAATCAGTTCTTCATATGTTAGATATATAAGTATGTGTTTACAGATACACATGAATTATAATATATATACATCTATATACACACAAACATACACACACATAGTGTTTCTTAGTGAAACACTTCGCAGGTAATGTCATAAGAAATTATGAAAATCCACTTCTCCAAAATATCAACAAGAAAACTGATAAAAAGAATTGTCAAATTCATCTTCTTCAGAACTCTTGGAATTAACCAAAGGCTTGCAATGATTCAAAGCAAACACCTTAATCTTTGTAAGAACAGCAAGCTTACCACTATTCTAACTTGCCCTCTTCCTGTCCTCCCCTTATCCCAATAGTATCCTTGAGAAACAACAATCTTGAAACCACAGTAGCTGGGAAAACCAGAGGCTTAGAGTCACTATAGGGGCCAAAATAGACTTGGCGCTATCCAAAAGCCCTTATCCTCAGATTTTTATTTATTCACTTATTTTTAGTATTATTATTTTATCTATCTGACAGTCTCTGAATATTCATTGTCAGAGCTTATCTTTACATTACCTGGTTGAAAAAACTTTTCCTTTTTTTAAAGTTTTTCTTATTTCTGAGAGAGAGAGAGAGAGAGAGAGAGAGACAGCATGAGCAGGGGAGGGGTAGAGAAAGAGAGGGAGACACAGAATCTGAAACAGGCTCCAGGCTCTGAGCTGTCAACACAGAGCCTAACACGGGGCTTGAACCCATGAACAGTGAGATCATGACCTGAGCCGAGGTCAGACGCTTAAATGACTGAGCCACCCAG
The DNA here is from genome assembly GCA_017311185.1 of Proteles cristata cristata. NCBI lineage: Eukaryota > Metazoa > Chordata > Mammalia > Carnivora > Hyaenidae > Proteles > Proteles cristata. The sequence continues at coordinate 56,495 of JAESUZ010000400.1, read as the reverse complement.
GCGCCCCTACATTACCTGATTCAGAGTGTACTCAGTGAACTGCTCCAACTCCAAGGCACATGTTGAAATAATGTGTTACATATTTAAAATTGCAAATACTTCATACTGCAGCTGCCTGAGACATCACTAAATGGGGAAAACAAGCAGCTGACCCAAAATTTAAAAGGGAAATCTAGAAAATGAGATGAACGTAGGAAGCTACCAGAGCATTGAAACCATACAACAACACAATAACAGAGCCCTTGTTGGTTGGCAGTTGGAAGACCTATTGATTCAAGGTATCTAAGAAAATCTCTGTCCAATCATAAGCTGCCCACTAAGCTGACTGAAGACTTCGGTGGCTGCACGCACCAAAGAATATGTTTCAAATAATTAATTTCAAATATAATTAAAAGGTGACAGCAACGAAGAGGTAAAAAAAAAAAAAACCCTAAAGAGAAGACAAAATCTAATTTTCAATGTTGCAAATTGTATTATTTAAAATTTCAACAGCAACAAAAAAAAGTTCATGCAAAAATAGGAAGGTATGGCTCATATACAGGAAAAGAAAGAGAGAGGAACAAAACAGTTGATATAGACTATCTCTGGGATGGTCCTAATGCTGGGCTTATTAGACAAAGAGTGTAAATCACTTATTATCTGTGTTCTGAACTGAAGGAAACCATGTGTAAAGAATTCAAGGAAAGTATTAAAACAATGTATATTAAATGAAATTATTCAAAAGATGGAAATTATACAATAAACAATAAATCAGTAAGTCTCAAGTCAATAGATAAAATAACTGAAAAGAAAAAAAATCACTAAAGGGCCTCAAGCATATTTGAACTGGCAGATAAAGGATCAGCAAACTTGAAGATAGATTGTTCAGTTCAAATGACAGAATGAAAAAAAAAATTAATGAAGAGTAAAAAAAGCAATAGAAACCTGTGGGACAGCATCAAGCACACTAGCATCTACGTAATGAGAATCCAAAAGGAGAGGAAACAGAGAAAGAGGCAGAAAGAACATGTTAAGAAACAATAGCCTCAGTAATTGAAAAATATTGGAATAATACAAAGTATGTTCTCAGACCGCAATGGAATGAAATTAGAAATCAACAACAGTAGGAAAAGTGGGATACTCACAAATTAAATAAGACTATATTAAGTAGACAATAAGTCAAAGAAATCACATGTGAATTTAGAAATGGCTAAAACAGTGCCTGAAGAACTGTATGACAACGATATGACAAACTGTATATGAACAAACAAATATATAACCTAGATGGAATGGACGTATTCCTAAAAAAGACACAAACTATCTAAAACACTTTTCTATAGAGTATATACCTAGAAAGTGAATACCTGGTCATAGAAAATACTTTAACTTCAACCTAAGTGTTATGTATTCGCATCCAGTCTGTAATGTTTGAAAGGTCCCAATTGCCCTACATCCTCAATAAAACTTAATATAATAAACATTTCATTTTAATTATTTGACTTGTGAAAAGTAATATGTATATTAGTCATTTGTATTTCCTTTTTGTCAGACATCTCATTCAGGATGTTACCAATATTTTTAGACATTGTTATCTCACTCAGTTACTTACAGTTTTCATAAAGTATTTGAATTGAGTCACTTTCTGCCTAAATGTCCTGTATATATCATCTTCCTCTTTATTACCTGGGAAATAAATATATTTAATGTATTATGGGGACATTTCATAAACAAATACTTTGTATTAATAAGGTCTAACATGACTCTATTTTCCCTGTCAATTTCCTATTTTAAAAATATCTCCCTCCACTGAATACGTGGTAATAGTCTTTTAGGTTCTGTTTTGAAATATTCATTGTTTTATCTTATAATTAACTTGTAAGTGAGTTTTATGTAAGAGAAAAAATAAGTATTCAATTACAGTTTTGTTTTCTTTTGTTTTGTTTTTCCATAGGCATTGCCAATTTCCTAACACTGTTGGAAAGATTGTCCTTTCCATTCTTAGGCATGCCAACTTTGTTTTAAATCAAGTGTCCATATAAACATGTCTGTTTCTGGGATCTCTCTCTCTCTTCTGAGCATTTGCATATTTATCTGTCTTTGTGCTAATAATATACTCTTCTAATTACTAAAGTTTTGTAATGAGTATTGTTAGTATGTAGAACAGGTTTCTTCATCAATATTCACACATACAGTTGAATTTTAATTAGAATACTTTTAAACTATGGCAAAAATCGAAGAGAACTGACAAGCTGACAATATTGAGTCTTACAATTCATGAAAAGATATGTTGTATCCTCATTTATTTAGCTCTTCTTTATGTGCTTCAATAAAGTTTTATAGCTTCTTATTTATTCCACAGTATTGGAAATTTTGACACCATTCTGGTTTTCTTTAAAATAATATTTCCTGGGATGCCTGGGTGGCTCACTTGGTTGAGCATCCAACTTCTGGTTTTGGCTCAGCTCATGATCTCACGGTTTGTGGGTTCAAGGCCCACACTGGGCTCTACACTGGCTATGTGGAGCCTGCTTTGGGATTCTCTCTTTCTGTCTCTCTGCCTCACCCACGTGTGTGCTTTCTCTCTCAAAACAGATAAACTTTAAAAAAAGATTTCCTCATTGTTGTTATGATAGGAAATACAATTCATTTTACATATAGATTTTTGTATGCAGCCATATTAGTTCTCTAAATCTATACCAAGATTCATTTGGAATTTCTGCCTAAAAATAATGCCATTTTCTTCTTTTTCTAAACCACATAATGATAGTTGATTTCTACCTTTTCAAACCATATAGATGTTATTTAATCTTATCCTTCCTGCACTATCTAGCAACTCATTACAAAGATTTATAGAAGAGTGGTTCATGATGACTTCTGTATCTTTACCCATGAAAAAGAAAAGCTGTTCACATATAACCTTTAAATATAATATTTGTTATAACTTCTAAATATAAAGCCACATTTTTTGTTAAAGGTTTTATGGTAAATACTAATCTTTGTCAAATGCTTTTCCTATCAGGGCGCCTGGGTGGCTCAGTTGGATAAGCGTCCGACTTTGGCTCAGATCATGATCTCATGATTTGTGGGTTCCAGTCCCGTGTCAGGCTCTGTGCTGGCAGTGAGCTCAGAGATTGGAGCCTGCTTCTGATTCTGTGTCTCCCTCTGTCTCTGATCCTCCCCTGATCATGCTGTGTCCCTCAAAAATAAATAAAGCAAAAAGTTTTTAAAAAGCTTTTCCTATCAATATGATTATGTAAATGCTCCCGTTGAATCTGTTAATTTGGGGAACTATATTAATTAATTTTGTAGAATTAAATCAATATCTTATTTCCTCATAAATTAAGCCATGGTATATCTTCATATGTTTATTTTTAAATAAATATATATGCATACATAAATTATATGTACTATATCTATAGATCTATATCTATACTTATATATACATATTTATAGGCTTATATATAATCCTAAACACAAATTTTCTTATTTGTGTTTAGGATTTTTGCACCTGTGTTTACTAAGAAGCTTCACTGGTTCGTTTCTTTCTCATATTGACCTTGTTTGCAGCTTGGTATGAAGACTATCTTAGTAGAGAACTGAATGAGATTGGAGTTGGTTTTATCCTCTTAAAAGATGATCTATCCTGGGTGCCTAAGTGGCTCAGTAGGTTAAGCATCTGACTTCTGCTCAGGTCGTGTTCTCTTGGTTTGTGAACTCTAGCCCCACTTCAGGCTCCACACTGACAATGTGTGGGATTCTCTTTCCCTACCTCTCTCTCTTTCTCTCTCTCTACTCCTCATGGGATTCTCTCCCTCTACCTCTCTCTGCCCCTCATTTACTTGCACTCTCTCTCTCAAAAACAAACAAATATATACATACATAAATAAACATTTTGTTTTTTCTCCAAATATTTTTCTGCCACCTTTATCTCTATCATCTTTCTGGGGTTCTTCACACATGTATATTAGACAGTTTGTCATTACTCTGCAACTCATGAATATTTTATTCTCTTTTTGTTTTCTTTCTACTTTTTTCTTCTTGATATTTCAGTTAGGGTCCTTTATTCAGCCTACTGAAGGACTTATTCACCTGTGATAACATGACTTTTATTTCTGTTACTTCCATTTGACTTTTTTGAGAGATTTCATTTATGGAAAGGAAAAGTACAGGATTGGCCTTGTACATGTTGATGTATCAGAAAATAAAGAAGTATTCAAAAAACATAATATACATCAAAATAAAGTAGATGCCTGGTTTAACCCTGGGAATTTAAACTTCCAAATTAAACAGTGATTATAATAGATTATGCTTCATTGAATAAAATAGAAATACATGAGTCCATACTTATATCAATAAGTATATAGAAAAAAAAGGTTAATGAAAAACTGGAAATTTACATAGTTTCAACATACCTTCTCATAAATATTAAGTACAAAGGACAAATAAAAGCATAACTTTCCATGGCACAGGTAGCAGATATAACCTTAACTAAAGATCAAAGTAAACATCACTAGTAAAGAGACATTGAAATTCTACACTCTGTGATAGGAGGCAATGAGAACATAGCAAAACTATTGTTATCTTATTTTATTATTATTACTTTTTTTACTATTGTTATGTTATTGCTTGCCTTAGTCAATGTGGGCTTTTGTAAGAGAATACCATAGACTAGGTGGCTATAAAAACAAATGTTTTTTTCTATAGCTCTCAAAGCTGTAAGTCTGAGATCAGGGTAAACATGGTCAGTTTCGCGTTGAGTCTTTTTCCTGGTTTTATCTTCTCATGGCTTCCCTGGTGCTTACAGAGAGGGGCAGAGAGAGAGGAGGGGAAGGAGGGAAGAGAGAGAAATTTAGATACTGTGTCTCTTCTCCTTTTCATAAGGGCACTAATCCTGTCATGAGGATCCCACCATCATGATCTAATCCAGGTGTAATTGTCTTCCAAAGCCCCATCTTTAGGTGCCATGCATTGATAATAAGGGTTCAATATAGGAATTTGAAGAGGAGATTGACATTCAGTCCATAGCACTGCCAAAGATAACGTGAGATTTAATTATAAGAAAATCTGTGAAAAACTAAAATACTGGACCCATACTGTTTCCAAAATTAAGAAACATTCTCGAAAAACCAGAACCAAACAAAACATATGAACCAAAATAATAAATTATTTTGTCCTAAGCCTTTAGATTTTGGTGGAAGGTGATTGATTATTAGCAATAGCTAATTGATATGGTACCATTTGTTATAAAAGCTTTTGCAATGCAGGAATCAAAACAAAACAAACAAAACAAAAGAGATTTAAATTTTCTAAATCACTAGATTTAGAGATTACCCAAGTCACTTGAGTCAAATTCTCAGAATCTTTTTAGATTGAAGGAAATCAGACACATAACTAAAGGCAACATGTGGTTCATTCTGAACTTTTTCCTACAAAAAAGATAATTGAGAGAGTTTGCAAAGCTTGAATGAGGTGGTAATAATGTGTCAATGTCAATATCTTGATTCTAATAATTATACTGATAATGTTAGAAAATGCCTTTGTAAGGAATATACTGCCACAAACTATTCAGCAGTTAGGGAGCATTGTGTCAGCACATACTCTCAACTAATTCAAGGGGATGGCAGGGTTGAACTTCATTAGCAACTTTTCTTAAATTTATGATTGTTTTCAAACATTTAAATATGTGTTGAAATATGCATATACATGCTAACCATTCAAAATGATGACTGACTGCTTATTATTCTCCTTCAGCTTTAAACCCACTCTCCCATATTCTACTTGTGTTTCATAGGATAGGACTTTGTAAACCTGCCTGCTTTGTAATTTGACTCCAGTTATGGACAATAGAATGAATGTGTGGGACAGGAAGAGGAGGAAGGAACTATTATTTTATATGTACATTCTGTATCCTTCTATGTACATCCTGCAGCCTTTCTGCTTATAGTCCTTTGAATGTCACTGGAGCCCACCTTTCACTATGACAAAAGAAGATCCTATTTGTAGCCAAATAGCCCATATCCAACAGATACACAACCAGAGACTACAGCACTACCTTGGCCTTTTCTCCTCAAATATCTGAGTTTCAGTTCTATAGGGGCATTGATCCTACCTTTTAAGTTTTAATAATTCCAACTTCCTCCTTTTGTTTTCCACAGCCCTTGGGGTGGAAGTTGCCTTAACAGTTGCTACACAATATATATTTTAGATTTCTCTCTGTCTCTCCCTCTGTTTCTCTCTGTCTCTCTCTCTTACCATTTCAGTTACCTCAAATGACTTTATACCATTTCAGTCACCTAGTTAACGCCATTATACCTGCTTAACACATCTTTTAAACTGACTCTGTTAAAATGATGATTGTGTAATCTTGTTTAAATTTTCAACTGTTAATTACTATAATAGGATTATTTTTAACAATGCCAAGAAAGACTCGTAGTTATAAACTGTGACTGAATGTGACACATCTTCAATATCAAATTTACCATTTCCTTTATCATTGGTACTATGTCAACAAAATGCCTGGAAGAACAACCAACATTTCATGATTAAGACTTTTGAGAAACGCTTAACTTTAATCTTTAACATTTCTGCTGACAGCAAATGTCAGAGAGGGTAAGTATAACAAAAAAATGAGATAAAACAACCTTCTAACAAAGTTAAATTAGGTGAAATATTGTGTATGTTTATCTTTTGAAGATTCCATTAATGCACAATACACAGTGCAAGAGTCATTATTTGACAAAATGTCCTTCAGTATCCTCCTGAAGGCATAACACACACACACACACACACACACACACACACACACACACACACACAGAGACAGTCATATTACTTTTATCCTGGCCAAGAGCAAATCTTTGAATTTTAATCTTGGTGAAAGCAAAGGAAAGAGTTTGAAAATATGAATGGTGAAACAAAAATTAGAACCAGTTAATAAATAAAAAAGCTATCCCTGGTAAAAATTAGAACTAATGTTTAAGTAGAATTGATTTTTAGAATCTATTATTTCTATAAAAGAGGAATATAAACTAAGTATCAACCTTTCAAACATACATCCTACCCAAAACAAAGTGTCACAGTAAGACCACTCAGGAAAAGAAAAGAAGAAAAGCAAGTTTGAGGATGAAAAATAACAGTCAGTCATGTAAAACAAACTGGTCTAAAAGAGAAACAACACAAATGAATACATTTTAATTATACTGAAATATGAGGATTTAAGATGTAGTTTTGTGTCAATTAAATTTAATTATTAAAATAAATTTTCTGAATGAAAGAAAAGATCAGTGGGTTTTTATAGTTTTTGATTGTATGCAGCCAGTTTTGATATGCTTCTTGTAAGACATATACATGCTATTGTTAAATAAATATGGTTGACAAACTAAAATAATAATTTTTGAGATATAATTGACACATAATATTGTGTAGGTTTAAAGTATACAATGTTTTGATTTAATACATTTACATAATGCAATATGATTATCACAGTAGTATTAACTAACACCTCTATCAGGTCATATAATTGTCATTTTCTTTGTGTGTTGAGAATAATTAAGATCTTGTCTCTTAGCAACTTTGAAATTTATAATACAGCATTGTTGCCTATAATCATCATACCATGCATTAGATCTCTAGAATTTATTTGACTATGAGGTACGAAAATGAATCTTTAAACAACATCTTTCCAATTTCTCCATTCCTCAGCCTTGGTAACCACCTCTTTGTCTTTTTAAGTTTGGCTTTTTTAAACATCACATATAAATGATATCAACAGTAGTTGTCTTTGTCTGTCTGACTTATCTCATTTAGCATAATTTCATCAAGGTCCTTTCCCTAATGTTGCAAATGGCAAGATTCTTTCTTTCTTTCTTTCTTTCTTTCTTTCTTTCTTTCTTTCTTTCTTTCTTTCTTTTTCTTTCTTTCTTTCTTTCTTTCTTCTTTCTTTCCTTCTTTCTTTCCTTCTTTCTTTCTTTCTTTCTTTCTTTCTTTCTTTCTTTCTTTCTCTCTCTCTTTCCTTCTTTCTTTCTTTCTTTCTTTCTTTCTTTCTTTCTTTCTTTCTTTCTTTCTTTCTTTTTAGGTTTCCTTATTTTGAGAGAGAGAGATAGCATGAGCAGGGGAGGGGCAGTGAGAGAAGGAGATTCCCAAGCAGGCTCCCACAGTCAATACACAGAGCCCATCATAGAGCTTGAACTCATGAAACCATGAAATAATGACCTATTCTTACTCAACATAGTAGTGTATACCTTAGCTAAGGAAATCAGTCAAGACAAAAAATAAAAGGTATCCAAATTGAAAAGGAAGAAGTAAATTGTCATTATTTGCAGATGATGTGATCTTGTATGTTGAAAATCCTAAACAACCAAAAAAAACTCTTAGAGCTAATCAACAATTCATAAAAACTGCAGGATGTAAACTCAACATACAGAAATTAGTGATGTTACTATACATTAACAATAAAACAACTAAAAATAAAGAAAATGATAATGTTTGGATAGAAGAATTTTATTTCATAGTTTTTCCTTTTTTTCTTAAAAATTTGCATGAGTCCCACATCAATAATATGTTTGGAAAAATCATTATCATATATTTTGAAACAGGTTTATCAGTTTTCTGTATAAAACATTTACATGTTTAATGACAATTGCCATTCTTAACCTTACTAATAAATCTTACCATACCCCATCAGCATTCTTTCTTAAATAACTCTTGACATATATAATTCAAGAAAGAAATATAGTTAATTACATGCCAAAGGTTAATTACATATTAAGTAAGAACTTAGGTAGCCTGTTTTGGGATCATTAAACATATTCTGATTCAGTATGTATTAAAAAGCAATTAAGTTTATACTTGATTAATATACAGTATGCCAAATATATATATTAGTAGATGTAATCACATTTTTCTACAATTATTTAATATTCGCTTATTATAGACTACTTATTATTATTTTTTTAATGTTTAGTTATTTTTTTGAGAGAGAGAGAGAGAGAACATGAGCAGGGGAGGGGCAGAGAAAGAGGGAGAGAGAAAGGGGGAGAATCCCAAGCAGACCTGGTGCTTTCACTTCAGGGCCTAATGCAGGGCTTGATCTCACAAAACTTGAGATCTTGACTTGAGCTGAAATCAAGAGTTGGACACTTAACTGACTGAGCCACCCAAACACCCCAGGCTACTGATTACTTCTAAATTTCCCTGGGTGTTTTTACTTTAAAATTTTTTAATTGTGTTTTATTATATAGATTATTGTAAAACTGTGATTGTTTATGAAAATTTGTTCTGATTTGCAAAGTATGCTTATTTAATAGCTACTTATATCCTTGTAATTCAACTGTAGTTAAGTAAACAAGGCAATACAACTGTGATAAAAAAAAATTCCACTAAATCATTTGACCCAGAAAGATGATGTTATTTTGTATGGGCAGAATTACATGGTGAATGCTTGTTATTTTTAGAATAAATGAGTAGTGACTCTTTTATTTTGTTTTGTTTCCTATTATAGGTACTTCATGGATAATATATTGCCTCTTGCTATTTTCTTCACTGTCTCCTAAGTTTCAAAACTTATCGTTGGCAGATTCTAGTTTCTTTGTTATTTCTTTCCTAAACTGCTGTTTCATAAATCAAAGCTTCTATAAATTGCTGTTGCAATTATATCCTCACAAAACTGAAATATAAAGAATATAGCTTAATTTTGTAAGAATATAACTAAGCAGTTTTGATTTTATTGCTATAATTTGCTGTTTTGGTAAAGAAATCAAAAACCGACTAAGGGTTTAGTTTGAGTATAATTTTAAAATTTCATTAGTACACATGGTATTCTTTACCATTACTGCTTGTATACTAAGGAAGAGTTTCAGAGCAGTACACGTAACCTTTATCCTTATGAATATTATAACCCAGTTGCATTAGCATAGCATATATGCTTATCTTAACTAAAGATCATATGTTCAGGGTCATATATCAAAAAAAAATCATATTCATGAAATAGAGGTCATTAAGAATGTACAAACGGGGGCACTTGGGTGGCTTAGTTGGTTAATCATCTGACTTTGGCTCGGGTCATGATCTCACAGTTCATGGGTTCAAGCCCCATGTCAAGCTCTGTGCTGACAACCAGCTCAGAACCTGGAGCCTGTTTCAGATTCTGTGTCTCCTCTCTCTCTGACCCTCCCCTGCTCACGCTGTCTCTCTCTCTCAGAAATAAATAAAACATTAAAAACTTTTTTCAAATGTACACACAATAAGGATAAGGATCAATAACAATAAGGATAGATTTTCTGCATGTTTTCATGGGAAACTTGAATTCCAAATCATTTATGAAAATTTTAAAAGGCAGAATATCTGGAGGCAGTGGTTGGCAAATATTTTCTGTAAAGGAACTAATGATAAATATTTTAGTTCTTATGGCCATATGTCTCTGTCATATCTATTGAACTAGGGTGTTGTGACACAGAAACAGCCATAGACAGTATGTGAATTGTGGGTTCTTTACTTCAACAAAACTTAATAAAAACAAATGGGGACCTGATTTGACCATGAGCCACTATTTCTGACCCATGGTTTAGGGAATAGAACTTTTTGAATATGATAATATAACATAAAAGCCTAAATTTGAAAACAGCAGAATAATATATAGCAAATTTTATTTGTTGGGTATTTAAATTCATGAAGGGAAATATAAAGATGCATACTTTTCATTAGTGTGCTTGGTGTATATGTGTTGATTTCAGTATTGTAATTTAGAGAAGACATAAGGAAACTAAAGAAATTGAATACTTTGTTGAATGATCCATTTTCTATATAGTTGATAAAAGGTACCCTTTGCTACATAAATTATTGATCCTTTAGAGATTATACATTATTTATTTCAATAGTAATATAATTGAAGAAAAGCAAGTATTGTCATCTACATAAAAATATCTTATATTAAAATTATATTGAATCATTCTCCCCTGATAGTTAAAAGAAAAGAAAAAAGAAAGGGGAGAGAGACATGCCTCTCACTCTCTTATAGCAAATTCCTTTATAAAGAGCCCAGCTTAGTCTCATAGCTGATAAACTAAGAACTGCTCAGGTCCACTATAAAGGGATAATTCTCTTCCTAGCAGATTTATTGTGAGGATTTAAGAGATAAGATATTTAAAGAATCTAATGCAATGTCTGTCTATACTTGGTAATCCTTCAGGAAATTTTATTTCTCTTCTTCCTTTTCAATCACATGCAGGAAAGATAGTCTATAGGCCAAGCACAAGGAAAAGTTGTTTGTTGTGACATAGTAAAGCTGTGATAGGAACATTTTATTGCTATACTGAATAAAAGTGTTAATATAACATTACATCTTGGCAAAAAATAGTTTTGCTCATATCTCTATTATATGTCCATCCCATTTTATTTTATTTTATTTATTTTATTATTTTATTTCACTTTCTTTCTAGCAAAGATATTAGCAAATAGTGTCACATAGTTTGTGGGGAAAAAAAAGTGTTCTTCAATTTATCCATTGAGAGTGTTGATAGCATTTACTTTGGACCTATAAACACAGCTAAGTTCTAAATATTTTCAGTATGAATGATATTAAAGCTAAAGAGAAATGAACAATATTTGCATCATTGTAAGTGTGCAAACAATTTTCACAACACAACAAAGCAATTTGTCAAGATATTTCTTTGTTTTTTTTTTCAGATATAAAGATTCTATTACTTCTAAGCAGTTATTGTTTAAAATTTCATCAATTGGTCAAGTCATGCTATAAATACTTGCTTCATAAATTAAGCATAACATTCCAATAGGATTTCTTACTCTATGCCCACTCAGGGCTTTGAGAAACCTTTTTTATTGCTTCTTTTTGTTAAAAAGAGACTCATCTTCATTGTTGGTACTATTTTTATGCTATTCATTTATTTATTCCACCTTTATTATTTTTATTGTATTAGGAAAATGCATATTAAACTACAATGTAATATCACTATACATTAGTATACTGTCTATAATTTAAAAAAAGACAAAACCAAATTTTTGATGAGGAAGTAGAGAAATTGAAACCCTCAAACATTACTAATTGGAAAGGTAAAATCAAAAGGTACACAATTTGGTAATTTCTTAAAAAGAAAAACTCAAACTTCACAAATAATCCAATAATTTCTCTCCTAGATATTTCCCAAGGGAATTTAAAATTTATGTTTGTGAGAAAAACCTCCTTAAAAATGTTTTAGTAGCTTTATCTTTTATAAACATTATTATTCTTAACTCTTTCTAATGTAGTTTTCTTTTAAATGTTTATTTTTGAGTGAGAGTGAGAGAGAGAAAGAGAGAGCATGAGCAGGGGAGGGACAGAAAGAGAGGGGAACAGAAGATCCAAAGCAGGCTCCATACTGATTGAGCCCAATGCACGGATCAAACGTGTGAAACATAAGATCATGACCAGAGCCCAAGTCAAACATTTAACTGAGTCACCCAGGCACTGTAAAGGAGTTTTGTAAAACCCTAGTGTCTTTATACTGTATTATACAAGAATGTCAAAATTATGTGTGAATTATATATTAATGGAACAATTACACAAGTTAAATTGATAAGTTGGAAACTGGGTAAGATCACTAGCAGAGCTGAGTAATTTAGGACACTACACATATGCTTACCCTGATTCACACTGTTTATATAATATTAGACCTTACTTTAGAATACATAATGAACTGGTAAACAAATGCTGGTAACAGGAAGACAGTGGTATAGAACATTTATTAAGTATAGACCAATTCACCACACTTTGTGTAGGAGCAGTGTCCATAAGTAGTATCTAAATCCAATGTGCTTTCATGTTGACTTCTATTATACAATCACAGATGTTGAATGTAATCCCACGGGAAAATGTGTATTAACTATAAGAAATCATAAAACTCTTATACTTAACATCACTTAAGAACTTTTGAATTCACATTTTTAACCTGGATAGATTTGTACAATTCCATGAAAGCTTACAGTGAGGAGAAAATCAGCAGTTGGACTTTTTTTTCTTTTTTTAATTTAAAACTAAGAACACGTTGTCTGAAATTTTCTTTGTTTTTGCAGCAAGACTTCAAAAAAAGCAAAAACAATACCAAGAAAATAAACCAGTAAGGTGTGAAATAAAAATTAAATACTTTTAAAAAGTCTTACTTTTGGTGGAAAGGCATAAGAAAAACATGACAAAGTTGTATAACTTCTGAAAGATATCCTGTGTATCCACACTGAGTTTCTGTGCAAGTTGAGTTAATGTTATATATAATTTAATGAACTAACTCTAGAGAAAATATTTAGTTCATATTTTTTCAAAAGATGTTTTGTTTGTGTCTAAATATTTAATCCTTGTATCTAGAAAATTTCAAATACATGACTAAATATTTTATCAAAACCTTTAGAAGGACAATTTGCATAATTATTAACATGAGGCCTAATTTTAGTAGCACCTTGCTAAATGACATTTTTGTTAACATTTTAATAATATCTTATCAAATAGTTTATTTAGTATAAAAAAAAACAGAACAAAACTAAGAGAATTATTTTCTCCATATTCTATTTTATAAGCCATTTGAGAAATGCCTTTAGGGAATAAGATAATCCAGGGGGAAAAGAAAAACAGAAACAAAACAAAACACTCCCCCCCACGAACATTTTCCACACAATTGAATGTTATCTATGAGTGCCAGTTATTGATAACTAAAAATGTGTGTGTGTGAGTGTGTGTGTGTGTGTGTCTGTGTGTGTGTGCATTCCTTCTTATTAAAGTTACCCATTGAATATAAGTTCTTTCCTTTTGAGAAGTCAAATAATAAAACAGTAAATGATGTTATAATTTTTAAGTGGGCATTTTAAAAATCCCCAATTGCTAAGAGGGAAAAGAGAGAAAATGGATTCCCCCAAAATGTCACAATGTTTTTCAGAAGTGGAAAGTGCGATGAAACTTAGCAGAATGACAAATTTAAATCTAAATACCAGTGGGAGAGGATACCAGTGAGAAGCAAGACAATTCACACCACAGTAAACAAGGATACTGGGAAATTATAGGCAGGAACCATCCAGTGGAATAGTTTAAAAAAAAAAAGGATGTTCGGCTTCCAGTATTACTTTAGTCATGTAACATTCTCGGATTGTGTCAGTGCCGTGTATATAGAAGCTTGATAAACTGAAATTTAAGGACATTCATGGGTTCATCATAGAGCTGACTTTGTAGGAAAAACCATGACCTTGAAATCTGGAGATAAGGCTCACCCAGAGAATTATAGCCAATATAAGTTGAGCTGGAACAGAATTCATTAGAGCTATAAAAGTAGAAATGCTTAACTATTTATGTTCATGGAAGATGAATGTGGAGTACTGTGAGGAAGAGAAAATTCTGGAAGCTTCAGTGTTAGAGAGGCCTCCACATTTTCATAAGTTTTACCTCAAAGAATACCACCAGATCATCAAGGAAATCTGTATAATGTTCTCACCAGCACCAGGGAAAACTAAACTTTGTGAAATTCACCCAGAGCATTGTCCATAACAAAGATTAATTCTCTGGGGAAAAAGACATTACCTGAGCGTTATCTCAACATGAGGGAAAGGCATTCCTTTGACTGAAGTCCCATCTTGCCTTCCTGTCCAACCTGTGAGTGGAGGATAGTGCTAAAAACACTTCTGCACATTCTGGGAACACAGGCATACTAAAAGTTGAAAATTTAATCAGAATATAGAGTGTTTCCCCAACACACACCTTCTCATCACACACAAGAGTTCATTATAATTACAATGGATTATAACTGAAAGACTTGAAGCTAAGACTCTGTAAGAAGAAACACAAAGGGAAGCCTAAAGATAAGAGAGAGAAAAAACAAACAAAGAAAAAGGACATGAGAAATAGAGAATTTAAAGTCTTTGCCATCTACAGCTATGGCAAACATTAACTCAGCCCAACTCCCAGTTATATTAACATAAATCCTCACACCATAGGCCCATTTACCTCAATTTTTATTATCCTATACATATCCTATCATGTCTGACTTTTGACCAAAAGAAAAAAAAAAAAGAAAGAAAGTAAAACAAATTACAAGGCATGCAAAAAAGCAAGGGGAAAAAAGTTCTAAGAGATGAAGCAAGTGTCAGAATCAGATTCAGACATGACATAAATTTTGCAATCATCAAATGGGAATTTTAAGTAAGTATAATTAATATATTAATCATTCAGATAAAGAAGGAAAGTAGGCACAATGCAAAGAAGATGTGGGTAAGGTAAGCAGGGAGGGAAAATAATAAGTAAAAACTTCAAAGAAATTGGTAAATATTAAAATAATTGTAATAAGAATGCAATTACCTTTCATGGCTTCATTGGTGGACTGAAGCCAGCAGAGGACAGAATTGGTGCCTTGAAGATATGTCCAAAGAAACTTTACAAATTCAAAAGTAAAGGTAAAAATGAATACAAAAGATATAATATAAGCTTAGAGTACCAAAAGAAAAAAGAAAGAGGAAATCTAGCAGAAAAACTTAAGTGATAACAACCAAGAATTTTCCATATTAATAATACACCAAAGTTTAGATTCAAGAATCTCAGCAAAACTATGCATGATAAAAACAAACAAAATCTACTTATAGACATTTCATATTCAAACTTCTGAGGATAAAGAGAAGATCTTGAAAGAAACTAGAGGAAATAAAACAATTTATGTGTTAAAGAAAACTATAAGGATTATAGCAGACAGTTCATCAGAAACCATGTATGCAGGAAGAAAGTATAGACAAACATTTAGTGTATGGAAAGGAAAAAAAACTAAAATTGCATATCTAGCAAAATTATCACTAAAAAGTAAGGAGAAATAAAGACTTTCTCAGAAAAACAGAAATTGAGAGAATTCATTAACAGCAGACTGGCACTGCTAAATAAGTTTTTGAGGGCAAAAATAAAATGATATAGATCAGATACCAGTATCTACAAAAAGAAAGGAAGATCGTTAGAGAAAGGATAAAGGAAAGTAAAATAAATTTCATACTTGTCTCATTCTTGATCAAAAAAAATAGTTTGGTTTAAAGTAAGAATAATAAAAATCTCTTAATTAGTATGGACGTGGATGAATGATATAAAGGGCAGCAAGGGCAAAGGGGATGGAAGAGAAGAATCACACTCTGGTGTAAGTCATCTGCATTACAACTGAAATAATATAATGTTATGTGAAGGTAGATGTGGGTGTGTATTTCAGTCTCTTAAGGCAACAACTAAACCAACTAAAAACAGAAGTTAATTTATATGCTACAAGAAGTAATAAAATGGAATCATGTAATATGTTCAATTAAACCAGAGAACATAGAAAAAAGAAGGAAAAGAAACAGACAAGCACAATGAAGAGAAAGCAGTCACAACCATAAGAGATAACCCAAGTAAATCTATAATCTCCTTATGTGCGAATGGTCAAATATACTAGTTAATAGATGAGGATCTTCAGAGTTAAAAAAAAAGAGAGACACACAACTATAATTTGTCGATCAGAAACTCACTTTAAATATAAAGATTCAGGTAAAAAAAAAGTGATAGCAAATTATATCTAAATAAAGGTTTTAAAAGAGTAAAATGGTGGGAAGTGATTTACCATGATAATACTAATTAATTAGAAAACTGAAATAGTTGTATTACATTCAAAACATACTTTAGAAAAGTGAAAATTATTAGCGATAAAATGCAGTATTATACGATGGCAAAAATATCAAATTTTAATAAGTATCTATAGTTTCAGAATAAAACATAAAAATACATTTTAACACTGAAAGAATAGCAGAGAAACAGACAAACCACTATCATAGTTCTAGATTTCAACACTTTTTTTCCAGTGATTTATTAAGGGAGAAAATTCATAGGGCAAATTGGCCTGAAGAATAATATCAAAAAACTTGATTTAATCGTCTATTATACAGTATTTTACCCTAGAACAGTATAGTACACATTTTTCTAAAGCTCACAAGGAATATCCACCCAATAGACAAAATTTGGGGGTATAAAATACCTAAATTTTTTTTAAAAAAAGAAGTCATACAAAGTATATTCTCAGACACAATAGGATTAAACTAGTTATCAGTTAATGGAAAGAGATGAAAACTTCCCAAACATTTAGAGATTAAACCGCACACTTTTAAGTAATGCATGGTTGAAAAAGAACTCTTAACAGAACTTTTAAAATATATATGTTGAAGTTTCAATATATGTATTGAATCAAATGAAAGTGAAAATACACTTTGTAGTATTTTGGGGCTACAATGCTTTGGAGTTGCTTAGAGGGAAATTTATAGCATTAAATGCATATATTAAGGAAAGAAGAAAGATGGAATATTAACAAAGTCCTTCTACTTTCCTCCAAATAGGACTCTAGAGAAAGAAAAGTCATTTAAGCCTAGATGAATGGATAAATAAACTGTGTTGTATCCATATAATTAGATATTATTCAGTGATTTAAAAAATTGGCTCTTAAGCCATGAAAAGATGTGGAAGAATGTAAATGCATATTATTAAGTGAAAGACACTATTTTGGGAAGGCTACATACTATGTTTCCAACTATTGACATTCTGGAAAAAGCAAAACCATAGAGATTGTGGAAAAAATCAGTGGTTGCTAGGAGTTAAGGGGAAAAGAATGATGAATAGGTGGAAATTGGGGGATATTTAGGGCAATGAAGTTATTTTATAGGATACTATAAAGGTGGATATATGTCACTATATATTTGCTGAAGTCCATAGAATATACACCACAAAGAGTCTAACCTGATGTAAAATATGGCCTTTGATTAATATGATGTAATAATATTAGCTTACCAAGTATAACAAATGTTATCAATGATTTCATCAATGTATGATCAATAATTGTTACAATTGTTACATCAATTGTAATAAATACATCACACAAATGTAAGATGTTAATAACATAAGAGAAAGTATTGGTAGGTATGGAACTAATTTCTCCTCAATCTCTCCGTAAACTTAAAACTGCTGTAAAAATAAATTATTTATTTTTTTCTTAAAACAAATGTAAAGGCATGAGAATTTCTGAATCAAACAAGATAAGAGGACATGGAAAAACTATGACCTTATGCTTGAGAGCATATGTCATTTTCATAAACATTTCAGATGGCTGGAAGAGTGATCTAGGTCCTAAAAGAAGGTCCAGAATTGAATTCCTCAGATTGTTAAGAATAAAGAATTTGGCATGTCATTGAAAAATTATCGGATCGGGGTGCCTCGGTGGCTCAGTTGGTTGAATGTTCAACTCTTGATTTGGACTCTTGTCATGATCTCAGGGTTTGTAAGTTTGAGCCTTCCATTGGGCTTTGCACCGTCAGCAGTAGTCACAGTGCCTGCTTGGGATTCTCTCCCTCCCTCTGCCCTTCCCCTGCTCCATCTCTCTCTTCCTCTCTCTCAAAAATCAATAAACTAAAAAATGTTTTAACGGTTATTGGACCAACTGAAAAAATAGTATTTAATTATTATGATTGTTAAATTTTGAAATTAGGAAAGGTGAAATTTCACATTCTCATTGACATAAAATAATCCTTCTCAATATCTACTTTGTATATTATTGGCTGAGATAACTGTTTAAGAGTTTACATAAGTGTGATAAATTTGTGTTAGATCTTACACATATTTATAACATGCATGAATTTCTAACTTGCTACTAATGTCTTGTATCATTTATATTCTATCATCAATATCATTAATATTCATATCGTTATTCTGTAACTTTTTTCATAAAAACTTGTTGGTGTTTTTATACAAGATGCATTGTATTTGTATATTAGGGACAACTGAAATTAAATAATGTTGAGTCATTCTATGCAAAAGCAGGGAAATACCTTTCTATTTGAATCTAATTTTGTAGGGGTTTTTTTCTTTTGTTTCAAGTTTTTATTTAAAATCTAGTTATTTATGGGGTGCCTGAGTGGCTTAGTTGGTTGGGCGTCCGACTTTCACTCAGGTCATGATCTCGCGGTTCGTGGGTTCGAGCCCCGCATCGGGCTCTGTGCTGACTGCCAGCTCGGAGCCTGGAGCCTGTTTCAGCCTGTGACTCCCTTTCTCTCTGACCCTCCCCTGCTCACGCTGTCTCTCTCTCTCTCTCTCTCTCCTAGAAATAAATAAAAATATTTTTTTTAAAAATCTAGTTATTTAACATATAATTGTAATATTAGTTTCAGGAGTAAAATATAATGACTCATCACTTACATATTAACACCCAGGGCTCCTCACAAGTGCCCTCCTTAATACCCATCACCTGTTTAGTCCATCCTTTGCCCACCTCCCCTTCAAAAACCCTCAGTTTGTTCTCTATTGGTTAAAAGTCTCTTACGGTTTTCCACTCTCTCTTTTTCCCCCTTCTCCTATGCTCATCTGCTTTGTTTCTTAAATTCCACATATCAATGAAATCATATAGTATTTGTCTTTCTTTGACTGACTTGTTTTGTTTAGCATAAGACACTGTAGTTCTGTGTATGCCATTGTGAACAGCAAGATTTTATTCTTTTTGATAGCTGAGTAATATTCCATGATAAGTGTGTGTGCATGTGCGCATGTGCATGTGTGCGTGCGTGTGTGTGTGTGTGTGTGTGCACACCACATCTTCTTTATCCACTCACCAGTTGATGGATATTTGGGCTCTTTCCATAATTTGGCTATTGATGATAATATTCTCTAAACATCAGGATTCATGTGTTCCTTTGAAATAGTATTTTTGTATCCTTTGGGTAAATCCTAGTAGTGCAATTGCTGGGTCATAGTGTAGCTATATGGTCAACTAATCTTCAACAAAGCATGAAAGGATATCCAAATGGATATCCATTTGTTTTCTCTTCAACAAATGATGTTGGGAAACCTGGACAGCAACATGCAGAAAAATGAAACTGGACCATTTTCTTACACAGTACACAAAAATTAATTCAAAATGGATGAAAGACGTAAAGGTGAGACAGGAGTAAATGTCCTAGAGTAGAACTCAGGAGCAACTTCTTACTAGAGAAGTCACCAAAAGCAAGGTAAACAAGAGCAGACATAAACTACAGAAACCTCAGCAAAATAAAAAGCTTCTGCATAGCAAAGAAAACAATCAACAAAATTAAAAGGCAGCCTACATAATAGGGGATGATATTTGCAAATGATATATCTGATTAAGGGTTAGTATCCAAAATCTATAAAGAACTCATCAAATTCAACACCCAAGAAACAAATAACCCAGTTAAAAGATGGGCAGACATGAAGGGACATTTTTCCAAAGAAGACATCCAGATGGCTAACAGGCACATGAAAATATGCTCAACACTATTCATCATCAGGGAAATACAAATCAAAACTACAATGAGATATCACCTCACACCTGTTAGAATTTCTAAATTAATGACAAGAAATAACGGGTGTTGGCAAGGATATGGAGAAAGGGAAACCCTATTACACTGTTGATGAGAATGCAGATTAGTCTAGCCACTCTGGAGAACAGTATGAAGATACCTCAAAAAACTATAACTTTTATTTTTAAAAAACTTTTTTCCATTATGGAAAACCATTTAGAGCAGGAAAACAGAAATACAATGTAGTGATCTGGATTTTATGAAAGAAATACCCTTACTTCTAGTGTCCTGAATTTATGTTGAAGTGGTTACAGATTTCACAAATGAGCTTTCTCAGAATCCAGAGGACCCAACACTGATATATCACTAGGCAATAAAACACTGACATGATTGCCTTTTTTGGATGGTGTGGACCATTACAGATTAAAGGCTCTTGGTGGTTGGAAACACAGAGATCAGTATATTTACAATACATTCAAATGGAAACAAACAGATTACAGCTTCAGAAATAAAGCAAATCATATTTCAACTCTTTGTATAGAACCACAGGATAGAATAACTTTATCAATTTGCAATGAATATGAATGAGAATACATTTTTGAACCAAACAATATGTGGTTTTACTAATTTGCATATTATATAGACCTTAATAAAGATTTTAGATATAAACTCACAACTGAACTTTCAAAAATGAAATTTGTACTCAAAACAATACATAAAAACAAGAAATAGCTCATTGAACCAAAGTAATTGGTGCAATAAGCCAGAGGAAACTGATGTAATCAAAGCACAACTTTATTTTTATTATTTTTTGTCACTTTAAAATGTGCCCAATCGTAGTAATTCCTCTACTTACATAAAATCTGGAAAAAAACCCATCACTTTTCTGTTTAAACTTAGATATTAGACAGAAGAGTGAGTACATTAATTTTAAAACCACAGCTTCAGTTGAATTTCTAAACACACAAACTCCAATGCCCACGTGTGTGTGTGTGTGTGTGTGTGTGTGTGTGTGTGTGTGTGTGTGTGTGTGTAAGAGAGAGAGAGAGAGAAAGAAAGAGAGAGAGGGAGGGTGGGAGAGAGAGTATATCTAATATCTTCTTTCTTCTTTCCGAGCTTGGGGCATAGCGAGATCTGGCTGCCTTCTGTGGATAAGGTAGCAAAGTCCTCTATACATCTCTTCACTACCTAGTATTTTTCCTTTCCTTACTTGCTAATTAAAGTTGCTTAATCCTTAAATAGTCCATGGGCAAGTGACGTTCAGAATAACACATAGATTTACTTACTTTGTATGTACTTGTCACTCAGCTGTGCAGATGTACTTTTTCATATACCTTCTACTGAGATCCTCCAGTTGAAACTTGTTTGAAACTGGTGATGCCACTCCATTGTCAGCTCTGCACTCTGACACCTCCTTTCCACAGAGACATTCTCAAATACCTTAATCTTTCCAATAGATTATTTAGGTAAGACATTGTCCCTGGGAAACAGTAGTTCTCTTTTCTTACTTGCCATTTACATGGGCCTGTCACTACTTACTAGATATAGCAACAACTCAGCTTTGTCTTCTAAACTGCTTGCCAGATCATCTCTGTTGCCCTACGAATTCCCTGAAATACAAGTCAGATACCAGATCGCAGTATTCCCTAGAAACAAGGAACACTTAACACATTATCTCAATGATGCCACTGAGGCTTGAGGAAAGGAATTAAAAACTCACTATTTGGCCCTCCTGGGATTAAGGATATAGGACTTACTACTACTTTGTCATAAGAAATACACTAACAGTATTTCTCTTTTGTCTACCTAGATAGCTGATATCCTGGATATGAATTAAAGGATGAAGATGTGTGAAACCACTTTTTGTCAACATATTTCCATCTTCTAACTATGTGAATGTCAGTCTATTTTATCATGATGTTTCAGGTGAAACCTTCAATTTACTACTTTGTCTGCGTGTTTGGTTCCCTGTTCCAGGCAAATCTTATATTACATATCTCATTTAGGTGTCACAACAATTCCATAGGAAATGTTTTCTAATTATTTCTGTTTTAAAACTGAAGAAATTAAAAATTAGAATGATCAAGTAGCTTACCTACGCCAAAGACAGTAAGTAGTGGAAAGGGTTAGATAAATAGTGTTAGCATCTTTCAAAAGTCTGTGCTCTCTTATCTGTTGTCCTATATCAGAGACTTATAAAGTCAAAGAATATGTGTACTGGTGTGTTTGAAATGATGGGCAGTACAACACATCTTTTTGTTTTTTTTGTTTGTTTTAATGGAACAAACAAAGATATGGGTGATATAAGTTCTGAAAGAAAGATATCTTATTTTCTTCCATCCTCTGTTCCAAGAGACAGAAGGCCGCCATATACAATTAGTTAAACGCCTTGCATAACTGATTACTTATCCTTCCAGAAACATATATATATATATTTGTATTAATTTAGGTGTAGGTTTTCATAGAATTGAATATTCTACCCATTTAAAATTATACTGTGCAGTTTTCCTAAAGCCTTTCAGATGACTAAAGGCCCTTTACAGTTTTGGATGTGAATTTTGAGTGTTTGCTCCACCTAGAGATATCTAAGTGGCACAGGGAAGAATTCTTCACTGGAGTCCAGGTATAGACTTATAAATGGAGTGATAATTACCACATAATTGGATTCTTGTTGAAAGCAATAGCCACATTCCTAATAATGTCAAAAAATATAAGCTTAAATTCACTGTGGACTGAGTTTATTTGCAAGAAACAGTAGTTAACAACCATACATAAAAATATGTAGTTTATCCACCTAGCATGTAAGCAAAATTTATGTCATAATTATAGTGTATTATCAAAGGACCATGTATGGGAAATTGTATGTTTATAAATGTTTAACCCACCTTTTATAAAGTATATTTTAATGGGATGCTATCAGCATATATTGAATAACATGGTAAAAAGAAATAGTCCAATGCCTTATTTATTAATAGATTTAATTATAATTTGTTTATGATATCATCTTTATAAGGATATAGATTTTTTTGTCCTTGGAATTAGATATAGTGGTCTTTTATCTTAAATATTGGGTTTCTTATGCATACATATATTTAAGCTGTTGATTAGAAACATTGTTTCAGGCAGGTGATCAAACCTTGACAATTTTTTTAATATATACCTTGCAAGTAGATAAAGTTAGTATTATGAACTTGAGGATGTGTCTTAAAATCTGCTTCCTGTTTTACTTTGTCTCACCTTTTTGTTTGTTTGTTTGTTTGTTTTTTAGCCACATACAAATGATGCAAGCTATCTTGATATATCATTATTTTTTTTAATGTTTATTTATTTGTGAGAGAGATAGAGACAGAGAGACAGAGCACAAGTCAAGGAGGGGCAGAGAGAAGAGTGAGACACAGAATGCAAAGCAGATCCAGGCTCTGAGCTGTCAGCACAGAGACTGACGTGAGGCTCAAACCCACAGACTGAGAGATCACGACCTAAGCCGAAGTCAGAAACGTAACTGACTGAGCCACCCAGGTGACCCTTGATATATCATTTTAAATAATTCCTTTGATTATAGCTGACTTGAGCAAATAAGGCAAACAATTAGAGTTATATTCTATGGCCCTCAGAGCAAGTTTTATGGGTCATAATTATTCCAAAAGATAGCCCACCCAAGGGTGGTATAAAAACAGGGAAGAAACAGAAGGAAGATTTGCTCTATAGCTGATCACTCTATAGTAGTATACCTTTCATAAAACAGTAGAGGAAGTTAAGCAGAAAGTTATTCAGGAAATATTCTAAATATACTAAAATATTTAGCAATGCATTGCCTAAATATTTTAATAAACTTTGATTCTCTAGTTATATTTTGAAACCTCACATGAACATGTTTATATTACATATTTAGAAAAAAGTATTTAATTATATTTTGAACAAAATATTTCAGGAAACTGCATGGCAATGTAAGATATCCATAAACCAAGGACAAATGCCATTTTGCATTTCAAAATAGAATCTTCCCTATGGTTACTTAAACTTAAAAAAATGAATATACATAAGGACTTTTACTCTGTTACTACAGTATTTTTCTTGAATCCATTTTCTTTTCCTTTGTTTCCTTATTTTCCTGGTATCATTAAAATGTGCTTAATAATTGCATAAATGAAAGATTTCTTTCAGAGTCTAAACTGTTCTTATTATGGAGATTACAAAGTGGATTGTATAGATGAGCTCTATTAGAGTAATCTATGAAGAAGGTGGATGGAGATATTCATCCATAGTACTCTTCAAGGGGACATAGTAAAATAATAAATGACAAGTAATGATCATTTCTATTCCTGTGATTATGTAAATGCTCCCCAGGAGAACATTTATTGTGAATACTGTCATTGAAATCACCCTTCCTTCTGTTGACTAGAGCTCAATGCCTTTGAAGACCTGATTACTAAGCACTTCGTAAGATGTAGAATGTGATGCTATCAGTCAGCACTGCCAAAGAAATGTCACCGTGGAATTCCTTTGTTGTGACCAATATTTTAAAGTGAATATTCAAACGCCTCTATAAGGTGTACTGAGCTCTTTCAGCACCATAAGTAGCAATGACTCTTACAACAAATCCAAACATTATTGTTCTTTGAATCATGTTAATGGTTATTTAAAGCATTGCTCTGCGTGAGTGTTTGTTTCAGTCAATGATACAAACAGGTTTGCAGAATCATTTGTGTCATAAAAACATAGGAAACACCAAAAAATATGTACCTATTTGAACGTCACCTATAATCTTAGGTGACATGATTTTGAATTATGCAATCATGTTCTTCTTTCTTGGGAGTGGGTATATTTTTTCTAAAAAGTTATCCTAATATATGAATGCATAGTAGATCTTATAAATACATACAATTTTATGAATGCCAATTCTATAATAATTATTTTCCCGTTTTTTCATACTTTTGTATATCAAATAATTCATGAACACTATTATAAAACATTCTGCTCATTTGACCATTTAAAATAGTTGTTCAAAACTGAAAATGACCCTAGTGTCTGAAACGCTTTAACCATATTTAGTCATCCAGTCTAATGATGCATCTACTCTGTGTCTAACACCTTAGAGGAACTGTGAAAGACACAAACTCAGAATAGAGAATATGGGTATTATTTTCGCTAGGCTTATAACTACTGTGAGGGAAAATAGTTTGTAAAGGATTTAGAAAGCAGCTTTAAAAGAATAAGTGAACAAGAATGAGAGTGTGGCATGGAGTTATATTCAGAAATAGAAATAGAATTAAAAACAGTTGTATATTTTATAAATCAAAGTGTGTTATTAGCCTGGTTAGTGTACTATTGGAGAATAGAGACAGTGAGTTGTGTATGAGGAGTATGAAATTAACAAATTTTTGCAAACAAAAGCTTGCAGGGTGATCTTACCATTACTTACTGAAGTAAGTAGTACTTACTATGTACAGAGAGTAAGGTAGTCTGGTGAAAATGGAGACTGAGATGAGAAGAAAAAAGAGAGGTTGAATCACTAGAGAGGTCTCTTAATGGAAAGAGATATGACACAATGCATTGGGGAAGACTGATACTGAGAATAATTTCTCCAGTTATTCTGCTAAAAAGCATGATAGTCATAAGTGCAAATATGGGCATAACCTTTATTATATGCCTGACACTTTTTATGATGTTTAATCTTGTTTAATCTTAATTAAACTTGTTTAATCTTCACACACAACACACACACACACACAAACACAACAAAAACTATGAGGTGGACTTTATTATTGTTTTCATCTTAAAGATGAGGTACTTTTCCTGACATTATAAAGCTATTGAGATGGGGTATTTTATTATTGTTTTCATCTTAAAGATGAGGTACTTTTCCTGACATTATAAAGCTATTGAGATGGGGTATTTGAATTTAAAACCAGGCAATCTGACTCCCAGACACTGTACTTTTAAGCATTATTGCTATGCTACTTCAGTAGGACCATTTTTCAAATAATCTCTGACATAATGTTTGAGGAAGTCATCACTGTACACCATGCATCATCACTATATGTAATCAAAAATTATCAACTCAGTGATGGGTGAAAATTGTCTTCACTCATTCATTTTGAGGCAGCCTGAGATTACATGTTCAGCTGAATGCTGATCATAGAATGAGGTAATAAGAAATATTTGTTGTCACCTCTTATTATTGTTAAATATATTTTGTCCAAAGTTATATTATCTTCATTTTTCCTGTTCTGGAATTTCTTCTTTTATTTTATTAATTAATTAATACAGCAAATATTTAATGAGCATCTCTGTTCCAAAGTACTATATATAGCACCAAGAAACACGAAATATATTTGTTTAGTTGCCACAGAGGATCACAACTTAGGTTTATAATATCTTATCTCCAATCCATCTGGTAACTAGTGAACTCTTAATGTCTTCCACTGGGCTTCTTAAAAAAATTTCTTTAATGTTTCTTTATTTTTTTGTGTGTGTGCGTGTGTGTGTGAGAGAGAGAGAGAGACAGAGAGGGAGAGAGAAAGAGAGAGTTTGTGAATGGGGGACAGGCAGAGAGCGAGGGAGACACAGAATCTGAAGCAGGCTCCAGGTTCTGCGCTGTCAGCACAGAGCCTGATGTGGGGCTTGAACCCACAAACCATGAGATCATGACCTGAACCATGAGATCATGACCTGAGCCAAAGTCAGATGCTCAAATGACTGAGCCACTCAGGTGCCCTCAAACTGGGCTTTTAAATCAGCTTTCTGTAAAGAAGTTGAAACTGATTAGTACTGAGGTATTCTGACATTTTAGGTGATGATCTCTCACACTTATCTGCTTTCTAATGGCGCTCAATTTTTTAAAATATATGGTAAAGATTTGGAAATCATCCAGAATATGAAAATATATTTATGATAAAAAATTTGCCAAAGAATTTAAAACTTGACCACAAAGAGTGGTGCCTGATATATAAGTAAATAAAGTCCAGATAGTTGTAGCAGTTGTTATATCACATGTAAACAGGTTTGGATTGATCTTAACCCTAATTT
The DNA here is from genome assembly GCA_017311185.1 of Proteles cristata cristata. NCBI lineage: Eukaryota > Metazoa > Chordata > Mammalia > Carnivora > Hyaenidae > Proteles > Proteles cristata. The sequence continues at coordinate 29,162 of JAESUZ010000400.1, read as the reverse complement.
GTAATAGACATACACCAGTTGTCTATACATGTCTTTATTGTGGTGGTGGTGGTGGTTGTTGTTGTTTTTCCATCCATTTTGTGGGAGCCCGACAGTGACCACAAGAAAGCGTGGTTAGGGACGCAGAGATGTGCCTGCACACGGGACTCTCTGCCTGGGCAGATCATGCCTGCAAACAGGATGTTCTGCCAAGGGGCCTGCACACAATATCCAAGGTTAATGATCCGCTCTCACACGAGGGAACATGCCCTTCTTAGAAATAAGGAAGAGGCTGGAATTGTGAGCAGGCCTCTTAGTAAACATGTTGTGGTCGCTTCCTCCCTTTGCTCCCCCCTGTCCTTGGAATGTGTTTGGCTACTTGCCCTTATTTGGTAAAGGAATGCATCTTGTAAATTTCAGTTTGTATCGAGTTACTGGGGTATAAAATAAACCGCAAGAGGGGCTTGCGTAGAATTGTTCCTCTGGCCGGAGTTGTGTCTGTGTCTGTCTTTTGTGTGTGTCTTGTCTTTGTGTCATTTCGTCTGCAACACATTTTATCCTCAGTCACTACAACTACATCCTCACATTCTCTAATCAACTGTTGTATAATAAGCTTACTCTTCTTGTCCATTTGGGGTGCTATAACAAAGAACCAGAAACTAGATGACTTATAAACAACAAACATGTAATTCTTACATTCTTTTTCTGCATCAAGTGATATGCCCATATGGTTTTTATACTCTCTAGCTTGCTGATAAAGTAGACTACATTGACTTTCAAATGTTGAGTGACTCTTATATTTCTGGAATGAATTCTACTTGGTAATAGTGTATATTTATTTTTATACCTTTTGGGATATGGTTTACTTTTTTTTTAAGACTTTTGCATCTAAGTTAATGAGAAGTACTGATCTGACATTTTCTTTTTCTTTTTGCTTTTGTTTTTGAGATTCATTTGGTCCTTCAAGTTATAGGTTTCTCTCTGAGGTATTTTGGGATATGGAATGCCTGTCACCCTCAGATCGGACATGCTATTTGGAAATTTTATGTCCTCAGGTGTTTGTGCAAAATGGCACTCTTAGCTGGAAGGGCCCCACATTTCTGACACATGGCATCATTGCCTGAAGCACACTGCTAGGAAAATCATAGATATGTTTCTGTTCTGGTGTCTGTGTCCTCAGACCTTACACAGGCACACCTACCCTAGGGAGGAAAAAAGTGGTACATGATTGCTATTAACTATAGTAAAGAAAGCTATAGCTACCATTCAAGCTATTCAGGACCAATAAAGCTCACTGAACTCATGAGCAAAGTTGGATATGAACAACGAAACAGCTTTTGGTTATGTGATGGAAGAACAGAGTGGCATTTGTGTTATTGCCAATACCTGTGTGTGCCAATGCTCCTGCTTGAGTAGTATCCTCCAAGGAGGACTAGTCATTCTTCAGTGTCTGGCTTTCCTTTTGACCTGGTAAAGTCCCATCTCAAAATGAGACAAGCTCTAAGAACAAACTGCATGAGTATGGATTGTTCAGGGGCCCCACTGGACCTGACTGCATCTCGAAATTTGAAATGGGTTGTGGTCCTACTAAATTATATGTGCTTTATCTATCTGCTGCTTCAATGGACAGCTGCGGGGTGTAGGGTAGAGGGTTGGTAAAGACAGTCTTATACACATAGTTATTTGACTCCTACCGGCCTCTATAAAAATGGTCCTTGCGCTTGGAACAGATCCAAGAGATAATACACATGCCCTGTGCCAGGAGTGTCACATATCTTTCCCTGTTTCAGGCACAATGAGTACTCTTTCATCTCTCCTTTAGGCTTGTGTGTCATATGGCACCTGGCCAACACCTATGTTAATGTCTATTTTCTGTTGGGGGGAGACAGGGTTTCTTCCACTGTAGCATAAAGGGCTGCAAATCAGAGAAAGTCTGGCTGAGAGTGATTGGCACACACTTACTGAAGCTGATTTGGTTCTGTCTGTTCTTTATATGAGTAAAGCATTGTTCCATTCTCTTTTTGACTGTGTTATGTTTTTTTTTGGCCAGTCAGGTACCAACATGCAGTGAACAGATGTGTTTAGAGTCCTACTCTGGTTTTGATAAGCAGTACCCAGCATTTTTGGAATTGATAAGTGGTGCACAGAACTCAGCTCAGCAATAACTTATAGAGTTGTCTGTCTCCCCATATAGAATGTAAGTTTCGTGAGAGCAAAGGCCACATCATTGTCAATTTATAATAACTATATTTTTAACTTCCTTGATAATGACTACACAATGCCTGGCATAGAGTAAGCACTCAAATAGTTTCCATTAAATAAATTAAAGAAAATATCTGTTTTCTCTAATAATCTAGATTTTAAAAAAATCTATTATTGGTTGATCTTTTTTTATTGTGGATTTTTCTTTGCTGTTTTTCAACAAGAGAATATTTGAGCCTAACTGAGAAATCAATGGAGAAATAGCTTCTCACTTTCCACTGAACAGAATTAGTTAAAATACTGAAGTTAGAGTTACAATTAAATTGTCCATTTTACTTAGGACAATTTGACCTCTCTTATTATTATTTTAATTGTATTTGTTTTCAATCGTTATGTATATCTATAGTTCAATAATAAGCTTTAATTTAGTAACTATTTTTTAACCCCAATATTTGTTGTTTTTAGCATTTCCCTTGTATATATTCTACTTGTATATTTTTATAACAATGTCCTCTTAGGAAACTATATATGAAGTTATCCTAAAATGTCCCCTGCACATCAAGAGGTTATACACTACGGGGTTCTTTAAAGTACTGTTGTTGTTGTTTTCATAAATCACAAAATTGTTGTGTCTTCATTTCATTTTCTAGAAAGAGATTTCTGTTGTTGTTAAGAATAGACTTAAACACAAACAGGGGTTGATTTTGTTTTTTCTCATATACTAGTTTATACCCATGTATAATATTTAGAAACAATATCCAAATGGGAAGGATAAAATATTTAAAAGTCTAGTAATCTATAGGGTATTATCTGGGAATCTAGTATGTTCTTGGATATATAGATGAGTAATTGCCTATGAGCTGATGTCAGTTGAAATCTCAGGCAAAGGAAACCAACAATTACTGGCTCTCTTCAAGATATTGTCATTCATATCAGAAAAATACTTGAAGGCCTTTCCACATAATATGTAACATCTAGTGCCGAAACCCTAATAATTCTAAGTGTTTAACTTCATAATTAGTCCTACAAACAGTGCTTTTACCAGAACTACAGATTTTGTAAGTGTTGTACTTACGGTATTTGTCTTCCATTCCATTACATATTTACTTTCAAAATAGTTTGTAATTTTCAAGATTATATGTTTCTTAAAATTTTGTTTTCGGTAGGCTTCTTTGTTTTGTGCATGTGTATACGTATCTGTGCAGGTGGTCACATACACATGAGCTGAAATGCCTAAACCAAGAATTTTTAATTTTCTATATACAGTGGGCAAAAGTAACTAGTTATTCTTACCTATGATATATGTCAAGGTTTAATAAAGTATCATTATCACATTATGAATAGAAATAGTTTACATCAACTTTGTTTCTGAACTTGAAAATAATTTTACTTTTGAAATTGTTACAAAATGTGACAGAAATCTATCACCTTCTAAATATAGGAAAAACCTCTAATTTACCTAATTTTCTTCCCTTACTTTTATTTTTATCCTTTTCTTCACTTCTCTATATCATCATGAATTTGAAGACCTTTCAAACACCTAGATAATAATGTGGAACGCCTATTACTTAGGGGAAAATCATAATAAAACGTAGTGATAAGACTTCCTACTTTTCTTTCCCATTTATTTGCTACAGCTGTTTACTGGAATAGAAACAGGCAGATTTCACACAATTTTTTTAATATATTAAATAAAATAAGCTGCTTCTCAAATAATAGGGTACCCAATAATGAGATTATAATAATTTACTCTTTGACTATAAAAGGGATATGATAATATAATGGAATTCTGCAATTTTACATATGTTTCCCACACAACAAATTTTCAAGGTCAATATAGAACAGATTTCTGTATTTTAATTGAAATACTATACTTCAACATGAATTACAGAATATAGACAATCATATATGTGCTAATTTTATTATATTGCAGTAGATAATAAATTTGTCTGTTACGGCCTCTTGAATTTTCAGCTGGGGTCATTTTACCTAATTATAGATTGCCACTAATTTCAATGGTAATTTTCCATGAAAATGCACCATACCAAATACTAAAAAAATCGTTTTTTCTTATTAATATGCAACTGGTTTTTAATGCTGTAAGTGTACACAGACTGTATGTAAACTGCATATAATTGTATGTAGACTATTAGAAAGCAACAGATTATTAGTCAAATTGTAGATTTAAATTCTATTTAAATTACCCCACATCACTTTGTCCCTTGCTGTATGCCTGGATATGACATATATAATCTATTATTATAATCTGGAAAATCTATTAGCACTATAACATATAATTAAATATTATATATTATATATTTGATTAGTATGAGCAGGCACTTATGAGTCATTTCAAGAACAACTGTTTCTGAGGAGTCCAGGAACAGTTACTTTAAATTCTGTGAAATTCAAGTAATTAAATGACAAGATTTGCCTCTACAATTGGCCCTCAGTAAGGTAGTGGTATTCACTAAATTTTCCAAGTCATAATATTACTGTATAGAAGTCATTTCCTAAATAGTCCCAATAGCTTCCTCTATCCTATACACATGTGCAAAATTAAATGGGTCTTATGCTGAATGTGACTCAAGAAAGTGGACCAATAAATAATACTATTTGCTTTCATTTCCTTTTTTATTTTTATCAGATTTCCTTCTGTATTCATTAGATTTTAAAACTGTGCTGAGTTGATTTGATTAAAAATTAGATAAATTTTGGGGTGCCTGAGTGGTTCAGTCAGTTAAGCATCCAACTTCAGCTCGGGTCATGATCTCATGGTTCATGGGTTTGAGCCCCAAGTCGGGCTCTGTGCTGACAGCTCAGAGCCTGGAGCCTGTCTTCAGTTTCTGTGTCTTCCTCTCTCCCTGGCCATCCCTTGCTCATGCTGTCTTCATCTCTCTCTCAAAAATAAATAACACATTTAAAAAACTAGAGAAATATCATACAAGAGCTTTAATGAACACTTATTTATGGAGCACCATTTCTGGTTCCAAAAAAGGTAAGCAGTTTGCCACTTTGCAATTTGCAATCTCCCCCCATTTTTGCAGAAAGGACGTTTGATCAATGATTATTAAAATGTTAACTGAAAAATTCTAAGCCTCTAAACTGTATTAATTATCAAGTTTCAGCTTTGCGGGTCAATATATGTTTAATAGCCATAATGGTCCCAATATTTCCTATGACCTGTCTCAAGTTTTTTCCAACTTGTCTGGTTATCCTGAAAGAGCTGTGATCAATTGTTAGGTACAAGAATCACTTAAAGTAATGGACTGTACCTTTTAAACTGTTAATATTACCATTTATTTAAGACCATATGTAAATAAGAAAAAATGCCTACTTTTCCAAGGCTTAGTTTTCATATGTTTGTGAATATTTTAATTTTATTATGTTCAATTTCTTTGAAAGTCACATTGAGGTTAAAGGTCTCCTTCTAACACATGCTAGTATTAAAATTAGAATAAGTGATATGTGTAGATAGCTTAGTTGGTTAAGCCTCCTGATTTTGGCTCAAGTCAAAATTCTCCCTCTCCCCTCTCTCTCTGCCTCTCCCCCACTTATGCTCTTTCTTTCTCTCTATCTCTCTCAAAATAAATATACTTAAACACAATTTTCTTAAGCAGCACCTGGATGACTCAGTCAGTTAATACTATGACTTTGGCTCAGGTCATGATCTCTAGATTCCTGAGTTCAAGCCCTGCATTGGGCTTTGTGCTGACAGCTCAGAGCCTGGAGCCTGCTTCTAATTCTCTCTCTCTCTCTCTCTCTCTCTCTCTCTCTCTCTCTCTCTCTCGCACTCTCAGTCTTACGCTCTCTCTTCCCCTCCCTTGTTCGTGCTTGGTCCCTGTCTCTTTCTCAAAAATAAATAAACATTAAAACTTTTTAATAAAATATATTAGAACAAGCAGGATACAGATGAGAAACAACTTTATGGTGGAAGTGAGTTTGTCTGAATAATATCAATTTTAAGATGTTTAGCAGAAAAGTGGGGCAACACAAAATATGCAATGACTATGAATGTAGTGGACCTCAATTATTTAAAAAATGCTATTTAATAAAAAAAATTTGTGAAACTAGGTGGGAGGGCAAGATGGCGGAGAAGTAAGGAGCTCCGTACTTGCACTCGCACCCATACATCACACAGAAAAGATCGGAAGCCATTGGAAGCCTTACAAAACCTGAGAGATTGGGAGAAAAAGGACGCAGAATCCACTGAGAGAGACTTCTAATGTGAGGGCGAACCGGGGAAGATAAAATGGGGCCAGGATCGGAGACTCCAGGGTGGGAGGCGTTTCCCCTCTACCCTCTACGGGGAGTGAGAGGGGAAAAGGAGAGAGTCCGAAACAGAAAAACCTCCACTCGGGGGGAAAAACCTCCACTCGGGGCAGAGAAAGACCGTACTTGCCAAATACCTGCACACCAGGTCCCCTCGTGCCAACTGGTCCTGGGGGGAGCTGAGGACACAAACTACTTCTTTGTGCTGGGTCCTGGCGGCTGGAATTCAGAGTGGCAACACGCCTGCCGCCATTGTAGCTCCAAGGCGGCTGGGGCCCCTGAAAGAGCAGCGCGGACACCGGGCGTCCGTGCTCCTGGCTGGCTGGAACAGGAGAGGGAAGGCAAAGAACTAAAAACTGGGAAATTAACCTGTGAGTTCGTGTTTTAGGTGACGAGCCATAGAGGGACCAGGTTTTCCTCACTCCAGCGGGTGCGGGCTCCGCGCACCAGGCAGGCAAGCCCCCCGCCCATGCTCACCAGCCCAACCCAGAGAAGGAAGCAGCGATTCTGACTCCACCCCAAGAGCTCCGCAGGGGGCCTGGAATTGCCCGAGGGGGTTGCCTGAGAAGCTGTGTCTAAGGCAATTTCAGCGGGGTGCTCGGACTGGGATTTGGAGATTGGAACTGGCCTGGGTTGAAGAGTGCAACCAACTTCGGCTGCACCCCCGGGACAGGGAGTTTACACGCCCAAAAAAGCGAGGTGCAGCGCTTGGTTCAATAAGGGACTGGAGCACCATCACTCTCCCCACAAATGCGAAGGCAGAGCACCCGCCTGAGGCATTGGATCACACCACACCCATCCCTGCCTGAGAGGTGCCCTCCTCCCTTTTTTTTATCCTTTTTTTTTCCATTTTTTTTCTTTTTTTCCTTTTTTTCTTTCTTTTTTTTTCCTTTTTTTAGCTTTCTTTTTTTTCTTCTTCTTTCTCTTTTCTCTCTTTTTTCCCCAGAACACTGACCTGATTAACTCTGGTCACCGGCTTGCTTAAACAATCACAAAGAGTCCATTATGTAATGTAAATTCTACACCTACTGACATTTTCAGCTATATCTCTCAGGAGTAATTACACTATATAGTTTCTCTAGATAATTCCAGCATCCTTCTCTCACCTATCCAACCATATTCTACCCTTTACCTCTTTGAAAAAAGATTCTTATCCCTTCTGCCTGTTCATTCTATTTCCAATTTTGCCTCATCCCGCCCTGCCTTCTCTCTCTTTCTCTATGCTCTTCAACCAGCACTGCATACACATGGCTATTTAACTGTAGCTGGGAAATCCAGGTATATGCTTTATACCGTTCTTTGTCCATCGGTTTTCTTCTTTTATCCTTTTCTTTTCCCCTTTTTGACCCATTTATGTATTTAATACCCCATATTATTCGCCCTCCCTCCTCCGTCTTTTCTCTTAACTTTTTCGTTTTCCCTCTCGCTTTGCGAGTTAGTTGAATTAGCTTGTGCGTTTGTGTGCTCCTGCTCCCTGTGTGTTTGTCTCTCTATTTTCTTTTCCAAGGCTACCTCAAGAAACAAGATAGAGTACACAAGGTGGAGAATCCCTAATATCACTATGAATAGGAAAGTAAAATAACCAAGATCCCAAGAAGAGAGACCAAGGGATACCATTCAAAAAACACTCTCTGAAAGGATAGGCCCTGGAAAGTCAGAGTCTTCTTGGATATAGCAGTGCTCATAGAAACAGAGAGCATAACATGTCTTTAAAACCAACAAGAGCCGGAAAGCTAACTAAAATGACGAAACGGAAGAGCTCTCCTCCAAAGAAACTCGAAGAAGAAATAACAGCTAATGAACTGCTCAAAACAGATATCAGCAGCATAACTGAACAAGATTTTAGAATAATAATGGTAAAATTAATAGCTGGACTATGAAAAAAACATAGGGGACCTCAAAGAAACTATGGCTACAGACAGAATGGAAAATAAAAATAGGCATGAAGAATTAAAAACTGTGATAAATGAGATACATAATAAATTAGAGGCCTCCAATGCACGGATTGAAGAGGCAGAAAGGAGAATAAGTGAGTTAGAAGACACCATTATAGAAAAACAAGAAGCTGACAAGGAAAGAGATAAACTGATCCAGGAACAGGAAAGAAGAATTCGAGAGCTCAGTGATCAAACACAAAAATATCCATATCATAAGAATACTAGAAGAGGAAAAGAGAGGGAAAGGTGTTGAAGGAATCCTGGAACAAATTATAGCAGAGAACTTCCCCAACCTGGGGAAGGAAGTCAATGTGGAAATACAACAGGCTCAGAGGACTCCCCTCAGACGAAACTTGAATCGATCTTCTGCACGACGTATCATCGTAAAAATGGCAAAATACAAGGACAAAGAGAGAATTTTGAAAGCAGCTAGGGAGAAAAGGGCCCTCACATACAAAGGGAAACCTAGCAGAGTGGTGACAGACCTATCTACTGAAACGTGGCAGGCCAGAAAGGAATGACAGGAGATCTTCAATGTGATGAAAAGTAAAAATATGCAGCCAAAAATCCTGTATGAAGTAAGCCTGTCATTGAAAATAGAAGGAGAGATAAAAACCTTTCCAAATAAACAGAAATTGAAAGAATTTGTCACCACTAAGCCAGCCCTACAAGAAATCCTGAGGGGGATGCTCTGAAGGAAAGGTTGCAAGCAACAAAGATACCAGAGATGCCAGCACAAACATGAACCCTACAAAAGATACAAAGACTCTAAACCCACAGATTTCAATAATAACACTGAATGTAAATGGACTGAATGCTCCAATCAAAAGACATAGGGTAGCAGAATGGGTTAAAAAACAAAATCCATCTATATGCTGTCTACAAGAAATTCATTTTAGACGGGAAGATCCCTTCAGATTAAAAGTAAGGGGATGGAGAAATATATATCATGCTACAGGAAATCTAAAGAAAGCCGGAGTAGCGATACTTATATCAGACAAACTGGACTTTAAATTAAAGGCAATCACAAGAGATGAAGAAGGGTACTACATAATAATGACAGGGTCCATCCATCAGGAAGAACTAACAATCATAAATGTCTACGCACCAAATATGGGTGCACCTAAATGTCTAAAACAATTAATCACACACAGAAATAAGCTTATAGATAACAATGTGCTAATAGCAGGGGACTTTAATACTCCGCTTACAGCAATGGATAGGTCAACCAGACAGAAAATCACTAAAGAAATAATGGACTTGAAAGACACATTGGACCAGATGGACCTGATGGATGTATTTAGAACTTCACATCCTGAAGCCAGGGAACTTACTTTCTTCTAAAGTGCGCATGGCTCATTCTCCAAGATAGATCACATACTGGGACATAAAGCAGTCCTGATTAAATATAAAAGAATAGAGATCATACCATGCACACTGTCAGATCACAATGCGTTGAAACTTGAAATCAATTACAGGAAGAAGTCTGGAAAACCTCCAAAAACATGGAGGTTAAAGAGCACCCTTTTAAAGAATGAATGGGCCAATCAGGTAATTAGAGATGAAATTAAAAAATACATGGAAACAAATGAAAATGAAAACACAACAATTCAAAATCTATGGGATGCGGCAAATGTAGTCCTAAGATGAAAGTACACTGCTCTCCAGGCCTATTTCAAGAGATTAGAAAAAGCGCAAGTCCAAAATCTAACAGCTCACCTAAAGGAACTAGAGGCAGAGCAACAAGAATGCCCTAAACCCAGTAGAAGAAGAGAAATAGTAAAAATTAGAGCAGAAATAAACAACATAGAGACCAAAGAAACAATTGAACAGATCCATGAAACCAAGAGTTGGTTTTTTGAAAAAGTAAACAAAATTGACAAACCTCTAGCCAGACTTATCCAAAAGAAAAGAGAGAGCACCCAAATAGACAAAATTATGAATGAAAATGGACTCATAACAATCAATCCCTCAGAAATACAAGAAATTATCAGGAAATACAATGAAAAATTATATGCCAACAAATTGGACAACTTGGAAGAAATGGACAAATTCCTAAACACACACTCACTACCAAAATTCACACGGGAAGAAATAGAAAACCTGAACAGACCCATAACGAGTGAAGAAATTGAATCAGTGATCAAAAATCTCCCAACAAATAAGAGCCCTGGACCTGATGGCTTCCCTGGGGAATTCTACCAGACATTTAAAAGAGAATTAATCCCAATTCTTCTCAAGCTATTCCAAAAAATAGAAATCGAAGAAAAACCCGGACTCATTTTATGAAGCCAGCATCACTCTGATTCCCAAACCAGACAGAGATCCAGCAAAAAAAGAGAACTACAGGCCAATATCCTTGATGAATACGGATGCAAAAATCCTCAACAAGATCCTTGCAAATCGAATCCAGCAGCATATAAAAAAAATCATCCACCAAGATCAAGTGAGATTCATTCCTGGGTTACAGGGCTGGTTCAACATTCGCAAATCAATCAATGTGATCCATCACATCAGTAAAAGAAAAGATAAAAACCATATGATCCTGTCAATAGATGCAGAAAAAACATTTGACAAAATACAGCATCCCTTCTTAATAAAGACTCTCAAGAAAGTTGGGATAGAAGGAACCTACTGAAACATCATCAAAGCCATCTATGAGAAGCCTTCAGCTAACATCATCCTAAATGGGGAAAAACTCAGAGCTTTCCCCCTGAGATCAGGAACACGACAGGGATGTCCACTTTCACCACTGTTGTTTAACATAGTGCTGGAAGTCCTAGCATCAGCCATCAGACACCAAAAGGAAATCAAAGGCATCAGAATTGGCAAAGAGGAAGTCAAACTTTCCCTCTTCGCAGATGACATGATACTCTACATAGAAAACCCGACAGACTCCACCAGAAGCCTACTAGAACTGATCCAAGAATTCAGCCAAGTTGCAGGGTACAAAATCAACGTACAGAAATCGGTTGCATTTTTATACACCAACAATGAAGCAACAGAAAGAGAAATCAAGAAATAGATCCCATTCACAATTGCACCACAAACCATAAAATACCTCGGAATAAACCTAAACAAGGATACAAGAGATCAGTATGAGGAAAACTATAGAAAATTTATGAAGGAAATTGAAGAAGACACAAAGAAATGGAAAAACATTCCATGTTCATGGATAGGAAGAATAAATATAGTTAAGATGTCATTACTACCTAAAGCACCCTTCACATTCAATGCAATTCCGATCAAAATTGCACCAGCATACTTCTCAAAACTAGAAGAAACTATCCAAAAATTTGTATGGACCCACAAAAGACCCCGAATAGCCAAAGTAATCCTGAAAAATAAAACCAAATGGGAGGTATCACCATCCCAGACTTTAGCCTCTACTACAAAGCTGTCATCATCAAGACAGTATGGTATTAGCACAAAAACAGATACATAGACCAATGGAACAGAATTGAGAACTCAGAACTGGACCCAAAAGTATACAGCCAACTGATCTTTGACAAAGCAGGAAAGAATATCCAATGGAAAAAAAACAGCCTTTTTAACAGATGGTGTTGGGAGAACTGGACAGCAACATGCAGAAGAATCATTTTCTTCTTTTGCTCTTCATTGCTTCATTGCTCATTAGATCTTTTGCTCACAAATGGAATCAAGAGTAAAAATAAACGATTGGGACCTCATCAAGATTAAAAGCTTCTGCACAGCCAAGGAAACAACCCACAAAACTAATAATCAACCAATGGAATGGGAAAAGATAGTTGCAAATGACATATCAGATAAAGGGTTAATATCCAGAATCTATAAGGAACTCACCATACTACACGCCCGAAAAACAAACAACCCAGTGAATAAATGGGCAGAAGACATGAACAGACACTTCTCCAAAGAGGACATCCAGGTGGCCAACAGACACATGAAACGATGCTCAGCATCCCTCCTCATCAGGGAAATACAAATCAAAACCACACTGAGATACCACCTCACACCAGTCAGAGTGTCTAAAACGAGCAAATCAGAGAACTCTAGATGTTGGCGAGGATGTGGAGAAACGGGCACCCTCCTGCACTGTTGGTGGGAATGTAAACTGGTACAGCCCCTCTGGAAAACAGTGTGGAGGTTCCTCAGGAAACTAACAATAGAACTCCCCTAGGACCCAGCAATAGCACTGCTAGGAATTTACCCAAGGGATACAGACATGCTGATGCATAGGAGCACATGTACCCCTATGTTCATAGCAGCACTCTCCACAATAGATAAAACATGGAAAGAGCCTACATGTCCATCAACAGATGAATGGATCAAGAAGATGTGGTTTATCTATACCATGGACTGCTACATGGCAATGAGAAACAATGAAATCTGGCCATGTGTAGCAACATGGATGGACCTTGAGGGTGTTCTGCTGAGCGAAATAAGTCAGGCAGAGAAGGACAAATATCATATGTGTGCACGTATAGGAGGATTAGGAGGAACTTGACGGAGTAACAACGGGGAGAAAAAGGGGGATATGGTGGTGGAAAGGGAGAGAGGCAAACCATGAGAGACTCTTGAATGCTGACAAAAATTGAGGACTGATGGATGTGGGGGGGAGGGAGGGATGGGCATGGAGGAGGACACTTGTGGGGATGAGCACTGAGTGTTATGTGGAAACTAATTTGACAATAAACTATTTGTAAAAAAAAATTTGTGAAACTAAATATTAAAAATATATATTTTTTGAAAATAATTTACAAAAGTATTGTGAATCTATAAGTCATTTGTGACAAGCATGTTAATTCTGAAATAAATAGTTTTAATTCAAAAAAATGAAGAAAAAATTAGCACAATTTTTTCTCATGTTAAATTATACTCAATGATGTTAACATATTGGGATACAGACAGTAGGTTTTAAGGATATATGGAGAAGAAATAACAAGAAAAGAGCAAAATCGCAGAAGACAAAAGTAAAAAAAGCATATTACATAACATGTGTATGTTTAACTAAGAGCTAATAGTTACTATCTCTAATTCAAACACTGGTACCAATCTCAGAAATTTTAAATTATCCTGATGCATAATTTAAAGAGCTACAAACAATATAAAATTAACATCAGCTACTGTTACATACATTTATTGGGGTTTTATGTTTGTGGTGAAACAACCATTTAGCCAAATGAAATACATTAAAAATTAGCATTACAGATGAGGCAGCAAGGTATTTCTAATCTATGTTCATGCTTTAGTTAATTTCCTCAATCGCTCCCCATAGTTATTACGCTGTTTTCTATATGTAATAGTTCTGCTTGCATCCTGGATATTACTCCTAATTTCCTCAGATATTCAGTAGGAGAATATAAAAGAAAATAGAGGCACTTTGAATTGTGCAGTTTTGTAGAGACACTATAGTTCTTAAAATATAATCAGGAAAGGAGAAAACAGCATTAGGGATAGTGAGTTAATTTTCTATCCCATCTTCTACAGAAAAGTAACATCTGCATTTTATCATTAAGACAAACATACATCTTTCAAGGGATTCTGGGGGTACTTATGTTTAATTGGTAACAGACTTCATTTTTTTGGGGGGGGAATAACCTATGGGCATATTATATCACTTCATTTTAATACATTATCATATTGTTTATAAGCTCTTTGGAAAAAGAATGTAATAAATGAACATAAAAATTTTTATTTTTACATTATACAAGACTAACCAATGCAGTGGTTATGTTTTCCCATTTTTCATTAATTTGAGGACAATTCTATAATCTTCATGAAAGTATATATCACATAATTTTTATGCATCAGAAATATCCAAGTTTAGACAATGTAAGAAGTTGTTAATTATCCTATAATTATGCTTCTAATTAAAAAAATCAAGTAGCTTATGTTTATTCACAATTTCAATTATGTTGACATCACTTTTTGAGAAGTCTCTGGCAGTCCTTTATATAAAGGGACAAGTTTTTTTATAAAATTCATGTGACCCCTACTGGGTTTGGAGATTTTAAATGCCAGTGCATCTGGCCTCATTATATAAATATAATTATAATCTTCTAGTAAAAGTAAGTTTTAGTAAAAGTAGGTTTTACTCAAAAATACATTCTATGCTTTCTGGATAACTATTGAGAAACTGTTAAATGTAATTTTATGTGTTTTCACTTTCCTGAAATTAAACAAGATAAAAGAAATCTTTGTGAATGAATTTAAATCTACATTATTGTGCTGAGTGTCTACTAACAGGGAAAGTATTAATGGGGGGAAATATATGTATATATATGCCAAGAAATGGCACGAGGAGAGAATTTCCAAACAGTAAACTTACAGTAGCCTGAAAACTGCTGGGCTGAGATATAATCACAAAGCTATGAGGACTACTTACCAGTTTGACAGCGGGGTCAAATAAGAGCCATTGCTATTAGAAAGCAATGGACTTCACTTGCCTTGGTCTTCAATACTGGAATTATGCTGGGTGAAGATACTGGCCATAGGATGCCCTTTGGTGAAAAGTAACTTTTTCTGTGTTTTACCAACAAATTGGGTTTTTACAAAGCCTGCATAAGGAAAAAACACAAAACCCCCTGTCTTCACTTTGTCTTTCAATGACTATGAACATATACAAAATAAGTAAAATTATAGTGTCTAAGCATAGAGGCTATTAAATTTAAGAGTCAATGTAAATGGTGAAAAAAAACAAATCTATTTGATTTATAGTATTCATAAGATAAGAAATCAGAACAATGACTCATTCTACCCCTGGATGTAACACTCGCACACATACTCGCAGACCCAGTGAGGTTGGAGAGCCTAGAATATTCACTTTTGTAATGGATAGTGTCCTTGATCACATCTTCACAACAGATCTAACATGTTTCAAAGTACTGATTCTTAAAACATCCTTTATTATATAATGCTGACAAAATAATAAAGACTGGTTCAGTGAAAGCATTATTGGGGCACCTGGGTGGCTCAGTCAGTTAAGCAGTCAGCTTCAGCTCAAGTCATGGTCTCCCACAGTCCGTGAATTCAGGCCCCACGTCAGGGTATGTGCTGACAGCCCAGAGCCTGGAGCCTGCTTGGGATTCTATGTTGCCCTCT
Source organism: Proteles cristata cristata (assembly GCA_017311185.1). Lineage (NCBI taxonomy): Eukaryota > Metazoa > Chordata > Mammalia > Carnivora > Hyaenidae > Proteles > Proteles cristata. Next base: position 13,689 of record JAESUZ010000400.1, on the reverse strand, counting down.
CTCTCTATCCCTCCCCTGCTCATGCTCTGTCTCTCTTTCAAAAATAATTACAATTACAAAAAATAATAAAAGCAGTATTGAGGGTCCAAAGCAAGGTACAAAAGAATGAGTATGTATGATGATCTATATTAAGACAAGGAGAAGTATAGGGAATCTAGAAGACTAAGTGGACCACATGGTAATAGGCAATCTGGAATATTATCACTTTTTTTCTCTCCTTCTGTTAGGAATAGAGAAGGAGTATGTTCAAAATTATATTATCTGGCAGTATTTGGGATGCAAATACTCTCTCATACTATTAAGGTGAGATCCAGTGAGCTGGACAGCCTAGAACAATGACAAACTCCATTAAAGAAAAAATTCTTGAATAGAATATCATAATTGCTTACCAATTAAGGTGGCCAGAAACGCAGCACTGATTATTAGGAAGGACTTGTTCTTCAAGTAAGGAAAGGAAGAAGGAAAGAAAGAAAAGGAAGGAAATGAGGTTGTTCTAGAAATATCAAACTGTCATTGAGACCCCAAAGTTCTACTCTTTAGAACATAGCTGTATCAATTCCAGCCTAGAAGAACATATGTTTTGTATTGTGTATAACCAAATGTTCATTTCCATCATAATAATACCTCAGGAAAGTATTTATTTAATATTCAACTCAAGTTACTTTCTTTCCTACTTTTACTTTATAAAACTTAACATTGATTCAGTCGATTTGCTACGTAAATCTTTTAATTATAAGCCAACACAAAGTTGAGTAATTATCTACGAAAACGTCTAAGGAAAATTCTAGGATATTCAATTTAAGGTCATAATCTTATATAAGACAACTAGTTATATGCTACTTTTAACAATAAAAAAATAATATACTCATGTGGGTAAACATTTTAATGTTTTCTATAGGCCTAAAGAGATAGAGGGGCAATGTGCTGCTCATGTCAAGGACCATGAGCAAGAAAGGAGAGCTCCAAGAATAAGTGTCTGTGCTGCTCACTGAAGAGCACTACTAGTCAACTTACTGTTTCTAAAACATAAAATGTAATGTATTATATGTTTTTAATTTTAGCTCAATATTACTTATCATTATTCTTACTTAATTGTATATGCAAAACTACAAATTATATATAATTACCAATGACCACACTGGTATTCTAAAGAGACTCTATTTCTATGTCATTAAGAATATCAACTTCAGATTTTAAGTAGTAATATTTTAAGAATAAAAGTGGCATACATTTTATTTAGATATGTGAAAACATTCATTATTTGGAAGGCTATAAAATCTTCAATAGAATACTGTCTGGGATCATTTAGATAGGACCATACTTACAGATTTCTCTACCTTTGGAATCATTCTGAGGTATTACATTTAGTGTAGCTTTTTAATTAGATGCGGTATATGACAGGAGGGTAAAAGCAGGCTGGGAGCTTTGGCATACTTGATTCCTGTGAGTAAAGATAAGTCCTATCTTCTGGGTGACAACTGCAATATATGGTTCAGTGAGCTACTGTCCTAATCCATGCCTTAGGTAACTATGCTATTCATTCCCTCTTCTATTCCAGGTAAGGCATAAACCAAAATCCATAACCAATATGTCTGTGTATGTGTGTGTGTTTGTGTGTGTGTGTGTGTGTGTGTGTGTGTGTGTGTGTGTGTGTGTATTTAAGAATGCATAGAGGGAAAATTTTTTTTAAAGTTTTTTAATGTTTTATTTATTTTTGAGAGAGAGAGAGACAGAGTGCAAGTTGGGGAGGAGCAGAGAGATAGGGAGACACAGAATCCGAAGCTGGCTCCAGGCTCTGAGCTGTCAGCACAGAGTCCGATGAAGGGCTCAGACTTATGAACCACAAGATCATGATGAGCTGAAGTCAACACTTAACTAACTGCATGATCCAGGCACCCTGAGAGGGAGTAAGTTTTAAAAATTAAACTATTATAGAAATATTAAAGGTATATATATTTATAGAGACAGATTTTATACCCAAATATAAGATACTCAATTAAGTTTTAATTTCAGATAAACAAAGTCATTTTTAAAAATATAAGTATGTCCCAAATACTGTGTTTGTTATGTTAACAAAATTAACTCTTGCTTATCAGATTTTTAAATTTATCTGAACACTGGCATTTTTATTTGCTAACTTTGCCTTATTCCAAGAGTAGTAACATATATGCTTAAATGATTCAATAAATTGTAAAGAACAATTATTTTCACACTTAACTACAAAGCACTAATCAATAATTAAGGCTAAATGAGGTCAGCAAAGTGGTGGAATAAGAGTTTGCTACCATATTACCACCTAAATGTGATATTTACAATCACCCATGAAGATGAGTACCTTTGTGAAAGTTCAGGAGCTCAGCAGAGAAACTCAAGCACACTGTTGAAGAGAGAAAAAAAAAAAGTCAAGATTGTATGCCTTGAAGAGACTAAGATGAACATTTTTACCTAATCACATAAAAAAGTTTAAAAATATATGGATGTATGTCACTTACTTGTGGAGTCAAGAAATAAATAAAATTGAGACTCATAAAAATAGAAAGTAAAATGGGAGTTGTTAGGGACCATAGGTGGTGAAATGGGGAGAGGTTAGAGAAACAGTACAAATGTTTAGTTATAAGATAAATAGAATTTGAAGATTTAATATCCCATGGTGACTAGAGTTAATAATACTATATCATATAGTAGAAGTTTACAGAGAGTAGATCTTAAACTTTCTCAAACAGAAAAAATTTAGTAATTGTGAGATGATGAATGTGTTAATTAACTTGATTGTGAGAATCCTTTTCACTATATGTATATGATATGAAACCATCAGGCTGTAAACTTTAAATATACCACAATTATGTCAATTAAACTTCAGTAGAATTAGAAAAATAAATGAATAAAGTAATTAAGGAAGTAAAAGTATAATTACCTTTCAATTTATATATGTAATTCTTAGGTGAAATCTGAATTTGTGTATGAGTGGGCTTTACACAGGCATTTATCTCTGGGTACAATGTAGTTGGATTTCTGATTAAGGTCAGCAAACTGTTAGAAGTCACTTTAATGTAAAGTTCTGGAAATATTTATTTTTCATTTATTGGCAGTATAAAACCAATCTGCAGAAATGAAAAAAAAAATAAGACTAATAGTGGCAAATTATTTCAGGCACATTTTATGGTATTCTATTATTTTAATTTTAAAGAAAACATGGCATTTAAATCTATATAATAAGCTTTTGAAATATCTTAAGACTAGAAAATGTAAATGAGATGTGCTTTACCATTTCCATTTCTGTAGTTTTCTTTGAGGAAACTTTATAATTATAAAAAGAATCTACTCCTTTTCTTGATCCAGGAGGCAATTGTGTGGTATATTCAGCATCTATATGCCCTAATGCTCTTTGACCTCTGGTTTCAAATATAATTTTTCTTGTGCGCTAGTAGTGTTATATTTGCAAAGCACTTAACTTCTCCTTACCTCTGTTTCCTCCTCTGGAAAATGGAGAAATAATTACAGTTCCACTTCATAAGATTGTTACTGAAAACCTAACAAATGTTAACATTTTTAAAGCACTGAGAACAGTATGTGATACACTATACATGCTTATTAAATAAAATTAATATAATACAACTTTTTATTTAATTAACAGTGAACATGTTACTAATTTCTCCATATCAGAACACAGATCTAATTGATGTTTTTAATGGCTGCTTCATATTGTTTTTTGTTTTCTTTTATGTCAGCCTAGTATTCTAGAGCATTTATTTCATATAACTTGCTTAACCATGGTGCTTCTGATGGATATTCAGGTAATTTATGATTTTTTATATATAATAGTTATAAGTGCTGCTACTGTAATAATCTTGGTACAGATATCTTGGCAGAGAGCGAGACTATTTCTGAAATTAAGTTACCATGGAATGTGTGTTTATTTATTTAAAATGTTTAAATGTTTATTTGTTATTTTTGAGAGATAAAGAAAGCATGTGAGCAGGGGAGGGACAAAGAAGGAGGTAGACGGAGGATACAAATAAGGGTCTGCACTGACAGGAGAGAGCTTGATGTGGGACTGAAACTCACAAACCATAAGATCATGATCTAAGCTGAAGTCAGACACTTAATGGAATGAGCCACTTAGGCATCCCTAGAATGCTTATTTTTAATTTTGATAGATGCTGCCAAGCTGTCCTCTTAATAAGGTGAATAATTACACTTTCAAAAAAAGTGAGTGAGATATCATTTTCCCAACTGTTTTTCAACACTGAAAATGCTCAAATTTTCTCTACTCCAAATTGAACTATGGCGCCTTACTCTCAGTTTAAATACCTTCAGTGTACAAAAAAAAAAAAAAAGAAAAAGAAAAAGGAAAAAGAAACAACACTATTTCACTTAGGGTTTTAGGGAAGAGTCAGTTTTAGCTGTGATAACACAAATCATGGTGTGAATGTTTTCTGTCTAATACATATTTCTATTAAAGGTGAAATATTGTCCTGAAAATAAAACATAAGAATATTTTGAGTTCAGATACAGTATAGAGTGGATGAACTTGGGATAGAGAGCAATTTTCTTTCGTGAACCCTATAATTTCATTGCTTAATAATTTTCAAATACTGTATAACTTTTCAAGAGGAGTCTCCTGAGAATATTTTGCCATAAACAAAAATAGTTTTTATAACAATTATTGAATATGATGTTGTCCTGTCTTTTCTAGGCAACAATTACCTGTCAAGTTTCCATGCCCTATCTGTTTTTCTCATATGGAGATTTTCCCCTTATTTATTATACCTGAGGAAGCAGGAGTAAAAATACATTTGCAGCACCCGTAGAAAACATAGAATTTTAGTCATTTATCAGCATGATTCAGTGAAACTCTAACAGACCAACTCATTTACCTAATACAGTGTGATAATTCAGTAAATTGAGAGAAAGCAGTATAATTAGTTTTCTAGGTTAATTTCTAAAAGATAAATTAGTCATATCTACTTCAGAATCTGTTACAATCTATTATAAAGCACCTAGGGTTTCCATAGTAAATACATGAACTTTAACTGACTTCCTAAAATACACTGGTGATTTTGTGAAATTTATTAACCTTAAGATATACATTTAAAAGGATTGGGCTCCTGGGTGGCTCAGTCAGTTAAGCGTCCAACTTCAGCTCAGGTCATGATCTCATGGTTTGTCAGCTCAAGCCCATGGTCAGGCCCTGTTCTGACAGCTAGCTGAGAGCCTGGAGCCTGCTTCAGATTCTTTATCTCCCCCTCTCCCTGACTCTACCCTGCCCACGCTCTCTCGCTTTCAGAAATTAAAAAACAAACAAACAAACAAAACACACAACATTAAAAGGTACACTGAAAATTGTAAGGATACACAGTTCATTTTTTTACATCTAAAGAGTCCATGAAAGAGTATAGTACATTCCACTGCCACAATGGGAAGAGGTATGGCTACGGATAAGAGTTAAGTCCTCAGTTTTAGGTCAAATCAGAAGATTAAATTTAAAACTGCTTACACTGAGTAAAGAGTTGAGTCTCTCTCACACTGAATATTTTATAAAACATGAAATTGTTAAAAATAAGAATATGGTTTCTTAGTGAAAGTTATTATTTGTAATGTAACTCTTATTTAAGGATTAAAATTTAAGACTTGTCATTGACAGAATTTAATTTTCTCTTTGAAGACTCTAAAGAAATCTTAGTTTCTTGGGGCGCCTGGGTGGCTTAGTCGGTTAAGCGTCCGACTTTCGCTTAGGTCATGATCTCACGGTTCGTGGGTTCGAGCCCCGCGTCGGCTCTGTGCTGACTGCCAGCTCAGAGCCTGGAGCCTGTTTCAGAGTCTGTGACTCCCTCTCTCTCTGACCCTCCCCTGTTCATGCTGTCTCTCTCTCCTAGAAATAAATAAAACATAAAAAATTAAAAAAAAAAAAAAAAAAAGAAATCTTAGTTTCTAATTTCATTTTATTCCACAAAAGTAAAAGATAAGGAGTACAAGAATATTGGCCATAAACTTTGGATACAATAGAAAGAACAAGATTTTAATGTGAAATTAGTTTAAATTCTCAGATTCTCTATATGTTAATTGTGTTTCAAGGTTTACCTAAAATATGGTTACACTGTAAATGTACTGACATTTACCAAGTACTTTTAAATGTTTATTTTTATTTATATTTTTAAAATTTGGATTTAATAATGATATTAAGGAAGACTTTTTTGTTTTATAAAAACATTTGAGAATGCCTTAAAAGGATAATGATATAAGGGTCTAATGGGAATGACTGAATAATTCAAGGACAAAAAAAAAAAAAGAAAAAGGAAAAAATAACCTGACAACAAAACAAACACAAAAAGCAAAAAATGAAAATGTTTGTTGGCCAGAAAAGAGAGGCATCTTCTCTCCTGAAAACTAAGCTTAATACCTTTAGCATATCTAGAGGGCAGGCAAACACCCTCCAGAGTGGCTGAAATGGGGCTACTACCAGATGGTCTGGTGACCACAGTTGTGGACAAAGCCACTTATTTCTTTGGCCTAAAAAAGTAGAATTCACTGTAAAGGATGCCTCCTTCTAAGGTATAAGAGAAAGAGCATAAGAAAAAAGGAAAAAGTTGAGGAGGGAAGACAAGGGAAAGGCTATGGAAGAAAGAGATTTCAAATACCAATTATCTATGCTAAAGAAGTTACTATCAGCTCACATCTATAATGAACTTTTGATCCCTGCTTAGAAAAGTGGGCCAGAAAAAGTGTAGTGTTCCAGCTGTAACTGCCTACATCTTTATCAATGAATCAACTTCTGTAATCTTAACATCTTTAATGAAACAACAATTATACATCTCAGTGAGGTGCAGCAAAACAAATAAGACTTTTTTTCCTGATACCACCGATTTTTATTTCCTGTATTTCCAGATGTAAGAGGATTCTGTCACTATAATGAGATAAAAGACCCTACATTTCAAGACTTAATTTGTGATTATTCTACTTCTCACATGTTAAAACCCTAGAAAGCACCTCACACCCATCAGAATGGGTAAAATCAACAGCACAAGAAACAACAAATGTTGGTAAGGATATGGAGAAAAGGAAATATGCTTGCTCTGTTGGTGAGAATGCAAACTGGTACAGCCACTCTGGAAAACATTATGAAGGCTCCTCAAAAAGTTAAAATAAGGGCACGTGGGTGGCTCAGTCAGTTGGGCGTCCTACTTCAGCTGGGGTCAAGATATCACAGTCCATGGGTTAGAACCCTGAATAGGACTCTGTGCTGACAGCTCAGAGCCTGTAGCCTGTTTCAGATTTTGTGTGTCTCCCTCTCTCTCTGCCCCTCCCCAGCTCATGCTCTGTCTCTCTCTCTGTCTCAAAAATCAATAAACGTTAAAAAAATTTAAAAATAGAAATACCCTATCAAAAATTTATTTAAATTATATATTTACTTAAACTATTTGTATATTTTACTCTGTTCAGTTATAAGAAAAGGCAATAAGCCAGTAATTTTTATATGCGTCTAAGTCATAATGTATAAAATATTTCAGATGGCTTACTGTGGAAAATGATATTTTATTTGCAAAATGTAAAAAGTGAAGAAGTTAGGAAAATTGGTTATAAATGTCATGTTGTAGGGTGCTGGGTGGCTCAGGCAAGTATCTGATTCTTGGTCTCAACTCAAGTCTTGATCTCAGGGTTGTGAGTTCAAACCTCACATTGAGTTCCACAGTGTGAAGGTCACTTAAGGGGGGAAAAAAAAGTCATGCTGTAATTATATAAAGTTTGATCAAAGTTATAGTATGAACAGTAAACATATATTGCTTTAAAATGTGCAAACATTTCCACATTTAACAATGATTTTTATATAATTTAATTGAAAACTATTGCTTGTTTTTATGATCAATAATCTCATAATTTTCTCTAATCATTTTAGTGCCATAGTTTTTACATGTAGTCAAGTTCTATATTTTTCTAGTGTTGATGTTTTTCTTGGCCTAGATGAAACTTTCTAGAATGATATAATCCTCAATAAAAATGCAGCACATAATTTGCTCATGACAAAATCATGATAGAATCTAAAACTCCTATTTCTAGAATGGCTCTGCATTATATCACAATTTGGTGTGACTGCTTGAAAATAAAGCATTTTGAAGGCCCCTTGATAGTGTCAGGTGTTGGGGATGAGGTGGAGGCAAGCTAAAAATCCTTAACACAGGAAGAAGTCTTCATAAGAATTATGAACGTTAAGCTCACCTGGACTGCTAATACCTTTTACTGCTAATAGATTTAGTGACCTATGTTTTGGGTCTTGAGCTTCTTTTCTTTGTTAATACATTTTAACAAGTCAGGAGTTCTGTTTTAATTTAGCACGCACTGATTCTCTGTTTCCACAACCTACCATAAAATGCTGATAACAGACATGGCCTGTTGCTTTCTAAATGTCACTTTAAAATGTATGCTTATCTGGAAAACTCAGGTAAATAGAAACTGGAGGCAGATTTCCTAGTGTGATGTCTCATAAATAGTATTCTATGAACAAAATCTTCCAACCCAATGGACTACAGGGCATATGTTTAGGGTCAACTGAGCTATCTGCATCAACTGTAAACCTTAAAAAGATTAAAGAAATGTCTTCATTATAGAGTTTAATCAAGGGAGAAAAAGTTAATAAGATTTATCTGATTAATCTTATAATGAGAGAAAAAGAGAGATCCCCCCCTCTCTTTTTCTCCCAGTGAAAAACCACTATCCTAGTGGTATTTCTTACATGAGAGACATTTGTTTTACATATGCTATGTATTTATTTAATTAAGTTTCCTTCTTTATGTTTTTAGGGATACTTATAGAGAATTTTATGCATATCTTATCAATAGTGCATTTTTCTTCCAAGAAAATATGTTTTTAAGTTGAAAAGTTTAGCATTCAGTAACATTTACATGTTTATGAAAACAGAAAATACAAAAGAGACATTTTTATTTTCCAATATGCTTGGAAAGATGCTAATGACAGGAATGTACAGATGATACTAGTTATTTGTAGCAAAAAAGAAATATTTATACTTGGAGTAATTTCTCAAATAAGCCAAACAAAATACCCGATGTTGGGGAAAAGTGTGTTTTTTAAAACTGTGCCTAATCTTGCTGTCAGTTTTTATTCATTGGTAGAATATATTGTCTTCTCAATAGCTACAGGGATGTGATTGGTGGTTGATTTGTTTGTTTGTTTAATATGCTACAAAAACCTGTGTTTCTCAAGCAGTATAAATCAGAGATGTTTTATTATTCTAAAACAAGTACTAAACACTGGAACAAATAGCCATGTAATTAAGAAAGCAGACTTCTAGTTTTCATTGTAGCTATAAGCAGACAGGTCATTTAATTTCTCTGGACCTCATTGTGTACATTTTTAAAGAACACTATTATATTTCTATTATAAGTTTTTCTAGTTATGAGGAACATATTCACTATGTTCTTTTGTTTTTAAGGGAATATATACACTAAAATATTTCTTCTTTTCAAGTTTTCTTGCAGTTTTTAACATCCATTAAATGGACCACACCATACAGTAATCTTCCCTAGGAATCAGTTACTGTGTCTGGCTCTGAAAGCCTGCGTTTGAGAGGAAGGGCTCCTCTCTGACTTGAGGTATACTTATCTCTAGATACAATGTTACTTTTAAGTCCCTGATGGCCTGACTGACATTAACCTATTACTCCATCATAAGGTGTGGCTTTTAGTTCATTTTGACTTTCAATGAATACTCTAAAGACCCCTAACTTCTGGGGACTTCCTGTGTTCAGAATGTTTCCTCAACTTTTTGCACTATTTCATTCATTTCCAACCTCAGTTTATTTCATTATGTTGCTATATGCTGTGTCATGGAGCAGAAGTCAGTCTACAAATATTAGCTTTATGTAACTTTTAGGCCTATACAAGGCAAGGGTATAAGCCTTCTTGCAGTTATCAGTATAAAATATATAGGACAGTTGGGTATTTGGCTTACACTTAGGCAAGGTATACAGAAACTTTGTAACATAATTTAGAAAAAAAAACCCACCTTATTAATTGATTAACTTTGTTTTTCTAAGGAACAATTCTTGAATGATCACATTAAACACTTCTCACGTATATAGAATCGATCTCATTAGCAATCTTTATTTTATTTTTGAACTAAAGTACTAGAATCTAAATGTTCTCAACTGGGGTGACATTTCTGGTTGTATAACGGGGGGATGCTACTGGCATCTAGTGGGTATAGGTCAGGGTGCTGCAAAATATCCTGCAATGCACAGAACAGCCCAAAATGTTAATAGTAATTATGTTTAAAAAGAAAATGATGCTAGAGTGATTAAGAGCTATCATTTTAGTTCCAAAAGTAGAACTAAAACATTTTTTCCTTCCCTTTATATAGCGGAGCATTACAAAGAGAACACAATCACACTGAGATATATTAAAGCAAAATCCAGATTTAATATTGACCCCTAGACCTCTCAGGGAAGAAAAGAGTAAGAGAGGGAAAAATATTTAAATGTGCATTATCCCTATCAGGTTGGATAACCTGAGGACTAGAGTTTTCTAGAAGACTCTCTGTCTCCAGGAAACAAGGTTCTTTTTGTTGTTGTTGTTGTTGTTGTTGTTGTTGTTGTTTGGGTTTTTATTATTTTTCATGTATGTATTTATTTATTTATTTTTGTCTGTGAAGGGTATTACCTCCATCTCAGGGAGTAACCAAGACAGGTCTACAGGGAAACAATTAATTTTCTATAGATGCAAGTTGCCTTGGGGAGATAGTCATCAGATTTTTTGACTTTGTGAGGCCCCTGCATGCTGTTTTCCTGGAGCAATATTTTGGTATAGCTTTAGTGCAGAGCCACTCTGGGTTGAAATCCCAGGTCAGTCACTACTTAGCTATGTAAACATATGGAAATCCCCTAAGAAACTCTATGTAGCAGTTTCCACATCTATAAAATTAGACTAATGATGTTATCTTTTTCATAGGTTTTATGAAAGTAGATGTATTAAAACATATAAAGTGCAGAGAATACTGCCTTGAACATAGGAAGAATTGAGTAAAATTTGCTACTACTGTTGCTTATGAACATCATCATCATGAGCATTGAGAGTAGTAAGGAATTTCGGGAAGAAGCCAGTACCCAGGAAATCCTTTCAACAATATAGAACTAAATACATTTTTGGACATTCTTAAACTTTGAGAGTGGCATGCACTCCTAAATTCAAACTACTCTATTGCATCAGTCAGCTTCCTACTTAAAGCTTAGAGGCTTCAAATAACTTACGGAAGAATCAGATGACTAAGCAAAAAGACTCTTCAGAGGAGGAATATTTGTTTGGGATCCCAATCCCAAACCTGAGCTGGAGATTACCCAATACAGCTACAGTATTATATCACACCTATTAAGATTTCTCAGTTAAAAATCAGGTTTTCATTCTTTATATCATTTTTGTTCACCCCTAAAGAAAACATTATTATCTCATTTTCTACTTACTGAAGCTGACTGAAGGCTGTAATAGTGTTCAAAATCAAACACCTAACAACATCCGTTCTCTGATTCCAAGGGTTCTTCCTACCATATTTGGAAACATTTTGTTGCAACTCTACCAGCATGTCTATGAATAGAAATGTTGTCACCATTGAACCACAGATTTAGAGCATGATGTGAGGACAATGGAAGTTTTGAATAAAATAAATGTAGGTAGCTTGGGCCCAAAACTAACCCTTCAAAACTTCAGTTATAATAAAAGAAAATTCATGATTTTCAAATATGTTAACGCTTTATATCTATGTTAAGGTTACAAAAAATAATTTGTCAAGAGAAAAGAGTTGTCTAAAATTCTTTATCTTTGATAAAAGAACTTTGATTTTTACTTGTGGTATATACATATTATACATAAATATAACTATAAAAATCATGAATTTTCTTTCTTTATACTGAAGTATAACTGGGTCAAAACTGTCTAGATTCTGATAAGATTCCCCAGAACACCACACTGGTCCTCTATATTGATGTCATTATGTTAACCAAACCTGACGAACACAGATATATTGTTAACAGAGGATGGGAGAGAAATATGTAGATATTCAGAAATAAACCACATTGGTGATGCCATTAAGGTTCCAATGATCTGGAACACACCAGGGCATTAATTCTAAAGTAAAAGATAAGTGATTGTACTTGTTAACCTTTACCACTAAGAAAAAAGGCAGATTTTTATGGGAGCTTTTGAATTTTGGAAAGTATTGCTGTACTCATTTATTAGCTTAATTTACAGCATACCAATTTTAAGAGTGATCCAGAGCAAACATGTTCTCTGAAGCTAGACATGATAGGCTCAATGAAGCTAGAGTATCATTCAAAACATTAGTTTTGCTGCATATTAGCCACTTAGTTTGATGTTTTTAATAGCCATATACTTTAAAATAAAATTTCATTACCTGTCAGTGTAAAACAAACTAACTAACAAAACAAGAAATTTTAGGTAAAAGTTTAGATTACCAGTTCATCTTCCAAGACCAGGCATACTGGTAATTGCCAGAGAGGAATACTGGTCCTGTTCTCCCACATGGTTACAGAAGAATGGACCCGAGTAGTGATAGCATCTAACACAAGACACACATTGTAATTTTCTATAGTCCATGTATATCCCATCTTATTTATCTCATCTAATGGCAACTGTCTAAGGTTGCACTCTCCTTTAATTAGATCTTGAAACCAGTATTGATGCAAGTAGTATACTGAGAAATTCGATCAACGTTTGTGGGTAAGAGCCAGAAGTGATACATAGATGAAAAGAAGAATAAAAAGGTTCATACTTTAAAACAGCTAGCACAGTAGATGACTAGAGAATAATTCTCCTGGGAAACTTTGTGACGGGGTGCATAACACATTTCAGATTTATCCTATGTGAAACATGAGAGAGCTGTGGTAATTATACACCATGTGCAGAGGTTCACCAGTTGAGGAATTTTCCTGGGGGGATTTTTATTTTCTGGCATGTTACATGTGTCACAAGTACTCTTAAGAGCACAGCATGACTTTCCCTAATAATGGGGGAAAGTCTCATACAAGAGAGATGTGAGTACTGGCAGTTGAAATTCATCTGGAGTACCAGGAAATATGTGACAAAGATGTGATCTTTGGATCACATTTTCCTGCTGACTATCAATTGAAGCCCACTTAAGAGCCACCTTGGGTACTGCTTTACTTACACTGCATATGCCTAATGAGCAGGGAGATTCCAATGAAAGTATGAAATAATACTTCTTTTCCCTCTGGTACTATGGAAAGCATAATGATTTTTTTATTTTCAGCTGTTAGAGAATGACCTGCATGTGTATAGACACAGATTGTGGGTAGAAAAATAAATGTCATGTACAGTATCTTGAGGTGATGTATCAAAGTTCTGTTTACATACACCATATGATTAGTTATTTGGCTTATGTTAATTAGACATATCTTTGAGCTAAATATAGTTAACTCAGATAATTGATTTTTACATGGAAATATTATGGAACAAGGAAAAGATAGTTTGACATAAGTTAACCATATAAAAACAGTTGGTAAAAAGTAGTTGGTAAAAGTCATCCTTTGTAAATATGTATACATCAATGAAGTCATAAGGATTTTCCTTAGATCAAACAGGCAGGCAGTAACAGATAGATGATGTTTCTATTTTGTACTCTACCCATAGTGGACTCCAAAGTACAATT